>JAKSZT010053779.1:8192044-8489257 GCA_026826555.1 Tolypeutes matacus | reverse complement strand
CTTTCTTTCTTTCTTTCTTTCTTTCTTTCTTTCTTTCTTTCTTTCTTTCTTTCTTTCTTTCTCTCTCTCTCTCTCTCTCTCTCTCTCTCTCTCTCTCTCTCTCTTTCTTTCTTTCTTTCTTTCTTTCTTTCTTAGCAGCTTACATTCCCTCTTGTGTTATAAAGTTGCTAGCCAACATTGGACACTGTCAGTCTTTAATTTTAGCCTGTCTAGTGAACATTTGAGAGTATTTTAGAATTTTCTGAATCACTTTATATGAGATCCGTTCTTTAATACATAGGTAAAACTTCCTATAAAGTAATTTGATAAAAATTGACATACATTTTTATGGAAAAGCAACAACTCTTAGCAACCTAAAAATGGAAGGAAATGTCTTAATGTGATAAAATGTATGTATAAAATCATTACAGTGGTACACAATAGTGAAATGTTGAAAACTTCCATTATGAAATAAGGTATGACGCAAATATGCCTGCTACCATCATATTTATTCACTATTTTACTGGGGGTAATAGATTGTGCCTTAAGACAAGAAAATGAAATAAAATATATAAAGATTAGAAATGGAATATATTTTTATAACAAATCAATTTTATTGACACATATTAATAAAACATAAATTCATCCAAAGTGTATAATAAATGGTATTTGGTATAGTCACATAGTTGTACATTCATTATTTCAATCATTTTAAAGCATTTTCATTATTCCAGTAATAATAGTACTACCACTTAAAAACAAAAACCTACCAAACAAACAAACAAAACTTTTCATCCCTCAAACTCTCTATGCTTCCCCTGATGTATGTAGCTGCTATTCTGTTTCATTCTCTCTAGTTTATTTATATTTGGTAAAACAGTTTTGTATATGCAATACCAAAAACCCATATTTGTATTTTACATGATGTTTCACTATATTACATAGTCTCATGTTACATTTTTTAGCTCTCTTCTAGTAATATACATATCATTAGACTTTCCATTTCAACCACTGTTATACCCATATAATAACTCTGTTAGTCACAAATACCATAATGTGCTCTCACAATTTCCACTCATTTCCACAAAGTTACAAACAACATTTTAGCCAGCTCTTCACATATTAACCATCAGCTTTCCATTCTCTACACTCATTCGCTTTTCTGGCATCCTATATACGAATTATTAATTCCATGAGTTTACATAGTATAGTTAGTTCATAATAGCACAATTATATAGTATTTTTCCTTTTGCATCTGGCTTGCTTCACTCAACAGAATGTCCTTCATGTTCATCCATATTTTCACATGCTTCATGACTTCAGAAATGGAATATATTTTTATATTAAGAAAATATAAAAGAGTTTCCAGACAAATCATTTAAAAAGAAAGTGAGTTTGCTTAGGATGTTGTTTCTATGGTCAAATAAAAAAAATAGAAATCAAACACATATTATTTCTTCATATAAAGAGTTAAAAAGTGAAATATTTTAAACAGAAGATACATAAAACAACCCTAATCTTTCTTTAAAAATCTAAGAATTTATAATTAAAGGTATTTAAATCCCTTATACAAAAGAAGCCCCAAATGCTTTAACATTAAAGGAAAAATGGGTAAAATAGACAACATTAAAAAATTAAAGCTTTTATTCTTAAAGTTACACCATTACACAAGCCAAGTGTAGTCAGGGTTCTCAGGGAAAACAGAACTGACAGGACATGTCAGTAAATAGTATGATATTTCTTAAAATTGTCACAGGCAACTGTGGGGATACACATGTCCAAATTCTGTAGGCCAGGCTGCAAGACAGGGACTCCAAAGAGGTTCCTCATTGAGTTCCCCAAGAGACGCTGGCTATCTGAAGTAGATGGGAATTCTCTCTCTGAATGCTGAAATCACTTCTTTTAAGGCTTTCATCTGATTGGATGAGATGTTACTCATTCCTGGCAGTTGATCGTAGATGTAACCAGTCACCTAAGCAATCAACTCACTGATGATTAAAGTCCATGAAATGTCCTTGTATTACAATTAGCCCAGTGCTTGGTTGACTAAACAACTGGGCAACATTACCTGGCTGAGTTGACACATTAGCCTAACCATCACAGTGCACCCCTTGAACTTGGTAGCCATACACATCACCTTAAAGCATACTTAGTTTCTAAATAAAAACAATAACAGATAGATATAGAAAAAATATATAGATATAGATATAGACAGAGATATAGAGATAGAGATATCAATATAGATAAAGATATAGTTAGATACATATTCTGCCTAACAATACTCAACTGTCCTGTGTACAACCAGAAACACTCATTTTTCCAGATTGTGGTGCAAATCCTTGAGTAATATTCACTCTTAAAATTGACATCCTTAAATACGATGAGATGAAACTAATACAAGTCATATAATAAGCAGAAAGGAGAAGGAAGAAAACAAAGATACTCATTTTCTGTACATATACACTCATAACAAAACAAGGAAGAAATATTCATGAACATTACAGTCTTTTTTTCTGTAACTGGTCACATGGTCAAAGTTTATATTTATCACTACCTTCTTCCACTACCCATTCCATGTGCCCTTTACCCTCAGCAAGCACTTCAGCTGGCCGTGGTTCTTTGCCTAAAGTGGTGAATCAGTCCTTCATTACTGAAAATTGTGGACCATTGTTAGTCCTGCTTGGACTGGGTTGTTGCAATTTTCCATTGACTTTAATTTCAGGGCGTGGTAGTACTAAGAGATCCTTTAGAGGATCTCTGGTATTCCAGGCAAACTTTTCTTTACCTCCATTGTGTAGTTGCAGTCCTATTTCCCCTTGATAGTCAGGATCAATCAACCCAACCAGTACAAAATTTCCCTTCTTTTCCTGTTGATTCAGAAGCATGAGGAACCCAAAGTGGTGAGTTGGCACTCTCAACTACTAGTTCAGTGGAATCATTATTGTGTACCCTGGTTTAAACACTCCTCCCTTTGGAACTAAGACTTCTAAAGGGGCCTGCCAAATTCTCCAGGCAGCATTTCTGTTTGCCATTGACACTTCCAGTACTATTGGGTCTGCTGGATCATATGGCCCAAGTGGCAGTGCAGTTTGTACAGCAGCCTTAACTTTTTGCAGAGCCTCTTCTTGTTCAACTCCCAACTCAAAACTGATATCTTTTCTGGTCACTCAATAAATGGGCTGAAGTAGCACACCAAATGAGGAACATGTTTTATCCAAAATCCGAAGAGATCAACTAAGCATTGTGCCTCTTTTTGGTTGTAGGAGGGACCAGATACAGCAGCTTATCCTTTATTTAGAAGTGATATCTTGACATGTCCTATACCACTGGACACCTAGAACTTTCACTGAAGTGAAAGGCCCCTGTATTTCTGTCAGATTTATCTCCTATCCTCTCTCATGAAAATGAGTTACCAGCAAGTCTACTTCTTGCTCACTAAGTCCAATCAGCATGATATCATTAATATAATGGGTCAGTGTGAGGTCTTGTGGGAGGGAAAGATGATCAAGTTTCCTGCAGACAATATTATGATATAGGGCTGGAGAGTTGATATATCCCTAAGGTAGGACAGTGAAGCTGTATTTCTGGACTTACCAGCTGAAAGCAAACTGTTTCTGGCGGCTTTACTAATGGCAACTGAGAAAAAAAACATTTGCCAGATCAATAGCTGCATACCATGTACCAGGGGATGTGTTGATTTTTTAAACAATGATACCACATCTGGAACAGCAGCTGCAATTGGAGTCACAACCTGATTAAGTTTACAATAATCCACTGTCATCTTACAAGATCCACTGTCTTCTGCACAGGCCAAATAAGAATGTGGTGTGAATCACCACCCCTGCATCCTTCAAGTCCTTGATGGTGGCACTGATGCCTGTAATCCATCCAGGAATCCAGTATTGCTTTTGATTTACTATTTTGCTGGTTAGGGGTACTTATATTGGCTTCCATTTGGCTTTGCTACCATAATGGCCCTCACTCCACAAGTCAGGCAACCAATGTGAGTATGTCTATTCCAATTATGCATTCTGGAACTGGTGAAATAACTACAGAATGGGTCTGAGGATACACTGGACCCATTGTGGGATGGATGTGAGCTAAAACTCCATTGATCACCTGACCTATGTAAGTCCCTACCTTAAATGATGGACCACAGTGACGTTTTGGGTCTTCTGAAATTAATATCATTTCTGAGTCAGTGTCTAATAATCTCCAAAATGTCTGATCATTTCCTTTTCCCCAACAGAGTTACCCTTGTAAAAGGCCATAGGTCTATTTGGGAAAAGCTGGGAGGAAGATTAACAATATAAATTTTTGGCAGTGTAACAGTATCCTACCCCAAGGGGACCTGGCCTTCTCCTCATTCAAGGAACTGTGGGTTTGTAAACTGTCTTAAGTTTGGGAATTGATTAAGGGGCCATGATTCTCTGTTTCTGTAATTCAAGTTACGGTTTTGGTTACTCAACCTAGAACTCTTCTGATTATACAGATCAAGTAGGAATTTAGTAGACTGTCCACCTATTTTACTTCTAGGCACCCCATGATTTATTAGCCATCGCCATAGGTCTATGTGACTCAGACTATTTTGATTGCTACTTTGAGCCTGCCTTTCATTGTGGTAGCCATGCCCACCTTGTTTTTGGAGATTAAGAACTGTTACTTTTCTTCTGTCAGCTCAGGATCCAATCACCCTCATAGTGTTTAAGCTTTCTAGTTCTGTGACAGTAGTTCCCACAGTCATATCTGACCTACAGAGAAGAGAAGTCACAGAGCTTTTCAGGGAAGATGGGTTTAGTCTCACAAATTTATTCCTCACAGTCCTGGTTAAAGGTGTGTCATCTGGACATTCCTGGGTGGATGGGCAGGTCTTAAATGGTGAATCCATCATATCAGTCCAATTTCTGCAAGTCTATGGCTCCCCTCATCTACAGTATACCATGGTAAATTGGGAACTTTGATCTCAGATATTCTAGGCCATCTTTTCATCCATGTTTTAGTCAGCCACCTGAACAAACTGTTAAAGCCCTTTCTAACCTATAGTATTGAATCCAGAATCTATGCTTAGTGGGTGCATATCAATAAATTCAGCCTGATCCAACTTTATATTCCTTCAATCATTATTCCATAACATTAATATCCATTCCCACACATATTCCCCTGATTCCTGACTATTAAGTTGGGAAAGTCATTCAGTTCTTTTAAAATATAACATGCTTCCTCATGGGTCACACTTTTTACTTCACCTTTGGAGGCTTGTTGTGACTTTAGTCTACTTATAGGTCTGGAAGAGAAAAGGGGTTGGTGGGGGTAGGTAAGAAGCAGCATTAGAAATGTTTTGCAAACCAATTAGAGTATTCCCTTGTAGCTTCATCTGGTGAGACAGGAGTAATATCTTCAGGTTGGGTTTGGTTGGCAGACTCCTTAGGGCAAGTTAGAGGTTGGGTGATTATTTCTTCAGAACAGGCAGACAGTCAGGACTCCTTGGAGCAGACTGGAGGTGCGGTTATGCAGACTTGTCATTGGGTGGCTTTCTCCTCAGGGTGGAAAGAAAGTCAGGATTCCTTGGAGCAGGCTTGGAGGTTGGGTGGTGGAAGCTTGACATTGGGTGGTTTTCACCTCAGTGCAGGGAGGAGGCCTGGTGTTTGTCTCCTCAGCGCAGAACATTACAAGTTTATCTGGAAAAGTCTCAGTAGAATTTAGGGTTTCAATGTCCCCACTGCCATCATCATCATGCCCTATGTCTATATCCCAATTCTCAGGATTCCACTCTTTTCCAATCAATGCCCTTATTTTAACAGCAGACACCCTGCAAGGTTGAGATTTTACTTTCTGCTCTAACTCTGCTACTCACACAATGAGACTCTGAATCTGATTTTCAAAGATCTCAAATCTGTGACTGCATGAAACAAGACTTTCTTCCAGAGCACACACAGAAACTTTTGCATCATTCATGCAGCACTTAAGATGCAAATTCGAAGCTTTCAGCTCATCCTTTTTTTTTTTTGGTAATTGTATCCAGTGTATTTAGGAACAGCAAGTCAACATCATTGTACGTTTTAACTCTATAAAACTCTGTTAAGGTGTTAAAAACAATCTCACCCAAATCCTTGCCTCTTATAAGCACGGAAGTCATTGTATTCGTTGGTGATATTTTTCACCTCTGTATTGCCAAATCATGCCATGAAATCTCAGTGGCCTCTTGAATATTGGAAACAAAGTTATTAATGCCCTTGAGTCTAACCAAAGTAGAGAATCTATTGCCAAGATCCCAGAACCAATTCAGATATTCTGTTTTTAAGATTCTGTTTCTCAAGAACCATTCCTGGTACTAAGCTATATTAGTCAAGGTTCTCTAGGGAAACAGAACTGACAGGAAATTTTGGAAATAGTATGATATTTCTAAAACTGTCTCATGCAACTGTGGGGATGCACAAGCCCAAATTCCATAGAGCAGGCTGTAAGCCAGGCCTCTGACGAAGGTCCTCACTGAGTTTTCCAGGAGATGCTGGCTATCTGAAATAAGGATGGGAATTCTCTCTCTGAATGCTGAAATCACTTCTCCTTTTAAGGCCTTCAACTGATTGGATGAGACATCACACATTGCTGATGGCAGTCTCCTCAACTGATTGTAGATTTAACCAGCCACCTATACAATCAACTCACTGATAATTAAAGTCCATGAATTATCCTTGTACTACAATTAGCCCAGTGCTTGCTTGAGCAAACTACTGGGTACCATTACCTGGCTGAGTTGTCACATTAACTTAACCATTATACCAAGTATAGAAGACATTTAAGATGTATTTAAACAGTAGAGCAATCTTTTATCTATTATGTATAAAGAGCACTTAACAATCAATAATAAATACATAGAAATCATGAGAGAAAAATGACAAAATAATTGAACAGGCACTTCAGAAAATAATATATTCAAGTAGCCAATAAAGTTATTTTAAAAATCACTCAATCTCATTAGTGATCTGAGAATGCAAACAAAAACAACAAAATATCACTATTATAGACCAACTTGATAAGTCAAAATTAAAGACTAATCATATCCAATGTTGTCAAGAATGTAGATTAATGCAAGTTTGAATATAAACTGGAAAAACTACTCTGGAAAATTGCAGTATTATTAAACTCATACATATGCCTGGGCATTTGACTTAAAAGTTTCATACAAGAATATTCATAACAGCACTACTTATAATACAAAACTGAGAATAACTTGTATTAGACAGTGTTTGTAGCTTACAAATAACCCTCAGGCTTTAAAACATGTGTGCTCTCTTGCTAACTTCCAACTGCCAGCATATTTATCTCCCTGCCTGAGGGATTTTCTGAAGCTGTGGACAGGTCATTCTGCCTGTATATATGGTTGTCCAGAAATGCTGTGGAATGGCAGAGCTGCCATCAATCAATGACTTAGGTAATTGGTGACTAAAAACCCAGCTATCTTACCCCCTTAGGTAGGATAAATCTGAGGCATGTGTTTTACTCCCAGAAGTTCCCCATAGGATTAATTTCATTTCTATAGTGTTGGCTGGTTTGGTAACACAACCGTTTTTGGCTACCTTTACTTCTCTAGATCAGTTTCCCATTTTCCTGTTATAAACTATTCCCAAATAAATTATCATCAATGAATCATTTTCTCACAGTCCACTTGTAAGATTCTAGGACTCAGATCCTCAGAGAATCTGAAATGTTATGCGTTCTAAGGCAAGATGTAAGACAATCATATTAGCTGGTGGTACATGAAGCAGTGATAATCCCTTGCATACTGTACCATCACAATTACAAAGATTTCACTTTGACAAGTTGGAATGTGATACATGTGGAAAAGGATACAGTGCCTTATGCCTTGGTTTGAGATATGATCTCAATGATAATTAAAATGAATGTGAATGTGGATTTTTTGTTCAGTGCCTTCAATGCAATGAAAGAGCAAGATGACAGGCATATTCCAGCTAACTACCATCTCATGGTATACTGTGAAATCTGTCATGAGTTGAGTTTACAGCTGTCAAGGTGGTCAGTTAAGACAAAGTAAAATTGAATAAGTCTTTATTTACTTACTATGATGGTATGAACAAGTGGCCAAAAAAGAAGTTACCAGTGCCCTCAATTCCATTACTCTCCATGGAATGGCATTGGGTGAGTGGCAGTTGATATCAGCATAGATTGGGGGTTGTGGGGATTGTCTTATTGTTGAGAGAGGGAAAAACAAAAGGCCTTTGCTATTTTATGGACCCAGGAAAGGGAAGGGCTAGGAATGAAAAAGGACTTAATACTGAGTCAGAGAGGAGAAAAATGTCTTCAAGGATCCCCTGACCTCCAGTAAGGAAGTCTCAGCAAAGTTGCCTGGGAAAGCCTCGGCTAAAGAACCTCCAATAAGGAGTCTTCCAAATGGGGGTGCCTGGGTCAGGATGTATAAATGTGCCAGAGCACTGGCTTGCAACTGTCTTCAGAGACTGTAATGCACTGATGCACAACAAGTCTGGTGTGGAGAAGGCAGCTTTCCCTATGAAGGCCTGACAGGTAAAGCCTTTGTAATTTTCTATATTCAGGCCTGAGAGAACACACAAAATATTTCAGCCTGAAGTTGGACTCTCCAAAATCCAGAAGAATTCTTTGAAAGAATTAAGGTGATCTTCTTCTCTCAAGGCTGGACTGAAAATCATGGTAAAATGCATGTCCAAGAATGGAATTTAAAGACATTATAATGGCCAAGTAAATAATGCTGAGCTAAAGCACCAGATTGGATATGACACCTTGTTAAATTGAGCTGCTGCTGCTATCTTTCAGGATAAAATATATAATTAAAACCAGTTGTTATTTTGTGATCCTATATCCTTGACAGTTAAAATATACTGGTGTAGGTGCTACTACTAAGATTTGCCCCTTTCATCATAAATTTTCAAGGTATTTTGGGAATTTGTATTTCTGTCTGTACAATTTTGGGCAAAGCTGGGATAAAGAAACTTATTCTTAAGGTGGGGAGTAAAGGTTTGTGAGGGAGGAGATATTTGCTTCTCTCATGGGACACAATAAGGGTCCACTAATCTTGACTCCTAGGATTATGACTGCTGCTTTGTCATTTTGAAGTCCCATAACAATAGACTTATAGGTAGGAAAATGAAGTTTGTTAAATTTTTAATATCTATAGTTATGAATTCTATCCTGAATGCCAACATGAGGATTCTGGAACAGGGTAGATTATTATTATTTACATACAATAATAACTAGTTGACTTCCTTCTGCCAATTCTTACCCTTGGGATAGATAATGTGATGAGAACCAGATGTCATACCAAGGGGGTCTATTGCAGGGGAGATTATGGAAAAAATGAATTTTGGTATTTATATAGGAGAAAGAGGCAGCTGTTTCTCCTCTTTTTCTGAGAGTCTCTGTGGAAATGTTTTCAGAAGGATCCTGAGTACTCACACTTTGGAATCTAAATAAAAGTCTCTTGGGTAGGTAATACTAGTATCTCCTGCTTCACAACTCAAAGGATGTCTCCATGGTCTTGGACCTCATCTTCCCCTTAAAATGTAAACACATATCTCAGGAAAGGTAAATCTCTCTGGATACTCTCTACCTAATTGGTCATACTTTTAACTTCCAAGCTTGTTCTTTTAGCCCAGATTCCCCATTTCAGTAAAATTTCCTCATGAACACTTAATTATGCAAAAACTTAAAATATTTTATCTTCAGCACTACATACTATTGTATTAACTGGTGAAATTTAACTTGATTAAAATATATGGTTGCTGCTACATAAAGGAGAAATGTAAAGCTATGTTTGAATTTATGGGATTCATTGTACCTCTTCTTGGTGCTTCCATGTCTAGTGATACACATAAATTTGCAAGTGACAAAAATATTTTGATGAAGGTATGGGAACCAAAGGCTTACACCTCTCAGGATTGAAATGGTTTCCTAGTCTAGCAGATGTCCTGGTTTACATTGAGGGGAGTCTCAAATGGGTGGCAGGGTAGTGAGTTGAAGAATACTAGTTGTGGCTTTGAGGGCAACAGCAGTTTGCTTCACTAAATTTTCTGTTGTATATCTTATTTTTATAAAATGTGACCAGCCACCTCCTTGAAAATTCAGTGATAGGACAGTGGGAATTTAGCATAGTGGAAATGGATCTGAATAGATAAGGGGCACAATGTAGCAGATACAGGTGCCCCATCTATGCCACCTGTACTCCTTCATTGAGAACTTCATCTCTTGATCAGAGAGGCAAGTTTCTACATCACTTCCAGAGTTTCCCTGTGGAGTTATATTTTTCAAAAATGTAAATATACCAACAGATGGTATTGCCAGAGTGATGTTCAGGTTTCTGATAATTGGGTTGCTGACTAGAGTATTGCTTGATTTATGTAAACAAGAGAGAGAGAGAGAGAGAGACAGAGAGTGAAGGAGGGAGGGAAAGATATAGCAAGCTTCAGAAATGGAAAATTGTTATTATTTACCCAATTTTCAGACCTGAACCATATCTCAAACCCAGAGAATGTGGATTGAATTTGAGATTAGATTTTGGGGGAAAGGATCTTGTAAAATCACTTATTCTAATCCTCCAAAGAAATATGATGACATTTACTAGAGTAACTCTACACTTGGGAAAAGGAATATTTAAAATTTTTTCATGTGCTATTATATAACTAGGCCTAAATTGATTGATACCTGAAGAATGAAGAACAGAAATGGCAACATTTTTCACAGGTGGCAGGGGGCAATTATGGAACCACAGAAATCCTGGCCCAGGACTCTTACCAAGTGGGTCCAATGAGCTCACAGAACTTCTATGTAGTTATTGCCAGGTTCCCAAGAATATATGTCTGGGACTGAAACACTAAACAATGGCAGAATGACTACTATGGATTAAGAGTCTTAATGTTAGAAATAATCAGACAGAAGCCCTTTAAAATGCCCCATTTCTGTCCAAGATGGTAATTCTGGATCCTAGAATAAATTATGGTAAAAAACCTGTTGGGGAAGTCATGGGCACACACTCAGCAGACATTGTACAGCTCTCACCTACCCTCTGCCTCCTCTTTTATTGGGTGTTGTTTCCATTCCACAACCTTTAGTTAAGCTAAAGAAAAGGCTTGATCAGACCTTAATCCAGGAAACTGGGAACAAGCAGTCCCAGGTGCTAATCAAGGCAGGAATTCTCAGTGGCAGAGCCCCAGGGTGGATAAACACAACACTCAAGTAGCATAGGTTTGCCTCTCTCCACTGATTGCAAGGTGGGGAGAGCAGAACTGCTATTTACTGACCCAGACCTGAGCAGTTTTGACCACCCAGGGAGACAGCCTCAATGGGATTTCTTTCCCAGCTCTTTGGATCTTTTATCTGTATAAGTCACAAAGTGATCATTTGCTGAGATTTTCTGTTGTGCCCTGAGCCTGTGTTCCCATGATGCACTGTGTAGCAACTTGCTACACATAATCAACCCACAAAGACTCAAAGGATGCAAGTGTGGTGATTCCCACAATATCCCAGTTTAATTTACCTGTATAGCCCTTGTTGGAAAAGCAGATGAACATGGCAAATGATGGTGGAATATTAAGTAGCAGCCCCAATTTCAGCTGCCGAGCTGGATGTGCTACCATTATTGGAATCAACACAGTGTCTATTACTTGGATTGTGGCTATTGATCTGCGAAGTCATTAATTTATTTTAATTTTCTAATTAGAGAAATTGTAGTTTTACAGAAAAATCATGTAAAAATACAGTGTTCCCATATACTCCTTTTATTAATACTTTGCATTAATGTCATACCTGTGTTACAATTGACAAAATAATATTATAACTGTAGTATTCACTATAGTTTATACATTAGGGTATATTTTTTTCTAATATATCACCCTATTATTAATATCTTGCATTAATGTGGTGCATTTGTTATAATTCATGAAAGAGCATTTTCATAATTGTACTATTAACTGTAGTCCATCATATAAAATAAGGTTCAATGGGTTGGACAATCCTATGTTTTATCTTTTAATTTTTATTCCAGTAATATATATATATGACCTAAAATTTCCCCTTTTAACCATATTCACATATATAATTCAGTACTATTACTTATACTCACAATGTGGTGCTAGCATTACTACTCTGTAATTTTAATCCTGTTAAAGAAAGAGGATCAAGGTGTTCACATTTACCTGAGAAGATTAACAGTATACATTAACTTCTGGCCCCAGAATGAGGTTAATTCTTCTGAATCTCATTATGATGTACAGTAACCTGGCTTTTCTTGTCTCAATCTGGTCCAATGTTTGGATGATCATCCTAATATGACCTGGCTAACAAGAAGAAGCAAGTACTCTGGATATTGTAGTGTTACACATGTGTGCAGAAATTGAGAGATAAACCCTATAAAGATTCAGGGTTATGCTGAATAGATTCTAATGGTCTTGGTCATTTGGGGATACTTCTCTAAACTATATAGAAATTTAGTGCATCTTGCATTCTATACTGGTTTGAAAAATGAATTGAGCTGCAGGGCTTCTCTAAAATTTACAAGACAACATATAACATACTTGAAAATACTGCTGCTACCCAAGTATTGGGTGACAGAGAATACTATTAGTTTTGAGTGGGCCTTAGAACAAAAGAACCCTTTGCAGAAAAACCAGTTGCAGTCCATGTTGCTCTGCCATGTTATGCCACATGTGTTGCCAGTATCTCATCTTAAGTACACATTGTACTTTCCATATTCTGTCCCAGAGTCTAATTGAATTCTTTGGGAATTCACTTTACTGCCAATAAGCACAGTGACAAAGGACAGGGGAATTAATACAGCAGAAGCAGCTTTCAACCTATGGATGTTAAGAGCTGGCTTATGAATGCTCCAGTCTTCCAAGTTTAATACACAATTTTGACCTTTTATATTTATATTTTGTAAACTTCTCCAAAGTTTGCAGCAGAATGGAACAACTATTGTTACAAAACAAACCTAACAATTCTTCTTTAACTTTAGATTCTTCTTGCTCTTCCAACTCCCTCACTGTGCTTCCTGTGACAACCGACTGAATAACATGCATGCTCCCAATTCCTTATCACAGACTCTGCTTTTGGGAGAACCTATTAAGATAGCCTGTAATTTTTCTAATTTATAATCCTTTTATTAAAGGTTGATTTGGGGGCCAGGGTGGCCCCACCCAGAAAATGTTGGGAAGGTTTACCTTCTTTTTTACTCCATGGAAGACTTTCTCTAGGATGGTGTCTAGTCTGCTAGGCTGTTATGACAAACACCACACAATGGGTTGTCTTAAACAACAAAAACTTGTTGTCTCAGTTTTGAGGCTAGAAGAAATATATAATCAAGATATTGGCAAAGTTTGCTTTCTCCATAAAGTCTGTAGCAGTCTGGTGATGGATTTTTGGAACTCCTTGGGCTTCCTAGGTGTGTATCTCTGCCTTCTGCCACATGGCAATGTCCCCTCCTTTCTGGCTTCTGTTACTTCCAAATTCTTTTTTTAAGGCCTCAAGTAATCTGGTTTAAGACCCACATTCAGTGAGGCCACACCTTAACTAAAAATATCATCTTCAAGAGGTCTTATTTAGAATGGGTTCACACACACAGGGATGTGGACTAATATTAAGAACATGTGCCTATTGGAGTATATAATTTAACCTACTTCAGATGGCAATTATTTCTCCCTTAGACATTTGAAGAAAATGACAGGTGAAGCCTATGTAACAGTGGGTATTTATATGGAAACTTTTTTTAGATCACATATTCAGCTTCTTTATTTTCTTAATATCTATTTCTTCTCAAGTCAATGTGCATAAATTGCTATCTTGGGAATGGGTCCATTACATCTCAATTTTGGCATAGAGTTATTCTTACCATACTCTTCTTTTCTTTTTAATGTATGTAGGATATGGTCTCCCATTTTATATTACTGTTATTTATAATTTGCTTTTTAAATTTTTTCTTGGTCATTCTTTGCTCTAGGTTCATTGAGTATGTTACATTTTAAATAAATACCGTTTGGATTGTCAAAAACTGTTAAAGGTGTGGGATTTTCCACAACTGGAATTATAACAACAAGCACAATGTTTTATTGATGCTGATAGAAGACATTATTCCTTGGTTAGAGAAAATGACAGTTTTTTACTCATAGCAATAGCAGTAGTCATGTTCATGGTATTTGCTCCTGCTTCCTGAGTCCCGGTTCCCATAGGATGTCATAAACATGATAAATGCACAAATAGTGGCTTGCTATATAGGAGTGAATCTCTGAGTTTAGGGGACTCAAATCTTTTATAATGGATGACAAGCATGTCTGATCTTTGCTCCAGAGGTAGACTCTATACTATATATCTATAGCTATCTTACCAAGTTGATTGCTATACAATTCCTTGCATAGATCATGTGGAACAATGGGTAGTTAGTGCCTTGCTTACAATATGTTAAGAATCACAAAAGATGTATGAATAATTGTCTCCCCTTATAGATTTCTTGAGTTTCTGTTACTATTATTTTCCTCATTCTACTTTCTCTGGGTTTAACTGTTTTTATTTTTCTGATTTCTAGCCTTTCTTCTTCTTAATATATAGGCATTGGTTTCCCTATAATTACAACTCTATGGCATTTTGATATGTTGACTTTCCCTTATATAGTTAAAATATTTTCTAATTTCTACTGTGATTGTGATACATCACAACTAATTTCCAAACATTTGGTAATTTTCTAGTTAACTTCTTTTCTACGTGTCTTAATACTGATTTCTAGCTTAGTTCCACTATGGTCATATTATACACTTCATATAATTTCATTCCCCTGAATTATTGAGATGTGATTTATAGCTGAACATATGGTCTATTTTTGGTAAATGTTTCATGGGCACTTGAAAATAACATTTACTCAATCACTATTAGTTATAGTGCTTTATACAAATCAACAAGATCTGATTTGTTAATCTTGATCAGAACTTTTATATTACTTTTTTTTTTTTTTTTTTTGGTCTGCTTGTTCTGTCAATCACCAAAAGGAAATTTTTAAATCTCCCATCCTAATTATGAATCTGTTAGTTTTTACTTTAGTTCTGTCAACTTTCACTTTATGTAATTTGAAGCAATTGAAATTTAGTGTGGACACATTTAGGATTGTTATAATTTTCTAAGAATTGACACCAATATCATTTTGAGATGGCCCTCTCCTTTTCTAATGATGCCTCTTATCTTAATGTTTACTTTGCCTAACACTGCTATAGATCAACTATGTTTTTCAATGTGTTTGCATTGTATATATTTTTGTCATGTTTTCCTTTAAAGTTTCTATGTTTTTAAATTGAAATGGTGTTTCCTATAAGCAATATATGATTAGACTTTGTTTTGTTTTACTTTTTAAATAATCCAGGTTGATAAATCTTAGTATTTAATACATTTAAACTCAAAATAATAATTATTGGAATTGGGATTTATCTGTCATCATACTACTTGTCTTCTATTATCCCATTGAGCTTATGCTAATTTTACTCTCATTATTTTCTTTGGGATAAAGTAATTTAAAATTTTTCCTTTCCCTCTCTATTAGGTTGTTAGATATATATCCTGCTGAGATTATGTTTTAGATACCTTAATGATTACTACAGGCATTCTCAGTTTACTAGTACTGCCAAATCTGACTACCAAGGAGATTTTTTAGCACTCTCCAGATAATTCTAGGACTTTGGAATACTCATTCTATTTAATTTCTTCCTTCTTCTTGTGTTATTAGTGTCATACATTTTAATTCCCTAAACAATAACATGAGTGTTACACACCATCATTTTATTTTGAAATATTCATATATTTGTTATGTTTTTATATCTTTTATCAATTGTTCTTTATTCCTTCTACATATCTGTGTTTCTATTTGGGGTTATTTCCTTCTGTCTAGGAAAGCCTTTAGAATTACATTTAGTGTAGGTGTATGGCTGTCAAATTCTCTCACTTTTTGTTTTTTCTATTCATGTCTATGTTTCACTTTCCTTTCTAAGTTAACTGATATAATCTTTCTAGGTTGCATTAGACTAACCCTTGCAGAAATATTAATTATAAACTCTGGAATAAAGTAAAAAAATCAAAAGTATTTGAAGGTACTGGGAAGTGACCAAAATTAGGAAAACACCTGGAGAGCCAATCTTTAAAAGAAGAAAAATGGGTGACATTTGTGTTTATATAATTTTCTCTCTAGGACATACACTACTTCTTGTGGAACAGAGCAGATGAAGTGCAAGTAGATTTCTGCAGTTATTTTGTTTTGCGAACCTAAAGGACAGAATTTGGGCCTACCCGGAGCACAGCAAAGTAAGGGACTATATTCCTTAGATATAAATCCACAGAGTGTGAAGTCCAAAAATATGTATGTGAACTACAAGTATGTTCTTGGATGACTTAATGAATGGTACTTGTTAAGGGAGATTATAAGGAGGCCAAAGAAAGGGGCAGATGGAGTTGAGAGAACTGACTATAGATTTCATCTGCTGCTCAAATAAGAGAGACAAAGTTTAGAGATTGAGTCTTGCCAAATTAAATTTTTGCTACAACAAAATAGTTGCTCTTAACATGTCCTTATGCTATGCCATCCACAAGTCTGTTATATAAGGAAAAAAAAAAACAAAAACCTGGGCATGTGAAGAAATAAGAAAATATTACCCAAAGTCAAGAAAGAAAAAAAAAGTAATCAATAGATAGCAACTCCCAAATAAACTATATGTTGGATTCAGCAGGCAAGGACTTTACAGCAGTGATGATAAACATTCTTTTATTTAGGAAATATGGGCATCATAATAAAAATTATGATCAGTATAAGATGATAATTGGAAACTAAGGGGGAAAAAGTAAATCTATAACTCAAAAATACAAACGTTGAAAAATAAATTTAATGGATGAACTTAAAATCACATTGGAGATAAGGACAGTGAATTTGGAAATACATCAGTAGAAATTTTTCCATTAATATCAGAGTTAAATAGATAAAAAGAGCATATGAGATTTGTTACACTTGGAGCAATGTGAAATGGTAATTAAAATTTCAGAACTGGAGAAAGAGAATAAAGTATAAAAACTTACTAAATAATGGAAAATTTTCCCCAAATATGGTGATTAAATATGAACTCACAGTTTCAAAAAGCTCAGAAAAATCCAATGGCTTTGAAAAAAAGGAAACGAAAGCTAGGTACTTCATAGTGAAACTGTTTAAAAATCAAAGAAGAAACTCTTGAAAACAGCTATAGAAAAACGACACATTGCAAGGTAAAAATAACAAAATCATAGGTAACTTAGTTTCCTCTGACTGCCATGACAAAGTACCACAAACTGGGTGACTTAAAAAATTTTATTGTCTCAGAGTACTGGAGGCTAGAAATCTGAAATCAAGGTGTTGGAAAGAACATGCTTCTTTTAATGTCTATAGGGAAGACACTATTTCAAGCCTCTCTCCTGACTTCAGGTGGTGTCAGTCATCACATTGCGTTCTTCCTTCTGTCTTTCTTTCTGTGTCCAAATTTCTTCTTCTTATAAGGACATAAGTCATATTAGATTAAAGGCCCACCTTCCTCCATTATGATCTCATTTTAACTTGCCTAATTCCATTTCACTTTAAGCGACCCTATTTCCAAATAATGCCATATTCTGATGTAGTAAGGATTAGAACATATCATTTTGGGGTCATAATTCACTCTATAAAGATAGGGTGCTTTTTGTAAAAAAACAGTGGAGGTCAGATGATATTGGTACAGCATTGCGACAGAGTTGAAGGAAAAAAAAAGTCAATGCAGAAATCAATATTCAGCAAAAATATCATTCAGAAATTAAGGTAAAATGGAAACATCTTTTAGTGAATCAAAAGTTGAGAAAAATTTTGTTAGCAGACTTTCACTACTAAAAATTACAAAGGTAAGACATCAGATTGAAAGGATGATACCACATAGCATCAGATAGAACTGATTGGCAAATAGACAATAAAGATATAGAATATTTGAACAATTCTATTGCCTTCATTGACCTACTTGAAATTATAAACCACTACATGCAAACACTGTATTCTACAGAATTCTTTCCCAAGTGCTCAAGGAGCAAGGAACATTTATCAAGATAGATATTATGCTGGTTCATAAACAATAAGTAAATTTTAAAAATAAACATATTGAAATTATCAAAGCATGGTCTCTGACCATGATGGATTAAATTAGACATTAGTATAAATTAAATATTAAAAATTCCTCAGTATTTGAAAATTAAGTAATACATTTCTAAATGACTCAGGGATCAAGAAGAAATCAGGATGGAAATTTAAAATAAATGGAGCTGAATGATAGTGAAAATAAAAGATATGAATTTTTGTGGGGTGCATCTGAAGCAGTGCTCCAAGAGAAATTTAGAATTTGCAGTGTATATGTTAGACAGTAAGGAATGTTTAAAGTAAATTATCTAACTTTCTACTTTCAGAAGCTATAAGAAGACAAACAAAATTAAAGTTAAAATAAGTAGAAGAAAGGATATAATAAGGACAAAGGAATAAATCAATAAAATAGAAAACTAAAAATAAAGAAAACTTAAAAAGCCAATACTTGATTCTTTATATTGATAAATAAAATGGATAAATATCTAACAAGATCAATCACAAAACAGAGAAAACAAAATAACCAAACTCAGGAAGAAAAAGAATGTTGAGTGCCATTTATTACAATTTTTACATTCTTTATTATGTTTTAGTTCAATGCCTGTTCAAGAGTTTTATCAGTTATTTTCCCATTGAACTGTCAGTCTTTGTTTATAAAATTGATATTTATTTATTTATCTATTTATTGATTTTTAAAGAGAAGCTTTAGATTACATAAACATTACATTGAAAATATAGGGAATTCCCAAATACTTCACCCCCTTCCCCTTCCACACTTTTCCCATTAACATCTTTCATTAATGTGGAACATTTGTTACTATTGATGAATACATATTGAACCATTGTTACTAACCATGGTCTATAGTTTACACTATGGTTTACACTTTGCACTGGCGCAATTTTATGGGTTTTGACAAAATGTGCAATAACCTATATCCATCATTGCAATGTTATGCAGAACAATTCCAACGTCCCCAAAATGCCCCATGTTACACGTACTCTTTCCTCTCCCTTCCCTCAGAACCTCTGGTGACCATTGCCTTCATATCAATGTTACAAGTTCTTCCATTACTATAATAATGAGTATACTTTAGTCCATAGTGTATTCTCCCTTATGTTTGTTCATCCATTAGTCTTGAGGATTTTGGGATGGTGATACTGACTCTGCTTCCAACTGAGAGGGGACTCAGATCCCATGGGGCAGATGGATGGAGCTGTCTTGTTTGCAATTGTAGATACTCTCTGCTTTTTGGGATGAGTGTTGTCCAATCATCATCCTTTTGTTAGTTGTCCTGGGTGAGTCTGACGAACTGGAGAGTAGGTGTTGGCTGCAACTCTACTGAGATTCAGGGCTCACCCAGCATATAAACAGCCAGAATATTTAGGTCTCTGGGACATATATTTAATGGGTATAGTGCTAATATAACGTGTAGGAAAATTATGAATGAGTCTAATTCTGATACATCAGGGGAATAGGTTATCATGTATTCCAAGGTAAGGTCCACTGAAAGGGTACCGAAATTGGCAGGGATTGTCTATCCTGCCAATTTTGTCTAAATGTCTTTCAAGCCCTCAGGAGACCCCCTGCTTGAGGCACTGTTTACTATGACAGTTAGTGAGATCCTCCTGAGATGTGCATAAGTGTAACGTCTGGAATGAGCTGACTCACTTTGAAGTTTTTAATTGCTTATGTTTTCAATTATTAAATGTACAAAATAAAGTTAAAAAAAATAAAAATAAAAAATAAAGTGAAAAAAAAAATGCCTTGCCCACAAAAACTTATTTGTATTTAATATTTCCCCCTTTTTGACAATGTCTTTTCCCAATGGATATCTAGTTGGCCCTTGGTAATAATCTTTCAGTGCCAGGGAGAGCCATCCTGCGAGTCAGATTCATGCAAGGGGGAAGGTAGTGAGTTTATATGCTGTTTGGCTTGGAGAGAGACCATATTTGAGCAACCAGGAGGCTTTCAAAAGATATCAGTATTGCTACTCCAGCTCTTTTTTGGTTAATATTTGCGTGGAATATCTTTTTCCAACATTGCATATTTAACCTGATTATGTCTTTATGTCTAAGGTGAGTCTCTTGTAGAAAACATATAAATAGCTCATGTTTTTTTTTATCCATTCTTTCAGTCTATGATCGGGGAGTTCAGCCATTAACATTCAATGTTATTACTGTAAAGGCATTACTTACTTCACCTATTTTGACTTTGGCTTTCTGTTGTCATATTGTACTATTGTCTATCTTTTTACCTTTAAATTTACCCTTTCTAATAATCTTCATTTCTACACTCTTCTCCAAGTCTCTCACCCTTGGTTTTTCCTTTCAGGCTGCAGCACTCCTTTTAGTATCTCTTGTAATTCTGGTCTTTTGACAACATATTCTATCAAATTTTGTTTGTCTGTGAATACTGTGAACTCCTTTTTGTTTTTGAAGGACAGTTTTGTCAGATACAGAATTCTTGGCTGGCAGTTTTTCTCTTTCAATAACTTAAATACATCATACCACTTTCTTCTCTCCTCCATATATTCGGATAAGAAGTTGGCAGTTAATCTTATTGAAATTCCCTTGTATATGATGTTTTGCTTTTCTCTCTCTGTTTTCAGAATCTTCTTTTTATCTCTCTTATCATTTGAATAGTAGGTGTTTCAGTATAGGCCTATTCGTATTTTTTCTGTTTGGGGTGCATTCATTGTCCTTCTTGTGTATTGATATTTATATCTTCCATAAGGATAGGTAAGTTTCAGTCATTATTTCTTCAAATGTTTTTTCTATTCCTTTTCCATTTTCTTCTCCTTCTGGGAAACCAATAATGCATATGTTTTTGCATTTCACATTGTCATTCAATTCCCTGAGACTCTGTCCATTATTTTGTTCTCTTGTTCTCTTGTCTTTTCCGGTTCAGATGTTCTGTCTTTGAAATCACTAATTTTGTCCTTGAGCAATTCAAATCTCCTCTTATGTGCCCATAATGTATTTTTAATCTCAACTATTGTGTCTTTCATTCCCATAATGTCTGTTATTTTTCTTTCAGACTTTCAAATTGTTCTTTATGCTCACCCAGTATCTTCTTAATATCCTTTATCTCTTTAGTCATATTTTCTTTCAATTCTTTAAATTGACTTAGGAGAGTTGTGTGATTATCATTGATTAATTATCTTAAATCCTGTATCTCTTCAGAATATTTGGTTTATTCTTTTACTTGGGCGATCTCTTCCTGTTTCCTAGTACGGCTTGTAATTTTTCTTTATGTCTAGGCATCTGAAAATGTTGGTGAATTTACTCTGATGGCTAATTTCTCTCTCTTGCCTATTATTATTTTTTCACAGCTCTTCTTTCATATTTGGTTCAACTTATCCTAAGTCTTTAAAATTGTCCAGCTTAAGTTATCAAAATCATGCCAGGTTCTCACTAATGGGACACAGATTTTCTCCCAGAAGTTAGAGAACACTTTTTGTCCATGCAATTTCCAGACTGGCCAGCAGATGGTACTCATTGGCACACCTTTCCATGGGGGAGTATCTCTCGGTTTTCCTTTGTTTTGTTCTGGCTGGTGCAGAGATTCCAAGTGAACTCTGCTGGCCAGATTCACTAAAGACATGCCTCCTCGACTCCCTCTCCTTTTTCCCTTGTAAAAGCTGACAGAGAGGAAGATATCTACTTCCCTCTCAGTCAGCTGCAATAAGCCGGTTGTTTTATCCCCACTTAATATTTTGTGGGTTGGGGAGGGGAGCTTTTCCCTGAAGCTGGGAGGTTGAGTAATTCACAGTTTGTTGTTTCAAGTTCTTCGTCTCTCTGTTCCTCACCCTCCTAGGAGCTGTGGAGCACTGTCCTGGTCTGCTGACCCCCAAAGCAGCTTTTGGCTCTTTCTCTGTTGTTTTTGTGAAGGAGCTAAGTCTTGTCTGCCTAATCTGATGCCATTTTCCCACAATACCAAATTGGTATAATTTTGAAAGCATTTGACAGGCTGTAGAGGGTGGGCAATTGAAAGGACAGCTTTAGTGAGACAAATTAAGGCACCTTGGTGGTCCTTTGAATTATGTGAAGAGGGTAACAAAAGAGAGAATGGACTTCTAATGTTTTCAGAGAGAGGCTCATGTATTTCACTATGTAAAATGCAAAGCAAAAGTAAAAGTGTGACCTATTTGGTAGTCACATTTGTGAATTTGGTAATATACTTTTTATCAAGTGGAAATGCATGCAGGTCTATAATAACAAAATGTTTTAGTTTGCCAAAGAGCTGCCAATGCAAAGTAGCAGAAATGTGTTGGCTTTTATAAAGGGTATTTATTTGGAGTAAAAGCTTCCAATTCTAAGGCTATGAAAAGTCCAAACTAAGGCAACATCAGAGATGTTTTTTCACCAGTCAGTTACTGTTGATCCTGGTATTGTTGCCACATTGTGAAGCAAGATGGCCACCAATCTCTGCAGAAGTCTCTGCTTTCCCTTCCAGAATATACTCTCTCTGGGACCTCAGCTGTGAGCAACCAGGCATAGGGCTTATTTCTTTCCTATATCAGTCTTGCATGTTCTGCTTTCATCCCAAGTTCAGATCTCTTCCCAAGTTCAGCTGTAAGCTATAAGTCATATAGCAGGGATGGTCTCCTCTTGAGCTTCTCCATGGGCCCAGTCTCTTGCGGGCTTTGTGCTTAAACTATCCTCTTTCACATCACAGAATCAAATATGCTGGCTCTCTTTTTCCTCTTGTCTCTCTGAGTCTCTATATCTCCCTTTATATCAAACCCAGCAAGAAGGCAGAGATTCAACATGAATCATGCCCCACTGATGTAATCCAGTCAAGTGGGTCTCACACCCCCAGGAGTGGATTAGTTTAAACATAATATTTCTCATTTTGGGATTCATAAAATAATTTCAAACTGCCACATTTCACCCTTTGAATATCAAAAGACATTACAATATTCCAAAAACCCTTAAATCATTTTAGTAACAATTCTAAGTACAAAATCACATCAAAATCAGTTATAGGAATACAGTTTGTCTTGGGTCAAAAGTCCCCAATGGCTGTAGACCTGTGAAACTTACAAAACAAATTATCTGCTTCCAATATATAAAGGAGAGACAGATATAGGATATACATTTGCATTACTATAGGAGAGATTGGGAGGGCACCAGTCATAGGTCCTTAACATTTCTGAAAATTTAAAGGGCATACTCCATTGGATTCCAAAGTCTGAGAGTCATCCTTAAAATGATGGTTTCTTCATGTCCTTGGGAACTCATGGGGGCCCACCCTTCCCACAGTCTTGCCCAAAGGCAATATTTTCTGTTACACCCTCTTCAAGCATCTAGGTGGCGGCTGAGCTCTAAACCTCACCTCCAAGAACATTGGGGTAATGGCCACACTTTCTCCAATCTCTGGGGGACAATCCCAACTCCCTTAGTACAGTGAAGTGGTGGCAATGGGTGTCACACTCATAGGAATGGATTAGTTTAAAACATCATATTTCTCTTTTTGGGATTCATAAGCTATTTTCAATTTGCCACACATACCAATTAAAAAATGTAGCTTTAAGAATTAAGGCTGTAATGTTACTCAGAGCAAGAAGTCCAGAGGTAAACAGTCCATAACTCAAGAACTAACTCAGATATGTCATCAGAATTTCAGTTTCTCTCTAGTTTTCTGCTCTACCCATGCTTAGCATCTTGGCTTTTTAACTTTACAGTTATAGAATGTTTGCTGTACTTTCAGGCATTGTGTTCATGTGTTTCAGGAAGGAAAATCAGTAGAAGGGGACAAAAGTGCTTTTTCTTTATAAAGCTTTGTGTTTTTATTTGCAAGCATAGCTATCCCTAGAAAGTTCCATCATATGTATCTTTAGTCATCATTGGTTTATAAACCCACCTTTGAAATGTCATTGTTCAACGGGAATGAGAATACCTGTCTAATGTAAGCAAATCATGATTCATTTCTCAAAAGTACATTCTGTGTCCAGGAAAAAAGGGGAAAGGGTGAATAAGGTTTGGCTAAGCAATGAGATGTGCCTGTCAAACCAACTATAGTATGAAACAATCATTATAAATCTGTTTTCTGTAGAAATCCACAGCTTTTATTGAGTAACCATAGTGACTAGTGAGGGAGTAGGAATCAGCAACTTGTTTCAATCATAGCAACCAATTTTACTCTTGTTTTCATCATATATTGAACTTATGCATATTTTACTTGAATAAAGGCTTAAAAAAGGACACTCATCTATAGAAATAAATGAATTTTTGTTATTCAAACTCGATTCCATGTATAGTTTACAGTTTGAGTTAAATTTGGGCTTGAATACTTCCCCCCTCCATTATCAATCTTATAGCCTGAGGGGAGATATCTCTAATTTCCTTAAGTTTCAGTTGTTCACCTTGTAAATGGGCATCTTAACAGAGCTCCTAATTTGAAGGTTATTTGAGGATAAGAGATGGTGCATATAAAGTATTTAGTACAGTTGTTGGAATGAGTTAAGTGCTCAAAACTTTGCTATTTTTATTATCAACTATAATCTATGGCAGAGTCTTGTACAATGGGTGTTATGAATTTCTGGACAATGTTTAATACATAGACTTTAGAAAGCAACTGAAAACACAAATAAAGTGATAGGGTTTTTGTGAAAGAAAATTAACCAAATTCTTGTCTAAATAAATTTCCACTTAAAATTTATCAATAATAGCTAGACTTCAATTGAGTTTTCTAGAAGCAGAGCCCGGGACAAGAATTTGAGTGTACATGACTTCATGAGGGAATGATTTCAAAAGAGAGACAGATTCTCTCTAAGATCTGGAAAAAGACAAGGATGCTTACTATAACCATCAACATTGTATTGGAAGTACTTGCTGAGCACTTAGGCAATAAAAAGAAATAAAAGGAGTCCAAATTGGAAAGGAAAAAGTAAAACTTTCACTATATGCAGATGATATGATCTTATAGGTAGAACATTCTAAAAAATCTACAACAAAGCTTCTAAAGCTGATAAATGAGTTCAGTAAAGTAGCAGGATATCAGATCAACACTCAAAAATCAGCAGCATTTATGTACACTATTATTAAGCAATCTTAGGGGAAAACAAGAAAAAAAATTCCAGGTACAATAGCAACTAAAAGAATCAAATAACTAGGGATAAATTTAACTAAGGATGTAAAGGACTTGTACACAGAGAGCTACACAATATTGCCAATGGAAATCAAAGAAGATATAAGTAAATAGAAGAATATTCCATGTTCATGAAATGGAAGACTAAATATCATTAAGATGCCAATCCTACCCAAATTTATTTACAGATTCAACACAATCCTAACAAAAGTTCCAACAGCACTTTTTCCTGAACTGGAAAAGCTAATTATCAAATTTATTTGGAAGTGTAAGGGGCCCTGAATGGCCAAAAACACCTTGAAAAAGAAAACTGAAATTGGAGGAAGCATGCTACCAGACTTTAAAGCATACTACAAAGCTACAGTGGTCAAAACTGCATGGTGTTGTCACAAGGTTAGACATACTGACCAATGTAACTGAATTGAGAGTTAAGATGTAGACCCACACATATATGACCAACTGATATTTGACAAGGCCACCAAGCCCACTCAACTGAGACAGGATAGTTTCCTCACAAAATGGTGCTTGGAAAACCAGATATCCATGTCCAAAAGAATGAAAGATCACCATCTCATGCCCTATACAAAAATTAACTCAAGATGGATCAAAGACCTAAATATAAAAGTAAGATCATAAAGCTCCTAGAAGATAATGTAGTGAAGTATCTATGAGATCTTGTAGTAGGAAGTGATATCATAAACTTTATACCCAAAGCATGAGCAACAGAAGAAAAATAGATAAATATGACTTCCTTAAAATTAAAAACTTTCATGCTTCAAAGGAGTTTGTCAAGAAAGTGAAAAGGCAGCCTACTCAATAGGAGAAAATATTTTAGAACAACTTATCTGATAAGGGTCTAATATTCAGTATATATAAAGAAATCTTACATCTTAAATTTAAAAAGACAAACAACTCATTTAAAAAATTGCTGAGAGATTTGAATAGACACTTTTCCAAAAAGGAAATACAAATGGCTAAAAAGCACATGAAAAGACACTCAAATAGGGAAAGACAAATCAAAACTACAATGACATATCATCTCACATCTATTAGAATGGCTGCTATTTAAAAAAAAAAACAGAAAAATATAAGCATTGGAGAGGATGTGGAGGAATAGGAACACTCATCCATTGCTGGTGGGAACGTAGAATGGCGCAGCCACTTTGGAGGCAGTTTGGCAGTTCCTCAGGAAGCTAAATATAGAATTGCCATATGATCTGGTAATCCCAATACTAGGAATATACCCAGAAGATTTGAAAGCAGGGACATGAACAGATACATGCACACCAATGTTCATCATGGCATTATTCACAATTACCCAAAGTTGGAAGAAACCCAGGTGTCTATCAATGGATGAATGGATAAGAAAAATGTGGAATATACATATGATGGAATATTAATCAGCTGTAGGAAAGCATGTAGTATTCACATATGTGACAACATGGATGAATTTTGAAGACTTTATGGTGTGTGAGTAAGCCAGTCAATAAAGGACAAACATTGCATGATTTCACTAATATGGACTAAGGTATTGAGCAGACTCACAGATGTAGAGTCTGGAAGATAGGTTATCAGGAGATGGAAAGGGAGTAGAGAATAGTAAACCAATGCTTAATCAGGGCAGAATGTATGATAAGGTGGATGGTGGTGGTTTGCAGTGGATGGAGGTGATGGTGGTGAAGAAATATGAGTGGGGTTGACAGTGTTGGAGTTTGAGTGTGAGGGGGTTGGGAGTTTGATTGGGCTACCCATGGTGCTGGGGGAAGGGCTGGAGGAAGGAACAAGTAAACTCCAAGGAGATGGAGGACTGTTGTTGAGAATACAATTGTGGAGGTATTCTTATAGCAACTATCACAGGGGAGGGTCACTGGTGCAGGGTGTCAATTGTGGGGGGATATGTGGGGAAGGGTGTACCTTTATAGAATATGAAAGTGCTCATGTTGCCATAAGGTGTTATCTCAGAGGGTGGAGACCCACACAATAACCAAAAAAATATTAAACTCCCATCCTGGGGAGTCCTTCTACATTCTCAAATAGCATGACAAGAATATCTAGAGTAACCAGGCAGTGCCTAATAAAAGAAAATATACCAATATGCCAAGCCCTTGATATCAATGCTTGTACTTATGAACCTTATCCTTGTAAAATTGAAACTTAGCCTAATAATATCTATTGCCTAAGAGTTATATCCTGAAAACCTCCTTGTTACTCAAATGTGGCCTCTTTCTAAGCCAAACTCAGCAAATATACTCACTACATCTCCCCAGCTTGGGACATGAATCCTGGGTATGAGCCTCCCTGGTACTGAGGGATTAATACCAAATGTCAATTAGCAATGCATTTGGAAAAAGACCTTGACCAGAACGGGGAACATTAAATACAAAAAGAGGTTTTTTTTACAGATATGAGATTTCAAAATGAGTTGGGAGGTCATTCCCAAGGTGATGCTTATGCACATCTTAGGTGGATTTCATTACTACAGTAAACAAATCCTCAAACAGCAGTGCTCCTGAGGGCTCTAGAGACATCTAAACACTATAGACAAGGCACAGAACCCTAGGAAATAAGCACCATGTGGGTAATATATGACAACCTATTTCACCAATGTAACAGAGTTAGACTCATTTATAATTTCCCTGCACATGACACTTCTACCCCTTTTATTTGAGCCTATAATTAGCACTATACCCATTAAATATACGTCCCAGAGACTTTGGTATGTTAATATGCTGGTTGAGCCCTGAATCTCAGCAGAGTTGCAGCCAACACCTACTCCCCAGTTCATTGGACTTGCCCAGAACAACTAACAAAAAGGTGATGATGGACAACCCCCATCTCAAAAAAAAAAAAATATATATATACTATGTACAACTGCAAGCAAAACAATTCCTTCTATGTGATTCACAGAATCTAAGCCCCATCTCAATATGAAGCAGAGTGGGCATTACCACCCCAAAATCCTCAAGATTGAGGAATGAACAAACCTAAGGGGGGGAATGCAACTGTGGACCAAAGTAGACATTATTATTGTAGTAACAGAAGAATTGTAACATTGATATAAAGATAGTGGTTACCAGAAGTTCTGAGGGAAGGGGTAGGGAAGAATAGGTGAAAAATAGGGCATTGGAATTGTTCTTCATGATATTGCAATAACAGTAAACGGCCATTATATTTTTTGTCAAAACCTATAAAATTTTATGGTGCAAAGTGTAAACCATAATGTAAACTATAGACCTTTGTTAGTAGCAATGCTTCAATATTTGTTCCTTAATTGTAACAAATGTACCACACTAATATAAGATATATTTTAATAGGGGAAAATGTGAGAGGGGAAGGGAGTGGGGTATATGAGAACCCCCTACATTTTCAATGTAATGTTTCTGCAATCTAAAAGTTCTTTGAAAATAAAGTTTATTATATGAGAAAAAAAAGAAAGGCAGAGAAGGTGGCTAAGTAGGATGTGGTGTCAGATGGAGTCTTGCTTCCACTAGATATTATGGGGAAATCTGGAGCATAAATTGAACCATAGAATTGGTCTCACCTTGAGGAAATAAGGCCAGCTTTTTATAACACCTTATCATTCAATGAGTATGGGATGTTCCTGTGGTGTAGAGATAATACCTTAAATGAGAGAGTTCCTGTTTGGTCAAGATCATGCCTTCAGGGAAGGGGAAAGCTATAAATTGTTAGCATTCAACAATCATCATAGACAGATTATATGTGTGCAGACTTGGTAAAAGGTAGCCACATATTTTTGAAAGGAAGACTAAAGAAAAAAAGTGTCATTTTAATCATATCATATCAAATCATATCAAGGTTTCTGTACAATGAATATAACTTATTACTGTTGATATTAACCTGATCACTTGGTAGGGGAAGTGTTTGTCATGTTTCTATGCTGTAAACTTACTATTTTTTCCTCCTATCCATACTGTACTCTTTGGAAGGTAAGCACTATGTGCATTCAGTACTCAAGTTGTGGGGAGTTCTGCTCCACTTCCTGGAAGGCAGAGAATCTACATAAGTTATTTGAAATTCTAAATAAGAATTGTCTATTCTCTCGCATTTATTTGTTTGTTCAATCATTTATTTATATCATAATGGACTGATGGATATATATATTTTACTTTATTGTTCAAATTTTCTAGCTTTTGCCATTATTAGCTCTTGAATTTGGTCTCTGCGACCTTTTGACATACTCTATCACAATGGGTCTTTTCCCTAATCATTTCCTTACTTCATGGTATAAAAGGATGTTCCAGGGTCATCTTGCACATTTCCTGCAACAGTTCTAGATTTAACCAATTCTCTTAAGAGCCCTGGTTCATTTTGGGGGAGAATGGTACTAGAACCAAGATCCAGACTCAAGGTTTGCTTATTGCTACTATGGTGTTGTTGCTTCTAGGAATTTCAGGTGACAGAGCAGGTAAATACATGTATGTATACCAACTGGGTATATATACATATCCATAAATATTTTGTCTGCAAACATCTGTATCTACATTAGGCTAAAGTTGAGTCCATATCGATTTCTCCAACTCTAGTGCTTGCCATGAGTCATTGTAGCCTTCTCCTCTCAATAGCTGTTCTTGTAAAAGTTTATAGTTCATTCCCAGAGACAGTAAAACCTTTGTTCCAGAACCATAGGTGTCAGTGCTCTATTATAGTCTCCTCTAGTACCATGTGATCTGCCTAGACATGTTGCCCTATTGTCAATGCTGCTTGTTCCACAGCTGAACTTACTCCAGAACACTATTTTAATCTCTCTGAGACCCACTCAAATCTAGCAGACTGCTGAAACATCTGATAAACAGGTTGCAACAGTATTACAAACTGAAATATCCTATTTCCAATATCTGAAAATACCTACTATGTACTGTGATTCTGTTTAGCGGTAGGTGGTGCAAGTGCAATATCCTGTAATTTCTTTGGAGGGGAAGCCCTAGCATGCCATGAAACTCTTGACCCCCTAAAAATTTCTCAAATTTGTCAAGCCTCTGAATATTTGTAGGGTTTATATCCCACTCTCCAGAGTCCACGTGGGCTTACCACATTTTCCAGACACTTGCAAATTTTTGTCATTTGATTCCAACTAATATGATATAATAAACCACATGGACTAATATGTTATTCTGTACATTTTGACAGAGAGCAGGAAAATGAACACAGTCCCAAGGAAAGATAGTAAATGAATAGTCCTTATCCATCCCATGTCAATATGGCTGGTTTTTGTTTCTCCTTTTGTATGCATATTGAAAAAATGCCTTTCCCAAATCGATTGCTGCACAATATGTACCAGAGGTTGCATTAATCTGCTCTGGATAATATACCATCTGGAAGAAAAGATACCACACCAGGCATAGCAACTAAAACAGCACTATTTGGTAAAGTATGTGGTAGTCAACTGTCATCCATCATGATCTTTCTAGATTTTAAAGTGGCTAGAATGATGAATTAAATGGAGAATATCTTAGGCAGCAACCTCTATTTTAAGTTATTGAGGATGACACTAATATCTTCTTTTCCCACAGGTTATGATATTGCTTCTGATTTACCATGTTGGCTGGAGGTAGGATGATTTCAGGGCTTTCCACTTTGTCTTTCCTTTTACAATGGTTTTTACAGAATAAGTAAAATAAAATTATGGCTCTGCCAAATGCCAAATATGTCCATTTTGATTATATCTTCAGGAACCAGGGTCATGACCACTAGTTGGAGTCACGTACCTGCTAGATCCACAATGAGATAGACCTGAGTCAGGACTGAATTTAATCCCAGACCTACATACTCTAACAAGGGTCTATGGTGACATTTTGGGTCTGTGGATCAGTCAGTCATTGCCAGTGGGCTGCTCCTGCTCATGAGGGGAAGGAGAGCATAACCTCTCATCTAGGGAGCTCCATTTCTGCCAGGTACATTTCTCCAGAGAAGGTGGTAACTGTGAGTCATTTTCAACCACCACTCACAGTAGCTGCAGGATTAATATGTTTTTAAGTAAGGGGAAGCTGCGCAAGGCACCAATAACATCTACTACATAGGCTAAAAATTACCTAAAAGCCAAAACAGAATTTTTCTCTTAAAAGCAATTCTAGGTTTAATCTAACAAGTAAACAAATTAGTTAATAAGGCCTTAAAATTTCATATAATGTGATATATATCATTGTAGCCTATGAAGAATATGCCACAAAGAATGAGTTGCAAAATATATTATTAGTCAATTGTTTTGTTGCAGTGTTAATAAATATAAAATGAAAAAAATTGACATGATTGTTTGCCAAAAAAAAAAAAAAAAATGGTTTTGAATGAATTGATCTCAAGGTATTTTTTCTTATTTGTACTTTTAATAAAATATACATTTTTCATTACATATACTATATCACCATCATAAAGGAGACTGTTTTCTGTTTATTCTATAGGTCAGAGAAAGAATCTAAATATGGAGATGAAATTTCTAGTCACCAGGAGCCCACAGATGCTCAGACCTTGGTAGTTCTTATAATATTCTGATCAGCAAAATTAGATTATTAGACTATATTGACTATTACATAGCTATGTACTAAGTAATGTGTCAGTGAATATTCACTTTGATACCCAGACCACTTCAGGTGATAAACATTTTGACTATTTTATTCAATATATAAAACTCTGCTAAGGACAAGTGAAATTTAGGAATTTGTGTATGTGCTTCCATTAATCTGTTATATAAGGACATTAGGAGGATAAATTTTAAGTGAATATGTGTAAATCTTTGAAGCCTGTACCCATTTATTCTTTATGTAGTTTGTTAGTTGTGAAATTGGCTTGCTGTCTTGCTGTCTGAATCTGCTTTCCTTTTAAGATGTATGCCCTACACATATTAATACGGCAAAATGGTATTTTTTCCCAATATTCCTGATTTTTTATTCATGTGCAAAGTTGTGAATCAGATTGAATCTGCCTAAACGAATCCTCACACTCCCCCAAACTTCCTGTGTGTTTGCACCTTGTCTATTCTAACGTTTATATTTAGAATTCTCAAACATGCCCAGGGAGTAAGAAATATACAACAGTAACATCTGTTCCTCTTGGCAAAAAAAATTCATGTTTTTTTACTTTTGCAGGGTCAAGAAAAACACCTAGGGATAGTTTTCATATCTGAGAGGCTAACATTTTTTCTTAGCAATCTTATCCTAAATACAGTGAGTTAAACACACATGTACAAACTCAAGAGACAGAAAAATGTACGCAAATGGTAAGATTGATAGAAATAATTGTTTTCCTTTTTTCAGTATATGATTTTTCCTTAGCAGTTTTACCAGCTGATTGAAAGAAAGGAAACGACCCTCTACCTGCCAGTTCTTCCTTTCTGCTGCCCATTCCCCACCCCCACCCCCACTTAGGCTACCTTTAGATTTTACAAGCAAGAAGGAACTGCTTTAAAAATAAAGTGTATTTTCTTTTTTGTCAGCTTATCTAGTTGTGGCCCTGTTAGCTAAGGTCAGAACTCGAAAGCTTATTTGTACCATTTGGCAATACTGGAGACTGAATTCACTTTTTAGAAATGTACTATAAAAGTCACTGCTGAATGTGATTCCTGTTAGTTCTTGCTGGGCAAAGCCTCAAGCATACATTTCCCTTTCTGGACCACAATTTAGGTGACGCCTTACGGAAAGAAGGAGTGATAAGTTTAACATCTCTCCTCCCTGGACCATACCCTCTTCAAAAATTTAAAGTCTAGGGGAGCAGATGTGGCTTAAGTGGTTGAGCACCTGTCTCCCACACGGGAGGTCCTGGTTCAGTTCCCAGTTGCCTATGTGGTCAATGGTTGAGCACCATACGAGGTCCTGGGTTCAATCACCGGCCCCTGGTACCTCAAAAAAAATTGTATTAGTCCTTGAAGCCTATTAACTTTTTCAAAGCCAAAGGATAGCCTCAAGACAAGCTAAAGACTTTAGCATTATTATTATTTTATAGTGGATACCTCTAACATATTATTGTCTTTGTCGTGATAGAAATAAAACGGTTGCCAACTGTGCTGGAAAATCATAAAGGGAAGTGACTTTGAAAGACAATGAATGCATCTGAAGTTAATTAAGTTAATTACAGTTTGAACATGTGCCTTATATTGCTAAATCTAAAACTGGAAGGTATGTAAATGATTGGATAAACATCCCATGTTTATCTAAGGTGTATGGTGTTGGGCAACTATAAAGAGGGTATACCAATTTTTATGATGAGTGAACTGAGTCTGCCCTTAGAAACACATTCTCAAAAGGGAGCATTTAAAAAATATGCCTTACTGATAATATTATTCAGATAACAGTGTAAATCAGCTAATGCAATGCTTACCACTTGCTAAGTGCTCAGTAAATAGTAGTTATTTTCACTGGTTTAATGTCCACAAGTACTAAGCTTTTCAAATTCAAATGAATTAAAGATAGACATTTGTATATTTAATGTTGCAGATAAAATAGTTAACTATCTGAGCTGTCATAGAGCAAATTAAAAATCAAATTAAAATCATTCCAAATTCCAATTTTGCCCTCACTTTTCTGTTTTTGGGTGCTCCCAATAATTTACATCTACATTGTGTTTTGAGCTGGAGAGCTCTCTTTGTGTGAATTAGGAAGGCATCTAACATGGAAATTCTTAGGATTTTTAAATATCTGATACAGATTTAAGAAATTAATATTTTTCCCATTTTAGTATGTCAAAATGTAAATTTTCTTATATAGAATACTTTTTCTTGGAGGCTACATATAAGTTCTATTTCAAAAGTAGCAAATGTATGATCAAGTGTACTTTATAAATTCGTTCCCCTAACAGGTTCTTTAAAAATATTTCAGTAACTTTTAGAAAAAGTCCAAGAATCTTATCTTGGTTTATTAGGTTCACCATTATCTTCTCCAGCCTTATTTGTTACTCTTCTTACTTCCATCTACTAGCCCCCAACAGTCTACATACTTGGCTTCTTGAATTTACTTCATGTGCTAATCTTTTTTATCACATGAGTCCTATCATCTGCAGTTTTCTCTACCTGGAATATTTTTCTTGTTTAGTATGTCCTATTCTAACTTATCTATTCCAATCTAATTTTCATTTTACCACTCAGCTGTCACTTCCTCTTGGAAGCCTATTCATTATCAAGTGTCTGTGTATTACCATGTATTCCAGCATTATAAAACTTGTCTCACTCTAAGGCACTTACTTCTCTCTCTCTCTCTCTCTTTCTCTGTGTGTGTATATATATATACATATACACATACACATACACATGTATATATAATCTTTATTGAGATATAATTTACATACCATACAAACCACCCTTTAAAGTGTACAATTCACTGAATTTTAGTATATTCATGGACTTTTGCAACCATCACCACAATTAATTTTAGAGCATTCTCATCACTCCGAAAAGAAACCCTGTATGATTTAGTTATCACTCTCAAATCTCAAATCCTCCCAACCCTAGGCAACCATTAGTGTAGATTAGTGGACATTTCATATAAATAGAATCATATAATGTCATTCTTTGTGACTGGCTTCTTTCACTTAGCATAATATCATTGTTCATGCATATTGTAGTATGTATCAGTACTACATTCCTTTTTATGGCAGAAGATATTCCATTTTATGGATATGCCACATTCATCAGTTGATAGACATTGGGTTGTTTCCACATTTTGGCTATTATCAATACTGTTATGAACATTTTTGCATGAGTTTTTGGGTGGACAATAAGTTTTACTTCTCTTAGATGTTTTTCTAGGAGTGGATTTATTGGATCAAATAGTGACAACATGTGTAACTTTTTGAGGAACTATAAGACTGTTTTCAAAATTAACTGAAGCATTTTCAATTTCCACCAGCAGTGTATGAGTGTTTCAATTACTTCACATCCTTGCCCACACTTGTGATTATCTGACTTTTTGATGATAGCCACCTATTGGATACGAAGTAGTATTTCATTGTAGCTCTAATTTGTATTCCATGATGGATAATGATGTTGAGCATCTTTCCATATGTTTAGTGGTCATTTTTATATCTTCTGTGGAGAAATGTCCATTCAGATAGCACTCAATTATTTTTTTAATGGAACAAAATTTTCCTTTTTTTCTTTATTAGGGAAGTTGTGCATGTAGAACAATCATGCGTAAAATACTTAATTCCCAGCACCACCTTCGACTGTTTGAAGCTTTTTGTGGATCCCAGAAAATATCATGTTCTTAGAACTCATCCATTCCTGTGGGTGTGGGACCTTTGATTGGATTGGATTCAGTTGGGGGAGACTTTGAGTGGATTGTTTCAGTAAGGCATGACCCAGGGTGGGTCTTTGTCCCCTTGCTTGAGCTCTTCATAAACAGAGGACTAAAACAGAGACACACAGAAAACATTGGTAGAGACAGAGAAACCCTGAGAGGCTGTAAGAGAAGTCCCAGAAGCCAGACATTGGAATCAGCAGAGAACAGGGGCACAGAGAGAGGACCCCTGACAGGCTGAGAAAGAGGCCTGGAGAAAAGAGACAAGCCATATGTCTGATTGTCCACAGCTGAGTTCAAGGGGAGAGCTTCACTTGATTCCTTGATTTGGGCAGAGCCACCATTATGCCCTGCCATATTCCTGATCACCCACAGCTGAGTTTGGAGAGAAAGCATCCTTAGATGACATGGCCATGTGCCTGATTACCCACAGCCAACCTTCAATGAGACAGCATCTCTGATGATATCTTTACTTGGACATTTTCACAGCTTCAGTACTATAAGCTTTTGATCTAACACATTCCTATTATAAAAGCTAAAATTGCTCCCAGCATCCTTTAGCAAACTAAAACACCACACCACCAATAACAGCTTGCATTGGTGTGGAGCATTTGTTACAACTGATGATAGCACATTTTTATAATTGTACTATTAATTAAAGTCCATGGTTTAACTTAAGGTTCACTATATAATGTAGATATAATCTAACATTTCCCTTTTTAATCATATTCAGAAACATATTTCAGTGCTGTTAATGTGATAACATCAGCAGCATACTTTACCAAAACATTTCCTTCATTTCAAATAGGAAACCTATACCTTTTAAGCCTTAATGTCCCATTCTCTATCCCTACCCTGTCCCCTGGTAACCTATATTCTAGATTCTGACTCGATCAGTTTGCTTATTCTAAATGTTTAAAATCAAAGTAATCACATAATATTTGTCATTTCGTGTCTGGCTTATTTCACTTAACATGATGTCTTCCAGGTTCATCCAAGTTGTCACGTGTATCAGTAATTTATTCCTTTTTACAGCTGAATAATATTACTTTGTGTTTATATACCACATTTTCTTTATCTGTTTATCAGTTGATGGACACTTGGTTGCTTCCATCTTTTGGCAGTTGTGAATAACCCTGCTATGAAATTTCCTACTATTAATGTAGACCATCAAATTCTCCCTTCAGATCTCTCAGTATTAGCATCATATATTTTGGGGTTTTGCTGTTAGGTGTGTATATATTTATCATTGTTACATCTTCTATTGAATTGTCCCGTTTTATAAGTGTATGTAATGACCATCTTTGTCCTTCATAACTGTTGCTGAGTTAAAGTCTACTTAATTGGATATTAGTATGGCCATCCCAGCTTTTTTTTCTGGTTATTAATTGCATGGTATATTTTTGTCTATCCTTTCACACACAAACTATTTGTATCTTTGACTTAAGGTGAGTCTCTTGCAGACAGCATATAATTCGGTCATTCGTTTTATCCATCCTGAAATTTTTGCCTTTAGATTGGATAGTTTAATCCATTTACAATGAAAGTCACTACTTATAATATAGGACATTCTTCTGCCATTTTACTATTTAGCCTTTGTGAGTCTTATATAATTTTTGTCCTCACTTCCATTAATGCATAATTTTATATTTATTTGCAGTTTCATATTATACCATATTGAGTGCTTCTCATTTCAGTCTTAATATATTTTTCATCTATTTTCCTTGAGATTACCATGGAGTTAAAATTTAACATCCTAAATATATAAGATTTACACCCATTACAACCTACTTTTATATTTATTTACTTTCGTGTGTTGTACCATATTGAGTGGCTTCTCATTTCTCTCCGGTTATATTTTTCATCAATTTCCTTGTGGTTTCCATGGGGTTAAGTTTAACATCATAAATATATAACAATTATATTTGGTTTGATACCAACTTAACTTCAACAGCATGCATATATACTTTTTCTATACCACTCTGTACCCCCACCATTTTTTGTACTTGTTAACACTTATCTATTTGTACATTGTATGCCCAACGTACAAATTGTCATTACATTTTATGCATTTGTATTTTAACATCTGTAGAAAATAAGAGGTGGCATTACATACCAAACAATACAATACAATAATAATGGCATTTATAATTACCCAAATGCTTATGTTTACTGCAGGTTTTTCTTTCTTTATGCTGCTTTAAAATATTGTCTTGTGTCATTATCTTTCAGCCTAAAGAACTACCTTTAGCATTGCTTGTAGGGAAGGTCTATTAGTGATGAACTCTATCAGTTTTTGTTTAACTGAGGATGCTTTAATCTCCCCCTCATTTTTGAAAGAGACTCTTGCCAGATATAAAATTCATGACTGGCAGTTGTTTTCTTTCAGTACAAGTATTTCTACCAACTGCCTTCTTACCTCTATGTTTTCTGATTAGAAATCAGCATTCAATATGAATGTATGTAACACAATGCATTTCCCTTGCAGTTATGAGAACTCTCTTCTTGTCCTTTGCAATCGATAGCATGATCAATATATGATGAGGTATATTTTTCTTCATGTTTATTCTGTTCATGTTCTCTGAGCTTCTTGAATATGTGAATTTATATCTTTTGTTAACTTTGGGAAGTTCTCTGTCATTGTTTTTTGAGTATTAATTCTGCCCCCCCCCCCATTTTTCTGGGGCTTCTATAAAGCATACAGTGGTGTACTTGATTATCTTCCATAGCTATCTTAGGCTATTTTCATTTTTAATATATTGTCTGGGGTGGGGTTGAACAATGGCTGCTACCATCTTTGTCCAATGCAGGTTGAAATAATAGCTGTCCTCAGAGTCAGGAACCAGAAATCCGAATTTTCTAATCAAAAGCCAGATGAGTGATCAGCCTTGTCCACCCCTATTCTTGGGGAAGAGGATTTTTATATTCCTTTCTGTCACCAGCAAGCTAGCCAGGGATTGGGCCACATGGCTGCCTGCCATTGGAATAGGGGATGTGTGCCAGTAGCTGCCTCAGAGAGAGAGCAATTTACAGTTCTTTACAATAATTTATCAGCCTTTTCCTCCTGCTCTTCCCTGGTTGTTGTACAGTGTTTTTTTGGCATCCAGAGTTTCAGAATTGTTGTTTCAGACAGTTCCTGGCTGTTAATTTGTTGTTTTGGTGGAAGGAATGAGCCCTGAATTTCCTTACTCTGTCATCTTCCATGGAAGTACAATCAAGATTTTCACACTCACTTTTATAACATATGTTTTCCCAAAAAGAATAAAATTTGATCTTACCAATTTTATTTTAAATTTATCACTACAAACCACAAATGTATACTCACCATTGATTTATAGAATCAACAAAATTCTTTTCAAAATTGCATCAGACTTTTTCATAAAAATCAAAATGTCAATTCTAAAATAGATGTAGAATGATAAAACCTAAAATAGCGAAAATGATTTTGAAAAATAACAAACTTGGAGGACAGTTATTAAGAAACCATAGTGTCAGCAGTAAAATAGACAAAATAGAATTGTGTATCTAAAAATAGATTTACACATATATGGACAATTGATTTTTGACAAAATTGCAAAGACAATTCAGTGGGGAAAGAATAAGCTCTTCCGTAAATATTGCTGGATCAATTGGACATCCAAGGAGGGAGAAAGAACTTTAATCTATACTTTCAAACCTATGTAAATATTAACTCAAAATGTATCATAGAGCTAAATGTAAAACTTCTAGGAGAAAACATAAAAAATATGTGACCTTGCATTAGGCAAGAGAAAAAAAATAAATTTGATTTCAGCAAAATGAAAATTTCTGCTGTTTTAAAGACCCTGTTAAAAGAATGAAAAGACACATCACAAGGAAAAATACTCACAAATCATATACCTATAAAGAACTTTTATCATGTATTAATATATAAGAACACTCAAACTTAATGAGAGTTGGACAAATGATTTGATCAGACCCTTATCAAAATGTCCTTGAAAAGAAGAAAAGATACTCAGCATCATTAGTCATTAACGTAATGCAAATTAATATTAAAATCATATTATATTAGATAGAAATGCCACTACAAATCTACTCTTCAAAGAGCTAAAAGTAAAATAGACTGACTATGTCAAGTGTTGGTGATAATGTGAATCATCTGGAATTCTCAGATACTTCTTATGGAAATGTACAGTTATACTATTCCTTTGGATAACTATTGTGCAGTTTCTTTAAAAGTTAAACACACACCAATCATATTGTCCAGCCATTCCACTCTCAGTTATTTAACCCAGATGCATGGAAACATATGTGTATACAAAGAAATGTGTACTCATGTTAATAATAGCTGTACTTAAAATTATCAAAACCTGAAAAAAGGCTCAACAGGTGAATGGATACAAAAATTGTGATTTTTTCATATAATTGATTTCTAATTAGTAATAAAGAGGAATGAATATTGATACACAAACAAAATGGATGAATCACAAAATAATTTTGCTGAACTAAGCCAGACAAAAATAAAATAACTTTGATATCATTTTTATGAACTTCTAAAAAGTGCAAACTAATTTTTAGAGAGAGAATAAAATTGACATGTAAGAATTGCTCATATAAAATGTATTTTATATAAAACCAAATTCATTGAATAACTATAGATATGATGAAGACTTACAAAAGTTTAATAATTCAAACAATGTCACCAAAAACCTAAAAGACGAGTCTTCTGAGAAACGTTGTTCTTTATATTTTTATTTGTTCTTATTTCTATAGTTAATAGATGCTTTATTTCCCAGAGTGTAACAGAGCTTTTACAACTCTTGATGCCTCTCTGCAATTTTTTGGCAAGTTTCTCTGTGCAGTAGATAAAAGAAAAGGACATAAAGAAGATCATATTGAAGCACAAAAATTATGGAGCAGGAGCTTGAGCTCTTTGAAGATTTAAACAGATGAGAAAAGAATGAAAATACGCTCATAAATATATTCCCCTGCCAAAAGCAGTCATTCAGTCTAAAAAGCATTCATGAAAGCCATTGTGATTTCTAGTACTCTTAGCATCTGCTGTTTCTGCTGGTTGAAGCAGGCAAGAACTGTTATTTCCATAATGATGATTATTGAATGTGGGTATGACCATACGGTATGGTATTGGATCAATGAACAGGTAGACACAGGAGACATGTTTTAAAGATTGCTGTTTTGCAACACAGCACCAGTTTATAGGCTTTAAGCGGCAAAGAACTTGTTCAGTGTCCAGTAATAGTCGGCATGTAAAACATCTAAAACAACATACAGTTGTCAAAAGCTGCCATTTGAAATAGCAGGGAATGAAAGAGTGAGAGATGTATTTGCTTTTTATGAATGCAATAATGCTTATATATTTCCCATGTTTTCCACTGGATCTAATGCTACTGTATTGTGTGTGTATGTGCCAATTGTTAGAAGCACTTTGTTGATGCTATTTAGGAAAAGAGGAAAATAGAGAAACAACAAAAATTGAACAGCTGACAAAGAGAAAATGAACATTAAAAGGTTCCTACAATAGGGAAACAAGCATACACATAGGCAAAACAGCAAAAATTAGTTTTTAACAATAAATATTATAGAATTGATAGAGTTTTCCTTCTCAATAAAAGGTGTTTTTCTATCTGGAAATTTAATACAAAGGAAATAAGGGAAAGTATCTTTAGTGCATTAAAAATAATGTCAGAAAATTATGTAGGCATGTTATTAAGGCCAAAAAAAGCTATTTTCACCTAGCCACTTAAGCATATTCTGTTATGGCCACATATTCATGTTGTTCTTTTTATGAGGTTGATTATGTACTAGGCCTTCTATAATATGTTTACTTCTTTCCTCATATCTCTAAAGCTTTTCCCCGGGATTTAACAATATGGCCTTTCTTTTATACTCAGACTGGTTGACTTGTTTTCTATTTTCTTTCCAAACCTCTGCCTTCTTACTCTCAGCTCTTAATTTCAATGTCATTTACCATTATAAAACATTTTAATATATAATTTACACTTTTGATTCACCCCATATTTCATATATTTGCTTAGTTCCTTAAACTCATGAAGATGATGAGGGCATAGGCTACAGATAGATTCCTTCTTGCTTTTCCTGATAACTTGTATAACAGTTGAACCTAAGGAATCATTAGACATTGATACAAGAGAATTTGTAGCAAAAAAAGGATTATATAGGAAAAAGATATGTATTCCTTGATAATGCTGTGGACAGCATAAGTGTAGCTTCCAATTTTATCATTTTAAAAAATCTTAAAAACCCATTTCTAGGTGATATCCTTGAGAATAGTATGGTTCTATTGGAGGAAGTCTATCCCCGGTATCGTGAGCTTGAAATTTGAAAAAAAAAAAAAAAAAAAAATGACCCTGAGATTTAGAGATGTTTATGGAAAATAATTATGATACAAATCCTGCCATTTCAAATCTACAAGCAGATATAAAACTAGAATATGTATTTGAAGAAACATGGTTCCTTTGTTCAAGTCTCATAAAAATATGAAAATTGAGTATTATAAATATGAAATTAAACCCATAAATCATAATGGTAGCGTTATATAGAAACTATCATTCTGTGGGAGCTAATTTGCTTTGTGTAATAATGTGAAATATTGCCTATATTGTAAGCAGAGGTTCATTCTTGCAGAATCTTTCTACAGAATTGCAGCTTTCAATAGTTTATGTACACATATATAAATTCTATAATTGCATATTTATATAAAATATAAATACATATATTATTGAGACTTATGATAATATACATAAAGCATGATGCAGTACAATAACATGTATTTTCATGTGTACATGTCTATGCATGTGTAAAATGAAAGCTGTGTAAAACAATGCTGTCACTAATTACATGCATTGAACAATATTTTCTTTCCTTTTTTAGCCTTTTATGTTTGGAATTTCTTTCAAGATTTGAATGAGTTGTAACTTCCAAGATGGTTAATGCTGTTTTAGAGATTTATTTTTTTTCTACGTGTGCTTTCAAACTTCATTCTTTCTGCAGACCTTACTCATTTTTTTAGAGATGTTTATCTTCTTTATTCTTTTGCTCAAATGATCAGAAAATAAAATTCAGAAGAACAATAAAGGGGATACTTAGATAAGACCCTCAGCTCAGACTGGAGGAAGGACAATAAATACGAAGCCAAAAATGTTTGATGAAGCTTAGTCTGGAATGTATTGTTGATTTTCTTCATCTGACAATATATAGGTTTAAACAACTCAAATGTTGAGAAATGTTGAAAGTGAAAATATCTGTCTTCTGTTTCTGAACACTCTAAGTAGGAGCTGTGTATTTACTCCTTGAACTATTACTGGAATTATTTTGGCACATATACTTTTCTTCTGGGAATGACAATGTCACTGTTGTTGGGGGAGGCACAGTTTGGGTTAAAAACGGGTTTCTTCACTGAGATATTTGAACTCCTGCACATCAGATATACCTTCCTCCTTATTACAACAAATATTTTTGTAGTATCCCCTTTACCATTCTGATGAATTTCAAAGGTATACTAAACAATAAACATAATCTAAAAATAATCAACATATTACATAAACTAATATAAAAGGTAAGCAAAAAGAATGCAATTTATTATAAAAATCGATATGTTATGTAAACGTTTCTGAAGCATTGTACTTGAAGATAATGAATTAGATTCTTTCATCTATTTATAATGAATGAATTAGTATTTAAAATAAGAATAAGTGAATCTGCACAAGAACACAATAGAATGAAGGTGCAGGGTTACTGGTGGACACTAGAACAAAAAGTAACATTAAAAACATAAGTAACAAATCAGGCTTATTTGTATAAATTAAGAGAAAGAAGGAAATAATCTTAGAATGATTAACATGCCAAGACAAATTATAGACATTTGAAGTGAGACAAAAGGAAATAAGGGCTTTGCCTTTATGAGCTAGGTTTTATGAATACATGTGCCAGAGCAACATCCTTTTAATATGACATGGAATGAGATAGAAATGAAGTATCATAGAAATATATCTTCCGTCTTGAAATACTTCCAAATATCAAAACATATATTTAATCTCTAATACTTAAAACACCATATTCTTTACAGAAAACAGGGAAAAGATAATAATTTGAAAAAGCAAATTCTCCTTGTGTGTAGAACCATAGGGGTTGTATAGATCTAAGAGTAGAAAACTGTATTTTCAACATGTAATCTTCACAGCATAAATTTCTTATTGATGTGCTAATATATACATATTTAGTATATTAGTAATATGAATATTATAAAAAAAACTTTTGCAAAAAAAAAGAAATCTCTGCATTTTATAAATTTGTTCATTTTAAATAATATTTAGTTCCAAAATAGTTAAAAGAATTTTCAAATCTCCTTCACTGCAAATGGAGCTACAATGGAGACTGTAATGGTTGTGTCATATTGGCCAATTGAAATCCAGTGTTGCCACTGATGCAACAATTTTCTGAAATGGTGAAACATTTTCAAAAATTTGAAACAAAATGTAATCTTCCTTGATTTACATGTTTATATAAAAAGCATACAAAAATGTATAAAATGAGGTAAGCACTAAATTTAACTTAATTAATTATAAACGGATTTCCAACTACATAAATGTTTTCTAGGACTCTTGATTGCTGCGCAGGCCAGGGCACAATTCCTTGTGGTTAAAAACTGTCCTATATATTTCTTGACATCCAGCCTCTCTGGGGTCCATCTACTAAATGATACTAGTCATCCTTATTAGGTGCAATTAAAAAAAAGAAAGGTCTGGAAATTTCTCAATATGTCCCTTGTGAAATAGTAGTTCATCAATGAGATCCTCAGGTGCTGTACTACATTCACCAACTGTCCTACACTTCTCCCCTGTGCCCATGGTTACCAGAGCCACAAAGGTTATAAGAGAGGAATATCAACCAGGAGCTTTGCAGAATACATGGGTTTTAAATAATAATGAGATATAATTACATACGCAAAAACATGAGCAAAGGTACAAAAGTGAATATGAACATGATGTAATTAAAGAAGAACAAAGCAAAATTCTGTTAAAAATTAAACCAAAACAAGGTTGCAGGAATTAATTGATGTGACATCATCAACATGGTGATGTAAGACATCTCCTGGCAGAGTCTTTCCTCAGAATCACCTAATAAAAGGACCATTCCCACTTGCTTATAGCTCTGAAAGATGATAAAGACTAGAGAAGAACTTCAGAAATGCTGGATCAAAGAAAAACAAAAATGATATCCAATATCAGGTAGGAAGTTTCCATTTTGGAATTGCCACTCTAGATCTCTCCCCCAGACTCAGACCTGTGCAGCTTGGGAGTTGCACAGAGGCAGCACAGCCCAGTTTCCTCCAGCCATAGATGCAAACTATAGAGCCATTCATAGGAGCAAGGTAGAAGCCCAGGCATATTCAGGCACAGAGACCCATGTTTGCAGAGACCCCAGAACACAAGATGCTGAGTCACACTGTGTGCTGAATACAAAAAGGCCCAAAAAGGAAAGGGGGGGTGGGGAGGAGAGAGAGAGAGAGAGAGAGGGAGAGAGAGAGAGATAGTGGCAGAAATTTTAGCAAGAGGTGTACAAACTTGTATTAGTCAGCCAAAGGGGTGCTGATGCAAAATGCCAGAAATCTGTTGACTTTTGTAAAGGGTATTTATTTGGGGTAGAAGCTTAAAGTTAACAGGCCATAAAGCATAAGTTAGTTCCCTCACCAATGTCTGCTGTCATGTGTTGGAGCAAGATGGCTGCTGACATTCAGCCTTCCTCTTCCTCTGAAGGATCCATGGTCCCAGCTTCTGCCAATATCAGCTGTAGGCTGGGATGTGTCTCTCTCTCTCCCGGGGCTCAATTCTCTCTGGGCTCAACTATTCTGTTTTCCCCACAAAGTCATCTGTAAATTATGAGGTTCTCTAGGCTTTGCTTCTCTCCCCGGGCTTGATTCTCTCTGCACTCAGGTGGTCTGCTCCCACTACAAGGCCAGCTGTGAACTATCAGGCGAATAGCTCATATCTCTTCCTGTGGCCTCCGCCATGTCTAGGGAGCCATCTTTATTCCTCTGTATTCTTCTCCTTTGTGTTTACTTCCTGGAGTTCCAGCAGCCAATACTCCAGCATCAAAACTCCAGCTAGCTCCTCTGCTCTGCCATGTAGTTTTCTCTATGAGTCCCCTGCCCAACAAGGGAGTGGGGACCCAATGTCCTACTGATGTGGCCAAATCAAAGATTTAATCATTATTTAATGAAGTAAAAAGTGAAAGCTCTGAATCCAATACAATCTAATGTGCAAACAGACCAGTTTACAAACATAATCCAAGATCTATTTTTGGAATTCATAAATAATACCAAACTACTAAAACACTCATTCCAGTTTCTGTTGACTGACCACAAATATATACAACAGACTTTACTGACGTGAGTCACCTTTCCGGAGTGATCACATCATGCTCCCCAGCCTGGGATACCCTAAAACAAAGAAACTGGTGGCAGAAAATTCACTTAGAAAACAAAAAATGAGATATAAATTAAACTGTTCTAAGGACAGGCCCCAAAACAGAAAAGGGTTAGGCAACAGGGGCACTTAGTGAGGGAGAAATTTTAAATGAAGTATAGATGCTGGGGGGAAATTCTGCATAAAAACAAGCAGAACAGATTAAGATTCCTGGAGAAAAATAGAAGCTTTCTCCTAGAGGTGAAACAATTGCACAGGAAGTACAATCTTAAAAATTGTATCACATATCTAAGGCAAGAATCAGATGAAGAAAAGCTGAGAAAACCTGAGTAGTTAAATATGGATTACTCTAAATTCTAGCATAAGTAAGACCAAGCATCAAAGAAAAGCCTTCACACAATGTCAAACAACAACAAAAACACCACCAAAAAAACCTAACTCAAATGGAGAAGTTGACCTTCAGAGTTGCTTTATCAAGATTACAAGACTTACTAAGAAACAGGAAGATATGGCTCAGTCAAGGGAAATAATTAAGATGTCAGTGGAGATGCAGAATTTGGAACAACTAATCAAACAAGTTCAAATAATTCTCCTAAATCAGTTTAAGGAGATGAAGAAAAATATGGATATAGAGCTAAAGGATATATGGAAATCAACATGTGATTATAATGATGAATTTGAAATTATAAAAAGAAACAACAAAAATTATGAGGCTGAAAAGCATAATACTAGAGATTAAAAATAAACTAGTGTCATACAATGGCAGAAGAAGGAATCAGTGAACTAGAAGACAGGACAATAGATATACAGCAGAACAGATAGAGAAAAGAATAGAAAAAATTGAGAAGTTTCTCAGGGATTTGAATGACAGCACAAAGTGCACAAACATATGCATCATGGGTTTCCAAGAAGAAGAAGAGAAGAGAAAATGAGCAGAAAGAATATCTCATGAAATAATGGCTGAAAAATTCCCATCTCTTATGAAAGTCATAAATATACATGTCCAAGAAGTGCAATGTACTCCAAATAGGATAAATCCTAAAACACCTGCTCTGAGACACATACTAATCAGGATGTCAAATGCCAAAGGATAAAGATAGAATTCTGAAAGTAACAAGAGAAAAGTGATTTCTCACATACAATAAGACTAAGTGGTGATTTTTTATCAGAAACCAAGGAGGTGAGAAAACAGTGGTATAGTATATTTAAGGTACTGAAAGAGAAAAACTGCTAGCCCCAAATTCTTATCTGGCAAAACAGTTCTTCAAAAATGAGCACAAGTTTAAAATATTCACAGAAAAACAGAAAGTGAAAGAATTCATTGAAAAAAAAGACCTGTCCAAAAATAATTACTAAAGAAGTTCTGCAGTTTGAAAGGAAAAGACAGTAGTGAGTAGCTTGTAGTAGTGTGAAGAAATGAAGATATTTAGTAAGTGTAACTAAAAGGGTAAATGCAAAATCCAGTAGTACTCTGTCTGTATTATACAACTCTACTCTTTAATTTCTATAAGAATCAGAACAGAATTGAACAAGAAAAAGGCACATTACCATGTAACATACATGCAAAATATAAAGAGGTAAAGTGGGACAAAAACAATATAAAGAGGGAAACCAGAAGGATATGGGAGCAGAAAATGTGTATGCTATTGAAACCAAGTTGGTGTCTTTTCAAATTAGTAAGTTATAAATATAGGTTGCATAATATAATTACCAGGGTAACCACAAAGACAGTATTGAGAAAATATACAGAACAAAAATGAGAAAGGGATCAGTCTGATACAATGCAAAAGATAACTGTATAGAAAAGGAGGTGTCAGTAAAAAAAAAAACAGACAAAAAAAAAAAAAAAAAAAAAAAACCAACAAAAACAACATAGGGTGTAGAAAGCAAAGGACATAATGGATAAAGTAAGTATGGCATTTACAGAAATAACACTGAATTTTAATGGCTTCAATTCCCAATCAAAAGATGCAGAGTGGCAGATTGAATAAAACAGCATGTTCCAACCAAATGTTGTTTAGAAAAACTCACCTTCACATTGCAACAAACAAAACAAATTGGTTGAAAATGAAAGGATGGAAAAAAGATATTCAATGCAAATATTAACCAAAAAAGCTGGGGTAGTTATACTAATATAAGACAAAATAAACTTTATTCTGTATAAAACAAAGAAGGAGACTATATATTACTAAAAGAAACAATCCACCAAGAAGAAATAACCATCATAAATATTTATGCAACTAGCTGTGATGCCTCAAAATACATGAGGCAAACACTGGCAAAACTGAAAGGAGAAAGAGATGTCTCTACAATAAGATTTGGAGACTTCAATAAATGGCTCCCATCAATTGATAGAACAGCTAGATGAAAGATGAATAAGGAAACAGAGAACATGAACAATATGATAAATGAACTAGACCTAATGGACATATATACAATATCGCACCCCCAAACAGCAGAATGTACATTCTTCTCCAGTGCACGTGGGACTTTCACCATGATAGACCACAGGTTGGGTCACAAAACAAGGCTCAATAATTTTTGAAAGACTGAAATTATACAAACCATCTTCTCTGACCATAATGGAATGCAGCTGGCAATCAATAAAAGGCAGAGAAGTGGAAAATCCACAAATATATGGAAGTTAAATAACACATTAAAACAGTCAGTAGGTCAAAGAAGAAGTTGAAAGGGAAATTAGTAAATATCTTAATATGAATGAAAACAAGAAAACAACACATGAACTTATGAGATGCAGCTATGGCTCTGTTGAGGGGGAAATTTGTGGCCCTAAATACCTACATTAAAAGAGAAGAAAGAGCTAAATCTAAGACCTAACTGCACACCTGGAGGAACTAGAAAGGATCAGCAAACTAAACCAAAAGCAAACAGAAGAAAAGAAATAAATACTAGAGCATATATAAATGAAATTGAGAATTAACAAACAATAGAGAGCTTTAAGAAAACCAAAAGTTAGTTCTTTGAAAAGACCAATAAAATTGACAAACCCTTAGCTAGACTGACAAAGAAAAAAGAGAGAACACATGAATAAATAAAATAAAAAAGAGAAGGGGGCATTACTACTGACCCACAGACAAAAGAAAAGGATGATAGGAAGATATTATGAACAAATATATGCCAACATATTAGATATCCTAAATGAAACGTACAAATTCCTAAAAATACACAATAGCATACACTGATTCTAGGAGACATAGAAGCTCTCAACAGACCCATTACAAGTAAAGAGATTCAGTCATCAAAAACCTCCCAACAACAGGACTAGATGGCTTCACAGTTGATTCCACATATCATAACAAGAAGAATTAATAACAATCCTGTCCAAACTTTACCTAATACCAAAGCCAAATAAAGATATGATAAGTAAAGCAAATTAAAGACCAATTTTCTCTTATGAATATAGATTCAAATATCCTCATATTGCAAATCAAATCCAATAGTACATTAAAAGAATTATTTACCATGATCAAATGGATTTTATCCCAGGTTTGCAAAGCCTGTTCAATATAAGAAAATCAATTAATGCAATACACATTACCAAATGAAAGGGGGAAAACAACCACATGATCATCTCAACTGATGCAGAAAAGGCATGTGACAAAATACAGCATCATTTCTTGGTAAAAATAATTTGGAAGATAGGGATTGAATGAAACTTCCTCCACATGATAAAAAGCATATATGAAAAACTCACAGCTAACATCTTACTTAATGGTGAAAGGTTGAAGGCTGTCCCTCTAAGATCTGGAACAAGAAAATGATGCCCACTTTCACCATTTTTATTCAACAATATATTAGAAGTTCTTGCTAGAGCAGTCAGGCAAAAAAAAGTAATTAAAGTCATCAAAATTGGAAATGAAGTAGTAAATCTTTCCTTATTTGCAGATGGTATGATCCTATACATATAACATCCCCTCAAATTGACACATTATTAAAGTAAGTAAATGAATTCAGCAAAGTGACAGCGTACATGATGAAAACGTGAAAATCAGTAATGTTTGTATACACAGTAATGAGTAATCTGAGGAGGAAATGAAGAAAAACATTCCATATATACATAAGCAACTAAAAGAATCAAATACCTAGGAATAAATCTAATCAAGTATGTAAAGGACTTGTATACAGAAAACTACAAAAAAAAAATTGTTAAAAGACATCAAAGAAGACGTAAATAAATGGAAGGGCATTTTGTGATAATGGATTGGGAGACTAAATATTGTTATGATATCAATACTACCCAAAATGATTTCCAGATTCAAAGAAATTCCAATAAAATTACAACAGCATTTTTCCTGAAATGGAAAATGGATGAGCAAATTTATTGAGAAGGGTAAGATGCCAAAATAGCCCAAATCATCCTTAAAAAGATGAACAAAGCTAGAAAACACAAATGTCCTGACTTTAAATGTTTGTATGTATTGTGAAAATTTTGATTTTTACCCACAATAAAAATAAAAAAAAAATTAAGAAACCAAAAAAAATAAAATAAAATAAAAAAGCTTATTATAAAGCTACAGTGGTCAAAACAGCATAGTACTGACATGAGGATAAATATATTGATCAATGGAATTGAATTGAGAGAGAAGAAATAAACTCTCACATCTATGACCCATTGCTTTTTGATAGGGCTGCCAAGTTCACTGAATTTCGAAAGAATAGTCTCTTCAGTAATGGTGTTGGGGGAACTGGATATCTAACTGGAATGAAAGAGGACTCCTTTCTCACACCATTTACAAAAATAAACTCAAAGTGGATCAAAGACCTGTATAAATGAACAATGGCTATAAAACTCCTAGAAAAAAATATAAGGCCCCATCTTCAGGAATTTGTGTTAAGAAATGGTTTCTTGGACTTTAAACCCAAAGCACAAGTAACAAAAGAAAAAAATATATAAATAGAATCTCATCAAAATGTAAAACTTCTGTGCATCAAAGAACTTTATCACAAAAATGAAGACAACATACTCAAAAGGGAAAATAACTGGAAACTGCATATCTGATAAGGATTTAATATCCAGAATATATAAAGAAATCTTCTAACTCAACAATAAAAAGGCAAACAACTCAACTAATTAATGAGCAAAAGACTTGAATAGACATTTCTCCAAATAGGATAAAAAGCACATGAAAAGATACGCAACATCACTAGCTATAAGGGAAATGCAAATCAAAACCATAATGAGATTCCATTTCACACCCATTAGAATGGCTACTATTAAAAAAACAGAAAGTTACAAGTGTTGAAGAGCATGTGGAGAATAGGAACACTCAGTCACTGCTGCTGGGAATGTAAAATGGTACAGCTGATGTGGAGACAGTTTGGCAGTTCCTCAGAAACTTGCTATAGAATTACCATATCACCCAGCAGTCCCTCTACTGGGTATATACCTAAAATAATTGCAAGCAGGGACTTGAACAGATATTTGCATACTGATTTTCATAGCAACATTAGTCACAAATTCCAAAGGATGGAAGAAACCAAGTGTCCATAAACTGATGAATGGAAAAACAATTGAAGTTTTCTTTGCCTAGAAGAACCTGCACCTAATCTCGGTAAGTATTTCCATCCTTCTCTTCCATTTCCTAGCAAGCTTTGTTCTTTTCCTGCATTTCCCAATAAATTCTTTTTACTGGACTAAAAATGAAAAATAAAAAAGGAAAACAATAGAATATTATTCAGCCATAAAATAGTAAATAGGGATGAAGACCTGAAACATGCAATGACATGGATGGAACTTGAAGATGTTATGCTGAGCCAAACACAAAAGGACATACAGTGTATGATTTCACTGATATGACTTGTATTAGTCAGGGTTCTCTAGGGAAATAGAATCAACAGGAGATATCTGTAAATGGTATGAGATTTATAAGATTCTCTCATGTGACCATGGGGATGCACAAGTCTAGGTTCTGCAGGCAGGCTGAAAACCAGGGGCTCACATGAAAGTCCAATGAAGGTCCTTGATGAGTTTCTGGGAGATGTTGGCTGTCCAAAACAAGCTGGGAAATTCTCTCTTAATGCTAAAATCACTTCCCCTTTTAAGGCATTCAACTGATTGGAAAAAGCATCACTCATTGATGGCAATCTCTCTTGTTTATGCAGATGTAATCAGCCATCTATGCAGTGAACTCACCAATGACTAAAGCCCATAAATGTCCTTGTATTACAATTGCTTGACCAAACAACTGAGCACAATTCCCTGGCCGAGTTGACACATTAGCCTAACCATCACAGTCTACGCCTTTTCAACACAGCAACCATACAGATTACCTTAAACCATACTTAGTCTCTAAGTAAAAACAATAACAGGCATGCATATATATATTGTCGCCTAACCATGTTCAACTCTCCTGCATTCACCAGAAATGCATTAATTCCCTACAAAATAGGGTGCAAGTCCTTCGGTAATATTCACTCTTAAACTTGACATCCTTAAATATTATGGCATGAAACAAATACAACTAGTCATATGATATAGGAAAAGGTTGGGGGAGAAAACAAAGAAATTCATTTTGTGTACATATACACTCATACTCATAATGAAACAAGGAAGAAAGATTCATGACTATTTTAGTCCTCTCTTTTCTGTAAATTGTCACATGGACAAAGTTCATATTTATCACTACATTCTTCTACCCATTCCATGTTCCTGTTACCCTCAGCAAGCACTTCAGCTGGCCATGGTTCTTTGCCTGGTGGGGTGACCAAAACTTTCATTCCTGAAGATTCTGGGCTATTGTTAGTCCTGCTTGGATTAGGTTGTTGCAATTTTCCATTGACATTAAACACAGGGTATGGCAGTACTAGGAGATACCCTAGAGGATCTCCTGTATTCTGGGCAAACTCTTCTTTACCCGCATTATGTAGATGCAGTCCTATTTCCCCTTGATAGTAGCAATTACCACAGCCTGTACAGTAATTCCCTTTTTTGCCTGTTGATTCAGAGGTAAGAGGACCCCAAAGTGGCCGGGTGGCAGTCTCAACCTTCCAGTTCAAAGGCTTAATTTTCGTATTCCCTGGTGGCAGTACTCCTCCTTTTGGGACTAAAACCTGTAGATCAGCAGAGCTTAGGGTTGCAGGGACAGAAATCAAAAACTTTCCTAGTGGTCACTAGGGGTAATAGTGAGTGGTGCCACTCCTATTTCCATGCCATGATTCCTGGACCCATGAATCCTGGTTATGGGAGAAACCGCACCATTTAGTGGACCCTGATTTAGAGCATAAACAGCCTCCTGGAGAACATTGCTCCAGCCCTGCAAGGTATTACCACCTAGCTGGTGCCGTAATTGAGCATTCAAAGGCCTTTCCACCGATCTATCAGTACAGCTGCTTCAGGGTGATAGGGAACATGGTAAAACTAGTGAATTCCATGGGCTTGTGTCAATTCCCACACATAATTTCCTATGAAATGGGTTCCTTGATCAGAAACAATGCTGTGTGGAATGCCATGGCAGTAGATAAGGCAATCGGTAAGTCCACGGATGGTAGTTTTGGAAGAAGCATTGTGTGCAGGAAATGCAAACTTATATCTAGAGTATGTGTATATTCCAGTTAAAACAAATCACTGCCCTTTCCATGGTGGAAGTGGTCCAGTGTAGTCAACCTGCCAACCAGGTAGCAGGCTGATCACATCAGGGAATGGTGCCATATTGGGGGCTGAGTGTGGGTCTCTGCTGCTGGCAGATTGGGCACTCAGCAGTGGCTGTAGCCAAGTCAGCCTTGGTGAGGGTAAGTCCATGTTGCTGAGCCCATGCATGACCTCCATCCTTACCTCCATGGTCACTTTGCTCATGAACCCCCTGGGCAACGACAGGAGTGGCTTTAGAAAGAGGCTAAGCGTTATCCACAGAGTGGGTCATCTTATCCACTTGATTAATAGTGAAGTCACTCTCTGGTGAGCATTCACGGGACACAAATATTTTCATGTTTTTTTTGCCAGCTCAGAAAGTCTATCCACATACCTCTTTCCCAGACCTCTTTGTCACCAAGTTTCCAATCATGTTTCTTCAAAGTCCCTGACCATCCAGCCAAACCATTGGCAACAGCCCACGAATCAGTGTAAAAATGCATGCCTGGCCATTTCTTCTTCCAAGCAAAATGAACAACCAGGTGCACTGCTTGAAGTTTGCCCACTGGGAGGATTTTCCCTCACCACTCTCCTTCAGGGATGTCCCATAAAAGGACTGTGATGCTGTAGCTGTCCACTTTCAGGTGTTACCTGTGTAGTGTGCAGAACAATCTATAAACCAGGCCTGAGTTTTCTCTTTTTCAGTGAACGGATTGTAAGGGACTCTCCAAGAGGCCAAAACTGTGGGCTGGGAAAGAGAAGATAACATGGCAGGGTGGTGACCACGGACAATTGGGCTACTTCCTCATGTAACTTACTTGTGCCTTCAGGGACAGCTCGAGCCCTATCTTGTATATACCACTTCCACTTAATTATGGAGTGCTGCTGTGCATGCCCAACTTTATGGTTTGGTGGGTCAGACAATACCCAGCTCATGATAGGCAACTGAGGTCTCATGGTAACTTGATGGCCCATGGTTAAGTGTTCAGCCTTTACTAAGGCCCAGTAGCAGGCCAAAAGCTATTTCTCAAAAGGAGAATAGTTATCTACAAAGGATGGCAGCAGCTTTGCTCCAAAATCCTAAGGGTCTGCATTGTGATTCTCATATAGAGGCCTGCCAAAGGCTCCAGACACCATCTCTATTTGCCACGGAAACTTCCAGCACCACTGGATCTACTGGATGATATGGGTCAAGTGGTAGTGCAGCTTGCACAGCAGTCTGGACCTGTTGCAGAGCCTCCTCTTGTTCCAGTCCCCAATCGAAATTAGCAGCTTTTCTGGTCACTCGGTAAATGGGCAGGAGTAGCACACCCAAATGAGGAATGTGTTGTCTCCAAAGTCCGAAGAGACCAACTAAGCATTGTGCCTCTTTTTTGGTCATAGGAGCGTCAGATGCAACAGCTTATCCTTCACTTTAGAAGGGATATCTTGACATGCCCCACACCACTGGACACCTGGAAATTTTACTAGGTGGAACTCCCCTGTATTTTTGTTGGATTTATTGCCCATCCTCTCTCACGCAAATGCCTTACCAATAAGTGTAGAGTCTTTGCTACTTCTTGGTCACTAGGTCCTATCAACATGATATCATCAATATAATGGACGAGTGTGATGTCTTATAGGGGGGACAGATGATCAAGGTCCCTGTGGATAATATTATGACAAAGAGCTGGAGAGATGGTATACCTCTGAGGCAGGACAGTAAAGGTATACTGCTGGCCTTGCCAGCTGAAAGCAAACTGTTTCTGGTGGTCCTTACTCTTGGCAATTGAGAAAAAAGTGTTTGCCAGATCAACAGCTGCATACCAGGCACCAGAGGATGTGCTGATTTTCTCAAGCAATGATATCACATCTGGGACAGCAGCTGCAATTGAAGTCACCACCTGGTTAATTTTATGATAATCTACTGTCATCCTCCAAGATCCATCTGTTTTCTGCACAGTCCAAATAGAGTTGAATGGGGATGTGGTGGGAATCACCACCATTGCATACTTCAAACACTTGATGGTGGCACTAGAGTCGGCAATCCCTCAAGGAATTCAGTATTGCTTTTGATTTACTATTTTGCTAGGCAGAGGCAATTCTAGTGACTTCCATTTGGCCTTTTCTACCATAATAGCTCTCAATCCACAAGTCAGGGATACAATATGGGGATTCTGCCATTTACTGAGTTTGTCTATTCCAATTATGAATTCTGGAACTAGGGAAATAACCACAGAATGGGCCCAGGGACCTACTGGGCTCACTGTGAGACAGACTTAAGCTCAAACTCCATCAATCACCTGACCTTCATAAGCCCCTACTCTGACTGGTGGACAGTGATGTTTTAGGTCTCATGGAATTATTGTCACTTCTTAGCCAATGTGTAATAATCCCTGAAATGTCTGATCATTTTCTTTTCCCCAGTGCACAGTTCCTCTCATTAAAGGCTTTAGGTCTCCTTGGGCAAAGGTGGGAGGAATATTAACAGTATAAATTTTTTGCAGTTTAACAGGATCCTTCCCCAAAGGGACCTGGCCTTCTCCTCATTCAAGGGGCTCTGGGTCTTTAAATGGTCTCAAGTCTGGGAATTGATTAAGGGACCATGATTCTCTGGGTCTGTAATTTGAGTTAGGGTTTTGTTCACTTGACCTAGAACTCTTCTTCTTATATAGATACAAACCATGAAAGTCCAATGAAGGTCTTTGATGAGTTTCTGGGAGATGTTGGATGTCCAAAGACGAGCTGGGAAATTCTCTCTGAATGCTGAAATCACTTCCACTTTTAAGGCATTCAGCTGATTGGAAGAAGCATCACTCATTGCTGACAGCAGTCTCCCTTGTTTATGCAGATGTAATCAACCATCTATGCAGTGAAGTCACTGAGGACTAAAGCATTACATGTCCTTGCATGTATATGTCCTTGCATTACAATTAGCCCAGTGCTTGCTTGACCAAACAACTGGGCACAATAATTACCTGGCTGAGTTGACACATTAGTTTAACCATCACATGAATTAATTAGAATAAGGAAACTTATAGAATTTGAACTTACAATATAGATTGCCAGGGGCTGAGCTGGGGGTAGACAATGGAGAATTAGTGCTGAATTGGTACAGAATTTCTATTTAGGTAGATTGGAAAATTTTGGAAATGGATGGTGGTGATGGTAGAACATTATTGTAAGTGTAATTAACAACACTGAATTATATATGTGGTTAAAATTAGAAATTTTAGGTTATATATATGCTACTAGAATAAAAATTAAAAGATAAAGCATAGGACTGTATATCACAGTGAACCCTATTTTAAACTATGGAGTATAGTTAATAATACATGTATAAGAATGCTCTTTCATGAATTATAACAAAAACACCACACTAATACAAGGTCTTAGTAATAGAGTGGCATATGGGAAAAATACACCTAATGGTGGGTAGATTAGGAAGGGTGGGTTAGAATACCCAGGATACCGGGGGGAGAGATGGGAGGGGGACTAGGTGAACATGGGATTTGTGGGTGTGATGTTGAAAGTGCAGGAGTGGGAATGCTCTTATGGCAGTATGAAAAGATAGTGTCACTGGTTTTGGGTGTAGGTTGAGGGGGGCATTCAGGAAGGGGTGCATTTGGAGTAGGCTTCTGAGGAGTGTGTGAGTGTTCATCCTGTCATAATGTGTTGTGTCGGGGAGTGGAGACTCACACGGTGAGTGGGAAAGAGATGGACACCCATCTTTGGGAGGACCAATTCACCCAGAAACAGACAGGTGGGTGTCTCTTAGGTGCAAGGGTGGATCTTAATAGGAGAGGATAATCAGCATGTCAAGACCTCTTGTTGCATGTATCTATGAATCTTGTCATCCAATGAGTCAAGGAAGGGGAGTGTCATGAGCGCCAAGGGGATGGGGAGGAAGGAACAGAAAAGATCAAACAGGCTATTTAGTGGTCAGGGGAAATGTTTTTCATTACCTTACAGTAATGGACACAGGACATGGTAAATATCATCAAAAATTATTAAACTGGGGGCCAGATGTGGCTCAAATGGTTGGGCGTCCGTCTCCCATATGGAGGGACCTGGGTTTGATCCGTGGGACCTCCTGGTAATAAAAAAAAAAAAGAAGAAGAAAAAAAATTATTAAACTGTACCACCTAAATTGTAAACTATGCTGTAAACCATTGACAATGTTTAGTAGCTATGTTCCACTATCTGTGTAACAGTTATAACAATGCTACCATCCACATAAAAAAGGTTTTAATATGGGGTGAGGAAAGGGGAAGGAGGTTGGGTATACGAGAGTCTCTAGCATTCTGTGTGTGACTTTGCTGTGACCTAAAACTTCTTTGAAAATTAAATGAAAATTCGGGAGACACTGGGGAATGAGAGGGGGCAGGTGCCAGAGTACAGACTGGACACCCAATAATGCAGTAATAAAAGGAAAAATGTTTAAAAATTTTTTTTTATATTTTTTTGTTTTTTCCCCATTTTTTGAATACCCCAATCCTTTAATTTTATTTTATTTCTAGTGTTATTTTTTTTTAAGTTTCCATGTATTTTATCTCTAATATTTAAACTTATCTTTATTATTTCATTTTCCTATTAATTGTATTTGGCTATTATATGGGCTTCATCTTCAAGGAAGATTTGGATCACAGAAGGGTTACAGAGGGGGCAGGAGAGGATCATTGGGGGGGGCGTATCTGGGATGGTGGTTTCATGGGAGGAAGTTCATCTGAATATACATGAAAGATATATAAAATTGTTCAAATGATCAAGGGATGGGGCCTGGTCACAGTGGGTAGACAATCACTTAATTAATGAAGGAATACAGAATTCCCAGCCTGGAGAGCTCTGCCACATTCTCCAAGGGATTATCAACAGTTCGCCGAGTGCAGGGGCAGTGTCTGGCAAAGGAGGATGGTCCACTAATGGGTTCTTGTTATTGATGACTAGCCTTACAAGTCTTTGCTCTTGTAATTGAAACTTGGCCTACTGTTATGGAGTGCCTAAGGGTTGCCACCTGAGAACCTCCTTATTCCTCAAATGTGGCCTCTCTCTAAGCCAAACTCAGCATATGAATGCATTACCTTCCCCCCAGTATGGGACATGATTCCCGGAGATAAGCCTTCCTGGCAACGAGGGATTAATACCAAGTGCTAACTGGCAATACAACTGGAAAAAGACCTTGAATAAAAGAGGGGAAAAGGTAAAGACAAATGAGTTCATGTGGCTAAGAGACTTCAAAGAGAATCGGGAGGTCATCCCTGAGGTAACGCATATGCACACCTCAGTAGGATCTCATAGAACACCAAAATGGATATCACCCCACACAGAGGGGCTCCTGAGGGCTCTGGAGACACCCAGGTCCTATATAAGGGGGAATAGCTCCAGATATTGATGCCTTATCAGTGGGTTATACTTTGGAATCTGTGCTCCTGAGAGTGACAGAGTTGGACTCAAATAAGTCCTCCCTGCACATGGTCCATCAGTCCCTTCTATTCAAACCTATATGTGATGCTGGAGTTTGTAGGTGTACTTCCAGAGACTGGAGCCTCGGGCCTGCCCATGTGACAGCTGTGCCTGGAATCTCGGTGGAGCTGCAACTCCTACTCTATAGCTCAATGGACTCACCCAAGTCACCTGGTGAGAAGACGATGATGGACAACGGCCATCCCAGGGAATGGAGAGAGCCTGCAGCTGCAGGCAGGATAATCCCATCCAGTGTATTCATGGGATATAAGCCCCTCTCACTTGGAGGTGGAGTGGACATCACCATCCCAAACTCCTCAGGATTGGGGAAAGAGCTATGGACTAGAGTGGACTTAATGGTATTCTGTTGTAGAAATAATGTGATTCAAGCAATGGAAGAAATTACAACAGTGAGGTGGAGCCAGTGGCCACTGGACGCTTTTGGGGCAGTGAAGGGAAAAGCAGTTGTAATACAGGTGCTTTTTCAGGACTTGGGGATTATTCTGAGTGACATTACAACGACAAATACAGGCCATTTTACATCAGCATATAACATGTAGATCTGTGTGGGAGAGAGTGTGGTCTACAATGTGAACTATGGTCCATGCTTAGTGGCAAAGCCCCAGGATGTGTATATCCATTGCAGGTGATGAGCCACACTAATGAAAAATGTTTATGTGGGATATTATGGGAGGTGTGGGAGGTGGGGAATATGGGAATCCCTGTAATTTTTATGTAACATTTATGTAATCTAAGCATCCTTAAAAAAAAAAAAATACACCAAATGTAAACTATGGAGAGTAGTTCATAGTGTAATTTTAATATTGTGTCATCAATTTTAACAAAGGTATCACCCTAATGAAAAATGTCAACAATAGTGGGATATATAGAAATGCTGTATTTTTACATAATTTTTCTGTAAACAATTGTCTCTAATTTAAAAAGTTTTTAAAAATAAAGAATTAATAGCATGCAATGAAACTAATTAGACTGATTTCATTTTAAGTGTAATTAAAATAATCTAGTTTAAATATTGAATTCAAAAATACATTTTTAAAATTATTTTCCTTGCAATAAATGAAATTGATATTAAAAGAAAAGTTTGCAGTAGATTAGGGCTTGGTTATCTATGGCCTTGAATTGATAGGTAAATAAATGAAAAATTAACTAAATGTGTGTTTACTCTTATTTTTTAAACCTAGATTAAAATAACAGTAAAAAATTTAAATATATTTGTATACATATGTGTGTATACACACATCTACACACATATAGCTATGTACACACACACTCATACTGGGACAAAAGTGAAGCAAAAATTGATGAGAGATTTCAACACAGTTTTGAAAGATATTAAATTATAGAAAGTATGGTTACTGATATAATAATATAAGGTAGCTACTACTTGCTTATGCACAATGAGATAACAAAAATAAATGCTACCCAAATTATGCCCAGGAAATTTAGAAAGGCCTGGAAATTGGGGGCTTGAGGTCCAATATAGTTTTTTTTTTTTTTTTTTTAAGATTTTATTTATTTATCCATTTATCCCCCCCTTGCTGCTTGTGCTCGCTGGGTCAGCTAACCACGCCATGCAGGCAGGCTTGCCTTCACCAGGAGGCCCCGGGAACCGAACCCGGGGCCTCCCATATGGTAAACGGGAGCCCTACTGATTGAGTCACAGCCGCTTCCCATAATATAGTTTAAATGTGTAGCAAAGGGCTGAAAGCTTGAGTGTTGGTGTAAAGTCTGTCTCTGAATTTTTAGACACCATATAAATCCCTTTTCACAATCTTTATAAAGATTACTTTATTTTTAATTCCCCAAAAGAATTTTAACCTAACTGCCTCTAAAATCAAGGACACCATGTACAATGGATGTTAGGGAGGGAGAGTTGAGTGAGATGTGTAGAAAAAACATTTTCATTTCCCCTGGAAATATTGAAGCTAGTCATAAAGCACTATGTTGGAGATTGGAGGATTTTTTTTAGAAAAACTTAATGACCCCAGAGAAAATACTTCAATATATCTTAATTTGTGAAATCTCTCTATTAAATAAACTGCCTCTCAATTATCCTAAAACCTACTAATTTTTGAGTCTATTTCTAGCACTGAAAAGTTCCAGCAAGGTTTGTAGTTTGTCAACCTTAAGAATGAGCATAAAGATCACCAAATCTTAGGCTTTAACATGAAAGCAAGATAAAAAATGAAAAGGAAAACCAGAAAAAATGGAATTATAACAAATGGAGAAGAAAGGGACAAAAGAAAATATAAAAAGGATAGGTTTATAATTGATATCTTTATAGAGATAAAACAGTAAATGGAATGCACAAACCAAACTCAGAATGCTATAGTACTTCTAGTTTTCAGCCATGGCAGATTAGCTCATATCATATCATATTAATTTGCTTGCTGAAGACCACTAGAAAACATGACAAAATACAATGACTTCAAGAAGTCAATGGAAGATTGAGAAGACAACCAAGGCTTATAGGGCCAAGATATCAGAGACAAGGGAAGCACAGAATATTGGGTATGACATTTAGTTCTAAATTTCCCCCTAAGGAATTTCATGATCCATAAATGCTAGCTGAGAGGCTCAGAAGTTGAACACAGCTTTAGGTATTCTCATCAGAGTAAGAATGAAAAAAATTGAAGTTTCTGCCTGTGATAGAAAGATTCAAGTAAATACTCAGAAATTTCGTTGGGACTTCCCAATGGCTAACCATGATACTAAAAAAAAATTGGAAAGAGAACAATGCATAGAAAGATGGAAATCAATCCTCCATGTTTGGATTAAGGAAATATTATCTTAGACTAATTGCCTGAATGAAACAAAAGCTGTGTTTTCTAAAGGAAGATAGTTTCATTCAGTTCTTCAAATTATCTCTTTATTTTTTCATATAATATATCTGGTACTTTATCAACAACCAGACGTACCAAGGGACAAGAGAAAAATCCAAGTCCTCACCCTCCAAAAAACAATGTCAATAGAAACACACTGTATTAGTCACCCAAAGGGGTGCTGATGCAAAAGACCAGAAATGGGTTGGTCTTTATAAAGGGTATTTATTTGAGGTAGAAGTCCACAGTTACCAGGCCATAAAGCTTAAGTTTCTTCCCTTACCAATTGCCACATATTGGAGCAAGACAGCTGCTGACGTTTGCCAGGGTTCAGGCTTCTTGGGTTCCTCTCTTTCCAGGGCTGCATTTCTCTCCAGGCTCAGCACCTCTGTTTCCTCCACAAAGTAAGCTGTAGACTATGAGGCTTTCTAGGCTTTGCTTCTCTCCACAAGGCCAGCTGTAAACTCTCAGGTGAACAGCTTGTCTCTATCCCAGGGCCTTCTCTCCTTCCTCATGACCAAGCTCCTCTGTCTGCTTGCCTTCCCGGCTCCAGCATCAAAACTCCAACATCAGAACTGCTCTGTCTTTTGCCTTGTCTTTTGTATTTGATTCCCCCACCCACCAAGGGTGGGGTTCAATGCCCTACTGATATGGCCCAGTTAATGCCCTAATCATAACTTAATCATGCCCAGATTAGTAGACCCGTTAACAAGCATAATCTACTATATATATTTTTGGAATTCATAATTACATCAAACTGCCAAATGGCTACACAAACCCACAAAAACTTATATAATGGAGGTACCTGGCACAAACTTTAAAATAATTGGATTTAGGAAGCAAATGTGGCTCAAGTGGTTGAGCACCTGCTTCCCACATGGGAAGTCCTGGGTTCGGTTCCAGGTACCTCCTGAGAACAACAGCAAAAAAAGACAAACAACAAGTAAACAAAAGAAAAAACCAATTCATGGGAGCTGATGTGGCTCAGTGGTTGAGTGCTGACTTCCCACATATGAGATCCTGAGTTCAATCCCTGGCCCCCATACCTCAAAAACAAAACAAAACAAAAAATTGTAGTTAATGGTCTTAAAAAATAGAACAAAAATTGGATTTTTCTATAAAGAAAATGGAATATCTGGAAAAATACACTCATTGATTTTAAGACAAGAAAAGGCAGAGTAAACAGAATTTTAGACTCAAAGCAAATATTGTAGGTTAGAAAAGAGAGTCAAAGAAAATATGCAGATAGAAAATACTTAAACAAAAACCCACAAGAGACACATAAAACACTGTAAAGAAGTCTAACATATGGATTCTTTCAACAGAGGAGGGAGATAATGAGTCAGAAAGGGTATCTGAACGAACATATGTTTCCAAGTAATGGAACTGCATACCAGAACAGAGATCAAAAATATTTATAGAAATACAAAAATATACAAAACCTAACATGGTAAAATGCACAATGTCTGGCAACAAATCAGAAATAACAAATAATGCAATGAAGCAGGAAAATATGAACAATAATGAGGAAAACCATCAATTATTTGAAACTAACCTAGACTGATACAGATGTTAGTTAGCAGGACATAAAAATAGTTAATATAGCTTTATTGCATATATTCCAGAAGATAAAGAAAATATTGGATACATTAAGTAGAGATATGGAAGATAGAAACAATTTCAATTGAACTTCTAGAAAAAAGCAACTATAATACATGAGATAAAAATTACACTGGAATGGCACATGGTCAATTAAACATTGGAGAAGAAAGATTGGTGAATTTGAAAACATAAACAATTGAAAATAACCAAAATGAAATAGAAGAGAAATAAGACTGAAAAAATGAATGGCGTGTCAGTGAACTTTCAGACAAAATCAAGAAGCCTAATATATTTGTAATTGGCATTTTAAAGCAGAGAGGGAGAGGCAGAAATACTATTTAAAGAAATATGCCTGATTATTTTGTGAACTGGATGAAAACTATAAACCCATAGATACAGGAAGAAAAATGAAACCCAAGCAAAAGAAACAAGAAGAACACACACTAAGAAACATCCTAATGAATTGTTTAATACAAATGATAATGAGAAAATCTGAATACAGCCAGAGAAAAAAGCCACAATGCATACAGAGAAATAAAGTGAGAATGAAAGCATGTTTTCCTGGAACAGTGAATGCAAGATTTTGATGCAAGATTTTTAAAGTACTGAAAAAAATTTTCATTGTAGAAGTCTATGAAAAGTGAAAACCAATTTCAAAAAGAAGTTGAAATAAAACATTTTTAAGACATACAAAATTTTGGAAGTTTCATCATTAACAGAACTGTATTATGAAATGCCAAAGGACATCTTTCAAGAAGAAAGAAAATGATACCAAAAGGAAATGTGCATCTACACAAGGGAATGAAGTTACAGAGAATAGTAACCATGTGAGTCAATATATAAGATATTCTTTTTATAATTTAAACGTTTAAAAAGATAATTGTATACAAAAACTAAAAATATGTAATCTATGTAGAAATAAAATATGTCAAAATCATCAAACAAAGCCGGTAGAGGAAAAATGGAAGTACAATATTATAATGATATTATACTATATGTAAGATGACAATACCACTTGAATGTAGACTATCATTATTTAAATTATATAGCATATACCCTAACACAATCATTAAAATAGCAAAATAAGCAGTTATACTTAAGCCAATAAAGCAGATAAAATGGGATAATAAAAAATACTCCATAATCCTAAACATGGCAGGTAAAGAAAAAAATGGAACAAAGAATAGATGGACAAAAAGAAAACAAATAGCAAGCTGGTAGATTTAAGCATAACTATATAAATGACCATGTAAATGTTCTAATACCAAAATTAAAAGACAAATATTGTAAAATATCTGAATAAAAAGGCAAAATCCAATTATATATAGGGTATTAGAACTCTATATTAAGTCTAAAAATGAAAAAAAAATCTAAAAAGAATAGGTTTAATGAACAAGGATGGGAAAAACATACTTAAGAAAAAGAAAAGCCAGTGTGTCTATAACAATATCATACAAAGTAAAACATCAAGAAAAAACAAAAATAAATGGTTCAATTCTTCAAGAAAATGTAAGCATCCTAAGTATTAATGCATACAATAACAGAACTCTAAATACATAAATAAAAACTTGATAGAGCTTTGAGATGTAATAAAGAAATCCACAACTAGAGTCAATCACCATGTCTCAATATTTGATAGACTAGGCAGAGAAAAAATTAGTAAAGATATAGAAGAACTACACAATACTGTCAAATAACTTGATCTAATTAACATTTATATAACACCCTAACCAACATCAACAAAGAACACATATTATGGATACAAATTATATGGATACAAATTATATCATATCATATCATATCATATCATATCATATTATATTATTATATTATATTTACTAAGACATCTAAATGAATTCAGTCATAAATGTTATGTTCCCTGAAAATAAATATGATAATAATAATAGAAATTTGTCTAGAAAATCTCCCATAATCCCCAAACAGAAATATACCTAGAAAATTCCCTAAATCAGACACTACTATAATAACCCATGAGTCAAAGAAGAAACCAAAAGGTTGAATTATAAAATATTTTGAATTAAACGAAAATGAAAGTAACAACCTATCAAAAGTTGTGAGATGCCACTAAAACAGTACTTGAAGGAAAATTAGCATTAAGGAACTTAACTAGGAAATAAAAGAATGCTCTAAAATCAATAATTTCCATTTCTACCTTAATAAAATATAAAAAATTCTCAGAAAATCTATCAGCACATAAATAATAGAAGGAAATGGAAACAGTGTCTGCTCTCATGACTTTATATTCAACATTATATTTAGGGCTCTAGTCAGTACAGTAAGGTTAAATAAAGGCATCCAGATTGGAAGAAGAAAATAAATCAATCTTTATTTTCAGGTGAAACAAATATGTATGTAGATGTCTAATGGAATATAGAAAAAATCTACCAGCATTATTAAGTTTAATGTGGCTTCAGGACAACAGATTTCTATAAGTAAAACATTTAAATATAGTGAGACAAAGGAGCTTTATTTTTATTTAATAGAAGGCCACTGTCTGAATAATTTTAAAAGGAATTATTTCCTAGTGTCATCTCTAACACAGAGTTGGAATTTTTCATTTGATATGCAGAATAGTACATAAGAGAAGAAATTTAAAATGGAATGAGAGGGCATAGTACGGAGCTATTTTAAAAACCTTGGTTGAAGCAAGGAAGAGAAACATGGGACCTACTTACTATAAGCAACAGGTACTAGATTCTTTCAGGAAAAAAAAAAAAGGGAAAATAAGAACTTGGAGTGGGTCATTTAGACACTTTGGGAGAGTTTAGTGCCTCCTCCTCTGCATTTCTCTCTCTAGTAAAACAATATTTTAGGAGGCTGGAACATGTCCTAAAGAATACAGGTAAAAGGAGTCAGAAACAGAACTGCCAGAAAGTGATAGATAAAGAGAAGCAGAAAAAAATATTAGCAGAAAATCCTGAGTCACAAGGCAGCCAGATAAAAAGAATAGGGAATAGAGTTCACTGAACATCCAGTGACTAAAAATAAAGGTTGAAAAGTGAGACATACTAGGGAAAGTAATTTACAGGTGTGTGGTAAGACAGGGAAATGTTTTATGCAAACTATAAAAAAAAGGTACATGGAGATCAAAACTGAAATTGCTTTTAGTTGAGCTATTGGTAGGTAATATGAAAATCTTTAAAAAGAATATTTAAAAGCTTAATGAAAAAATAATGAAAAAATGCATTATTGCATAGCTAATAAGAAATTGGAAAAACAATAAATATATCTTTATCCTTAAAATGCTATGCTTCCAGTGTAATTGCATTTGAATGAATGATCTGTACTCTCTTTATTTCGAGTTTCTCCCTTCACTTTTCTCTTGAACCCACTCCCATCAGGCTTCATCTTTACCACTACAGCAAAGCTATTACTGTCAAGATTTCCTGCTTTGCAAAACTGATCATTATATCTCACATATCATCCTATCTCAGCAGCCTTTAGCACATCAATTATTTCCTTCAATTTGAATTACTTTTGGTACTTGCATTCCAAAGGCAAAACTCTTAATTGGTTAACTTATGCATCATGTACAGCTTATTTTGAGTCTCCTTTTCAGATTTCTCCCAATGACTTGAATGTCCAAATATTAGAGCACCCAAGACTCAGTACTTTAACCGACTATCTGACTGAGGCTTGGAACTTTCAATATTATTGAGAGAAGTTAAATGTATCTCTACATAACACACTTCTCTCATTAATTCCAGATTCATATATCTAACTGTCCACACTATATATCTACGTGGATGACTAAAAGACATTGAAAGTCTAACATTACAAAATTTGAAATCCAAATTTTTTGCCCCAAACCTGATACATCTGCCATCTTCCCTAACTTACTTGATGGAAATTTCATTCTTCCAATTAAAACCCTGGAATGTTATTGAATTCTCTTTTTATCTTATGCTCCAAATCCATTATATTAGCATTTATATTGTTATAGCTACCTTTAACTTTTAACCCATAATATGATCACTTATTTCTTTTCCTTCTCCTGGACTCCATTGACCACTAGAATAGTTCCCTAATTGAATTTACTGCTTTAACTCTTGCCTCCCCTTCATTTTATCCTCTACATAGAAGACAGATTAACTTTAGAAACAAATATGATCATAGCATTTGCTTGCGAAGAACCGTAAAAAATCCAAATAAAATCCAAAATAATTCACTGTGGCCTACTAGAGAACATATATGACCAGGTCTCTGTATGCAACTCATGCCTCATTCCTTACTGCCTTGCTTCTTCGCATTTATACACAGAGCATGAGCTCCACTGACCATGTTGTTTTTAGAACAATTAAAACATCCTCTTGGGTCTCTGTCAGTTATTACCTTACTCTCCTATCTAAAATAACAATTCCCTCCTTCATCCCCTAACATAGCTTTATTTTTTCTCATAATACTTATTGCTTCATCTCATTATGTTGTATGCTAAGGTTTATTTTTGTTTATCACCACCATTTCCCTTCAGAATTTGAGATCATTTTAGTCAGGCACTTATATCCTGATTGTTGTGTCCCAGTCCTTAGACATAGAGTGCTGTTCAGTAGGTATTTATTGAATAAATTATCTTACCTTGTATGGTGATGTGACAGGTAAATGTGAGTTAATCTCTTGTTACCTCTAGTGGTGCAGATAAGCTCAAAGTTGCGTACTAAGAAATTGAAAACAGCTGTAAAATACTTCCAGAATCTCTACGCTGAAATTGTTTTACACCCATTTGACAGGAGTCTTCGATGATGCCATCTAAAAAGAGGGAAGACATAGTTGCAACCTGCTAACACACTCAAATAAAGTAGTTTTTGTTATTGCTTAGGAGGATAGGCCATCTAAGTTTTCTCCTTATATTACATAGACTCAATCTTGAAGTATAAAAGAGCCTAAGTGTGAAAGAGGATCAGTAGAGTAAGTAAGATAAGAACAGAGCCTATCCAACAAATACTTTGATCTCCAAATTATGCACATATATGCCCCATCATTCAAGCCTTCGAATAAATATTAAAGATTCCAACAACAACCAAAGCTTGTCACTAATTGGTAATGTTCAGCAAGTCCATAGATGTGTTCTGAATAGATCTAACTTCTTCTCACCCTGATGCTTTCTTTTAAATGTATAAATAATCAGTTATCATTTAGAAATATTTCCATATTACAGCAATTAAAAAAAATACTTTAAAATCAATATCCAAAATATTAGAAGTTTTTCATTCACACAATTAGACTAAAAACATCATTGATGTTTTTCTCTATGGTAAATTAAAACATTGGGTGAGGAGAAATAGAAATGCCTCAACATTATTTACAATTAGCAAGAAAAAAATAAATTCTAAAATTGGATAAAAATTATTTGGTTTATTTTTCCCTCTCTTGATGTATAAGTGGTATATTGCTCACAGTATGAAGAGAAAATTGTCCTTAATGTTTTAATTCTCTCTAGATCTAGAATAGTTTCCTGATCTTTTATTCTTGTCACTTCGTTCTCCAAATGCATCATAGTAAGGTTCTCAAAACGTTTTTAAGATGTTAACATTGTAAAGAGTTTTCTTCTGAAGAAAAACAGATATATCTTGTCTTAGTGAAATTCCTATGCTTTCGCAAATGTCAAAACCCTCAAGAAACTCACAAACTCTATTTCACTGATAAAAATAAAAGGTAAATATTTTTCTCCATTTGGTTATTATGACAGTAATATTTGCTGTTTTTCCCTTTTTAAATTTAATATAATCATTACAAATTTGCTTGAATGTTTTATACAATTGTCTAAATGATCAATTAGTTTAAATTTAAGCTAAGTCATATTACTTAGAAGTATTTTGTCATCATTCAACACTGTCTTGCTATCCTTAATATAATGTTGATAGGAAACAATCTGAAGGAGTTTTTGGGAGGCCAGATTGATTGATTTGTTAAACATTGTTGAAAAATATCAAAGTGACAATTATAGTCAATGAAATATGGTTTTTATTTTTATTTTTTGCTCTCCTCCTGTGAAAAGAAAGGCATAATCTTAATTAGTATGCATTTTTCTTTGTTCTACTCTAGGGTTCAGTTCTATGAAGGAAGTATTTCTCAAGAACATTTTAGTGGAACCATTTACATATACATATGTTTGTTTTAAATTGTTTTTAAAAATGGACTATGGACTATAAAGGCTGGTTTATAAATGTCTCAATACAATCATTTATATCTACTGAGGGCACTCCATTATTGACTCATAAGCTAGGAAAGGGGGCATAATTTAAAGGATTAAATTATAAAAAGGGGGAAATCCCACAGATGTTTATGACATCTCGATAAAAATAGAATGAAAGTAGCATTCACTTTTCTTTCTGTGATAGTTCAGTAAACTGGGAAGTCAGTTTCAATTATATGCCATGACTTGCTTCTTGGGCCAATCTTGCTCTTTAGTTTTATGTTATAATAATTTCTGATAATTGGAGATATGGAAGAACCAACTAACATCATGTTTGGCACGTAATTTGTGCTCCCAAATGACTTGTTAAATCTAGTCCTAGATCATTTTCTGTCATATCTTAAGAAACAAAACAAAACAAGCTTACCTCATTTTCCATTTATAAAAGATTCAATTTCTTCTAACAGCTGTGTAATGCAAAATTTCTACAATCATTGTATAGGGAATTTTGATCAATTTCACATAGGAAGTTCTCAGTAAAATAAAATACACAAAACACAAATTAAGTCTAAATTCAGAATAGTAATATCAATAAAATCATGCAATTTAATTGTACCGGTTCATTTATTCATATGGAGAATATTAGAATACAAAGCAATTTTCTAAGTTTAGACCTGTGATGAAGTTATACTGGTCTGTGTATATGAATAAATAATTTAAAATGTATAATTTGGTTATAATATTTCCCAAAGCATATTCCACCAAGTTAATAACTGAAACACACCACGAAAGGTCTCTACGGTCAAATAAATTGGGGTAGTACTGGGTTAAATAAAACTAAACAGTTTGTTTTGCAATATGACCTCATAGAACTGTTAACATGATAATATGCATTTTGAGTATCCAAAAAAGAGTGATAAGCAGTAGGCAGAGTTTTTAGAATATGCTTGATCAAGAAACTATGTTGTTGTTTTTTTTTTTATCGTGGGTAAAAATCAAAATTTTCACAATACATACCAACATTTGCAAAATGATATATAAATGTATATGCATATATGTGCATTTGCTTACAAAAATGTTATTTATGTATAGATATAAATATATTTTAAGAGGTGCTTAGATTTTACGATGGACATATACAAGACTGGTGTAAATAAAAGAGGCCTCTAATCTCCTGGCTCTGAATCTTCTACCTTCAATCACAAATCAGCCAAAGTGATACCTATGCCATGTTGCTATCCAATTGATGTAAGATAAGGCTATGTGTCCAAATGAGAGATTTAGTGTGAAATCTGCAGTCAGTTATTAGATCCTGGATTAGGTTTTCCTGACAGTGAAAGTTATTTTGAGATTTCCAGTGAACCCCTCTACAAGTGTCCTTTGAAATTTAATAGGTTCAATTCTGCTCATACTTATAATTTATAAAAAATTTTTAACTTTAGTTCACCTCTATAAAATTCCACTTATATTGATAATTTCAGAAAATAAATAATGAGTGTGTTCTCTCTTTTACCTATTGTACTATTACTGAGAATGAAAAGTAGAAACAAGACAAGGATCAGTCTCTAAAGAATTTTACCTACAATATAAACCAGGATTGTACTAAGAAATTTATCTATGTTCAGAGCATGATCAGGTATTACTTACATACCCATAAGAAGATAAATCCATATTTTATCCTGACTTCTTCATAAGTATGAACATATATGCAAAAAGAATTTGAAAATCTTATTAAAGCAGGTATATGTGTCTATGAATCTCAAAAATTATCCATGGACCATAAAGAAAAAGAAGTTTTAGTAAAAGGAGACAGAAGAATTAAGGGCCTATATTATCCAAAAAAGTAATAGTAGATTTTTTTTACAAGAAAGATTTATGCAAATATTCAGGACAGACACCAAATACACAACTTAATTAATATAAAATAACACGCAAGTTTGCATAATTGTGAAAATTTACAACACTAAAAATATAGAGATGAGTCTAAAAGCTTCCAGAAGATTATTTAATGAGGTCATCTATGAAGACTTATGGAACTGCTTGTCATCAGACTTTTAAACAGCAAACTGGGTGATAGACATCAATGGGCAATTTTTCACAGATTTTGAGGATTAATATTAACTTTTTGTCGTAAGAGTCAAAACTTTATTCCCTCTCTTAGGAAGTTGATTTAGGCTCCACCAAAAAAAAGTAACTAAAACAAGAAAGAAGTGACTAAACCAGTTTCTAACCCTGCAGTTTGTATGCAGTTGCAGTTAGAAGGTTGTTGAGACTGAATTCACTTAAAACTTTTTTGCACTCATATGTCTGGCATCTAAAATGCAGATGCCAGATGTCAGGCATCCCTACTTCTTCATCTTAACATGATTACCTTGGGCTTCCACAGAGCGTGGAATTCTTGTGATAGAGCAAGCATTTTAAGAAACCTAGACAGAAACAGCAAAGCTTCTGTAGCCTACACTTGGAAGTTCCACAAATCATATCTGCCTCTTTTATTCGTCAAGGAAGTCACTAAGTCCAGCCGAAATTGAAGGGAGCACCAACACACAATAAGAGGAACAACAAAGTTATTTAAATATATTAGAGCCTTTTTACCTCCCACCATTCTCTTTCAGAAGTTCTTTAATATCATCTCTCTACAAATAACCCAAAAAATTCAAGCTTCATTGGGCAGAATTTTTATCAACTGTTTGCCAAGGCTGATATCACCTGGCACATTGTGACACTGTGGCAATAGAGGCTGCTAAAATTTTTAAATACTTCCATATTGATTTACAAGATAGATGTTGCTTTGAGAACCAGATTGCTCTCCTATTGCTCCAGACACCAAATTCCTGCTCCCAGCATATCTGTGGACATCTCCAGGATCAAACAACTAAAATATTAATGTTTCTTCATTATGGAGTACCAGAACCAGTCCAGTTATGACCAATTTTGTTTGGGGTCCAGGGCCCATAGATTCCCAGGGCCTTGTGATTGCCTCCCACTGATGTCTTCAGAATATTGCACAGTGGCATAACTAGATGCTACTCTGGCTCTGGAAAGTCCCAGGAAGCCACCACCAGAATTTGCCCTAATGATTTTCAGCACAGTCGCCTTCCATATAGTAGTGATAATTCCCGTATCCAGGTCCATAGAAGTGCAGCTGGAGTAAACTCAGCCCTTGACAGGGTAATTGGCACCATGATGAAAGTACAAGCATCAAGGCAATCAATGTTTCCCTACAACCCCCATAGACCATGACCACCTGCTTGCTAATGCTCCTCCGAAGTCACTCTCGCATAACTACTTGAGGAAACTGAGAGATTCCTAGGCAGGTAGGAAGAATAATTGGGAAGTTAGTAACAAGGATCACTACAGATACTGGCCTTGTATGGATTCTGCAGATCCAGAAGCACTTCCAAAACAGAAGGGAACATGCAGAACTGTGTGGGAGAGAATGTAGACTATAATGTGAACTATGGTTCATGCTTAATGGCAAAGTCCCAGAATGCGTTTATCAATTGCAATGAATGTGCAATGAAGGATGTTCATGTGGGACGGTGTGGGAGGTGTAGGGAGTAGGGCATATGGGAATCCCTATATCTTTTGTGTAACATTTATGTAATCTAACTATCTTTTAAAAACTAAAAAAAATAAAATAAAAATAAAGAAACAGAAGGGAAGACTCAAGGAAAGAGATTATGCACATAAGGGTGTTCAGGTTCCAAAGGATTCCCAGATTGTGCTTCCTTCTTTTCATTATTCATTTTGAATTTTGCCTCTTATATGGCCAGTTTGGTAAAACCCTGAAACTTCTCATACTTAATGAACATTACCAAGTATTTATTTTACTGAAAAAAGAAAGGACTAATTTTGACAGAGCACTGGCTCTATGAAAGTCACTTCTATACATTTATATTAATTCATAAGAATTTTATATTTTTTAAATCTCACTGCCATTTAAGAGAAAAAATTGAGGCACAAAGATATAACTTAAAAGATAAGTATTAGTGCTGGGATTCACATGTAGGCAGCCTGATAAAAGAGTTGGGCTCTTAAATGCCATGCCACACTATCTTTGCAGGATTAGATTTCAACCAATTAAATATGCCAATGTAATGAGCTATTTTACTATTTTCACGAGTTTTTCAATATTAGAGACATTGGATGTAAAAAAATCATGGATTGAGTTAAACATTTTGAATGTAATTGCTATTAAATTAAGCAGAAACTGAAAGATGATTCAACACCATGAACGTTATCACTGATGTTAATAAAAGTTCTCTACATTTTGAGATCACAATTTATCTAATGAATTTCAATTTAATGAGGAAGCTATTGGAAGGGATTTATATGACTCCATCATTCAAATTGTTGTTCAGACAAAGGCACTAGTTAGCTAATATTAGCTTGTTGCAAACAAAACAAAACAAAACAAAACAAAAAGACTCATAGCAGTAATAAACTTATTTTATTGATTATTTTACATTTTTGTCACTTGGAAAACATTTACAATTTTATTCCTTTAAAAAGAGGTTGATTAAATATAATATATATCACATATTATATAATTTATTTAGAAATCAAAAGGCATAAACTTTGATTTATATGTTAATTTATATACTTATTAATATTGCTTTATTGATTGTCACATATTTTAACTATCAGCCTTCATACCAAGAAAAATGATATTCACTTGAATGGGAGTTTATATCTGATATTGCTTAATTTATTCTCTCATATAACATATGGTTCAAAATTTAAGAAAAATATGAAAAAGTGCCATTTAATTCATAAAACAAGAAAATAGCAAAATACAAGGTAATTCAGGAAACAGAATAGCATTATTACAGGAAATAAGTCCAAATACATTGAATCCATAAAGAAAATAGTGATTATGGCTCTTCCTATGAAAAAGAAAGAATTCACTACAATTAGAAATGACTGCTACAATGACAACCCAATAGAAAAGCAAAATTGCAGAATTATTGAAGAATAAGTTATTGAGCTAGAAGATCAAAGATCTTAAAAATAATAAGTCGTGTTGATAGTATATAATTTTAGTATACAACCTTAATATATACTCTTGGCATGATGTAATGAAAATGGCAGTTTATTCTGTGCTCTTCATTCCCAGAATTTGTGACTACAATTTAATCATGAGTAAAATATCAGATAAATTCCTATTTAGTTTAGTTTCCTAGGCTGTTCAATCAGACACCATGAAATGGTTTGGCTGAAACAATGGGAATTTATTTACACATGATTTTGAGGCTGGATCCAAATTGAGGGATCATCACAGCGATGCTTTCACCCTGAAGACTTTGGCATTCTGGGAAGGCTGCCAGCAATCCTTGGCCTCTGTCAAATGGCAAGTCACGTGGTGTCATCTCCTAGTCTCTCCCATCTCTCCAGCTTTCGTTGATTTCAGCTTCTTAATTCCTATCTTTCTCTCTCTTTGTCTGAATGTCATTCTTTTATAATGGACTCCAGTAATAGAATTAAGACCCCTTCCTCTTTGATTTTTATCTCCTATCTCACTCCCCTTTACTTGCATGACAGCAGCTCTTCTAACCTCAAAATGCAACAACAGCTATGTTATTAGAAATTGCTTTTTCCTAGCCTGGGACACTTTTCTCCCACATATGCAAAGAGCACAAATGCCATTGTGTTATATTGTCTTTTCCTGATCACCCTATTAAAATCCCAAATCATGCTTTCCCAGAAGATTAGGGATATACTAAGGCCAACTTGTACAGACTCATGACAGTTGATTGTTAAAATTTTAGAAATTTTGTGAATTTGTTGATATAAAATTGGTATCTTAAAAGTATCTATGGTGGGAGTATTTACTCTATGGAAATTGGGAAGCAATACAATTAGGCAATTTTTTTTACAAAGCTGATTTTTAAACATTTACCCGTATGCTACTACAAATCTTCTTCACTTTTCTTATTTTCACAGTTTTTATAATCTTCTCAAATATACCTAATTTAGTCATTTTATTTTAAAGATTTTATTTATTTATTCATTTATCCCCCCTTTGCTGCTTGTGCTCACTGGGTCAGCTAACCACGCCGCGCGGGCGGGCCTGCCTCCACCAGGAGGCCCCGGGAACCGAACCCGGAGCCTCCCATATGGTAAACGGGAGCCCTACTGATTGAGCCACAGCCGCTTCCCGTAATTTAGTCATTTTTGTGTTTATTATTTATTGTCTCTACCCGCTAATAGAAAATAAACACAAAGGCAGGCATTTTTATTGGTTCAGTGATATATATCTCTGCTGTAAATATATGTTGAAAATTTTGGACAACTAGAAGTCATCCAATAACATTTGTTGAATGAAAGGACCATTATGAACATAAACTCTCTGATTGCAGCTGGGAACAAGTGCACCAAAAAGAAAAACTCTATTTCCCATAGTCCTTTACAGAATTTTTTGGTAAATTATAATGTAGCTTAGCTCACTTTTTCTTTTTCTTTTGATGCACTATCAATATCTGAATCAGATACATTTTTATTATTACCTATAGTAGTTAGTATTAGCAGATGAAATACACATGTTCTTATTTTAAATTTTATTTGAGGAATTTTTAATTTTAGCACATTTAGAGTGCACTGGTTAAGTATTTGGAAAAAATATAATAAAAGATATGATTAATGCTTTAATCTTTATTTAATAATTTTAATGAAATAACATTATTATCATTATTATTATCATTATTTTGAAAATTAGTGTGGTAGTTTGGAGCTGCATGTACCACAGATAAACATGCTCTTAAATTTAATCTATTCTTGTGGGTGTGGACCCATTGTAAGTAGAACATTTTGATGAGGCTACTTCAGTTAAGGTATGACCCACCTCAGTCAGGATGGTTCTTAACCCTATTACTGAAGTCCTTTATAAACAGAATTAATACAGAGAGAAAGAAAAGAGAAAGCCATGGAAGCAAGAAGCTGAAATCAATGAAACCCGGAAGAGAAGAGAGAGACCAGCAGATGCTGCCATGTTCTTTGTCATGTGGCAGAGGAGCCAAGAATCACTAGCAGTAGGTTTTCAGGGTGAAAGCATCACCTTAATGATGCCTTGATTTGGACATTTTTCTGGACCTTAAAACTGTAAGCCAATAAATTCCCATTGTTCAAGCCAAACCATTGTGTGATATTTGCTTTTAGAAGCCTAGGAAACTAAAACAGTTAGTAAACTTAATATCTTAAATGAAGGAAATAAATATCTGGACTTATTTTTAATATTGAATAAATGTGAAGGAATTTTTATTTTGGTTGATTATGTGTGTGTGTGTGTGTAATTTTATATAGCTCTGGTCAACAATAAACATAGTTCACATATTTCTATAACTAAGCCTGAGGCTAAAGAGTAGATTTAAAGACATTTTCTTTTAGCCCAACATACCTATAATTGTTTGATTTCCATCTTTCCTGAACCTGGCTGAAACATCACATAGTGGTGAAACATCACTTGCTTTGAAGGTAACTAGATTTTATTTAGGCCATTTCCTTTAAAGTCATTTAATTTGTTTTTTTCATCACCAAAATAGGGATAATACTATCACTGACACAGGGTTTCTTTGAGTATTCAATGCCATAATGCATGCAAACAGCCAGAACACTTCAATAAATATTAGCTCTTACTGTAATTATTTATGAACAGAGCTAAAGAAGAGTTCACATTTACTAAGCACCTGTTATGTTGCTGTTGTATTTTATACTTTACATTCAATCCACTTACTGACTCAAGAGTTGGGTTATAAGAATTTGAATAAGTTTCCTAAAGTCTTACAATAAGAGGTAAAGCTTGAATCCAACCAAGAACTATATTGCTTTAAAGACTATTCCTATCCATTATTCCTCAAATATATCCTGCAACAGTGGTTCAGACTAATTCAGAATTTGTGATAATTTATATACAACACAACAAAAATATACTGGATTATTAGTCAGGAGATTAAGATTTCAGTTCAAATGTCCCTTGCTCAAGAAAGTCTTCCCTGAACCCTCAGGTGAGAGCAGTCTACCCCAGGCACATGTCTATTTTTATTTGTCATATTGTTTAAAACCACTTTCTACCATTGATTGGTGGATTTGCCTTATAGCCTGATAGGGAAAATAGCTGCTTTGCTCACTTCCTGGCACATGGTAAACATTCAACTAACACTGTTAAAAATAAATTAGCAAAATAATTTTGTCTCTGAAATTGAATTTTTTCTTTATTGTAAAATGGCAAAATAAGATAATATCTCTCATGTCTAGCTTGCAGTGTCATGTAAGATATAACTGACCCAATAAATGTTATCATATGTTAATACTCATGTACTAGATAAATATAATGTATTATATATAATAAATGACAAAATTATGAATTTTGTTACATGACACATTAGTAAGATATGCCTTGTATTTTTATTTCATTAAATAATTTAATTTTGCTGACTTACATGGATATAATAGGCGTTTAACAATTCAACTAGATATTTTTTCCTTTATTTCATTACATTTTAAAATAAATCAATTTGTTTTTCCTTTGAATTTATATATGATTTTTTTGTTTATAGTCAAAGCAAGATTTTGGATTTGACACAATCTTGAATTAAGGTAAGATGTGATTATTGATCTTTTATAAGACTCTATTGACAACCTTTAATTTTTGATAAACAAGTTAAACAATTTTGAGAATTAGTGTAAAGCTTTGGAATGTAATAATTCCCACTAAACCAGTGTTTTGGAACTAAGCATGTGTGGATTTCATTCCAGATGGTGACCTTTAATTTAAACTTTCTGGGTTTATGCAATTTGAGCTCCCGAGAATTGCTACCAGCTGGTAGCAAGGCACCATTACAGTTAAAGACAATTTAACTTCATTTACCACAGTTCCTGGGACTAATTTTCACATTCCTTTATTCATTCTGTGAGCCATCAAGTGGTTAATTAATACCTACTTAGTCACTGGGCACACAGCAGTGAAATATACACAGTTCCTGTTGTCAGGGTGCTTACAATCTATTATGAGAGACACACAATACATACATAAAATGAAAAGTACATATATATGATATATCCAGAAAGAGTAAGTGCTATGAACAAAATTAAATGGGATAAAGAATGATATGGTAGTAATATTTCTGTAAAGATGATACAAAGCAAACTGCCATGTGAGGTCCTGGGCAAACTGCATGCTAGAATATATTAAATAGTCATTAAACTATTTTAAAATATGTAAAGGGATGGAAGCATATAAATTGCATGAGATAATGATACAGACAGACAGGAATCAGCAAGTTTTGTTGGTGCGAAAATGGCCATATTTGTAGTTATTATATAGAAAGTGTTTCGTATAATCTTGGAATCTTATCATACTCTTTGGTAAAATAGAATAATAGCTAAATTCATAGTAATGTTGCAAGTCTTTAAAGTTTTAATACATATAAAGAAGTTAACAATAACTTACATATGGTAGAATCACTTAATTGTCATTATCTTTCTTTCCTTTTTTATTGTGTTTACTGTTGCAGAATGTCTCTCATGGTATTAATATGAGTGTCCTCCCAAGAGAAAAAATGTGAAGAATATAAATTGAACTCCTGACTCCCATTTTATAGTAACTTAAATATTAAAAATAAACTAGAAGTAAGAAATTTTTTCTAAACCCTTGTAAAAAGAGTACTGATTGGGGGGAGAGGGGGGCTAAATTTTGTTTACCCACTCTTCCTGTTTTCCCTTTGGGTTCCAAAATTTTGAGTAGCACAATTGAACAATGATACATTGCCTTATCCAATTCATAGAACAGAGGTGGATAGTATTAAATTGGTTCCAATGGAAGTAATAATAGAGTCACTGGGGAATGTGTTACCAAATAAACAGAAAATCATTCTTTTGCCATAGCTATGAGTCTAAGTAACTTGTTTGTGTCTAGTGTGGTTATTTATTAAAGAATAGAGGTATAAAAGACAGTAATACATAAAGATTAATAATGGCTTCTAGAGCATTATTCCTGGAATTGTTGTGTTTACATATAAATATTTAGATAGATAGATAGATAGATAGATAGATAGATAGATAGATAGATGATAGAAAGAAAGAAAAAGCTTGAGGGTAAAGATAAATATATGCAAGGACATACAATTCCACACAAACATAACAACATCACACCAAACACCACCTATGTAGATGTATGAATACACATTTGCTGTTTTAGCAGAATATTAGTCAATATTCTGTTAGTTTTCAGTGTGAATAAAATATAGCCAACTGAAAATTTTAGCCTTTCTCACTGTCTAGTTGACATCACCTAAGATTAAAAATCTGAGTGAGAAGATCGTTTAGCAAAAGTTGTAAAAAATAAAACCCTACTAAACATAAGTATTCTGTCAGTGTAGACATCTATATTCACTCTGAGATTTGTGGCCAATATTTTTAAAATTCACAATGTGTAATCATGTTTTCCTAATAGTAATAGCTTTTTCTTTGCTTTCCAGGGAAAGTAATGATTTTTCAAAATCACAGTGGAAAGAAACTTAAAATAAAAACTTTCAGATTTAATGTTGCAACAATGGTTTACTTTGCCAGATGTTTTCTGGTTAAGGACTGAAACAATTAAATAAACATTTCAGAAGACTGATGTCTCCCTGTGAAAATGCCATTGTACTCCACATAGAAAACTGTTTTGCCTGTTTCTACTATCAAAGCTAGTCCTCATGATTGATATTTGATTAAAAAGAGAGATATATATCTCAAGAACTATGAGAATTAAGTATTATAAATAAATTCTGATATATTATTTAGAAAGGAAATAAACCTATAATGAATGTGAAACAGGCAACTTTCTCAACTGTATTATGGCCTGTAATTATCACAGTCAAGGAGAAAAGGCAGGTTTTATCAGAAATGAAGATGCATGCAACCAGATACTATTAGTATATGTAAGTTCATGCAGAGTTGAACTTATTATACAGAAACTGTGTCCATCAGGCATTTGATATCTCTAATATCTATAGTATACTAAGGGTAAAATTAATTTTATAAAAATAGTGTTACATAAATTTTCAAATAGAATATTTCTAAATTAACAGTGTTTGGGCATTAACTGGGTTAATTTCCCATGTGTGAATGCATGAAAGGACACTAGTTCTACTGTTCAAAAACAAAGGTACAGAATAATATTTTTCTCCTTTGTTTTTAAAGAACAAAATTAAAATTCTCATTAAATGATAAAAAGTCTTTTCTTTTTATAAAATTCGAGAGGGATTAACTATCCTTATATTGTATACTTGAGCTGAATTTAATTGCAGTTGTTCAAATCTAAATGGAAAATAATTTATGAAAATAATTAAGAATATGAAATACCAAAAAACAAATTATGAGATAAATAGAAAGAAATAATGGGTTAATAATGACAAAATTTCCATGTTCATATTATGATATTTATATCAGTGGTGGTTTTCATCATTATCCTTTTTTATTCTCTTACCTCATGAGGAAAATTTTCACCCCCCATCAATAAAGATGCTTGACTTAATATGTTATAGAATGCAATGATTTATACTTGTTTTAATTTATTTATGATCCTGAATCATATTCATGTATATTATAATGTAAATATATATGATAAGAGAAATGTATTGTCCTCTCATTATAAAATTTATATTTCTGTCTGATTATTAAATACATTTTCAACATGGAAAATTTGTGAAAGTGTAATAAAAAAGAAAAATAAAAACATATTTTCTTGACTACCTGATAAAATTACATTTTAATATCTTTTCTTCTAGTCAATTTAAAAAGTATAAATTTTTAAAAGAAAATTGGGTCCTCTATTATATAGGAGATTATGGCATTCTTTTTCAGTTTTTATTATAACATACTTGCTTCCTCGTGAAAATTTTACTATTTATCCCAAATGAGGAGACTGTCTTTTGTTTGTTTATTTTTTTCTTCTAACCATTCCTTATCAGTCTTTCTTATTTTCATCTCTTGTTTTACCTTTAATCTTCCTGATATTATTATAAAAGTTTCTTTGATGTTTAAATATTCAACTTTTATTCTGTGCTCTCTTTTTACATTTTACCCATGCCATTTTTATATATGAGTTCTTCAAAGAATTCACTGTGTAGTCATGTTCAAAAGCTTACTCTTTTGGCTCTCTTAGGATATTTTGTAACAACACTATCAAATTTTAATTTGTGTGCAGTTTCCCATATCTTGTAGATCATTTTACATTATAATCTCTTTGCTTGTGGGATTATATTTATTTTTATGGATTTGTTTAAATCTAATTTCTAAAATTCAAGGAGTATTTGTCTGGTTAAGGCAAATCATTCTTTTCTTTGCATAAATTTTGTTATGTGAGTTGGAGGGATTATTTTTTAATCCCACTTTGAAGTAAATGATCAATGTCCTGTATCTATTCTAGAGTAATTATTTTTTTACTAGGAGAGATGAAAACGCTTCAGTGAATCTATGGCTTTTAATTCCCTACATTGAACTTTAAATTTACTAGAATTCCATTCCAGGGTCCTTATGGAAGAGTTGGAAAGTATATTTATTGCTAATCAATATTCTGCATAAAAAGTATTCTGGATCTTTACAAGTAAATATAGTTCATACTTACTAAATCACCACAACTGCTAAGTGGCACAGAGTTCAGCACTTGTGCTTTCTACTGGAAAGTCCACAGGAGAATTACTTGAGTGAAAAAAAATAATACAGAATAGAAATATTGAAAGGATAAACAGCTCAATATTGCCAATTTAAAAGCCTACATAGAGCAATGAAACTGCTGGTTTCCCTGTTGCATAAAATGATCAACAAAATCTGTTTACAAATTGCTTGCCTTATCTCAGGCCATAGAGCGTAAAAATATATGATTGAAGGGAGGAATTTGGAAATTTGGTAAGGCTTGCAGCATCTGTTCTGCTAAATAGAGGCTTCCCTATTGATGTTCAATGTGGTGAAATATTTTGAACCCCTTGGAGACTCATTGATGTTACTGGAGTCTGAGGCATCAGCAGTAACCATGAATGTTTCCATTCATTTGTAAAATGCTCTAGCCAGAAAATTAAGCTGCAAGATGAAGATCTTGCTTCAGTGATCCATACTCATGACATATTCAGCCTTTCAACCTGGTATATTTCAAACTTCTTTATTTTAATCTCTCCAGGGAAGCCAGTCACAGAATAAAAATGGCCCTAAAATAGGAGAATGCCTTTTGAATTGAACAAACAGTATTCTGCAGTGATTTTCTTTACCCTTTGCTCATTGCCAGGATATTTCTAAATATAGGAAAGGCCTTTCTTCTTATTTTCAAAGCCTCACACAAGATGAGCCCTAGCTTCTTAAAACAGCATCAAATTTCATACTCTTACATCCTAATCCAAAATAGTGTTGAACTGTAATAGCACAAAATTCCTAGAATCCCAGGTATTGAAAGTATTTACTAAAAAGACTTGGGAAAAGATCAAGACAAAGAATTCTTCACATAATAAAATAGGTACCACAGAATAATAGTGAATTTAGACAAGTGGTGTGTTAAACATAAATTATTTATTTTAGAATTACTTTTGAGGCTAAAATTTTTGTATTTATAAAATTTTGACCAAAGTAAATATGTTTGTATCATATATGACATATCAGGGTATGAAACATCACCCAGTTTGAAAACAATGCTGAGGTAGATTGAACTATGTACCCTGACAAAGGACATCTTCTTCATCTTAACCCATGTCCCTGTGGGTGTGAATCCATTGTAAATGAGATTTTGAAGTTGTTATTTTTAGTTAATTTCTGGCTCAAATGAATTATGTATGCCATAATCTTCATTATGGAAGGTCTAATAAAGAGAAGTTAGAGAAAGAGCCAGAAGTCGGAAGTCAATAGAAACTGAGAGAGCAGGCAAGGGAAAGAGACATTGCCATATAATGGCAGGGAGAGATGCAAGTCATGGAAGTCCAAGGATTGTAGCAAGCCATCACCAGAAAGCCATGGACTCCTGGAAAAAAGAATAGTTTATGTCTTAATTTTGGACTTCTAGCCTCCAAAATCATGAGACAATAAATTCTTGTTGTTGAGCCAATCTTATTATGTGATATTTGTCATAGCAGCCTGGTAAACTTAGACAAATGCTCTAAATGAAATGTAAATCATTTATAAAAATATTCTTTTATATTTTATTATATACTTTTATACCCTAGCTTAAATTGTGTCACATCCTCTAATGGATATATCTAATGCATATAATTTGACCACTTAAATGGGATGTTTTTCTTTTATCTCAGATTAGAAGCAATCAATATTGAAGCATATCTGAGAATATTATGTATATGAAAACTATACAAGGCACAATGTGATTGTGTTACTCCAGAGGGTTGAGTTGTCAAAGCTGATTTTTGAGAATTATATATCTTAACTAACAGAAAACTTTACTAATGATTTCAAGGATGTAATATAGAACCAAGTACAATTGCAGCATTTTTTCTGGAGAGGCTTAAATCAATCAAACACAGCTTCCAAAAAATGTTCCTTTTTCCTGTCTTGGGTTTAGATTTAGATTCAGATTAACACAAAAATTGTAAACAATATATGCAGAAACTCCTCTGTCTGTACTCCATTGCTTACACTTATAGAATAATGCATTTTATTTCCTATTTTCCAGTGAATCATGTCCTATAAATCCAGGTTGATTTTTAATATGCAGTCTACACCGACCAGATATATCCTTCTATTAAAAAGCATTTTAACATAGGGCCTGCCAGATATTTCTGCTAGCAAATAATATTTGTATATTTGGTCAAGATCATCCAGATGTCCCCATGGAGAAAAGGAATGGTTACAGGCTAAAGTTAACCCTTTCCTTTCCTGAGGTAAAATATACAGAGAGATAATATTCTTGTCCATAAAGACCTTAAAAATTATAGGACTTATGTTTTCAAATTATATACATCAAAATATTCAGACATGAGATATATGGAAATGATACATTTAATGACTAATACAGGTTTATGAATTATTTTTACATACTGTCATAATAAAGTGTTAACTTGTATGTATATAATTCAGGAACAGATAGTATATATTAAAATACAACACATAAAAAGAAAACATGAAAAAAATTGGAAGAGGGAGAGTCAGTTTCTACAGGAACAAATCCACTGTTGATTGAAAAACTAGTATGGTCAGGCAACATCAGGTAATAAATTTATTCACAAGAATTCTTGAAATAATAAGCTTAATATGATGTAGGCTTTGAAGGACACATATTATTTAATTAAGCATAGAGTAGAATAAACACATGGAAGCAAAAATAAACAAATATGGACTGTATATGTATGTGCATTGATAATGAATGATGAAAAGAGAATACTGAGGATCTAAACTAATTGGAATAGGCTAGTTGGCTTTAGAAGTCGAATAAAATTCTGATAAATAATTTGTGCTAGATCTTGCAGGACCCTGATGAGTAAAGTAAAAATTTTAGTTTTGATGTAATTGAAGTTAGAGAGCAATATGTACCTTATTCAACAGGTACTTATCATGACAGCTCTGGTCTTTTAGCAATATTAATAAGGCAGGTGTTGACAATAGGGATTGTATAACATGTCCTTGTAGACAGAAAAATTTCTAATGACCAGTGTTAGGTAAGAAGAGTTTGTTTTATTGAAAAAATCCATAGATATTGAGAACAAAAAATTTTTTTTTTAGTTTGTGGCTTGACATAGTGCAGCAGGAAATCTAGAAAAAATGATGACATCAGGATTCTGGAACTTCAGTGTGGTCATCAAATTAGAGGTTCAGCATAACCTTTGGATTAATCAGTGAGCTAGGATGTAAATATTAAATAACTGCCCACTGGGATGTATATGGAAAAGAGGGCAACAAGAAAACCAGAAGAGAAATTTCTCAAAACTGTTGATGAGGATATCTTGAGCTGAACTCATACTATGAGATAGAAGAAATATGTAGAGCTCTGGAATGAGGGTAAGATGTAATGGTGAGGTGAACAGTGAGCACAGTAAGAACTGTGCAAGAAATGACGTGTAAAAGTAGGGAAATTCATTAAGTTCAAATAGAAAGGCCAAATTGGTCACAACCTTTTAATGATGGTGTCTAGAATGAGCCAGTGAAGTGGAGGTGACTCTATAGAATGTGATGGTAAACTGAATATTCAAGATTCCAGATTTGAGTTAATGATAGATAAGTGCCATATGAAAAAGTATCTTTCTCAAAGAAGTGAGAATGAAGTTAGAAGAAGGAGAACAAGGCCTATAAATGAGATATTACCATTTTTCAGGAAGAGCCAGAAAAAAATAATATGAAAGGAACAATGAGCTCTCTTGTAAATACAGTGTGAATCTATTTGTGTGAACTTTATCATAGAAATGCATCTGAAACAAATACTAATGCACTTCTAACTCCCTGAGAAGGTAATTCCTGGGGAGGCAAACCCATGATAAGCTATGACTGCTGCTTTATTTTATATCCAATTTTCTAAATGAGGATATAAGCATGAGAATAATCAAAAGAAGAGCTATGGATTTTTGAATTTAGACCATTTTTCAAAGATCTCTGATTGTGGATTTGTGGACAGAGAAGACTAAAATAAACAATTTTTGAGAGGTTTTAAGCACCTCTATTTCCAAGGAACTTAGCTTAGATTTTTGTAATGAGTTATAGACATATTTTGTCATGACAATTAGCACAATAACTTTGTTTCCTATTATATCTATGTAGACTTCCAAGGTTAGGTGACTATGAAAGTGATAGTGTCTCACCAACTGCATAGGACTTTTTCCTTTGCCTTTGCTGCAAAAATATTACACTATTACTGTTAACTATAGTCTATATGTTATATTAGTTGTATTTTTTTCGCATGTATCACTATATAATTAACACCTTGTAATAGAGGAATATTCTTGTATTTATATTATTAACCACAATCCTCATCTAGCACTGAAATCACAATATTATTCAGTCCTTAAATAATCCACTAGTTGTCTTTCAATTAACATTAACTTCCCTAGATTACACCTTTCAGCTACAATCACATTTATATATCAGCAGTATTAGTTATACTCTTTATAATATGTTATAACATCAACTCTTTCCATTACCACATATTTATAATCAACATTATTAAACACTCTACATACATTCAGCATCAGCTCCCTCTTCTCAACCCACATTTTGTCACCTACTAACATGTACTCTATAGTTTAATACCATAAGTTTACTCATCATATTTAGTTCATATCAGTGAGACCATATACTTTCCATCCTTTTGTGTCTGGCTTATTACACACAACATAATATCCTCAAGTCCTCAAGGTTCATCCATGTTGTCAAATGTATCCCAAGTTCATTTCTTTTTACAGCTGAATAGTATTCCATCCTGTGTACATACCACATTTTGTTTATCCATTCTTCAATTGATGGGTACTTAAGGTGTTTGATCTTCTAGCGATTGTGAATAATGCCACTATTTGCAAATACCTGTTCACATCCTTGCTTTCATTTCTTCTGAATGTATTCCCTGTAGCAGGATTTCTGGATCATACAGCAGTTCTCTATTTAGCTTCTTGAAAAATAGCCAAACTTTCTTCCACAGAGACTGCACATTTTTACATTCCCCCCAACAGTAAAGGAGTGTTCCTATTTCTCCACATCCTTTCCAGCACTTGTAGATTTCTGTTTATTTATTTTTTTAATAATGGTCATTCTCTGAGGTGTGAAATGTTATCTCATTGTAGTTTTGATTTGCATTTCTCTAATAGCTAGTTATTTTGAGCATCTTTTCATGTGTTTTTTTGGCCATTTGTATTCCTTCTTTGGAAAAATGTCTATTCAAGTCTTTTTGCCCATTTTTAATCTTTTCATCATTGAGTTGCATGATCTCTTTATATAACATGAAAAATCAAACCCTTATAGGACATGTGGTTTCCAAAAATTTTCTCCCATTGAATAAGCTGCCTTTTCACTTTCTTAGCAAATTCATTTGAATCCCAAAAGTGTTTAATTTCGAGGCAGTCCCCTTTATCTATTTTTTGTATCATTTCTCATGTGCATAGGTTTTTAAAGAAAACAAAGTTTTAAATGTTGTGGTTTTGTAGAATTTTATTTTATTGTTTGTATTTTCACCTCATAATTGTAGTATAAGTGATATGAAATAAACTGTATGTTTTAAAATTCTACAATTTGTTCTTTAACATGTGGGTACAGCTATAGAGCCATCACCATAAACAAGATAATGAACATACCCATTATTCCAAAAGTTTGCTCATGCCCCTTTCTAATCTGTTCCTCCCACCTTTCTCTTTTCCCTTTCCCCAACTACCCAAGGTAACTGCTGATCTACTTTCTGTCACAATACATTAATTTGCTTTTTCTAGAATTTTATATAATTGGAACTTTATAGCATATGTTCCTTTTTTTTTTTGGAGTACAGTCTTGATTTCTTTCACTCTGCATAATTATTTTGAGATTTATCCTTGATGTGGCAAGTACAAAAAGTTATCCTTTTTTATTGCTGAGCAGTATTTTGGCTGCTTCCATTTTTCAGCTACTATATAGAAGCTACTATGAAGATTTGTACACATGTCTTGTTATGAACAAATGGTTTTGTGTCTCTTGGGTAAATACCGAGGAGTGGAATATCTGGATAATATGGATGTTTAACTTTTAAAGAAACTACCAATCTGTTTTCCAAAATAGTTGTACCATTTTACATGTTGTAAGTTTTCTGCAACTATATCATTGTTTCTAATATAACAATGTGCTAGGCACATTGCAATTCTTAATATTATACAGATATCTAAAGAGAAATATATCTATATAAAATTCAATATCATATTAATGTAAATATTTTCTACTTCAGAACATTCCCTTGTTCTTAAGTGTAAAATAGCAACATAAAACAAGCTAGATAATAAATGCAAAAAGTTTTATGAAGAAATATGAAAGGTGAACTCCTGGCATTTAAAGTGTCAAATGTATACAGACATTAATTTGAAGAAGACAAAGGCTACATGGCATATGCATTATTTAATGATGGCTTAACATGATGTCAAAATAACCTCCTAACTATGAATAAATTGATGTATGCAAGTACAAGTGACCTAGCCGATTTCACTCTATGTTTATCTACTACTTCTAAATATATTTTCCTACAAACTTGCAGAGAATTACTAGCCTCAAGCCTTCTTATTGACAGAGTCTCTGCCTCAGTTTAAAACTTATTCCTCATCTTAATGTAGACAAACATTGGAAAGGAAGAACCTACGAAGACAAAAATGTTATTCTCAAGCAGCTGTATGTTGATCATTTTACTTCTACCTAACATCTGTCACTCCATTAACCTCAGGAAGCAGGGCTGTCTTTATATTTAAATAGAGTAGATGGCTTTCACCTAGTTTTACCTGAGGAAGTTGGCGTATTGATTGAGCACTTTTTAGGCTCTAACCACCTGGTTTCAGAATCTCGAATCTACCACTTATTAGCCAAATGAGCCTACATAACGTAACTACTCTGAATTTGAATTTTGCTACCTATTAATTATCTGTTAATTATTCTGCATCAGTTATGGTCTATAAAGGGTCTATTGATATCTATAAGTAGTAGTAGGATAAACCCCATACGAATGACATGAAGATTTAAATGCATTTTTTCTCCTAAAGCCTTCAGCTCAGTCATAACCTAATCATATAGCAATGGATTCAATAAATGTTAGTTGTTAAAATCATTAAAGAACATTTTTGGGTTTCCTCATTCAAAACATCTCCTTCATAGGCCCACCAGTGTTTCTAATCAACAATTTTAGCATTAGTCTATGTAACCTATCTTAAGATAACAGGTGTTTAAATTTCATTTTGGCATCAAGTTATAACAAATTAGTTAATTAAGCTTTTAGCTATATGTTCTTATCCCAAATGATGAAATATCCACCATGTGGAAAACCATCAAGCACAAATATTTTGCATAAACACACACACACATACAGAAGCATATATATTTTGAATGGGAGAAAGGAAGGTGAGAACATAGTATGTTAACTAAGGGACTATAAAAGAAATAAGGTTTCAAGAAGAGGAAATAATAAGGCACTGAATAAAAACTTCAACTAATTCAACCCCTTCAAAAATTAAAATGTCAGCATAATTTTTGTATGTTTAAATGTTAGCTGAGAAATATATTATAAAACTATGATTTCAGGTACTCAGAAAACTAGATTTAATATATAACTAGAAATAATGTCTTATTTGATAGTTCATATATAAATGTTAGGAATTATTAATCTGATAATTAATCAAACTTACTATATGTTCTCCTTATTCAATTATAATGTATACTCAAACAAAAAGGGTATGATGATTTCAATTAGTCTTCTAGTTGACTTTTTTGCATTCCTTTGAAAAGAATTAATTTTCAATAAAATGGAAACTGTCAAGGTGCAGTTTATAAGGTACAATACAGTGGCATTGAATATATTAATTTCTTAAGTTTGAGTTATTAATATATGCATTTCATCAAGGTGTATAGACAGTTAATTTAAAATGTTTGACAAGGCAGCACATTGCAAAATACTGAAGATAATCACCAAAGTAAGAATCATTAACAAAAAGAGAGAGAGAGCAAACGAGAGATAGAAAGATAAAAAAAGAAGGAAATATATCTTGGTTACGGCAATTTTGATAAAGAAAACAATATCTTTGTTACACCAAATAAATATACATTTAAAATAACCATTTGTTTCTAAAATTGCTGGGCACTATCAGTCACAGTGTGGATTTCATTATAAATGGTTCACTGGTGTTACTGTAAATGTGTTATGTTCTGATAATAAAGTCAATTACTAATGTCACCACATGAACAGAATGTGCTAGAAATATGATTTAATTATTTCACACCTCCGTTTACACTTTTCTCAATATTCTTAATCATAATTTTCAAATATCAGTCTCAATATCACATTAATTTGTTTCTTGGAACAATTTATTTGTAATCTACCTGTCTTCTATAAGCTATGTCATTACTATCTTTGAATGCTGGGAATATGTTCTTGAAAGACTTAACTGTAAATAAATGATTGCAGATATTTATATCGTTTAGGTTGATTCAGAACATATTTTTTATAGCTAATATCTAAGAGTGTGATTTATTTCTTCAGAGAAAGTTATAATTTAGAGTTAGAAAATATATTGAAAATTTGTGCTTAGTAACTATTTATTATGAATACAAATGATACTCATTTTACAGAGGAAAATGAAAAGGAATGGTCCAAGGTCAAAAATAACATTTAGGTATAGCTGGCACTAAAATACAGGGTTTCTTATCCTTTCCACTTATCTTTTCAATATAATTTGTTGTTCTAAATTGAATAGCTTGCATGATTAGTAGCAGAAGGTAACAGAGCTTGTACATGTTCAAAATGTAATGCTAGAATCAATTATAAGAAAAAATTAAGGTAAAAGCATTATTATCCTCCCATTAAAATAAATGATGTTTCTAGATTCCTGTTGCTATGAGCTTAAGCCAGTAGTTTCTGTTATAAACTAAAAATGCTTCTACTGAGGTTTTTTTTGTTTGTTTGTTTGTTTGTTTTTAAATAATCAAGTAGATATTAATGACATAATTTAAGATTTTATTTTGGGGGAAAGTCACAAATGTTTGCATAAATTTACTTGTAAGGGATGATTATACATATTGCAGGAAATTTTTTCTCTTTTTTCTACTTACAATATTTCAATTGGAAAAATCTTCATATTAAAGTATTTCTTCAATGACAGCCACAAAAATACATATAACTCTTGGGAAAATACCTAAAGTATAAGTTCAGTCATAACTACACATGGTGCAAATTTTATGGGTGCAGAACAATTTGAAAAACTTTTATTTGAACCTTCTTGGAAAAACAAAGTAAAATTGATTTCTCAATGTGGGGAGTAAATAAAATTTTAAAATGTCTGATTTGTTTATTTTGACCATTTTACAAATCCAGAAAATCTTGCCTAATATTGGTTCTCTTAACCTTGAAATTTTGGAAAAGAATGAAAATAAGGAGCTTTGTCCTTAAAAACTACAAAAATATTTTATTAATGTCTCATGATACATGAAATCTAGAGGAAGACTGAAAAACTATTTGAAACCCATGTTTATTTAACTAATCAGTTACATAGGAGGTTATTGGTAATAAAAGGATAAAAGGCACAGTTCTTTTTTCTGAGGTTGTAGGAGAGAAATGAACAAATAAGGAATTTAGGACTGTGTGATGTGCTCACAGAACAAAGGGATCCAAAAGGAATGTCACCACATCATACACTTCTACAATTACCATTTGAAATTCTCGCAGTAACATTTTTAAAATATATTTTTTATTTATTTTTAAAGGATACTTAGATTACATAAAATGCTACATTAAAAAAATATAAGGGATTCCCATATGCCCCACTCTCCAGACCTCCCACTTTTCCCCACATTAACAACTTCTTGCATTAGTATGATATATTCATTGCAGTTGATGAACATGTTTTGGAGCATTGCCATTAAGCATGGATTATACTTTACATTGTAGTTTACACTCTCTCCCACTCAATTCTGTAGGTTATGGCAAGATATATAATGGCCTGTATCTGTCATTGCAATGTCATTCAGGACAATTCAAGTAGTGAAAAATACCCTCCGATTACACCTCTTTTTCCCTCTGTCTAACTTCAGCACCTCTAGTGGCCACTGTCTCCACATCCATGACATAATTTCTTCCATTGCTAAAATCACAATAAGTTTATAGTAGAATACCAGTAAGTCCACTCTAGTCTATATTTTATTCTCAATCCTGAGGATTCTGGGATGGTGATGCCCACTCCACCTCTAACTGAGAGGGGCTTCAGTCCCATATGGCTGATGGATGGGACTCTTTTGCTTGCAGTTGTCTTATAAGATAATACCGTAAGTATCCAGGTTTCAATCAAATATCAAATACCAGGAAGATCACAAACTGGTCTGAGTTCCTTGGTGTGGTGGTGTCCATCCTCACCTCCTTGTTAGTTGTTCTGGGTGAGTCCAATGAACTGGAGAGTAGGTGTTGCAAATCCACTGAGGCTCAGGGCCTGGCTGACATATGGACAGCCCAGAGATTCACAGTAACATTTTAAAGAAGATATTATGATTCTTATCTTCTTATATTATGAAGCCAATCAGACAGGCCAAGTATCTCAACTTACCTAAGATAACAAGTGGTAAAACTAGACTTCAATTCAAATAAACTCTCTTCACTTTGATTTATGCATTTATATCCCATATTCATCTTCTTTTATATAATTGGCTTTACTCCACTTGATCTTCTGGAATTACCAGCTCAGGAAGTCAGGTTAGGAATATTTTTAATTATACTTTAAAAAACTTATATTAATATTTTCCAAGAAAAATTTAATTGTCCCCTCTTTTACACATAGATTACCATTAAATGTAGTATTTAGGGGACAGAAATTAATATTATAACAAGTGAACATAAAGTACAATTCTAAAAAAAATTCATTATATCAAAATGCTAAGCAGTATAGTATTGAATATATCAAAATACTAAAATATTTAGAACTGTTTTATGAGCTTTTATTGAGTATTTTCCTCTTATCTTACATGATAAAAACAATAATTGGCTCTTAGTCACAAAAGTGCTCAACTGTGAAACACTACTTTGAATAGATAGTGTGGGCTACTTTTTACTCATGCTAAAGTATATAATAATTCTCTTTTTCAATAAAATTATAGAATACCATATTATTATTATGAATATACAGAAGGAAATGGAAAAGAAGCTGAGAGCTAATAAACAAGTAAGGATAACTTATGTTTCTGGGAAGGTGGAGTAGATATATATCTCTCTTTTCCTCCCTAATCATAAACCAAAACCCCAGATATTGTCTATAAAACATAAAATGAACATAAGAAGATTCTGAAAGTTGGAGGGAAGAAACAGACTGGCTAAGGACCTTGGGACCCAAGAATACTCAATTGTGAGTTCCCTGGATTTCTTTTTGCCTCATCTATCTCAGATTAGGTGATGGAGAGGCTGGAAACCTCTCCCAGGCAGTAATTACACCCCAGGCAGTAATGGGGAAGTTCTCCCCACCCAGACCAGAGTAACGTCAGAGTAAGTCAGCTAAAACAAAAGATTTAAATAAGATTCAGAGTTTTATAAGATAATACCATAAGTATCCAGGTTTCAATCAAATATCAAATACCAGGAAGATCACAAACTGAATGAAAAAAAAACAATACATGTCAGTGCCAATACTAAGATGTCAGAGATGTTAGAATTATCTGACAAAAATTTTAGAGTAGCCATCATAAAAATGATTCAAGGAAGAGGTATGAATGTGCTTGACAAAAAAAAAAATATATATATATATATATATATATATATATATAATCTCACAAAAAAATAGAAAATTCAACAGAGAAATAGCAGGTATGAAGGGCCAAATGGAAATTTAGAATGGAAAGGGAAAAAAAGCAAGCTTAGTACATGGACTATACAGCAGAGGAGGGAACAGAGACAAGAATTGGTGAACTAGATGATAGAAGAATAGAAATTACCCAATCTTGCCAACAGAGAGAAAATATACTAAATAGAAATGAACACATGGAGCTAAAACAAAAGATCTACGTAATGTTATTAGCGACCTAAGAGGAGAAGAGAAATAAAGATGAGGCTGAAAAAGTACTTGTAGAAATAATGACTGAAAACTTTTCAAATTTGGAAAAAGAAATATTCTCAAGAAGTTGGACAAATTCCAAAGAGGATAAATCCAAGTAAATTCATACCAAGACACAACATAGTCAACTTACAAAAAGTAAAGACAAAAGAAATATTTTGAAAACTGTAAGAAAGAAAAGAAATCAATTGAAAACAATTTGAATTACAGTAGATTTCTCATCGGAAATCATGACAACCAGAAGGAAATAGCATAACTTTTTAAAAGAAAAAAAATTTTTGAAAGAACATTGCTGTCATACCAGAATCCCATGCCCTGTGAACATATCCTTTGGAAATAAAAGGGAAATCAAGATGAAGGGAAAAACCAAGAGAAGTTGTCACTAGAAGACCTAACTTAAAGAATTACTAAAGAAAGGTCTCTAAACAGTAAGGAAATGATAAGAGAAGAAATATTGGAATATCACAAAGAAAGTATGTGGTAAGCAAAAATATGGGTAAATGCAATAAACTTTCTTTTTCGTCTTGAGTCTTCTAAATTATGTTTAACATTTGAAGCAAACATTATTATACTATCTAAAGTGTTTCTGAATACATGTGAAAGAAATGTTTAAGACAATCATATTATAAACAGAAGAGGATAAAAGACAGAAATGGAGGTAAAATTTCTACACTTCTCTCAAACTGATAAAACAACACCAGTTGGCCATGATAAGTTATATATATATATATATATGCTATAATATCTTGAGCAAATATTTTTTAAAAAGCTACACAAAAATACGTATTCAAAAACAACATAGATAAATCAAAATGAAATTCTAAAAAAAAAGAAATTCAAGTAAACCACAGTAATGAAAGAAAAAGAAAATAGATAAGAAGCACATATAATGATCAGAAAACAAACATACAATGATAGACTTAAGCCCTAACACATTAATAGTATATTAAGTGTAAATGTTCTGAACAGGCAAATTAGGAAAGAGATTGTCAGAGTGGATTAAAAGCCATGACCACACTATAGGTTGTTTATAAGACTTCAGAGCAAAGAAAGTTACCAGAGAGAGAAGGGGACAATATATGCTGATAAAAGGATCAATCCAGCATGAGGACATAGCAGTCTTGGATATGTATGCATCAAACAACATAGCTGAAACCTAGGAGAACTAGTCAAATCCAAAATTATAGTTGAAGAATTCAACACCCCTCTAGCAATAATTGGTAGAACAACTAGATACAAAATTCACAAGGATATGGAAAAACTCAGCAACACTATCAACCAACAAATTTAAGTGAAATTTACAGAACACTACACCTTACAACAGCAGAACACACATTCTTTTGAAGTACCAGGAAAAATGTATAAGATACAGTACATCATGGACCATAAAACAAATCTCAAACATTTTAAAAGAATTGAAATACAGAATGTGTTTTTTGACCAAAATGGAATCAAACTGCAAATTGATAACAGAAGGATAACAGAAAAAGCTCCAAACTAAGAAATATACTTCTAAATAAATCATAGATCAAAAAGGAAGTCATAAAAGAATTAAAAAAAAAAATACCATTGAACTAAATGTAAAAGATAATACAGCATATTAAAATTGGGGGAACTGCTAAAACAAGTATGGAGAGTGAAATTTACAACACTTAATATATAAATTAAACAATAGTAAAATTCTCAATTCAATAATTTAAGTTCCTGTTTCAAGAATCTAAAAAAAGAAGAGCAAAATAAATCCAAAGCAAAGGAAAGAAATAACAAAGATAAGATCAGAAATCAATGAAGTTAAAAATACAAAAAATAGATAAAATCAATGAAACAAAGAGTTGGTTCTTTGAAAAGAGCTCTAAAATTGATAAACCTCCAACAAAACTAAAAAAGAAAAAAATAAGAAAAGACACAGATTGCTAATATCATGAATGAAACAGGGAATATAACTACATAACCTGCAGAAATAAAAGGATAAACCATTTTCCACTTCATAATTTACCTCCCTAGTCATGTCAGCTATGCTATTAAAACTATATATTAAGCTGTAATTTTGTTGATTAAGTTGATTTGTTCCTAAAAGTTCTCATAGTTTTTAAAATAATCTTGATCATTTTCATAGTTTTTTGATTTCTGCTTTTATTTTAATCCTTTCTTTTGAATATACTCATTACACATTGTGTCTAATAATTCCAGTGCCTTTGCATGCCTTCTATTACACATTGTTATTTTAATTAAACTTTTCATTTTGAGATCACTGAAGTTCCATGAGCAGTTTTAAGATATGATACAGAATTGGACTATAGAAACGTAGCTTGATTTTTATGTAAATTTCACATCCAACAGCTACTACACTCTTCCTATTAAATCTAATACTTCATTTTTTAAAATTGTTTTCATTTTCTAAATATATATTTATACTCTGCACAGAAATTAAATTTCCTTTTATCCAATCCAAATGTTTGCACTCATTTTATTTTCTTTTTATTATATATCACATTTATATTTAAATATTTCAAAAAAGCATATAATATCTTTAATTACCTCTTTGTCTTAATGATCTTCTTCAATAAATCTTTCTGAATATACTCCATAATTTTTTTTTGCCAAGTCTCTTTCAGTTTTGAGTTATTTTTCTCCTAAATGTATTAAAATGTGTTAAAAAGAAGACACCATTTAGAATGCTAACAGAAAGTGTTGAATACATAGTAGTAATTCTAATAAGGTATGCCAAAATTATTATAGGGATATATAATATTTTATTAAGTGAAATACAAGGTGATCTAAATAAATTGAGAAATACATCATGTTTACTGTTAGCAAGACAATAAAATAATATGTCATTTCTCCACATATGCAAAAAAATATAATACAGAAATCCCATGTACCCTTTCCAGTTTCTACAAAAAGAAATATAAGCATAGACAAATTATAGTGAATTGCAGAACACAACAGATAAAGAGATCTCAAAAGCTCCCAGAGTGCAAGCATGGTGAGTGTACAAAGAAATAAGAATGGGATTAACAGCTGAATTTCAGACAACAATGGTAACCAGAAGACTAGAGATGGCTATCTAAAAGGTACCTATACCATGACTGTAAACTACAGTATTATATGCAATGAAAATATATTTCAAACCTGGGGAAGAATAAAAGCATTGTCAGAAAATAAAAGTGCCTTTTCTGCTACATATAAACTCTCACTAAAATAAATTCTAAAAGAAGAAAATAAAGGAAAGAAAATTATTCTAAAAGAGAAATAAAAATCAACTGAGAAATTTGCAAATTGTGAATAAATCTAAACAATTTTGAATATACAAAACAACAACGGTAATATTTTAGGGCTTAAAAAGATTACGTAAAAGAAACAAATAAAAGCTGTGAAGGAGTGAAGGGCATTATCTGTACTAAGTTATTCTGGAGAACAAAGGATATTGATTGAATGGAGATTTTGATCAACTAAACAGGTATCTTAAAATTAAAAGAATAGAATCACAGCTTCAAATTATAGAGCAAGAATTTCTAAAACTATAAGAAGTGAAAAATAACTTCACCACCAATGTTAGTGTTCTAATTGAGTTTTCTCAGAAATTTCCAGAGCAAGCAGATCCACAATAAGTAATAAAATTTGAACATATACTTGGTAAGCTTGAACTGATGGCATAGATAGAACACTCAACCAAATATAGGATAGCTAAGAGGGAAAACATAGACTTTTCAAAATGATAGTTCTGGTTATATATGGAAAACCATGACATTAGACGCTTATACCTTATATGAAAAATAGATTACATATTTATTCAGGACAAAAACATGAAAGACGAATGTATTAGTCAGCCAAAGGGGTGCTAATGTGAAATACCAAAAATGGGTTGGTCTTTATAAAGGGTATTTATTTGGGGTAGAAGTCCACAGTTACCAGGCCATAAAGTGTTAAGTTTCTTCTCTCACCAAAGTCCATTGCCACGTGTTGGAGCAAGACAGCTGCCAACGTTTGCCAGGGTTCAGGCTTCTTGGGTTCCTCTCTTCCCATCTTTGCGAGGCTTTGTTTCTCTCCAGGCTTAGCTCCTGTTTCCTCCACAAGGTCAGCTGTAGACAATCAGGCAAACAGCTCGCTTCTCTTCTCCTGGGGCCTTCTCTCCAACATCAAAACTGCTTCTCAGGGAAGCGGCTGTGGCTCAATCAGTAGGGCTCCCATTTACCATATGGGAGGCCCCAGGTTCGGTTCCCAGGGCCTCCTGGTGAAGGCAAGCCCGCCCGCACGGCGTGGTTAGCTGACCCAGCGAGCACAAGCAGCAAGGGGGGATAAATGAATAAATAAATAAAATCTTTAAATAAAAAAAAAACAAAAAAAAAACTGCTTCTCAAAAACTGCTTCCTCTGTCCTTTGCCTTGCCTTTTATATTCGATTCCCCCACCCACCAAGGGGTGGGACTCAATGCCCTACTGACATGGCCCAGTCAACACCCTAATCATAACTTAATTATGCCCAGATTAACAGATCAGTTTACAAGCATGATCCAATTATATTTTTGGAATTCATAATTACATCAAATTTCTAGACGGCTACAACGAACTATACACATTTGAAGATAATCTAAAAATGCACCATTAAGACCTCAAGATAGAAATACAAAAAGCACTAATTACAAACAAGCCATAAATATGACTCCATTAAAATCCAGAGTACACAACTTCCAGTAGACCAAAATGGCAGCATGACAAACTTCAGGTTTCCATTCCCCCACAGAATCTTTGAACAGTTACCACAACTGGCAGATTATAGAATGAGTTGCTATATGGTGTGTTGTAGAAATATAGGTTTAGACACAACAGAAAGTTCCTGTAAATGACTTCTCTATTACTTACAAGGCACTAAGGATCCAAAAAATGGGTAACAGGGATCATATCATGGCCAGTTTCCTGGGGAGACCACCTGCTCAGGTTAGGGTCAGAGGATGGCAGCTCATTATACCCTACTTCACTTCTGAGAGGAGGAACAAATCTGTGTTGCCTGAGGGTAGGATAGTTGTACAACCCAAAGGGAGGGGGCTCTGCCACTCATAATTCCTACCTGATAAACAGTTGGGACTGCTTGTTCTTGGTTTCCAGGTTTAAGACATGGCCAGGCCATTCCATTAGACCTAACATCTCACCTTAGCTGTGAAGTGGAAACATATTGAAACATCTGCACACAATAGAATAGGCTGGGGGTAGGTGAGGGATGGGAGTTAGCTGTTAGTTGTGTCCATGACTTTCCCAGAGGTCCAGAAATCAGATGAAAGGTCTGATTTGGCAAGCACCAAATCAAGAAAATGCATTTTTAAATTGGTAGGAAAAAGTGGTGGAAAAATGCAGGCCCTCTATATACCCTCCCCAGCTGGCCTGTGCTCCCATAATTGGTCTCTGGCCTCATTCCAGAAGAAGCAGAGTCATCACTATACGCATTACAGGGTGTATGTATGTATGTGACAATCTACCTCGTGGCATCCAGAAGGACTGTACCAAGATGCTCATCTCTGGCTCATAATCCTAGAACCTGCACTGCATGCAAAAGCAGTTTTCAGACAGCTAAATCAGTGTAAGAACAAATAACATTCAGGCAGCCTGCAGTAAAGTAATACCTGCTTTAAAACATATAGTACAGCACCTAGGGGGAGTCTATTTCACCAGGAGAACAGGGGGCATTTGTATTTCTACAAATGGGGGAATTTGTAAGGCTTTGAGTACATGTCTAGGAAAAGATATATACATAGAAAAGACTGTATACTAGTAATGAACATTCTGATGAGAATATCAAGAAAAAAATCCATTTACTTTAGCAACTAAAAGAATAAAATAAACAGGAATAAATTTAACAAGAAAGCAAAGGATTTCTTTAAGGAAAACTGTAAAACATTGCTGAAAGAAATCAAAGACCTAAATAAATGGAAGGGCTTCTGTCTTCCCAGATTGGAAGGCTAAATATTGTTGAGGTATCAGTTCTACCAAAATCAATTTACAGATTCAATGTTCTGCCTACAAAATCTCAACAGCCTTCTTTGTAGAAATGAAAAAACCAATCACCAAATTTATATGGAACAGTAAGGGACTACAAAAAGCCAAAACCATGTTGATAAAGAAAAATGTTGGGAGACTCACACTTCTTGATTTTAAAATTTATACAAAGCTTCAGTAAAAAAACACACACACAAAAAAAACCAGCATGATACTCACACTAGGACAAACATATGGACCAATGGACAAGATCTGAGAGTTCAGACTTAAACCATCACATATATAGCCAAGTGATTTTGAAAATGTTGACAAGTGTAACCTATGGTGAAAGGATTGTCTCTTCAAAAAATGGTGCCAGAAAACCTGGATATCTAAATACAAAAGAATCAATTTAGACCCCTACCCAGACACCATCTACAAAAATTAACAAAGAATAGATCTAAATATAAAAACTAACACTATAACATTTCTAGAAGAAAACATATGGACATATCTTCAGGACATTGTATTAGGCAATGGTTTCTTAGACTTAATACCAAAGCACAAGCAACAAAAGAAATAATAGATAAATGGAAATTCATCAAAATTAAAACTTTTGAGAATCAAAGGGCTTCATCATGAAAGTCAAAATGAAAAATACAAAATGGGAGAAAATATTTGGAAACCATGTGTATTATTCAGCCAAAGGGATGCTGATGCAAAATACCAGAAATCTGTTGGCTTTTATAAAGGGTATTTATTTGGGGTAGAAGCTTACAGTTACCAGGCCATAAAGCATAAGTTACTTTCCTCACCAAAGTCTATTGCCATGTGTTGGAGCAAGATGGCTGCTAATGTTCAGCCTTACTTTTCCTCTTAAGGCTCCATGGCCAGGCTCTCTAAGCTTTGTCTCTCTCCCCAGGATTCCATTCTCTCCAGGCTCAGCTGCTTTGTTCTCTCCACAAGGCCAGCTGTGAACTGTCAGGCAAACAGCTCATCTCTTCCCAGGACCTTCTCTCCTTCCTCATGACCAAGCTCCTCTGTGTGCTTACTTCCCAGGCTCCAGCTCAAAAACTCCAACTTCTCTTTTCTGCATTGCAGCTTCTCTGTGAGTCCCCACACACCAAGGGGACAGGGACACAACGTCCTACTGACATGGCCCAATCAAAGACAAATCATTAATTAATCAAGTAAAAGTCAAACCTCTGAATTCAATATAATCTAATAAGCCCAGAGGAAAAGACCAGTTCACAAACATAATCCAATATCTATTTTTGGAATTCATAAGTAATTCCAAACTGCTACACCATGTATCTGATAATAGTTTAATACCCAGTATATATAAAGCAACCCTACAACTCAACAATGGAAAGACAAATGACCCAATAAAAAATGGGCAAAAGACTTGAATAGACATTTCTCCAAAGAAGATATACAAATGGCCAATAAACACATGAGAAGGTGCTCAATATCATTAGCCATGAGGGAAATGCAGATCAAAACCACAGTGATTATTTTTTTTAAAAAAAAGGAAAACAACAAGTGCTGGTGAAGATGTAGAGAAATAGGAACACTTGTACATTTTTGGTGGGTAAGTAAAATGTGCAGCCACAGTGTAAAACAGTTTGGTGGCTCCCCAGAAAATTAACTATAGGATTTCCATATAATCTGAAAACACTACATCTAAGTATATACCCAAAATAATTATTAAAAGCAAGGACTTGAAAAGCTATCTGTACAACAATGTTCACAGCGGCTTTATTCACAATTGCCAAAAGATGGAAGCAAACCAAATGTGTATCATTGGAAGAAGGATAAACAAAGTGTGGTATACACAGGTTGGAATACTTTTCACTTCTAAGAATGAATGAAGTTCTGATACATGCTACAACATGGATAAACCTTGAAAACATCATTTTGAGTTAAATAAACCAAACACAAAAGAACAAATATTGTATGATCTCACATATATGACATAATGACAATATGCAAATTAATAGTCAGAAACTAGAATAGAGGTAACCAGGAGATGGAGAGGAGTAGGCAATAGGGAGTTAATGCTTAATTGGGACAGAGTTTCTATTTGGGGTGATGGAAAATTTTGGTAATGGATGGTGAAGGTGGTAGCACAACACTGCAAATATATTTTAACATCACTGAATCATATACTTCAAAGTGGTTAAAATGGCTAATTTTAGTTTATATATAAGTTTTATGTATGCTAACAGAGTAGAACTGTACAACTGTACAACACCAAGTGTGAACCCTAATGTTAACTATGGATTATAATTAAAAACATAATTATAATAATATTCCATCCATTGTAACAAAGATGCTGTATTAATGCAAAAATGTTAATAATAGGGACAAGTGTGTGTGGGCTTGGGGGTATATGGAAACTCTCTACTTTTGTATGATATATCTATAACCATGCAATGGCTGTAATAAAAAATTAAATCAAGAACATCTGTTATACAAAGAGTAAAAATATAAATCATAAACTTGGGAGAAAATTTTGTAACATATGTAACATATAAAAGTTTAATCAACAAAATATATAAAAATTCCTTCAAGAATATAATTTCCTAAAATGATCCTTTGAAAAATGGGCAAAAATTTTGAATAAGCACTTCAAAAAAGACTTAAGTTTATGAGTAATACATATCAAAAATCATGGGAAATACATACTTAAACTACAAATTTTACCATTTCACACACTTAAGTTAGGAAAAATTAACAACAGTCATCAGAAATGAATATTTCTACATTTCTGGGTGAATTGTTAGAATTTTCTGAAATGTATTTGGCTTTATCTGATTAGATAAAGTTGTGGCTATCTCTTAGCAATTTTATATTTTAGTACATGTTCTTCAGTCTTGCTACTCCGTGTGGTCTTCAGAGCGGTAACATTGACATCCTCTCATAATTTGCTAGACATGGAGAATATCACCTCCACCTCTGAATATTTAATTAGAATATTTATTTTAACATGATCCCTGTTAAGTCATATGTACATTAAAGTTTGCCCTAGATTAACGCATCACAAACATTTTCATACAATTTCACTGTACTAAACAATAACAATAAATTATTTGCTTTTTACAATCATGGGTATCACTTTCTTAATTTTAAAATGTGCTAAAATGTGAAATTTGGATCTTAAATTCAAATGCACAGACTAAGAAATAACTTTATTTTCTGTAACATAGTTCAATAGTTCAATTTAAATTTTTTAAATTTTTATTTGGAAATCTCATTACTGATATACACTGGGGCAAAAGAAGAAAGCAGGCAGATAATTTAAACTTAAAAATTAATGTTCACAGATTATCTTCCAAGTTAAATTGGGGTAAATAATAATTAAGGTAAAGGATCACTTAAATATCAAGGCTTTTCTTCCTTGCTTTTGTTCCACTCCCTGCTTTATAAGATGGTTTCTAGACATAAAAAGAAATTTACCATCCTTTGGGGGTGGGTGATGGAGAAGGGCAGCTATAGAGGAGAGGAGTGGGAGGTACAGGGAAGATTTATAGATTCCCAGCCTGTACTCAGGTCCCGCTGCTCTTTTTGGGAGTGTGACTCATCTGGGGGCCATATACTTGATCATTTGTGCAGATATCCACTTAGATCTTAATGATCTACCTATTCTTTTAGGACAATTAATGGACCTGTTGCTGGTGTCCATGAGTCTTGCCTTAGTCTCTAACATCTTTAAACTGACTTTTCAATAGCCAGATCTTTTCCAGCCCAGTTCTCCTTACTGGGCAAGCATACCTCCCTTTCCCACCAGACATAGCCAATACACTTCCCAAACACCATGTTGGGTGGGGCACTATGCATAACCAATTGGGAATCAGGATTCTGTCAAACACAACACAACTCCTATTTCCTGGAGTTGACCTTGGGCTATCAGTTCTTGCAATTCTAGGGAATCCAGGTGTGGCAGTTTGATATTATTTATGAATTCCAGAAAGAGAGAGTATGTTCGTAAACTGATCACTTACTTTGGGTGCGTTACTCTTTGATTGTATCAGATTCAGATTGTATTAGATTAATCAGAGATGACTGATTAAATTTTATTAAGATTAGGGCTCTGATTCAACCACATCATTAGAGTGCAACTCTGCATTGAGTTCCTGCCCTTTTGTTGGGCAGACACTCACACAGAAAATGACACAGCTTAGTTTTGACCCTGGAGCCCCAGGGAGAGAGCCAAGCCATTTGCCTGATAGGTTACAGCTGGCCTCGTGGAGAGAGCAGAGCAGTTGAGCCCAGAAAGAGATGAGCCCCAAGAAGAGAGATGAAACTTACACCAGACTATAGTTGAGATTGGAAGGAGCTGGGACCATGAAGACTTAAGAGGAAGAGGAAGGCTGAACCCTTGCAGAGACCGACAGCCATCTTGTTCCTACACGTGGCAATAGACTTTAGTGAGGGAAGTAAATTACTCTTTTCTTTTTTCTTTTATTATTTTTTGAGATACTTAGATTACATAAATATTACACAAAAGATATAGGGATTTCCATATGCTCCACTCCCCACACCTCCCACACCCTCCCACATGAACATCCTTCATTAGTGTGGCACATTCATTGCAATTGATAAACTCATCCTGGAGCTTTGCCATTAAGCATGGACCATAGTTCACATTGTAGTCTACACTCTCTCTCACACAGTTCTGTATGTTGTGTGATGGTATAACATGGCCTATATCTGTCATTGCAACGTCACTCAGGATGATTCCCAAGTCCTGAAAAATTCCCCATATTACAATTGTTTTTCCCTATCCCTGCCCCGAGAGCCTCCAGTGGCCACTGGCTCCACATCACTGCTGTAATTTCTTCCATTGCTTTCATTTCTTCCATTGCCAGAATCACAATATGTCTATAGCAGAATACCAATAAGTCCACTTGATGATAGTCCACTCTAGTCCATAGTTCTTTCCCCAATCTCAAGGATTCTGGGATGGTGACATCCACTTCACCTCCAATTGAGAGGGGGCTTATATCCCATGGGGAAGATGCGTGGGATTATACTGCCTGCAGCTGCAGACTCTCTCTTTTCCCTGGGATGGCCATTGTCCATCATCATCTCCCCTCCTTGTCAGTTGTCCTGGGTGAGTCCAATGAGCTGTAGAGTAGGTGATGCAACTCTGCCAAGGTTCTGGGCCCAGCTGGCACATAGCCCAAAAACTCGAGTCTCTAGACTTGCACATACAAACTCCAGCACCAAGTCTATGTTTAAATAGAAGGGACAGATGAGCCATGTGCAGGGAAGACATCACAGGGGAGGACAAGCCAGTGTGTTAAGACCTCAGTCTTGTTGCATGTAACTATGAATCTTGACATCCAATGAGTGAAGCCAGGGGGTCGCTGTGGGCCTTGTGGGGAAGGCTGAGGGAGGAATAGAATACATCAAACAGGGGGTATTTAGTGGGCAGTGGAAGTATTCTGCATGATCTTATAGTGATGGACACAGGACATAGTAAATATCAAAACTTATAAAAGTACGGTCTAAAATGTAAATCATAGTGTAAATCATTGACCATGTTTAGTAGCTATGTTTCACTATTTGTATATCAGTTATAACAAAGGTAACATCCACATATAAAAAGGTATTAATATGGGGGGGGAGGAAAGTGGGAGGATGTTGGGAATATGAGAGTCTCCTGTATTTTGTGTGTGACTTTGCTGTGACCTAAAGCTTCTTTGAAAACAAAATGAAAAATAGTGAGACACTGGGGAATGAGTGGGGGAACATTCCACGATGCAGAAGAGACACTAGATATTGCAGTGATGAAAGGCAAAATGTCAAAAAATTTTTTTTTAATATTTTTAATTTTTTAAATATCCCAATCTTTTAATTTAATTTAATTTTTAGTTTTTTAAAAAATTTTATGTATTTTATCTCATATTTAAAGTTATCATTATTGTTTCATTTTCCTATCAATTGTATTCGGCTGTTGTAATGGCTTCATTTTTGAAGAAGCTTTGGATCACAGAAGTGTTACAACTGGGGTGGGGGAGGATCATTGGTATAGGGTGTCAGGGATGGGAGATGCATGGGAGGAAATTCACCTGAGTGCACATATAAGATAAGTAAAAATGTTCAAATGTTCACAGGACATTGTCACAGTGGATGGAGACTCACAATAATCAATAGAATACTGAATTTCCATCCTGGAGGGCTCTGCCACATTCTCTAAGGGTGCAGCAACAGTCTCCCAAGTGCAGGGACAGTGACTGGAGAAGGAGGATGATCCACTGATGGGCCCTTTATATTGATAACTAGGCTTATGAACCTTTACTCTTAAAATTGAAACTTAGCCTACTGTTATGGGGTGCCTAAGGGTTGCCTCCTGAGAGCTTCTTTGTTGCTCAAATGTGACCTTTCTCTGAGCCAAAGTCAGCATATGAATGCATTACCTTCCCCACAGTGTGGGACATGACTCCCTGGGATGATGCTCCCTGGCACGGAGGGATTTTTACCAAGCACCAACTAGCAATGCAACTGGAAAAAGACCTTGAATAAAAGGGGGATAAGGTAAAGACAAATAAGTTTATATGCCTAAGAGACTTCAAAGTGAGTTGGGAGGTCATCCCAGAGGTAACTCTTACACCCATCTCAGCAGGATCTCATTGACTGTCAAAGGGGATACTACCCCAAATATTGGGGCTCCTGATGCCTCTGGAGACACTCAGGTCCCATGGTCAGGGCGAATAGCTCCGGAGTTTGCTGCCTTGCCAGTGGGCCCTATTTTGGAGTTTGTGCTCCTGAGAGTGACAGAGTAACTTACTCTTTATGGCCTTGTGACTAAGCTTCTACCCCATATAAATACCCTTTATAAAAGCCTACAGATTTCTGGTACTTTGCATCAATACGACTTTTGGCTGACTAATATATCAGGCTACCTAAATCTCTTCTCTTGCCTTTCTTCTTTTCACTCTTTTTCTGAGATATGTCTCTGGGATCAACTCCAAGGTACTTGGAAAGGTTTTCCTTCTTCTCACAGGTGAAGGAAAGCCTTTACTCATATCCTTAATTCTTCCCTTTGCAATGAATTATTCTATGGAAAATCTTCCACACTTTAACTCCTAAATATATTTTTGACAACTGATAGTTTACAAAAACATTTTTTCTTTAAAAAAACATGGTTTTCAATATTTTCAGTATGGACTTAGAAAATCTGTGGGAAGCCACAAGGAAATGTGATTTAGAGAGAGTGAAAAAAATTGGTTCAATATGTTCAAAATAGTATTTCTATTTGAAGCATTAAGATATATAAAAATGAATAATAAGCAAAAGATTTAGGTTATAATTCCATCATCTACTCTTCTCTGGATCTCACTGTTTTCTTTGTGTGTGTGTGTGGTGGGGGGAGAGGTGGGACGACTGTTTGAATTTGAAAATAAAAATCAATATGAAATTAATATATGCTTTCCTGAGGCAAAGAACATGTGAAGCATTTGATAATATAATGGCACACAAAAGTGAAAATTTAAAAAAAATAGATTTCTTCTATAAAATGTTCTCTTTTGTAGATTCACAAATTTACACATAAATGGAATCTCTGAGCTGGAGTACATGATTAATGGGTTCCTAATTGTATCTTCCTTGAGTAGAAGGGAATATATGTCCCTAGCATGCAGCCTCATTCATGTTGCTAGTCTCTTTTCCACACTTCCATTCACCCCTTTTCATGAAATGTGTATTTCCACTTTGGGGTTTCACAATGAGCAAATACACTTTAAAAATTAAGGCCTTGGTTATGATTGGTTATGTTTACAATGTTCATTTAAGGGTGATTAATTAACTTATTTATTTATTATTTTAATAGAGACTGGAAAGCAGGAGATGTCTGTTACAGTTTGGAACTTGGATACCCAAGAGGCATTTATTTTATAAGCCCAGTAGTGGAACTGTCTCAGAACTGATAGCCCAAGGTCAAGCTACAGTCTTCTCTGGAAAGTAAACAATGAATCTTTTTGGAACATCTTGACAGGAAAACAATTGTTTCCACCTGAAAGGACATGAGAATAGGATGGGTACATTATAGTGCATATGTCAAATTTCAGATAGTGGCTTTTGCTTCTAACTTAAATAGCACTGCCTCATGGTTCAGGGTATTTTGACTGGAGTCAATATCTTAATACTTTGTTCCTCTCTTTTTTTACTCTTGTGGGAAGACTTGTGACATAGTCTTTATGTTGTAGCTGTTCTGAAGATTTTCACATTAATTACAAATTACTTTTACAACTAAGCAAAGGAGATCCTTAAAAAATCAGATAATCTTGGTATTCTCAGAACCTAATACAATGCTTTACACAGTGTATGTTCTCCATATATATTCACTAAATTGAACTAAATCTATTCACCTCTTTTATATAACTATTTATTAATTTATCCTGCCTCTAAATTTCAAAAAATATACAAAATTTATATAATTAAATATAAATTAGAAACCAGAAACAAAGATAAAAGCTGTGATTTGTGTGTGTGGTATTTATTCATTCTACTATGTGAAACTAGAGAAAGAAGTATTTAAAAAGTTCTGAATGTCTTTTCTTTTGAGAAGAACAAAGCACAAAGTGAAGGGAGGTAATAATGAATATCATTGATTAAGTGATTAGCAATTAAAGGCCATCATTAAATACATAAATGAAAACAAAAACTAAACAAAAAATACCCAGGTTACAAAAATTTCCTTGGCCCCGAAATCACTATCTCTTTCTAATATTTTGTTATAACAGATTATTCTTTCCATCAAGAACTTAACTAAATATATTGGCTTAGTGCACATAAACTAAGTAATTCCAAAGAATGCAAATAACCTGTTATCTTCTTTCGTTAAATTGCATATTTTCTGGCACAATCAAATACCATCCAAATTATCCACAAAAATTCAGGAAAATAATATAGTAGGAATTAATTTATTTTGAATGGCTAATGCATTAAAGTTCATAAAAATTCACTTTTCAGAAAGGGCACATGAACCTACATGTACATGAAATGTAGACTTACTCTTCCCAGACTTGATAGATAGTCCACTAATTTGTGAATTTAATGAATGCTCATAAACTTAGGTCAATGACTATTTCATGAATATTCACTAAAGATTCATGAGAATTTCCCATGGGTACTATCAACTTTTGAGAAAGTTTGTGTCCCTAAATAAAGGCCAAGTATCCATTCTAACTGCATTATATTCATTTCTCCACAAATGTTAATTTCTTCCATTTTGACAGTTTGAAGCTTTTGTGAATCTCAGAAAAGATCATGTTTTTGGAGCTGATCCATTCCTGTGGGTGTGGGATCATTTGATTGGATTGGATTCAGTTGGGAAACTTTGATTGGAGTACTTCATTGAGGTGTAATGGAGGCTGGGTCTCAGCCCTCTTGCTTCATAAATGGGAGAAACATGCTGGGAAACAGAGAAAGAGAGTGGCCATTTTACCTAGCTATATGAGAGAGGACTCCAGCATTGCCTACAGCCACAGAAAGACAGAGAAACCCCAAGAGGCTGAAAGAGAGTCCAGACGCTGGAATCAGTGAAGCAGCCTGAAGCTGAAGAGAGCCTGGGGCTAGATGAGCCATATGCCTGATTGCCCACAGCTGCAATTGGGGAGAAAGTAGGCCTGGGGAAGAAAGCAGAGTTTGGCAGCCATTTTGTTTTGCCATGTGGCAGGAGTCCAGGATCTGACCTTTGGTGAGACAGCATCTCTGATGATGATGCCTTGGTTTGGACATTTTCACAGCCTCAGAACTATGAGATTTTACTCTAATAAATTCCAATTTTAAAAGCCAACCCATTTCCAGTAACTTTGGGAAACTTTAGCAAACTAAAATATCCATTGATTAATTTTTTAGCACTTAAAGTAACAGTGTTAGAGTAAAAACACCCATCTGTCATTAACAGAGCAGTTTAGAATAAATGGAGCCTCTCAGATGCAGTTGGAAGCCTCTGGAAAATGCTTTATGACATTAGATGAAAATATAGCAGAATATTTTTTAAAAAGCTCAGAAAACTGACAGGAAAAGTTAATTCATTTAACAACCATTTGTAAAGCATCAACTTATTTTAAATTTCTGTGTCAGGTGCTAGGGATAAAAAGAAACAAGAAACAATACTGACCCTCAGGGAGATCAGAGTTGGAGAGAAGACATATACATGTAGCTAATTATTGAATTTTTATTCAATTAAGTATATAATAGGTGTAGTTACAAGATACTCAAGATACTACAAGATGACAAAGGAGGAAATGAACCGTGTGAAATTTTAAGACAGTAAACTGTTTAATTATTTGGATCATAACATTTTCTAAAAAATTATTTTTTATACATTGTATGCTTTGCTCATACGTATATGTATTATCAGTGATAAGTTTAAATATCAGTTTTATTTTTATATCATTCATAGATGATGCATATTTCTGTCTTCAGATGAGGTATTTTAGCAATTCATAACTAATCCTAATTTTCTTATATATCATTGGAAGAATGATTATTAGATGAATCTTGTGAAAAATAAAATAATTTGCCACAAAAAGGACAACAATTATTTTGGAATTTTACATGATTGTGGAAGATTTTTGGTTTCTAAATTCATTAATATATTTTTATCCTACAGACATTTTAGTTACCATATAGGGTAACTATGTTTTTGTTTAGTTTAGTTTAGTTTAGTTTTAGTAGACAAGGGAGTAAGAATTTATTAAGAAACGAGAGAAAGAAAAAAGTACATGAGTGCAGGTGTGCTACAGGATGAGATGTGTGCATGGGGCCCCAGGTTAGGCCTTTTTTAAGCCTTTCCCCCTCCCTTTTCCTAATGTTGGGGAGGGGCCCCAGCTGTTTGCTGTTCTGATTGGTTGCATCAGGTATTGGGGAGTGTTGCTTGCTTCTTTGTCTCCTGCCATGGCTCACCAAAAATGGTAGCTAAGTTCTTGGCTATGTCACATAAAAGTATAGTGTAGGCAAGGGAATAAAGAGTTTATTAAAAAATGAGAGAAAAGAACAAAAGTATACAACCCCAGACAGGGGAGTGGGCGTGCTACAGGGTGAGACGTGCCAGGGTGACTGTGTTTTGATAACTGAAACTGAAGACTATCTGAAAGAAGAACTGGAAAGTGTGCAATTTTGTCTTTAGGGATTTTCTCTTCAATAATGTATAAGGAAATGAGAGTATTCAAAATATTTGGAGAGTAAAGAATAATGGAGATGCTAACTTGATGGTAGTCAAAATATTCTAGAATTTCAGTTCAGATTTAAAATTGTCTTGGGTAAATCAATTTATCACTTTTCCCTGTCTCCTGTCATGAATTCCTACACTTAATGACTACTTGGCTGGTTATAGAAACTGAAATACAAGTATAACTTCGTACATGCAAACAAAATTATAAAAATTATGTTTTAAAAAAAAGCTTACCTATTTGGACACTTATGGGAAAGAAGTTGATAATTACATACTTATATTTCAGACAGTGTTCTCAGGATGGATACTTAGTCCAACAGCCTACTTATATTACACTTTGCATCCCCTACCTCACAGAAAATATTTTACTTCTTCAATTCTACCAGTACTCATTATTTTTTTTAAAGTTAGTGAAATTTAGCTATTAATAAGTAGTTACATTATATTGTCCACAAAAAAATGATTACATTTGTAAGCTATTTGGCATTTAGATATGATACCTTTTATATTATTTTATTTTTTTCTTTTAATAAAATATAATTGAAACCTACAAATACTCAATAAAATCATTAACTCTAGCCTTGTTTCATTTCTATCAGAAAAAGATCTTATACATTTAGCACCTGAAGTAAATAATGAAAAGAAGAGTTTCCTTGCCAATAAAACACATTTGTCTTTTTCTGCTATTAACTGCCCTTGGCCCCATCAAACCTGTGAAGAGTTAGAGAAACCTCATGAAGGAACATTTAATAATAGTTACATGTTATCTACCTGACAAAAGCAAAATTTTCTCATTTATCAGCTTCTATCTTTCCAGTAGTGTTGAAGATGAAATGACAATGGTTAGACAGAGTAGAAGGCAGATTTTAAATGACAATTTTGGCAGACATAAAAATTAACTTCATTTTGTAAAGGAATACAAAAAGGCATATAAACAAACACATTTGACTTACATATTTCTGAATTATATATTATAATTCTACATGGAATTATTCCCTCCTAAAAAAATCTCTGGATATTTTTAACTATTCAAAACATTTTCTTTGGGACAATGGAAGTTTGTGATTATTTTATGAATCCCAAAAAGAGAAAGATTATGTTTATGAATCTATTCCAGTGGATGTGATACTGTTTGATCATATTAAATTCTTTGATTAGATTATTTCATAAGCTCATTTTAGGGCTTTGGATTGGACTACATTCACTCAGTTTGGGTCTGATAAAAATGGAGACAGAGAGACACAGACACAGGAAAATGAAGCCACAATTTTTGACACTACCATTTGAGAGAGGACCAGAGGATGGCTTAAGCATGAAGACTACAAGAGGCTGGGCCCATGGAACAGCTCAAGAGGAGAGGAACCCCCAAGCGGCTTAAAAAACTGAGGCCTAGGGAGAGATGAGCCATATGTATTATAGCTTGCAGCTGAACTTGGGAAGAATGCAGAGCAGCTGAGACTGATAGTGAAGCCCTGAAAAGAGACAAGCCCTATGCCTGGTTGCCCTCAACTGAGCTCAAACCTCAGCAGACACTGGGGTCCATTTTGCTTCAACACGTGGCAGCTGACTTTGATGAGAAAGCCCTTCTTATATTGCCTTGATATGAACTTTTCATGACCTTCGAACTGTAAGCTTTTACCCCAAATAAATTCCCTTTATAAAAGCCAACTCATTTCTGGTACTTTGCATCGGCAGCCATTTGGCCAATTAAAATAGGGATTTTGAAGGCAGGCCAAATAAGTGAAGTATTTTTTTATAATTCACCACACAAATGATGTTGTATGATAAAGCATTTGCTGCAAAATAAACCACTCCAAAATCTAGTTACTTAAAACAACAACTATTTATTACTGTTACTTAATCTCTGTGTTGACTGGATAGTTCTGCTGATGTATCCCAGGCTCTGCTCATCTTAGCTTGACTTGCCTATGCATCTCTGGTCATCTGGCAGGTACTGTGGAGCTGGTTGATCTTGGATGATCTTCCTTTTATGTCTGGCAATTGGGGCTATTTACCAGCTGGGTAACAAGGTTGATGTTGTCATTATTTCTTATTAGGCAATGGCTACCCCAGGGTATTTTGTTTGTTTGTTTGTTTATTTATTTTGCAAATGAAAAGCATATTACAATAGCACCAAGAGGGGGCAAATCCCAATGCTAAAGCATTTTTCAAATTTCTACTTTTGCCATATTTTCTAATTTCCTATTAGCCAAAGCAAGTCATATAGCTATGCCCAGAATCATTGCAAGAAGCAACTGAGGGCATAGATACATGAATATAGAAGAGCAATAATTTGTGACAAATTTTAACTCTTTCCATTAATCCCACAAAGATGCATTATATCAAAGATTTTGTGTGTGTGTGGAAGATTAGACTGGTAAAAAAAGATGAAGCTACATGAGAACTTGGCTTCAAATACAGAGACAGTGAAACAAATAACAAAAAATGTATCCAGTATTTCTGGGTATTATCCAGGGCTGGTTTAAAAACTGATGTTTTCCTTCAAAAATAGTTTTCTTCTCCATTTTGTAAACATTTATAAACTATTAAGTGCCTGAGTGATTTGAAATACAAACTGATCCAAATTATCAGTGCCAGCAGGCTAGGAAGTAATAGCCATCTGACCAGATATGGTATGATTTCTGAAAATACTGCAAACCTTGTTTCAGAATGTAATGGGGCATCCGTTCAGATGTCATTTAGACAATTAATAATGCCATAAATCATTACTTTTTATGTTAGGAAAAGGTTTGCTCCAGTCCAACTTCACTGCTCAGTAAGCAGTGAAGTTTTGTTTTATAAACAATAGAAGAAACACCACAATCACTTAGTTTTGCTTAATGATTTAGACATTTTGTCCAATTTATGCATCATTTGCATAATGGAAATATTAATGCTGACAATAGTATAATTGCAAAAATGCATAAAGAGTATTTTAAGACATTTTTAATTTGAAAAATGCTGTATATCTTCTTTTCCATTGCAATTAGATAGATACATTGTTAAGAAGCCACCATTATCAAAGCAATATTATAAAACAATTGCCTCAGTAGGAAAAAGGCTTTTCAGGACTACAGAGTTTTGTCACCCATTGCTTTGGTAAGGAATGTGCAAAGTTACTCCAAAATAATGTGTATATAGTAAGACACAGCATTGTTTTACAAACTATGGTTGATTTCCAGAAGATTCTAGTTTGAAATCAATAACAGTGATTAGTATAATTAAGTCATATTATACAATCAATTGATCACATTATATTTAAATTTGCATTGTGAAAACTGTGTATTTGAATATACAAAATAAGCAACTCTTGAAATTTTGCTTTTATGACATACCTCTGATTATGCATATATATTTATATATCATTTTGCAAATGTTTGTATGTATTGTGAGAATTTTGATTTTTACCCATAATAAAAAAAATAAAAATAAAAAAACAAAAAACAAAACAAAAAAAATTTTCTCATGTACTACTTCAGAGAATTTATTTAAAATTTGTTTCTACCCAAGAAGACATATTGATGAACTTTGTGGGTGTATCCAAAAAGTCATTTGAGAGAAACAACTTTTGAGTAAATAGTGACAAATATTAAATAAAATAGTCTTTAAGGAATGTTGTATGTATGTATGTGTTACTTCTTATTTTATATCTGAACAAACTCTTAGTAGTAAATATTTGTTGGACAGTGTTTTCAGACCACTACAAATATTAATTTAATTAATCTTTATGATACACACATGAGGAAATGTCTTAATATACTTATTTTACAGTGAGAAAATTGAAACAATTTAAGTAGTTTGCTCAAATTCACACAATTGTCATACATTGAAATCCAGAAACTGATTTTTTAGACATTTTTCAATAAGTGGTGTAATAGAGAAACAGAACAAAAAGGGGGAAAAGCAGGGGGGAGGGGGATATTCAGATTGAGATTGAGATTATAAGGAATCGGCTCATGCAACCATGGGGTCTGGCAAGTGCAAATTCAGTAGGGTGTGCCACAAGCTGGTAACTCAGATAAAATTGATGCTGAAGTCTTTAGTCCAGTTTCCTCAAGGGAAGCTGGCTGGCTGGAAATTCTGGCAAAAGCAAACTCTGAAGTTAATGTTGAAATTTTTCTTCTGACCTCCAAAATCTGATTTTTAAGACCACCAACTGATTGGACGAGGAGACTCACCATGTTGTTGAGGTCAATCTTCCTTGTTGATCATAGATGCAAGTAACTGATTATGAATGCAAATCCCATTTACAAAATACACTGTCAGCAAGCAGGCCAATGCTGGACCAAACAAGTGAACACCATAACCAAGCAAAGTTGGCATGAGAAATTCACGACCACAGTGCAATCCTTGTCAACTAGACACCTGCGAATTGGCATACAAAGCAAATAAAATGTGTTATGAAACACTGTGCTATACAAATTTTATTTATTATGTTGCTCTTTAGATATACTTCCTTACAACAATATTCCATTCATAGACTTAACAAAGTATATAATAAATTTGAGTTTTATAAAATTATCATTCATCTTCAAGTATTAATTACACACATCTCCAGATATGTCTAATAACAGCAACATACCCAAAGACATGCTGTCTGTGATTAGAATTTGGCATTGCTTTCTATTTTTGCTCAGTTAAAAATAGTTTATGATTTCAGTAGCCAACAATGAATTGAGCAAAAGCCATTTCAAGATACTAGTCAGCTTTGAATGTCCAAGAGGAGATGCACGCATAAAAAAGTACTGATAATTACAGCAATTCCTGTGAAAGTAAACCTCTAATCATCAATAGAATTTATAGAGTAGCAATTATCAGGTGGATATGTACTAAATTCTTTACAACAAGGAAATACATAGAGATAATATGTAGACATGCTCTCCTTTTCAAAGCTATATGTAATTTTTCCAGTTGTGTGGAACTACTTATTTTTAAGACATTTACATTTTATGAAATTGAAGAAATAAACTGTAATGTTAAATTACACAAACTGATGAGCAAATTTTTCCTCTATTATCTTTTTATCACAGTAAAAAACATGAATCTCATCATCAATTTTTCTCTGCCCCACCAACCGGTCATACCATATCCTTTATTTATTAATACTTTTGTTTGATATGTGAAGGATAAAGAAAGAATTATATTCAATTGGAGAAGAATTATTTCTCTATTAAAATCAATCTAATTTTAACAGCCACAGATTGAATTTGGGGGGTGTGGTAGAAGAGTGAAAATTATAAAAATATCACTAATATGTATTTTTATATATTAATTAAAATATATTGTGTTTTGAAATATTTTTATTAAAATGCACATAACAAAGACAACATTGATACATGTATATAAAATATATTTAAGTCCTATTTCATAGCATAGTAATAAGCAAGTAAAACTAAATCTGAAATCACTTTATAGAGATCTTATGCTAAATCCTTATTCTTAAGTAACACAGAGAATACACATAGGAGTACTCATTTATGGTTATTTCAAAAACTTTAGAGAATTCAATAAACATACTTCTGAAAATTTTTTCTCATTTATAAATTTGGGAAATGGATTTCACTTTTTTTGTGTTTCTTTTATACTTCTGAATACCACAGTTTTGACCTTACACTTGAGAGAATTAAATGTTTTTAAAAAACACTGTATAAAAGAGGAATGATTGAAATCTATCAATGATATAATAATCGATTGTTATGCAGTATTTATAAAAGCATCTATTTTAATCCCCTTGTTCTTTTTGTCTACCCAAAGTATCACTTTCCCATTTGAATGGCACTCTATTGCCCTGGGATGCTCATGTGTTCCTGGAACCATAGATCTTTTTTGGGGTTCTAGTTTGATACTAAGCCAAATTGCCTACCTAGACCCACAGTAGAATGCATTTACCTCATTTTTCTAGATGATAGACACCAACTTAACAGTGTGCATATTTGCGCTAGTGAAATTTTTAAAAGTTAATTTGATGACACATTGAGAACTAATGCCTGGGTTATAGTTACTCAGCTATGCTTCACTAAATTTGGATAGTATCTTGATATCATGAAGTCTTTGTAGAAGCAATTGTTTTAATGAGTGGTCCCATGGGCTCATTTCCAAATAGGTGAAAGCAATTAATAATAAATTTTAAATTTCAGGTACTAGTATATTCTTGATAGATTAGTTAAAATTGATTTTTTAGAAAACCAGCCAATCACCAAAAATCCAGATTAGTCATTAACAAATTGATTAGCAAGGGAAAATGCACTTTGCCTTGACAGTTCTCTACAGGATGAAATCTTTTTGAAGCAAGCTAGAATAGAATAGCTATTGAACACTCTCTGTTTTTACAAGTTTAGTAAGATGTAAGGTAGTATAAAATTTGCATTAAACCTTTATTAAGACCTAAAATATAATTAAGATTAATGAAAAAAAGGTGATTAAAAAGTATTTTAAAGACACACGTGAAAAATCCTGTATTGCTTTTTTTAATTTTGCAAGACAAATGTTCCTAATATTGATGAACAGTGACATCAGGGAGATGTTAATATAAGATGGGGAGACTTAAGAAACAGAGGCTGTCAGAAACACCGTGATATCAGAGCAAGAGTAAGTTAAAAGTAACAAAAAGAAAGTAATTTAATTTGTTCTAACTAGTGGCTATCTGATAACTGTCCTTAAAACTTGGTCCCAATTTATTATATAAAATCTGTTTAAAATTCTCAAAGTGTTGGATTATATCAACTCTAATAGAGTGAAAGCTGGCTTTCCTTCTATTTGTACAATACCAAAACTTCTTGGGTGAGGAAGGGGCTACTAATTTGTCATTGATTTCAACAGAATATACTATCTGTATAATCATGTAACACTTAAAAATATAGACATTTGTATTAGAAGTAGGACCATACAGAACACTGAACCAAGTCAAAACAGTGCAAAAATTGTTAGAATTCCAGAGCACTAAATATAATCATTTTGAATTACTTTATTCCCAAATAAAATTATTCTACAAACTATTATTGAAGGTGTTTTCCTCTCTCTGGATTTTATAAAGCCAAAGCTGAAAATTTTCTGTTGAATTTGAATTGGTAAAACAAACCGATTTGACATTGGCCTTTTTTCTGGGTGCACAATTCAGTTTATTCAGGGTTAAACACAATTTTATAATATAGACAATGGCAGCAGCATTTCACAGAGAACAGGGATTAACTATTATCACCCAACGCTTTCTGTACTTGACCCAGAACCCTGAAGAGAAGGTTATAACTGACATGAGAAAATGTTAAGTGCTTGCACCAAAGATATATATTGTCAAGGAATAGTTTTTGAGCAAGTAGTTTATATAGTATACATTTATAACCCATACTAAAATTCATGATTGTTACCATCATGCTTGTGGGAGCTAAAATATTGTAGACTAGAATAGGATCAATAGCACATTTCAGGTAGAATAATATGTGGATATAACAATATTTCTACTACCATTATTTTCTCAGAACATATCACCTAATGTGCATGTTATTATACAAGAAAAATGTAACATTATACAGGTGGCAAAATGTTTCTTAAGGTATATTACAATGATATCATCCTAAGGTAAAAAGCTTGATTAAGCTTTTACTCTTCTCTAGGTGGTGTATTTTTAGGATAGTAACCAAAAATTTGCAGACAGGAAGTGAAGCACACACACAAAGATCCCACATTTTCTCTTGTTGTCTTCAAATACCTTTGTTAAATCTGATATCCATTAGCCTAAAGTGAAAATGATAAAAGAAGAATGATAATGAATGGGGAAATTCACTTTGGATAAGCACATAAGAGTGTTTATTTCCCTACTGTGGGGATTCCTTGCCTAGCAGTGACAGAAGTATAAATTTCAAAAAAAGACTCTTCCCTTTTTGTTAATTGTAAAAATAAATACTTTCAATAAGAAGAAGCTTCTTTTTATGGGTCTATGCTGAATTGGAGAAATACTTTCAAAGGACACCACTCATGTAACTTTCCTTAGAAAGTTACTGGGTAAACCCATGTCTGTTTGTAAGATATTTTTCAAAAGCAAAGAACAAGGAATATTACCTGGATGGGGTTACTGATGATAATTAACATTTTCTGTGAGGATACAATGTGGCAAGATATATGCCAAGCATGTGACAAGCATTATTTTATTTAATTACCCCAGGAACTGTATACAAATTTTATTACTATTATTACCATTTTATAAATGAAGACAATATAACTTAGGAAATTCACCCTAGGTAAGCGGCAGAGCTGAGCTTATACTATCAAAGTTAGAAACAGCTATATACATATTTATGTGTGTTTGCTTGTATGTGTGTGTGTGTAGTTAAAAGAAAGAATGCAACATCAAAAATATTCTGGCAGAGGACAACACGTGTTCTTTTTTTTTTAAAGATTTTATTTATTTATTCATTTATCCCCCCCTTGCTGCTTGTGCTCACTGGGTCAGCTAACCGAGCCGTGTGGGCGGGCTTGCCTTCACCAGGAGGCCCCGGGAACCGAACCGGGGGCCTCCCATATGGTAAACGGGAGCCCTACTGATTGAGCCACAGCCGCTTCCCAACACGTGTTCTTAAAATTACTATAATAGTGAATGATATCCATAAAAAACAGTGTTAACAATATCCAGGAATTAACAAAAACCACAACAGTTACAACAATTTCATGATATTATTCAGCACGTGAGTAAACTAGTCATAAGGAAATTTTTCCTTAATAATGACAAACAGGAGTCTCATCAAAATATGTTCCATGAACAAAATGATTCATTGGCTCATGTTTAGGGAGTGAATTTTTTTCATTGCCAAGTCCTAGTTTTTGTCATTTCAAGTGAACTTAAAAAAGATTAAAAACAATGCTACAATAATAATAATAATAAAAACTACTCTAGCCCACTCAGTTTTTCACCTCTCCCTTTACATAATCCCCCATTTAAATCCCCATTTTTTGGGGGAAGGTATTGAAAATGTCATCTACCAAAAACAAAAACAGAACATGTATAGTATATAAAGTACAACCAGTAGTAGGGAGTGAGATATGTTATTTTTCATGTGAATAGTAATGAGTATTTATGTGAAATGTAAAATGGGAAACTGTATGTTCTGAGAAATGGCACAATTAACAAAACATACCTTATACTTAACAGTGGATTTTAAAAGAACTAAATCATATGAAAGCATAACACCAAAAGATTGTTCAGAATTTTCTTTTTTAAGCCATGTAACAGTGTTCATCCATTAAATGCAATTTGATTGCATTTTAATTGCCTGTGGCTGTATAAGTTGCAGTATAAAATATTCTGGAGCACTAAAAAAGTCAACACGATATTTTTGTGTGTGAAAAAAATATGTTCAAAATCAATTCAAACTCACTAAAACTTCCCTTAAATTTTAATTTTGCTTCAATTCAGAAATTTATCTCAGCTTCTTATTTTTAGTCTTTTTTAGTTCTCAAAGAATTCAAAGATCACACAAAAATTTATAAAAGATTTAAACACATCACATGAAAGGTTTTAATAAGCATGATTCCCAACTAGATTTTTGTTCACACTAATCATTTTCTAATGAAAATTAGTTGGTATAACTTTTTTTTTATAATACTTCACATAAGATTCCAAATAAAATTATTTATAAAGCAGTTAAATTAATAGAAATCCCTTACAGAATTTGCAACATTGTGTAACACAGAAAAGGTCAATACAATGCTTACAGAACAATCTATTTTCAAAATCTTTCCTAAATCTGTGTTTTCACATGTAATGAAAACAAATATATTCATTGTAGGAATGTATGTAATATATAGTATTTAAAACAAAAAGTAACATCTGCCATTGAGGGATTTCTTCCCTAGAGGAAATTAAGGACATCTCAGAGGAATCTAATACAATCAAATGGGACCACACCCAGAGGAACAGACCTGTTTACAAACATATTTTTTTTTGGGGGGGAGGTTCATAAATCATATCAGAGTGCCAAAGATAGTTTCCTGTTAGAATTAGATATAGAGTTTTGAGATAATGTAGCCATTCCAGATCTGTTACTATGATCTTCGTGCAGGAGACTTGGTACAGTAGAGACTTTTCAACTTTCTATCAACCCCAAAAATAGAAAATACCAATCTCTCTCGAAAAAATTGTTAGTCCCGCCACCTCTGTTTGATCTTCTCTTTCTAGATTAAGAAGCATTAGTAGCAGCATTACTACAGATAGCAAAAGAGTATAGTGATTCTGCCTATGACTATGTACATTAGTTCAGTAAAGGCACAAATAGAAGGAAATCCAACTTCTGTATAAGTTCCAATCAGTGTTTCAAATCTTGTTTTACCAGTAATAAAGTTGATACTGTAGCTAACTACTTTAAGTGAAATTCAATAACCAAAGGAGTTACTGTTCTTTGCAGTTATCACTTTGTAGCATGACAAAGTTAACTATTTCATCCATTTATTTTTTCCTTATTTATTCACACATTTTATATTTGAAAATTGCATCATATGGAATAATCAAGAAACTATAAACTTATTGTTTATGTAAGTTCATGTATGAATGTTATACTTCAATAAAATTTTATTTGAAAAAGAAGTGTTAAAAGAATAAATGTACTAACTTTTAAGAGTACCATAAATTTGTTAAAATATTAATATTATTACATACTTTCCATAAAATAAATACATAAATACATATCAATTTGAAATACTCAAATTTATATGAAATATAATGAGAAATTAGTTTGAAATACAGATCGGTTGCTATTTAGAGTCTTAAGAGCTATGATAACTCCCACCACTTTCTGTAAATATATATATATTTATACTATATTTAGCTTATGGATATATGCCCAAAAGTTGATACACATATTTGACCATGAGAAAAAACATTTGATAGAAGCTAGTTCTGACAGAGCATTTAATTATGTTTATACATAATGTTTATAATTTTATTTCTGATTCTTTACACGTAAATTGTGAAATTAAAATATATACTCCCATTTTTTTCATCTCATACTCCTTGCCTCTTCTTTATGCTTGGCTATAGATATATTTGCACTGTATGTATGTGATGAGTAGGCTCATGCATCAACTTGGCCAGGTAATGGTGCCCAGTTGTTTGGTTAAGCAAACACTGGCCTTATTGTACTATGAAGACATTTTATGGACTTAAACTGTTAATAATTTGATTGCATCTATGGCTGATTACATCTACAAATCAACTGAAGAGATTGCCTTGTGCAATGAGAGATTTCTCATCCAATCAGTTGAAGGCAGAAGTGAGTTCAGCAATCGGAAGAGAGAATTCCCTTCTCTACTTCAGCCAACCAATTTCTCCTTGGTAATTCATCAAATTCAATGAGTTCTTTCATTGGAGTTCATGTCTTGCAACCTACTCTACAGAATTTGGACTTGTGCATACCCGTGATCATATGAGACAATTTTATAAAATCTCATAATATTTACAGATATCTCCTATTGGTTCTGTTTCCCAAAGAACCCTGTCTAATGCAATGGTTACTTTAGCTTTTAGAAAAATTAGAATATTTTGAAAATATAACAACTTTAGAAAGTCTGTGGACTGGGCAATTTAACGTGTTCCATTTTCCAAAATTGTCTAGCTTAAACCTATATATCAACTGGGCAAGAAAATTAAGCTCAGGTTTCATAGCTGTGACGTGGTTATCAGATTGTGAGTTTTTGAATCACTACTTAATCCCTCAAACTTATTAAGTGTATTGCAAAACTCCAAAGTAAACTTATAAGGATGAAACGAATGCTGGCAATGTAAACTCCCTGAACAAACACAACTCCATATCTAAGCTCTGGGGACTTTTAAAGTATTATAAGACATATATTTTTAATACATTCAAAATCACTTCATTTAATTACCTGCTGATGTTCCATATAAGATTTGAGAACAGATAAGGTTAATAAGATGGATCTTATATTCCACAAAACAATTATTTGCTCATTTCTAGGCAAACCATTTTATTTTTAATTGTGATTTTTCTAATGAGAAGGTTAGATTTCATTTCTGCTCTTCACTGAATTGATGCAAAATGAAAGATATAAATGTTCTTTTATATTCAATGCTTTTATCTTTGAGTGTTTACTGACTGCATCCCAAATTTTCATATATCTCAAATATATTAGAATTTTATTGTTACTATATTTTAATAAAAAGAAACAAAAAGGAAGTGAATCACTTAGTTCTTTCTCTACTTAAGGTATTCATTATCAGAGTATTTTTATGTTGTTGGAAAACTGCTAGATTCACATTTAATATAATGTAAACTATATCTACACTGTGAATACAAAACCAAGGATTTTTTTTTCTTTTTTTTTTTTTTCTATTTTTTTTTATTGTGGGTAAAAATCAAAATTCTCACAATACATACAAACATTTGCAAAATGATATATAAATATATATGCATTTTATTCAGTAAATTCAGACAAAGCTAGAAATTCTATGTATAATATTACAAATAAGTTAATAAGTTAAATGTCTACAAATAAAGAACTGTTTATTAGCACATATTATTCTTCATGATGGAAAATAAAATTTAAAATCCTGGAAATAATATGGTATAGGTATGGATTAATGCAACTTCTTTTAAAATAGTTTATAAGCACTGATGAAATACATTTGGTTAACTACGTAAAAGTTTTGCTGCTACTACTCATAGTCAAATACCTGTCATATTAAAAAGAATTAGGGAGCTAATGTGGTTCAAGTAGTTGAACACCTGCTTCCCACATGGGAGGTCCCAGGTTGGGTTCCTGGTGCCTCCTAGAAAAAATAAAAGCAAACAACAAGCAAAACAAATGAAAAAACCAACTCAGGGGAGCTGATGTGGCTCAGTGGTTGAGTGCTGGCTTCCTACATGTGAGATCCTGGCTTCAATCCTCAGCCCCCCAGTACCTGAAAAAAAAAAAAGTATACACCATGATCAAGTGTGATTTATTCTGGGTATGCAAGGCTGTTTCAACATAACAAAATAAATTAATATAATATACCACATTAATAGACTGAAGGGGAAAAAACATGATTGTCACAATTTATGCAGAAAAGGCATTTGAAAAAACCCAGCACCCCTTCTAGGGTACTCAAAAAACATGGAATAGAGGGAAATTTCCTTAACGTGATAAAGGACATTTATGAAAAACCAACAACTCTTACATACTCAGTGGTGAAAGATGGGAAGCTTTCCTCCAAAGATTAGGAATAAGACAGGTAAGTCCACAGTCACCTTTGTTATTCAACATTGTACTGGAAGTTCTAGCAAGAGCATGTAGACAAAAATAAATAAAAATTTTAAAAATGAAATTAAAAGCATCCAAATTGGAAAAGAAGTAAAATCTTCCCTATTTGCATACAACATGAACCTATATATAGTAAAATCCAAAAAGTCCACAACAAAACTACTAGAACTATTTTAAAAAGTTCAGAAAAGGGGTGGAAATGAGATCAACACACAAAAATCAGTGGTGTTTCTGTATGCAAGTTATGAACAATCTGAGGAGGAAGTTTTTTTTTTTTTAAACAAAAGTAATTTATTGGCTCAAAATTTTGAGGCTCAGAGAAATTCAAAATTGAGACATTTAGCAAGGCAATGCTTTCTCCTGGAAGACTGTCAGACTGGCTGCTAAGGATCTTTGGTCCTTGACTTTTAAGTCACATGACAATCCACATGGTGGCATCTTCTTTCTTTCCATGTTCCATTAACTTCTAGCTTCTGGCTGGTCCCCATGGCTATCTTTCTTTATCCAGTTTCCTTTGCTCATAAGGACTTCAGCCATATTGGGTAAATGTCAACCCTTATTCAGTTTGGGCACAACTTAACTAATAACATCTTTAAGTGTCCTGTTTAGAAACAGATTCACACACACAATACGATAGGATGGGACCTGAGCATGCCTTTTGCTGAGGGCATAATTCAGTCCCCAGTTGGTTGGAATATGTGTGTTAGGGGGACGTTTAAAAGGCAGCTACACTGATGCCCCTTGAGCCTTACTCATCAGCGTTGTTACTCTTTGGCTAATCCAAACACCATGAAACTATCATACCCACTGGCCATGAAAATTCTCTGACATCAGGCCAGATATAGATATAGTCTGAGATCTTGAGTCACTTCTGTCCCCAAACTAAGATGTGCCTAAACGTAGGATATCTAATGTCAGATATTTCTTCCTGGGTTTCTGGTCTACCCTTCCTCTGAAGACTCAAAGAGTCTCATCCCCTGCCTACTGCACTCTCCTGATATCCTTACATTATTGAATCCATCCTCCTTTGAGGAGGAAAGTTTAAAATTCCATTTATAATAGCAATTAAAAGAATAAAATATCTAAGAATAGATTTAACAAAAGTTGTACATGATTTGTACATGGAAAATGATAAAACATTCCTGAAGGAAATAAAAAAAGACTAAAATAAATGGAAAGACACCCCGTGCTCGTAGATTAGAAGACTAATTATTAAGATGTCAGTTCTATCCAAAGCGATTTACAGATTCAATGCAATCCAAAACAAAACTCCAGCCACCTTCTTGCAGAAAAGGAAGATTCAATCATCAAATTTTTGTGGAAGTTTAAGGGACCCTGGATAGTGAAAAAAAATCTTGAAATAGAAGAATGAAGTTGGAGGACTCACACTTACTGATTTTAAAATTTCTTACAAAGCTAAAGTAATCAAAATAGTGTTCTAATGGCACAAGGTCAGACATATGGATCAAAGGAAGCAAACTGAGAGTGTCAAAATAAACCATTATATCTATCACCAATTAACTTTTATTTTATTTTAATAGACACATGGGTTCTTTCCATCTTTTAGCATTTGTGGATAATGCCATTATGAACATTGGTGTGCAAATATCAGTTTGCATCCCTGCTTTCAGTTCTTCTGAATATATTGCTAGTAGAGGGGTTGCTAGATCATACAGCAGTTCTATAATTTGCTTCCTGAGGAACTGCCAAACTGTCTTCCACAGTGGCTGTCCCATTCTACATTACCAGCAATACTGAAGGAGTGTTTCTTTTTCTACACATCTTCTCCTGCACTTGTAGTTTTCTGTGTTTTTTAAAAAATGATGATCATTCTGTAAGGTGAAATGATATCTTATTATAGTTTTGTTTGCATATCCCTAATAGTGATATTGAGCATATTTTTATGTGCTTTTTGGTCATTTGCATTTCTTCTTTTTGAAAATTTCTATTCAAGTCTTTTGCCCTTTTTTAATTGGGTTGCCTACCTTTTTATAATTGAGTGGTATGATCTCTTTATATAATAAGGAAATCAAACCCTTATGTGATATTTTCAAATCCAATATTTTCTCCCATTGAGTTAGCTGCCTTTTCACCCTTTTTACAAAGTCCTTTGAGGTGTAAACATGTTTAATTTTGAGGAGGTCCCATTTATCTATTTTTTCTTTTGTTGCTCATATTTTGGGTATAAGGTTTAAGAAACCACCACCTACTGCAATATCTTGAAGATGATTCCCTATATACTCATCTAGGAGTTTTATGGTCCTACCGTTTATAGTTAGGTCTTTGATCCATTTTGAGTTAATTTTTGTATAAGGTATGAGGAAAGGGTCTTCTTTCTTTCTTTTGGGTAAGGTTATTCACTTCTTCCAGCACCATTTGTTAAACAGACTGTTGTGATCCAGCTGGGTGGATTTGACAGCCTTTTCAAATATCATTTGAACATAGATGTGAGGGTCTATTTCTGAACTCTCAATTCAGATCCATTGGTCTATATGTCTATCTTTATGCCAGTATTATGCTGTTTTTACCATGGTAGCTAAGTAATATGATTTGAATCAGGAAGTGAGAGTTCTCCAACTTCATTCTCTTTTTTAAAGATATTTGTAACTACTTGGGACCCCTTACCTTCCAAATTAATTTCATAATGGGCTTTTTCACTTCTGCTGAAAAGGCTGCTGGAATTTTTATTGGGATTGTGTCAAATCTGTAAATCTATTGGTAAAATTGATATCTTAATGATATTTAATCTTCCAATCCATGAACAAGGCATGCCCTTCTATTTATTTAGGTCATCTTTGATTTATTTTAGCAATGTTTTGTAGTTTTCTGAATACAAGTCCTTTACATCCTTGGTTAAGTATATTCCAAAATATTTTATTCTTTTAGTCACTATTGTAAATGGATTTTTCCTTGACTTCTTCCTCAGATTATTCTTTAGTATTGTATAGAAAAAAACCCATAGAGATGGTACTGATTTTTGAACCCCACCACTTTACTGAACTTGTTTATTAGCTCCAGTAACTTAGTTGTAGATTTTTTCATGACTTTCTAGTTATACACTCATATCATCTGTGAATAGTGAAAGCTTTACTTCTTCCTTTCCAAGTTATAAGCTTTGTATTTATTTTTCTTGCCTAAGTTTTCTAGGTAGAACTTCTAGCACAATATTCAACAACAGTGGTGACAGTGGGCATCCTTGTCTTGTTCCCGACTTCAGTGGCAAAGCTCTCAGTCTTTCAATATTGAGTATAATGTTAACTATGGGGTTTTTTATATATGCTCTTTATCATGTTGAGAAAGTTTCCTTCTATTCCTATCTTTTGGAGTGTTTTTTCAAGAAAGGATGCTGTATTTTTGTCAAATGCCTTTTCTGCACTAATCAAGATGTTCATGTTGCTATTTTTCTGATTGATTTTCTTGTGTTGAACCAACCTTGCATACTTGGGATAAAACCCACTTCATCATGATGTGTAATTTTTTTTTTTTGAGGTACTGGGGCTGAGGATGGAACTAGTGACCTTGTATGTAGGAAGCTAGTCTCAACCAAAAGCCACATTGGCTCCCCTGAGTTGTTTTTTGTCTATTTGTTTGTTGTTTGTATTTTGTTTTGTTCCTTTTTTTTTTTTAGGATGCACTGGGAACCAAGCCTGGGACCTCCCATGTGGGAAGGTCAACCACTTAAGCCACATCTGTTCCTGATGTATAATTCTTTAATGTGCTGTTGGATTTGATTAGCAAGTAATTTTTTGAGAATTTTTGCATCTGTATTCATTATATAAATGGGTCTGTAATTTTCATTTTTTGTAACATCTTTATTTGGCTTTGGTATTAGGATGATGTTGGTGTCATATAATGAGTTTGGTAGTGTTCCCTTTTGTTCAATTTTTTCAGAGTGTTTGAGCAATATTAGTATTAAACCTTCTTTGAGTGATTGGTAGAATTTACCTGTGAAGCCACCTAGTCCTATGTTTTTCAGTTTCCAGAGGTTTTTGATGACTGCTTCAATCTCCCTACTTCTCATTGGTTTATTGAGGTCTTCCATTTCTTCTGGGGTCAGTATAGGTGTTCATATGTTTCTAGGATTTTTCCGTTTTATATAGGCTATCTAGTTTTTCAGTGTAGAGTTGGTCATAGTACCTTCTATGACCTCTTCTATTTCTGGGGGTCAGTAGTAAGATAACGCCCTCTCATGTCTGATTTTACTTATTTTCATCTCATACCTTTTTTTGTTGGTATAGCTAAGAGTTTGTCAATTTTGTTGATCTCAAAGAATCAACTTTTGGTTTGATTAATTCTTTTTTTTTTTCTCTTTTGTTTTTCTCAATTTAATTTATTTCTGCTCTAAGCCTTATTATTTCTAGCCTTCTGCTTGCTCTGGGATGAGATTTCTATTCTTTTTTTAGTTCCCCCAGGTGTGTAGTTAGGTCTTTGATTTTAGCTCTTTCTTCATTTTTAATATAGATATTTGGTGCTTTAAACTTTCCTCTGAGCACTGCCTTTGCTGCATACCAAAAGTTTCCATAAGGTGTGTTTCACTCATCTTGATATACTTACAGATTTCTCTTGCAATTTGTTCTTTGACACACTGTTTTCTCAATATTGTGTTGTTTAACTTTCATATATTTGCAAATTTCCTAGTCCTCTGCCTGTTATTGATTTCCATCTTCATTCCATTATGATCAGAGAAAGTGTTTTGTGTAATTTCAATCTTTTTAAATTTACTGAGATCTGTCTTGGGATCTAACATATGATCTAACATGGAGAATGATCCATGAGCATTTGAGAAGAATATATATCCTGCTCTTTTGGGTTGTAATGTTCTATAAATGTCTGTATAAATGCCCTTCTCCCCACACCACCCACATTTTCTCACATTAACAACATCCTTTATTAAAGGATGTTGTTAAAATTGATTAACACATTTTGGTCCATTGCCACTAGGTGTGGATTATAGCTTACATTGTAGTTTACACTCTCCTTCACATTTTTGTAACTTATGGCAAGATATATAATGGCCTGTATCTGTCATTGCAAAGTCATTCAAGACAATTTCCAAATCCCGAAAATGCCCTCATATTCCACCTATTTTTCCCTCTCTGTCCCCTAAGAACCTCCAGTGGCCACTGCCTCCACATCAGTGATAAAAGTTCTTCCATTGCTAGAATCACAATAACAGTAAGTCTACTGTAATCCATCATTCATTCCCCAGTCCTGAAGGTTTAGGGATGGTGATGCCTACTCTTCCTTTAATTGAGAAGGGGCTTAGATCCCATGGGGCAGATGGATGAGACTATCTTGCTTGCAGTTTCAGACACTCTCTTTTTCTTGAGATGGTCATTGTCCATCATCATCTTCTTGTTAGTTGTCCTGGATGAGTCCAATGAACTGGAGACTCGGTGCTGCAACTCTGTTGAGATTCAGGCCCTAACTTGTACATGGACAGCCTAAAGATTTGAGTCTCTTGGTCATACACCTGTCAACTCTAGTACTAGCTATAGGTTCAATTGGAAGGGGCAGAAGAGCCATGTGAAGGGAAACCACAACTGAGTCCAACTCTGTCATGCTGGGAAGCATAAATTCCAAATTAGAGTGCATTAGTCAGCCAAAGGAGTGCTAATGCAAAATACCAGAAATCTCTTGGCTTTTATAAAGGGTATTTATTTGCAGTAGAAGCTCACAGGTCCCTGGCCATAAAGCATAAGTTATTCCAATCACCAAAGTCTCTTGCCACATGTTGGAACAAGATGGTTACTGAAGTCTGCAAGGGTTCAGGCTTCCTCTTCCTTTTAAGGCTCTGTGGTCCCAGCTTCCTCCAATATCAGCTGCAGGCTGAGATACATCTCATCTCTCTCAAGTAAAAGTGAAACCTCTGAATTCAATATTATCTAATATGTCCAGAAGGACAAACCAGTTTACCAACATAATCCAAGATTTTTTAAATTCATAAACAATATCAAACTGCTACATGAGACCCAGTGGCAGAGAGCCAAACTCCTGACCTGTCTACCCTGCCTATAGTTTCTGGATGTCTCCAGAGCCCTCAGGAACCCCGCTATCTGAGGCAATATTTACTGTGAGAGTCAATGAGATTCTGCTGAGATGAGCATAAGCATAACCTCTGGAATGACATCTGGACTCACTTTGAAGTCTCTTAGCCATATAAACTCATTTGTCTTTACCTTTTCCCCGTTTTGGTCAAGGTATTTTTCCAGTTGCAATTCTAGTAGGTGCTTGATAGTAATTCCTCAGTGCCAGGGAGGCTCATCCCCAGGAGTCATGTCCCATGCTGGGGTGAAGGTAATGCATTTATATGGTGAGTTTAGCTTAGAGAGAGGCCACATTTGAGCAACAAGGAGGCTCCAGAGGAAAAAGTTTGAGTTTTTGATGTTGGAGAGCCAGGAAGGAAACACACAGAGAAGGAGATAAGTGATGAAAGAGAGAAGGCTTCATTAGACATGGCAGAGGCCCCGGGAAGACAAACAAGCTGTTTGCCTGAACGTTTGCAGTTGGCCTTGTGGAGAGAGTAGAGCAGCTGAACCTGGAGAGAAATGAGCCCTGGGAAAAGAGACAAGCCTTATGCTAACCTACAGCTGAGAAAGGCAGGAGCTGGGACTATGGAGCCTTAGAAGGAAGAGGAAGGCTGAACTCTTGCAGGGACCAGCAGCCATCTTGCTCTAACACATGGCAGCAGACTTTGATGAGGGAAGTAACTTACGCTTTATGACCTTGTGAATATAAGCCTCTACCCCTTTATAATACCAACTGATTTCTGGTACTTTGCATCAGCACTCCTTTGGCTGACTAATACACATATTATTCTATCTCTGTGGGTCCTTATTTATCATCTGTCCACATGTTCTATCCAACGTTGAGAGTGGCATATTGAAGTCTACAGCTATTATTGTAGGGACATCTACTTTTTCTTCAATTTTGCCAGTGTGTGACTCATGTATCTTTTGGCACCTAGATTAGTTGCATAAATATTTATTATTGTTATTTCTTTTTTGGTGAATTGCCCCTTTATTAATATATAATTACCTTATTCAACTCCTATAATAATTTTACATTTTAAACCTTGGGAGCTGTGTAGCTCAGTGGTTTGAGTTCCCACATACAAGATCCCAAGTTCAATCCATGGTACCTCCTAACAAACAAACAAACAAACAAGAAAACAAACAAAAACATATTTTTCTTGGGGAGTGGGTGTAGCTCAGTGGTTTGAATGCTTGCTTCCCATGTACAAGGTCCCAGGTTAAATTTTTGGTACCTCCTAAAAAAATAAAAAATCTATTCTATCCAATATTATTAGCACTTCTTCAGCTCTTTTTTGTTTACTTTGTGCATGGAATATCTTTTTCCAGTCTTTTACTTACAGCCAGTTTGTGTCCTTAACTATAAGGTGAGTCTCTTGTAGACAACATATAGATGGCTCATTTTTAAAATCCATTCTGTATTTTGATTGGGGAGTTAAACATTTAATGTTATTATTATAAAGGCATTACTTACTTTATCCATTTAATCCTTTGGCTTTCCATTGTCATATCTTACTATTGTCTTTCTTTTTACCCTTTTAGTAATCCTTACTTATAATCTTCACTTCTACACTCTTCTCCAAACCTCTTGACCTTGTTTTGTCCTTTCAGACTGCAGCACTCCCTTTAGTATCTCTTGTAACTCCAATCTCTTGGTGACAAACTCTCTCAGTTTTTGTTTGAATGTAAAGAATTTAAACACACCCTCATTTTTGATTGAAAAATAAAGAAAACTAAGCTGGCAGTATTTCTCTTTCAGTACCTTAAATATATCATACCACTGCCCTCTCACTTCCGTAGTTTGTGACTTAGTCTTATTGATCTTCCCTTGTATGTAATGCATTGCTTTTCTCTTGATGCTTTCAGAATTTTTTCTTTATCTCTGACATTTGACATTCTGAATAGTAGGTTTGTTGAAGTAGGTCTGTTTGGATTTATTCTATTTTGGGTGCACTGGCCTTCTTGGATATTGATATTCACATCTTTCCTAAGTGTTGGGAAATTTTTGGTCATTATTTCCTCAAATATTCTTTCTGCACCTTTTCTGTTCTCTCCTCCTTCTGGGCCACCTATAACACATATGTTTTTGTGTTTCACACTGTCATTCAATTTCCTGAGACGTTCAATTTTTTCCATTCTTTTCTATTTCTGTTGAAGTTCATTTTCTCTTTCTTATTCACTTATTCTGCCTTCAGCTAATTCAACCATGATATTATATGCCTCTAATGTATTTTTAATCTCATCTATTGTATATTTCATTCCCATAAGCTCTGCTACTTTTCTTTGCAGGCTTTCAAATTGTTTTGTATACTTACCCAGTGTCTTCTTAATATCTTTTATCTCTTTAGCTATATCTTCTTTCAACTCCTTGAGTTCATTTAAAATGTTTGTGTGAAAATAATTGATTAGTTGTCTTAAATCCAATGTCTTGTCAGGATTTTATTTTTTTATTCCTTTGGCTGGGCCATCTCTTCCTGTTTCTTAGTATGGCTTGTAATTTTTTGTTGGAGTCTAGATGTAGCAGTTTGGCATTATTTATGAATTCCACAAAAGGATATTAGATTATGTTTGTGAATGGGTCTTTTCCTCTGGGCATATTAGATTATATTGGATTTTGAGGTTTATTTGATTAAATTATGATTAGGTCTTTGATTTGGCCACATCTGTAGGACATTGAATCTCCAACCCATGGTGGGTGGGGACTCCCAAATAAAAGACATGACAAAGGACAGAGTTGGAGTTCTGATGCTGAGTTTTGATGCTGTGGTTTTGAGCTGGAGCCTGGGAAGTAAACACACAGGAGAAGAACACAGAGGAATAGAGATGGCTACTTAGAAACAGCAGAAGACCCAGGGAGTGAGACAGACCTGTTGCCTTATAGTCTATAGCCAGCCTTGTGGAGAAAACAGAGGAGCTGAGCCTGGAAAGAAATGAGTCCTGGGAAGAGAGGAACCTAGGAAGCCTGAACCCTGGCAGCCATTGGCAGCCATCTTGCTCCAACACATGGCAATAGACTTTGGTGAGGAAAGTAACTTATGCTTTATGGCCTGGTAACTGTAAGCTTCTACCCCAAATAAATACCCTTTATGAAAGCCAAAAGATTTCTGGTATTTTGCATCAGCACCTCTTTGGCTGACTAATACACTAGACATCTGATTATATAGGTGATTTTACTCTGTTGGTCAGTTTCTTCCTCTTTCCTAGTGGTTTTGTTCCATAGCTCTTTTTTTATTTTGGTTCAATTTTTGCTAAAACTTTAAGATTACTCTGTTTAAGTTATCAAAGGGCCAGGGACCCACTACTGGGGTACAGATCAGATCCATAGGTGCTTGGGAATAGGTATAAGAGAGACATGCCTTGTCTTCCTTCAATTTCCTGGACTTCCAGCAAATAGCACTGTTTGGCAAAATTATCCATGGAGGTGGTTCTTTCAACCTCTGCTGGTTGGAGTTTTTGAGCCTGTGGTTTACAGTAGTACCCTGCTTAAACTCAATGAAAAGAAACCACACTCATTCCTCCACTACACTTTCCCTCTTCCCAGGGAGTAATACATCAGCTACCCTCTAAGTTGGCTGTTATCAATTGCCAGTTTTCACCAAGACTGTTTGCCTTAATGGTGGGGGGCAGGCACCTTTCTCTGCTATGGGCATGAATAATTCATGGTTTTCCTTTCAGCTTCTTTGTCTCTCTATCACCATTCCTGAATTCTGCACATGGTACTCTCCTCATCTTCAGATCTTCAAAGCAGCTCCCTTGGACAACATTTGTCCTTCCTTCCCTGTTTTGTAAGAGCATTGTGCCTCACCTGACTAACTCTGATGTCATTTCCCCAGAACTGTCTACCCAGTGTCTTCTTAATACCCTTCATCTCTTTAGCCATCTCATTGAATTTATTAAGGAGATTTGTTTGAACATCTGTGATTAGTTGTTTCAAATCCTGTATGTTGTCTGGAGGTTTAATTTGTTCCTTTAACTGGGCCACATCTTCCTGTTTCTTAGTATAGTTTGTAATTTTTGCTGGTATTTTGACATCTGATTTTCTTGATTTATTCTGGGCTCAGTTTCTCTCTTTAGCCTAGGGATATCTTATTGATTGGCTTTGCACCTTATGCTCCTCTTTGTAACTTGGGTCAACCTATTTTCGAACTTTATAATAGCTCGTGTTTAACCAATAAGATTTTTTAGCTCCTATTCATCTGATTCTTGCCCTTTTACTCTTCCAGGGGCTGGGTTGAACCTGAGGGTGTGGACTTTAATCTGAACTGTGTAGGCTGAAACTGTTTGTGTTCCCCAAGAAACTGATGAAGTTGTGCCCACCTTTCTCCCCTTCTGGGGGTGAGGAAGGAGTCAAGGTTGTGGTTGAGGTACTCTAAATTGTGGAATCTGAAACTGCCCATGTTGCCCCAGAAACGAATGAAGCTCCATTCTGCTTTTTCCCCTGCCAGCAGGATAGTTTCACCAATTGATTTTTGACAAGGGTTCCAAGTCCATTCAATGTGGAAATAATAGTATTTTCAACTAATGGTCATAAGAAAATTGGATATCCTTATGCAAAGAATGAATATGGACCACTACCTAACATCATATACAAAATTTAACTCAAAGTGAAACAAAGATAGAAATATAAGAACCTAAAGTATAAAACTCCTAAACGAAAATACAGAGATACATCTTCAGGATCTTGTATAAAGCAATGGTTTGTTAGATTTTATACCAAAGGCATGAGCACAAAAGAAAAACTAGTAAATGGGACTTCATCAAAATCAGAACATTTTGTGCACCAAAGGTATGAAAAAAAAAGGACAATGTAAAAAATGGGGAAAGTGGAGCAGGAGTAGCTCAGTGGTTGAGTGCATGCTTCACATGTACAAGGTCCTAGTTTCAATCCCTGGTACCTCCTAAAAAAATGTGGAAGGAATATTTGAGAACCATATATCCAATAAGGATTTATTATCCAGAATATATAAAGAAAGCCTACAGCTCAATAACAAAAAGACAAACAACCCCAATTAAAAATGGCAAAAGTACTGCCATTTCTCCAAAGGATACATAAAAATGGACAATAAGCACATGAAAACATGCTCAACATCATCAGCCATGAGGGAAATGCAAATCACAGCCACAATAAGGTATCATTTCACATCTACTAGGGTTTTTATTAAAAATTGGTAATTGAGTCCTGGTGAGTATGTGGAGTAATAGGAAACCTCATTATTTGTTGATAAGAGTGTAAAATAATGCAGCCATGTGGAAGAAGGCATAGGATTTCCTCAAAATGTTAAGTATAGAATTACCATATGATGTAGCATTTCCACTTCTAGGTATATATATATAAAAATAATTGGAAACAAGGACTTGAACAGATATCATGTTCACAACATCTTTATTAATACAAGCCAAAAGACTGAAGCAACCTAAGTGACCATCAACAGTGGAATGGATAAAAAATATGGTACATACATATAATGGAATATTATTCAGTCATTAAAAAAGGGAATGAAATTCTGATATAGGTGACAACATGGAAGAACAGTGAAGACCTATTGTTAAATGAAATAAGCCAGACATGAAAGGACAAATATTGTATGATCTTACTTATCTGAAATAATTAGAATATGTAAGCTCATAGATTCCAAAAGTAGAATACAGGTTACCATGGAAGAGGTGAGGTTAGAAAATGAGGAATTAATGCTTAATTGGTACAAAGGTTCTATTTGGAATGATGGAAAAGTTTTGGTAATGTGATGATAGCACACCATTGTGAATATAATAATACCACTGAATTGTATATTTGAATGTGGTTAAAAGGGGAAATTTTAGGTTTTATATAAATTATTAAAATAAAAATGTTTTACAAAAGCCATATGACTGTACAACATAAACAGTGATCCCTAATGTAAATAAGGATTACAACTAACATATAATTATAATTAGAATAATATTATTTCATCTATTGTGGCAAAAGTACAATGTTAATGCAAAATTGTGCATGTGAGGAGAGAATATATGGGAACTCTGTACTTTCTGCATGATTTTTCTGTAAACCAACAACTTTATATTTATACAAAGAGCCCAAATCAATTCCCTAAGTTCCAACATACTTTTTACTGTTTCCTTTATGTAGTAGTGTAACCGTTGGGGAATTTGATGTAATTATGAATTCCAAAAATATAATTGGATCATGCTTGTAAACTGATCTGTTAATCTGGGCATGATTAGGTTAGGATTAGGGCGTTGAGCCCCACCCCTTGGTGGGTGGGGAATTGAATATTAAAGGCAAGGCAAAGGACAGTTGAAGTAGTCTTTTGCGAAGCAGTTTTGATGTTGGAAAGAAGGCCCCAGGGGAAGAGAAGCAAGCCATTCACCTGATCGTCTGCAGCTGACCTCGTGGAGGAAACAGGAGCTAAGCCCGGAGAGAAACGCAGCCCCGGGAAGAGAGGAACCCCAGAAGCTGAACCCTGGCAAATGCCGGCAGCTGTCTTGCTCTAACACATGGCAATGGACTGTGGTGAGAGAAGAAACTTAATGCTTTATGGCCTGGTATCTGTGGACTTATACCCCAAATAAATGCCCTTTATAAAGACCAACCCATTTTTGGTATTTCACATTAGCACCCCTTTGGCTGACTAATACAAGTAGTAACCTTATTCTTCAGGTCAATTAATAATGTCAGTATAGTAAGTCCTTCCTTTGCTTGCCAATCTACCAGTATGAGGAGCTCAAAGTGACCAAGCATAAGGCCTAGTTTTAGGTTTTCTGGAATGCTTATTGTGTTCTCTGGTAGAAATATGTCCCCCCTCATTAAGAACCAGTTCTTCCCATCCAGAAAAACCTCAAATGGCAAAGTTCAAATACTCAAATTTCCAAAATGGTTCACTGGTAATAATGGTAAAATGTGCCAGCCCTACTTCCATATCTCAGGTAGTATCATATAATGATTGATGATTCAAAGTCTAAACTGAAGGGTGTCATTCCCAAGTGTCACATTAGCTACACATTTTAAAGGGCATTCCAAGAGTCAATCAGTTCAGCAGCTCTGGTAATGCTAGACACGGTAGAACCAGTACATCCAGAGTGTTTGCCACATGTTTACCAGATCCAATTAATAGAATATTATTATTATAGTTGTTATCCTTTGTGATGTCAAAACAATCAAGGTCCCTTTGTGCTACATTGAGACAAAATCCAAGAGTCAACTTAGCCCCATGCAAGATGATGAAAATCTACTCCTGTTCTTTTCAGAAAGTTTCAAGCTTCTTTAGATTCTTTTCCTGATGCAGGATGAAAATAAAAGGCATTAAATAAATAAATAGCTATGATTGGGGCACCACTTGATTAAATTACAGAACTACACCATAAATTTTAATGGTACTTCTGGTTTTTGCTTAGGCCAGTTCATTAAATGGGTATATGATAAGGATAACTAACTTTGTATTATTCAGGTCTTTGAGAATAATATCAATCTCTGTCATTGTGCCCATTATGCTTATTTCTTATTTATTATCTTGGCCACGGGTTTGGGGAGGTGGGCAGATTTATGAGCCTCAATCTGGTCTTTCCTACCATAATTTCCTTAATCTATAGATTATGGAAACAATGTGATAGTTATGCCAGTTAGTTAGGTAAATCACAGAATACCCAATAGCTGTCTACCAGCCCTTGCCTACCCCCCTCCTCCTTTCCTATTGAGTGCATATGTTTCAATGTTTTTCCATTCCATAGCCTAGAGTGATGTTATGTCTAATGGAATGGACTGATTGTATTTTACAGCCCAATACCCAGAACCAAGCAGTTCCAACTTCTTATAAGGGCAGTAACTGTCAATGGCAGGGCCTTCTCTCCATTGGGTTGTATAAATACCAACTCTCAGGCAGTACAGAGGTGTTTGTCCTCTCTGAGTGAAGAAGGGTGTGTGGTGCTGCCATCCACTGATCCTGACCTGAGCAGTTGGCCTGCCTGGGAGACTGGCCACAATGAGATCTCTTCTCCTGCTTTGTTGGACTCTTTGTGCTATGTAAGTAATAAAGCAGTCATTTGCTGAAATCTTTGTTGTGTCTGAACCTGTGTTCCCCCAATGCACTATAGAGCAACTTGTTCTATTTAGCTACCAAGAATTTCCATCCTAATTATTTATTCAGGAAACTGGGAAATGACTGCACTATGGTTCCATGGACCTATTGGAACAAAAATGAGATGGACTTGATCCAGAACTTCAATTTTCACCTGACCTCTATATGCCCCCTCTGTAACAAGGAGTTCATGTAGGTGTTGTCTGTCTTAAGGTATCTGTGCCAAACTCAGCCTATATTCAATGGCTTTTGCATGATCTGAGCTTTAGCCTTACCATACTCTGATTATTTAGTGAATAGATGTTATACATACTTGCCATGGTTTTTACCTCCCTTTCTATTGATGAACTCTGGGTCTGAGACAGCGCTTAGATCTGGAGATGCTCTGAGGAACAATGATTTTCTCTCAGTGGTGACAGTCATCTGCTTTCTGCTCACCTGCTTTGGATTACTGGTTAGTTAGTACTGGCAGTACTCTCATTGGCTGGCCATCTATTTTGTTCTAGGAACATCATGGTATATAAGCTACTACCTCAAATCCCTGAGGATAAGTTCATATGCCTGTCATGTAACTATTCCTGCCCACGCAGTAATTACATGCACTTTGCTTCTTATTGTTAAACACTGCCTTGGCCACCAGTATTTCATAATGCCATCAATTGCAATTGATAGCCCAGTATAATAGCAGTACTGCTTATCATCAACCTTGACCTTTAAAAGATAGTCATCCCTGAGCTTTTCAGGCATGCTAGAATCCCACACTATCACACTCCTAATCACTTTAGTGAAGGGAGTATCTCTTAGATCTTCCCAGTGATCATAATATGCTGGTGCATTCTTTGGTCTTACATAACAAATCCATGTTAGCATGCCCAAACTTATGAATTATTTGACTTCTTATTCAAAATGCTACATAGATAGTTCCATTGTTTCCATTTAATTTACTGTAAATCAACGTTTCTAATTTTCAAAGATTGTTCTTGTAGCATATTAGGACAACTCCAGGCATCCTTGCCAAAATGTTATATACTGAGTCACAAAGTCCATTAAAACTTTATAAGAATTTCTCTATATAGCCATTAACTCTGCTCCACTGTTCCAATCCCCTTAATATTCAGTTCCATATGTGTTTCCCTGTGGTTGCAATATTAGTCAGATTCAGGATCTGTTAGGTGAATAATTTAGTTCTCTTGAGGAGAACAAGCATGATCATGTGGGGAAATCACCTCGATTATATCATAGTTTGCAGGCAATGAGCCTGACTATTGTCTTGTATGAGAGAGGAAACTTCTTTTATTCTGTCCCAGAAGGTGTAGGGAATCTGGGGGTTTAAGATTAACAATTGTTTGCAACATAATGCCCCATTCTTGGCCTCAGGATACTAGTCCTTATCAAGGCCTGGAATTTTGCATAGTAGACTTTTTTATCTGTAACTTCACAACTCTTAGAATCAGAACTTGGGTCTAATTTTCAGCACAGTCTTCCTTCCAATTTCAGGAGAAAGAGTCTCTTTAAATGCTGTAATGGAGGCTTTCTGGCTTTCATACTATGCCCTGAGCTGAAAGTTAGCTGAATTGAGCCTGTTACTTTTGTCCAGCAAGGTCACTGTAGTGGTTTACATCAGTCAACCCGAACTCAATCCTTCTAGGTACAATTGTCTGCATCTTTTTATTTAGTTGCTATAACTATTTGTACAAGCCAGTGCATTCCCTTCCACCCATGCCCTATACCTGTTCAACACAGGTGAGAATTTTTGGAATTGGGAACCTGCAGTTTATGACGGGTTATTACCTCACTAGTTGTTTTAGTTTTCTAGGCTGCTCAAAGCAAATACCATGAATTGGTTTGGTTTAAACAATGAGAATTTATCTGTGCATGGCTTGAGGCTGGGAAACTGTCCAAATCAGGGGTTCTTAACCAGGGGTCCACAGACCACCCAAGAGGTCTGTGGAGAGATTTCAGGGGGTTCATGAGCTTGAATTGAAAAAAAAAATCAACTTATTATCTTTATTTTCTCTGATCTCTAACTGAAATCTAGTATTTCCTTCACTTATGAATGTATACAATAAATAAATTTCAGTAGTATTCATTTCACCTGACTAGCAAAGGGGTCTGTGGAATAAGAAAGGTTAAGAACTGCTGATCCAAATCAAGACATCATCAAGGCGATATTTTCTTCCTGAAGACTGAGTGCCAGCAATCCTCAGCTCCTCTGTCACATGGCAAGACACTTGGCAGCATCTGATGGTCTCTCCCTTCTCTTATGGGTTTCATTGATTTCAGCTTCTTGCTTCTGTGACTTTCTTTTTCTCCTGTCTGTATACATTCCATTTATAAAGGACTCCAGTAATAGGATTAAGACTCATTATGATTGAAGTAGCCTCATGAAAAGATCCTACTTACAATGGATTCAATTCACACCCACAGGAATAGATTACACTTAAGAACATGTTTTCCTAGGGTATATACAGCTTCAAATCACCATAATCATTCACTGCAGTGCTCTCTCAGTTGAATCCCGTCTAAGTGCCTATTTCTTAGGGCCCTGTTTCTAGAACCAAATGTCTTAGCTGCATACTCCTGAAGCTTTAGAAACTATCATGGAGTGCATAACAGGTGCTTACAGTGGGACATTAGTAACAAGAACTGGAATGGTGAATCCTGAGTGACTATTAGTATGGGGCACTCAGTGATTGTTACACATGACTTTGGGATGACATTATGTAATCAACTAAGGACTATATAATCCAATTCTATGCCATTGAAATCTAAAATAAATTAGTCTGGAGAATAGCATTCATATAATTTGTGACAACATTTTGATGACCCTTAAGGACATGACTAGGGACCAGAACTGCAGAGAAGACAAGCTTTCTATTAACCACTGTAAAATACACTAATATTCACTTCCAAAGTCAGTAACTTCTACAATGCAAATGCTACTGTAAATTCATAATAAATTAATATACATTCTGGAATTTACATTTTTTAAGTTCTATGGGTTTTATTTAGGCAGTTTTTCAAAAATTTAATAACATCATTAAATATCCTTATGAGATTTCTTGATATATTTAGTCAGCTCAAATGGAGTTGAGCCTGTACTTTTAAAACAATAACTGCAACCCAGTAAATTTTACTTCACCAGATTCTTGAATAATCAGTGCTGCAATTCTCTCAGCATTTTAGCAGTTCTGGTGTTTCAGCCATTCTTGAAAGTCCCTTCTAGTAAGAACCTATTTAAAAGTTACAGAAAATGATGGGACAGTTTTCTGCTTCTTCTAGGTAACCATGATTGATTTTAGCCAGGCAAATATTCTCTTCACTGTAATTTCACATTGTAATCAAGACAACACTCTTTACAAAATATAAGGAGAATTAGGTAGAATTCAACTTATTATTTTGCATGTAATTTTGGGAGAGGAAAGAAGAGAGAGAAATACAGACTCAGGGGTTCTTAAAATTTTTCAATCAGTGATCCTACAATTTAGTACTTTTTCTAACCTCAATTTTCATGTGTTGCTTCCTACATCTTTAATTATTTCAGTTATCTTCATGGTCTTATATTTTGATTTCCTTTTCCTCTTAAAGGTAATCAATTTATTCTCTTAATAACTTCACTACTTTAATGACTGCAAATATTTTGTTTGTGTAAAATTGACATTAATATCAGTAGCACTGAACTCTCACTGTTACATATTATGCATGCTTCCTTTATTACTCACAGCACACTGCTTTCTAAATGTATAATCAAGTGTAAAATAATAAATATTTAATTATTTTGATCTTTTGAGATCTAATTTCCATGAACTAAAATAGAAACAAAAGTAAATGTATTAGAGTTAAATAATATTCAACCTGGAAAACTCACTAGGTGCAACTTCTTTTCTAAAAAAATTTCAAAAAATAGGAGTTGAAATTTTTTGTCAGGAAAGATAAATATTTAGAAAAGAAATGTAAATTCTTAGACATTTGTAGGAGAATGGAAAACAATGTTCATATTAGCATTGATGGTTTGAGTTATGTAGCCTAAATTTAGACATGTTCTTGGTATTAATCCACATTCTTGTGGGTGTAAACCTAATGTAAATAGGATCTCTTGAAGATGCTATTTTAGTTAAATTGTGGTCCAATTCAATGAGTTTGGGTCTTAATCCAGATTACTGGAATCCTTTATGAACAGAAAAATTCAGAAATAGTGAGGGAAAACCAAGAGGAGGAGCTTGAAGCCGAAATCAATGGAACCTATAAGAGAAAGGAGAGGACATCAGTATGTGAGGTGAAAGCCAAGAAACCCAACTACTTCCAGCCTGCTAGAACACTACCAATCCTGGGAGGAAGACAGACTTCCAGCCCCTAAATCTGTGAGACAATCAATTCCTGTGGCCTAAGCCAATCCATTGTGTGGTATTAACAACCTGAAAACTAAGATGGTTTTTGGTACTGGAAGTGTAGTACATAAAAATGTGGAAACAACTTTGGAATTGAGTAATGGGTAGAGACTGGAAGAATTGTGAAGTGTTTAATAGAAAAAACTTAGATTGCCTTGAAGAGACTGTTGGTAGAAATATAGGCATTAAAGGTACCTCCAATGAGGCTTGAGAGGGAAATGACGGTGGTCTTATTAGAAACTGGAGGAAAGGTGATCCTTCCGATAAAGTAACATGATTGGTTGAATTATGTCTTAAGGTTAGATAGAAAATGGAACTTGTAAGTGATGAACTTGGATGTTTTTCCAAGTTGTGTTGAAAATGCAATCTAGTTTCTTGTAGTTTATCATAAAAGGTGAAAGGAAAAGGGTAAGCTGAGAATTAAACTCTTAAGCACACAGGAACAAGAACTTGATGATTTTGAAAATTATCAGCCTACCCAGAGAGTATGCTCTGAGACGAGGGCAAGAAGACACTATATCAGGAACGTCCCCGATATTTCAGGAAATGAGTCCCCAGAGAACAGGCTCCATATGAATGTTTAACTGAACAATGCTTTACTAAAGAGAGTGTTGCTGAAAAGGAATCCAGACAGCCACTTCGGTGGATATCAGGACTGGAAATGCAGGTATTCAGTAAGTATCTGTGAAATATCATTCTGACTGATGGTTTGGATCCCCTTGAAATGCATGCAAAGTTGACAAGTTTTCTGTGAAACTTTAATGAGCAGAAGCACCTCCAGCCTGAACTAAAAAAGGACAGAGAAGAGACAAATGGAAGGAAAAAGGACTTCAAGTACAGAACCATAGAAGCAAAAGTCTGGACCTAGAAGGTCTCAGACAAAAAGAGAAAGCTCATCTATAAATGTGGAAAGGGCAGATTCATCCTTCTGCCTGGAGGGGGAGAGTTTGGACACTACATCAATTCTCAATGACTTACCTCCTTCACTCCCCAGTTTACAGGCAGAACAAAACTACCACTACAGTGTTCAGTGAGGGTGGTGCCTGCATCCTGTGTGTAGTATTCAGGAATAATTGGCTGCTACACAAAAATTTGGAAAAAGTGGGGCTGCCCTTCCAGCATGCCCAAAGAACAAATTCTTCATCCACAGATGACTTTCAGACCTTGAAATCTAATGAAGTTTGCCCTACTGGTTTCCGGACTTACTTGGGACCTGTCATCCAAGTTTACCTTCAGATTTCTACCTTTTGGAATGGGAATGCCTATCTTATGTCGGTCCCACCATTGAAGTTTGGAAGCAGTTAAATTATTTTTTAGGCTTCATGGGACCATCAGTCAGAGGAGAATTTTACTCCAGGACAGACCACACCCATACTTGATTTTGATGAGATTTTGGAATTAGATTTCTCCTAAATTGACTTAAGTCTTTGGAGATACTGGGATGGGTAAGTGCATTTTGCATGTGGGAAGAAGATATCTTTAGGGGGTCTAGAAGTCAGACTGTAGTGACTTGAGTTGTAGACATGTTCTTGGTCTTAATCTACTTTCCTAGGGGTGTTTTAACTAAAACAATAACCAAGTCAACAACCAGGAAAGTTTGGTAAAAATAGATTTTCAGCTTTTAAAATATTTATTGAGTCTCATTAATTCTCTTTATGCTTGAAAACTCAAGAAAATTACAATTATGAATTCAGTTGTATTTCTTTCTAGGAAAATTTTCAATTAAACTTTTTAAAAATTTAAGTTATAGCCTTTCCATCTAATAAATTTTACATTTTTATTTCTATGCCATAGGTAGGAAATTGGCTATCTTTGTACCCTATTCCTCTACATAGCAGTACAGTAACAGCTTTTGACATAGACTTTTCTCAAAATATATTTTACCCTCTTTTATAACCATTGACAAGGAATTTGGAGACTCCTCTACTTATGGACAATTATGTAAAACATAAAAGTTTGCTGGTATATTATTTTACCCAAAAAAGATAAGTTGGTTTATTTTCAATTAACTCCCAATGATAGAACATATTTTGGTACAATAGATCACATAAAAATCTTATTTAGCATATCTTTCCAAAAGAAACTAAACATACTTTTGAACTACAATGTTAAGCCTCATAATAAAGTATTAAAGTCTTTATTTCTATAGGTCTAGTTATAAGATTATTTGTGAGTTATAAATCTCATCTGGTAAAAGAATTATTTCCAGATGTCTGTATTAGCTGCTGACCATGCAATATAAAATTTCACATGATCTATTCCACTAGGCATTTTCCTTCATAGGAGATGATAAATGTCTCTTATGAACCAGCCTGGCAACTAGACAACAGTTAAACATATCACTAGTTGTTTCCCCACCTTTTTGTCTTTCATGTAAGACTTTTTGTCTTACATGAAAAATAAGAATCTCAGCAAATACCAGTTTTTTTGTGTAGTGTAACAAAGGTTATTTATCAATTTCTCAATGAAAAATGATCATATTTTGTATGACCAGGTATCTATAGGGTTCAAAACAAATTGTGCTTAATTTATATGTATATATGTATATGAGTGTGTATATGTACACATATAAAATAGTGTGCATATGTGTGTGTGTATAAATGTATCACCTTTCTGCTATCTCAACTATACCAACACTACCACTAATTTAAAAAAGCATAACTGTTGGGATTGCTTTTTTTCTTCCACAGCATATGGATCTGGATCAATATTTTAGGTGGTTCCTGATATTTATCTAAATAAGGAAACATACATAGTGAAACTTGTTAGGAATATGAACTTTTACGAAGTGGCCCCTAGTCCTATAACCCCTTAAGAAGAGTCTTGGGTAGCATTTTGAGACTTTGGTTACGATATTAACACCAGACAGCAATCTTTTTACAGGATAGTTTCAGCTGGCATCTCTTTAGCATATAAGGAGAATAATATAATTTGCAAAATCCTTAAATTGATTATTAAAAAGGAACAATATATTGTCGATAGGCACTAAAATAAGAGGAAAACATGTAACAACTGTGTGCTTTTAACTTACTTTCCCTCAGGAAATTTATCTTAAATGCTTTAGTTAAAGCAATCATGTGTTTTGGCTTTATCTAAGAAGCCAAGTCCCCTAGAAATCCACTTGACCAGGATTTCCACATGTGTATGATAATAATCACGTTAGGTGCTTATTAAAAATAAGATTTCCTGAGCCTTTTCCAAACAAATTGAATTACATTTACCAGGAGACAATTCGGCCAGCTATGTTTGTAACAAGTGCACTAGAAGTACCTTCTTATCAGGTAAATTTACAGAACATTGCAGTAGACTACTGCCTTCAAGCATCCAAGTACCTTTGTCCACAATATAGTGTCTAACCTCAGTAAGTGCTCAATAACTATGTGTTAGGATGACTGACATTAAGATGCTGACTTCCTTTTTTCCACACTAGTACTGCTTTGGATAAAGATTACTTGCTTAAGCATCAATAGGCATCTGCAAAATGCAGTAGATATGAGTTTGAGTTTTAGAACATTTTTAAAGATGTCTAACCTGTTTATTGGATTATATTTAAACTCTATTTTCCTATGTATAATCCAGACTACAGTTTCCAAGCATCCTCTAATCACTTCTTGCCATGTGATACTCTATCTCTGAAAACAAACAAGTCATACCAAAAAATATATCTGCCCTATGCTTTTCCTTTTTTTTTTTTTTTTTTCTTTTCTCAACTCAAGGAAGGAGAAGAAAACAAGGATTGCTTACCAAATCTTGAAATCTTCAGGATGGGGCATTTAATCAGACAACATTTCTAGTCTTTATTATGACACTTCCAGTGTATCTTTGGTGTACACTGTTGCTTTGAGGATTTATTTTTTCTTTTGATCTTTTTTTCCTTTTCTATCTAAGCATTAGTTTTCTCAGTTTAAGGGGAAATATCTGCACCTATCTTAAACATTGAGGTGAAAATTAAGTAAGATTGAATAAGAGCATACATCGTATCTGAACTTGAGAATATTTGTCCAAATAGTTTTGCTAATAGGAATTATCTACCAACTCTGTTGTCTGACTCATTATTTCACAACATTCTTCAGGAAATAACACTTTTTAAAACATATTGAACATAGGAAAAATATTGTGAATAGATAAACAGTGTAGTTTTCTGCAGAGAATGTTAACCTGAAAAAAACAACCCATTCTGAAATAATTTTCATGAAAGTACAATTTTGTCAGTACCTGGTTTGACTTCAAAAAGTTGGATAGTGCAGTTTCTTAAATCATCTATATAAACATAGACTATTACAGTAAACCTTGACTTAGTACAGCACAGCATTTGCTTAGCCATCTGTTATATTTACATAGCTAGAGTCCAGGCTGCTCCCTGGGGCTCTACAACTTAATCAAGTACTCTATTTACACAGTCATGTATTCCCTGAGAGCTGCCTCTAGCCATGAAGTTTACATTGCTAAATCTATCAGTTAGTTCTAGCTACTAGCCAATCAGTTAATAAAATGGGGAAGCTAGGCCAGAAAGGGAAATCATAGTTAAAATTCTTTTGACTGTCTTAAGAGATTCCTTTAAAGTGCTGAAATTAACTAGTTCCTTCATTTATTTTACTTGGTCACTCTCAGAACAATTTATAGTTGTTACAGAGATTTAGCTGAAACAGAGGTGTACCAAGGGGAAAGAGGTATGTAGACAGTAGAAATTTTTAAAACAATAAGCAACCTACTACAAATTGGTTTGCTTTTTAATACCAACAGAAATTCTAAATATTTTCAATGATAAAATAATCATTCCCAATGAACAAAATCATTTGCAGTATAAGTTCTAATCAAGATAATCGCTGTACTTATTGTTGAGTTTTATATATGTATATATACGTACCCTTTATATATGTATACGTATATATGTCATTATGTTATATATATTTGAGTGTATATATTTCAAATTAGCATCTTATTTTAATAAACATTGCCTTTTAAGAAACATTGTATTCTGCATGAAAGGTAACACAGTTGATTCAGTTATATAACCCTGCTCATATCCACCCATAGACCTTGACTTGTGTATTTGTTTTCTTTTCTTTTTATTTCTTTTTTTTAAGTTTACAATGTTTTGGAATTGGTAAAGTCATTTCAGAATCAATTTGTGTCTCCAAACCTGTGGTCATACATATTCTTATGTGTAGGTAGTAATTTCAAAATAAACAATGATTATAAAGATGAAAACAGGAATTTAGTTATTTCAACTCCATCTTTCTATGGGACCATTTGGAGAGTATTAAAAATTATTCAATAAAATTTATTTTTTGGAAAAATTTTAGGTTTAATGAAAATTGAGTGTATAGTACAAATAGTTCCCATATATGCTCTTTTCCTGCACAATTTCCACTATTATTAATGTCTTGCATTAGTGTGGTACATTTACACAATTAATGAACCTATATTGACACATTATTATTGACCGAAGTCCATAGTTGACATTATGGTTCACTCCTTGTGTTCCACAGTTCTTTGGGGTTTGACAAATGCATAACATGATATTTCTACCATTATATTATCAAACAGAATACTTTCATCTCCCTAGACATCCTTCATTCTTCATCTATTCATTCTTCTCTGTATCCCAAGCCTTGGAAAGCATTGACTTTTTTTACTGTCCTTATAGTTTTGCTTTTTCCAGAATGTCATATAATTGAAATCATATAATATGCAGCTTTTTCAGCCTAGCTTTCACCAAGAAATAAACATTTAAGTTTCCTCCATGCTTTTCCAGGACTTGATAGCTCATTTGTTTCTTTTTTTTTTTCCCTATACCTCTTTTTTTTAATTAATTAATTTTTAAATATTATTATATTATTTCTTTTATATTTTAAAAGATGCTTAGATTACATAAATGTTACAGAAAAATTACAGGGATACCCATGTTCCCCACCTCCCACACCTCCCATAACCTCCCACATAAACATCTTTCATTAGAGTGGCATATCACCTGCAATGGATATACACATCCTGGGGTTTTGCCACTAAGCATGGACCATAGCTCCCATTGTACCACACTGTCTCCCACATAGTTCTGCATGTTACATGCTGATGTAAAATGGCCTATATCTGTCAATGTAATGCCACTCAGGATAATTCCCAAGTCCCGAAAAAGCCCCTGTATTACAACTGCTTTTCCCTCTCCTTGCCCTGAAAGCATCCAGTGGCCACTGGCTCCACCTCAAAGTTGTAATTTCTTCCATTATTGAATCATAATATGTCTACAACAGAATAGCAGTAAGTCCACTCTAGTCCATAGCCCTTCCCCAAATCCTGAGGAGTCTGGGATGGTGATATCCACTCCACCTCCAAGTGAGAGGGGGCTTATATCCCATGGATAAGATGGATGGGATTATCCTGCCTGCAGCTGCAGACTCTCTCCATTCCCTGGGATGACCGTTGTCCAACATCATCTTCTCACCAGGTGACTTGGGTGAGTCCATTAGCTGTAGAGTAGGAGTTGCAGCTCCACCGAGATTCCGGGCACAGTTGGCACATGGGCAGGCCAAAGGCTCTAGTCTCTGGAAGTACACCTACAAACTCCAGCATCACATATAGGTTTGAATAGAAGGGACTGATGGACCATGTGCAGGGAGGACTTATTTGAGTCCAACTCTGTCACTCTCAGGAGCACAGATTCCAAAGTATAGCCCACTGATAAGGCATCAATCTCTGGAGCTATCCCCACTTATTTAGGACCTGGGTGTCTCCAGAGCCCTCAGGAGCCCCTCTGTGTGGGGTGATATCCACTTTGGTGTTCTATGAGATCCTACTGGGGTGTGTATAAGTGTTACATCTGGGATGACCTCCCAACTCTCTTTGACGTCTCTTAGCCACATGAACTCATTTGTCTTTACCTTTTCCCCCTTTTATTCAAGGTCTTTTTCCAGTCATATTGCCAGTTGGCACTTGGTATTAATCCCTCCTTGCCAGGGAGGCATTTCCCCGGGAGTCAAGTCCCGTGCTGGGGGGAAGGTAATGCATTCATATGCTGAGTTTGGCTTAGAGAGAGACCACATTTGAGCAACAAGGAGGCTCTCAGGTGGCAACCCTTAGGCACCCCATAACAGTAGGTTAAGTTTCAATTACAAAAGTAATGACTCATAAGGCTAGTCATCAATAAGAAGAAGCCATTAGTGGGCCATCCTCCTTTGCCAGACACTGCTCCTGCACTCGGGGGACTTTTGCTGCTCCTTTGGAGAATGTGGCAGAGCTCTCCAGGCTGGGAATTCAGTATTCTCTCATTTATTCAGTGATTCTCCACCCACTGTGACCATGCCCCACCCTTGATCATTTGAACAATTTTATATATCTTTTGTGTATATTCAGGTGAACTTCCTCCCATGAAACCCCCATCCTAGACACCCCCCCACCAATGATCCTCTACTGCCCCTGTTGTAACCCTTCTGTGATCTAAACCTTGAAGATGAAACCCATATAATAGCCAAATACAATTAATAGGAAAGTGAAATAATAATGATAAGCTTAAATGCCAGATAAAATATATAGAAACTTAAAAAAACACTAAAAATAAAATAAAATTAAAGGATTGGTATATTCAAAAATTGGGGAAAAAATTAAAAAAAAATTTTTTTTAAATTATTTTTCCTTTTGTCAATGCATTATTGGGTATCCAGTCTGTGCAGTGGCATCTTCCCCTTCTCACTCCCCTGTGTCTCACAAATTTTCATTTAATTTTCAAAGAAGTTTTAGGTCACAGCAAAGTCACACACAGAATACTAGAGACTCTCATATACCCAACCTCCTCACCTTTTCCTCACCCCATATTAAAACCTTTTTGTATGTGGATGGAGCATTGTTATAACTGTTATACAGATAGTGAAACAGCTACTAAACATTGTCAATGGTTTACAGTATAGTTTACAATTTAGACAGTACAGTTTAATAATTTTTGATGATATTTACCATGTCCTGTGTCCATCACTGTAAGGTAATGAAAAACATTTCCCCTGGCCACTAAATACCCCCTGTTTGATCTTTTCTATTCCTTCCTCCCCATCCCCCTGGGGCACATGACACCCCCCATCTTGACTCATTGGATGACAAGATTCATAGATACATGCAACAAGAGGTCTTCACATGCTGATTGTCCTCCCCAATTAGGATCCACTCTTGCTCCTAAGAGACACCCACCTGTCTGTTTCTGGGTGAATCGGTCCTCCCAAAGATGGGGGCTCATCTCCTTCCCACTCACCGTGTGGGTCTCCACTCCCCGACACAACATATTGCGACAGGATAAAGACTCACACACTCCCCAAAAGCCTACTCCAGATGCAACCCATCCTGAATGTCTCCCCATCATATCTGTTATCTTTTTATGTATGTTTACAATTTCTTCAGTATGTTCTCCCAGTATCTTCTTAATATCCTTAATCGCTTCCTTCACTTCATTAAGTTGTTCCATGATATTTGTTTAGAAAGCTTTGATTAGTTGTTCGATGTTCTGCATGTCTTCCTGGTTTTTAGTTTGTTCATTGGACAGGTCTATGTCTTCCTGTTTCTCAGTGTGGTTTGTAATTTTTTGTTGCCCTCTAGTCATCATTTTATGTTGATGGGTTTATTCAGTTGATGAACTTCTCTCTCTGCTCTAGAGTTTTATTTAGCTGGTGGTTCAGTGTGTGTTTCAAGTTTTCTATTTGACACTTTGTTCTTCATATTTTATTTCCTTGCTTCTTTCTATGTTCCCTTGAAGGAAAAGATTAGGGCCAGAGGAACCAAAAGATGTGAGAAAGGAAGAAGGATAATAGTAATATTGATAAGTTAGAAGAAGGGCTGTATAAGACTTAGTAAAATGAGTATTTAACTCATGTAGGCAGTGTAGAGTAATAGGAAAAGAAGTGGAATACCTACAATGGACTGGGAAACCAAATAGAGTAAAATATATATAATGATTTAGAATGCTAGAATGATGAGGAGAGAGAGAAAGAGTAAAGAAAGGGCTGAAAGGAAAAAGTTAATAATAATATAAAAAAGAAGAAAACAGAATAGAATAAATAGAATAGAAATTGATACCCTTAAGTTGTGGACCAATGAAAAAAACATGGTATGTAAGAACCATAAAAGAAAGCAGAAGGCAGAAAGATGAAGGAAGGAAAAGAGATAGCGTTGGGAGACAAAATCAATATAGACAGAGAACGGGAAATCATGGAAGAAGAAGTACAGCAAAGAAGAGACAAGCTAATTTAAAAAAAGAAAGAAAGAAAAAAGAAGAGGGGAGGAAAGAGGAAAGAAAAGGAAGAGACAACAAATTAACAAAGAAAAACCAAACAACCACACAAGCAGTCAAACAAAGCTAAGGAAGAACAGTGTTCCTTCTTGGGCTCTTGTGGAACTTCTCAGCCTGCTTGTGTTCATTAATCAATTGCCCTGCAAGGTTCTGCCTGCAGGTTTTGAGGCAGATTTTAGTGAATAAACTAAGTTAAAAACTTTTTCTTTTTTTTATTTTTTAAAGTGACTGTCTTCTTTTTTTTTTTTGGCAAAATAAGGGAGCCAAAAAAGTCCTCTTCTAGACCACCCCCTTCACCGAGGGGATCCTAAATAGGCTCATGGAAATTAATCAAGCACTTCCCACTTCCTGGCCCCCCCAGGGTAGCTGAAGCTCTGATGCTTGTCAGTGGTGCAGAATGATAAAACTGACTGACTCTGCCCCTTCTAGAGCCAAGCCTCAGTGTCACTGGGCTGTTGGGTAAATCAGGCTTCCTCAGCAGAGTCCCCTTTCCCTTCAGCTTGGTGCTGCTTCAAGCCAGCTTATCTGCTCCCCAAAGCTATGAGGGGGCCCAGGCAGCCAAATCCACAGAAAGGAAACCCCTCTCCACCTTCTGTCAGAACCCTCCCACTCTTGGAGAATGCTCCCTCTCACCGGGTTGCTGGAGGGAGTTGGGGTGTATCCCTGGGCAGCTAGGCAAATCAACCTTCCTCAGCAGATTCACCACTCCCCTCAGCCTGGTGCCACTTCAAGCCAGCTATTTTGTTCCCCAAAGCTGCAAGGGGTTCCAGGCAGCCAAATCCACAGAAAGGAAACCTCTGCCAGAACTCTCCCACTCTCGGAGAATGCTCCCTCTCACCAGGTTTCCAGCGGGAGTTACAGCTCAAACAAGCCTTTTTCCCTGAGAGTGGGACTCATCTGTCTTTGTCAACCACCACAGGCAGGAAAAAAACTCACGAATCTCTCCCGAGCAATCCACCTCGCCATCCAGCTCTCTCCAGATTCTCCAAAGTTCTTGCTCTGTTTGCCCCAGCACAGACCCCCCGGGCAGGACACTGTCCCCAATCAGCTGTCCTCAGAGAGTGAGTCAGCGAGTGCCCTCCTAAACCAACGTCATCTTCTCATTTCTTTTTATCACTGAATAATATTCTATTGCATGGATGTACCACAGTTTGTTTACTGATTTTCCTATTGAAGCACTTCTTGGTTGCTTTCAATTTTGAGCAAATATGAATAAAGCTACTATAAACTTTTGCCTGCAGGTTCTGGTGTACACATATATTTTCAACTCAACTGGAAATCTAGGAGAGGACTGATTACTGGAGAATTGGTAAGAATATGATTAGTTTTATAAGAAACTCCCAAACTATTTTCCAGAGTGGTTGTACCATTTTGTTTTCCACCAACAGTAAAATGAGTGTTCTTTTTGCTTGGCATCCTCTTAAGCATTTTGTATTGCCAGTTCTATTTTTTATTTTTTAAGCCATTCAAATAAGTTGTGTAGTGATATCTCATTGTTTTTCAGGGATTTACAATTATCTAGGGACATATGGCATTGAGCATTTTTATATAATTATTTGACATCTGTACATCTTCTTAGGTGACTCATCTCCAGTTTTTTGCCCATTTTTAATTGGGTTATTTCTTTAATTATTGATGAGTTTTAAGCATTCTTTTTATATTTTGGATGAAGGGCTTTTATCAGGTATGTGTGTTTTGAAATTATTTGCTCCAAGCATGTGGCATTCCTTCTTATTCTCTTAACACTGTCTTTGCACAGTAGAAGTGTTAAATTTTAATAAATATCTAATAATTTTCTTTTTCTTTTAAGGATTGTGCTTTGGGTGTTAAATCTAAAACCTCATGCATTTTATATTAGGGTCTATGATCCATTTTGAATTATTTTTGTGAAGTGAGTAAGACCTGTATCTACAGGAAGGGAGGGGCATATGGCTATCCAATGGTTCTAGCACCATTTATTGAAAAGACTATTATTTCTCCATTGAAATGCTTTTGCTCCTTTCTCAAAGATCAGTTGACTGTATTAACATGGGTCTATTTCTGGTCTATTATGTTCCATTGCCCTATTTCTCTAGTCTTTCACCAATGCCATGCCATCTTGATTACTGCACCTCTAAAGGAAGTCTTGAAATTGGGTATTGAGAGACCTCCAAGTTTGTCCTTCTTCTACAGTATTGTTAGCTATTCTGTCTTTTGGCTTTCATATAAACTTTAGAATAAGTTTATATTATATACTACAATATTGTTAGCTATTCTGTCTTTTGGCTTTCATATAAACTTTAGAATCAGTTTGTATTATATACAAAATAACATAATAGAATTTTAATTGGAGTTGCATTAGATATATGTCAAGTTCAGAAGTATTGACATCTTAACAATATTAAGCCTTTCCAGTCATGAATACACAATAGCTCTATTTATTTAGATCTTTCATTTCTTTCACCAGAGTATTTTAGTTTTTCTCAAAGACAATTTGTACATATTTTGTTTGATTTCTCTTTTGTGGTGCTAATTATATAGCATTATGCTTTTAATTTAAACTCCAATATTTCATTGCTAGAAAGCAATTGATTTTGAATATTAACCTTGCATCTTACAACTTATAATCAATTATTAGTTCCTGGCATTTTGGGTTGATATTTTTGGATTTTCTACATAGACAATTACATCTTCTGTGAACAAAGACAGTTTCATTTCTCCCTTCCTAATCTGAGTATCTTTCATTTAATTTTCTTATTTTATCATACCAGGTAGAGCTTCCAGTATGAACTTGAATAGGAGCGGTAAGAGGGGACACCATTGTCTTCTATTTAAAATTAAAAAATTTTTTTTTGGATTAGAGAAGTTTTAGGTTTACAGAAAAATTATGCAATAAGTTCAGCATTCCCATGTACTCTACCTCCTGCATGCAGTGTTCCTATTATTAACATTCTGCATTAGTTTGCTACCTTTGTTAAAATTGATGAAATAATATTAGTATAATTATATTACCAATGATAATTCATAATTTACATTAAGGCTTAATGTTTGTGTTGTATAGTCCTATGGTGTTTTAATTTTTTTTTTCCAGTAACATATATAAAACCAAAAAGTTCCCCATTTGACCACATTCAAATAAACAATTCAGTGGTGTTAATTATATTCACAATGGTGTGCTACACCATTCATTACCAAAATATTTCCATTATCCCATACAGAACCTCTGTATTAATTAAGCATTAATTGCCCATTCTCCAACCTCACGAGAGCCCCCAGAAACCTGTATTCTAGTTTGTAACTCTATGAATTTGCATATTCTCATTGTTTCATATCAATAAAACCTTACAATATTTGTCTTTTTTGCATCTGGCTTATTTTAGTCAACATGATGTCTTCAAATTTTCATCCAAGATTTTGTTCAGAGTTTCATTATTTTTTTGGCTGAATAATATTTCATTGTCTGTATATGCTATATTTGTTTATCCATTCATCTGTTGATGGACATTTGGGTTGATTCCATCTTTTGGCAATTGTAGATAAGGCTGCTATAATCATGGGTGTGCAAATATATGTTCAAGACCTGTTTTCAATTCTTTTTGAGTATATATCTATAAGTGGGATGGCCAAGTCTTATGATAATTCTATGGTTAAATTTATGAGGGATTTCTAAAGTTATTTTCATGGTGGCTGTACCATTTTACATTCCCACTATCAATGAACAATTGTTCTTATTTCTCCACATTCTTTCCAATCCTTGTTATTTTCCATATTTTTATAGTAGCTATTCTAGTGGGTGTGAAAAGATATCTCATTGTGGTTTTGATTTGCATTTCCATAATGGTTAGTGATGTTGAGCATATTTTCATGTGCTTGTTGGTTTTTTATAGAACTGCTTTGGAGAAATGTTTATTCAAGTCTTTTGTCTATATTTTAATTGGATAGTTTGTCCTTTTGTTGTTGAGTTGTAGGATGTATTTATATATTTTGGATATTGTGCTATTATTGGATATGTGGTTCCTAAATATTTTCTCCCATCGTATATATTGTCTTTTTACTTTAATGATAAAGTGCTTTGATGTACAAAATTTTTTTATTTTGATGAAGTCTCACTTACCTGTTTTTTATTCTTCTCCTTATATTTTGGTGTAAAATTTAAGAAACCATTGCCTACCAGAAAGTTATTGAAGATGTCTACATATGCTTTCCTCTAGGAGTTTCATTCTTATATTTAAGTCTTTAATCTATTTTGAGTTAACTTTTTTTATATGGTGTGAGTGAGAAGTTCCCTTTCATTTATTTGCATATAGGCATCCAGTTTTTCCAGAAGCATTTGTTGAAAAGACTCTTCTTTCCCTATTAAGTTGACTTAGCACCATTGTTAAAATCAATTGGCCGTAGATGTGAGGGTTTACTTCTGCCCTCTCAATCCAATTACAATGACCTATATGTATGTCCTTGTGCCAGTATGATGCTGTTTTTATTATCATAGCTTTGTAATGAGTTTTAAATTGGGAAGTGTGAGCCTTCCTACTTCATTATTCTTTTTAAAGATGGTTCAGGGCTCCTTACCCTTCCAAGCAAGTTTGATGGTTGGCTCTTCTATTTCTGCAAAGAAGGCTGTTGGAATTTATGTTGAATAATTGCAGTGACAGGAATATTGATCTGTATTTTTGTGTTCTTGGTATCTTCATCTGGCTTTGCTATTAGGGTGCTATTTGTCTCATAGAATGAGTTAGAAAGTGTTCCTTCCTGTTCAAATTTTTGGAAAAGTTTGAGAAGGATTGCTGTTAATTTTTTTTTGCAATGTTTAGCAAAATTTACCTTTGAAGCTGTCTGGTCTTGGGCTTTTTTAGGGGAAGCATTTGATTACTGAGTCAGTCTCTTTACTTTTCATTAGTCTGTTGAGATCTTCTATTTCTTCTTGAGTCAGTATAGCTGGTTTGTGTTTTTATGAACCTGTGAAATTCAGGTTAGGTTATCTAATTTGTTGATACAGTTATTCATATTACCCCCTTAATCCTTTTTATATCTGTGGGATAGTAATGCTCCTCTTTCATTTCTGATTTTAGTTATTTTTGTCCTCTCTCATTGCCAGTTTCATTGATCTTTTCACAATAACAACTATTGGTTTAGTTCATTCTTGCTATTGTTTTTTTTTTTCTTTCATAATTGAGATTTTACTGGTTGTTTTGAAGATCAGCACAGACGTTATGAACAATTTGTACACAATTCTTAATGTACGTACCGAAAACCTAAAAAGCCATGTAGTTTTTCTAAAGTTATTCCAGTGACTTTCCAGCTTAAAATTTGGAGGCAAGTTTTCCTTAAGAGGATATCAAGTACCAATATCTTCAAATGTTGATAAACTGTTACATCTTTAAGTCCCACTAATTCACAATTTAATACCATCCACGTTACATACTCACATTTCCAATCTTTTACAGCATATAACAAAGTTATTAGAAAAACTGGACAACCACGACCAAGGATGTTGTAGAGTTCTGACAGGGAGAGCCAAGATCAGGGAAGTGGTTTTAAGAAACATGTCCACTAAAAAATATGGGAATAGGAGTAATTTAAAATGCTCAACACATATTAAATGCATGATTGTGATTCCAAATCACTCTTTAGTATGTGTTGTATTATAGGGTATAAAAACTGCCAGCCCCCAGTGTAATGTTAAGTTGACACCCAAGACAGTCAAAGCCTCCCATAATTCAATATCCCACTATTTTCTGGTTGTACCAAAAAATAACCAGCAAATGATTTCCCCTCTTAAAAAAAAGAATTTACACTTAAAAAAGTGGGATGAGGTGGGATTCCAATCGCCTTCTTAAAAATGTTTCTTCTAGAGCTACTAAAAACCTTGCATTTACAAAATAGCTGATAAAAATATTCCTCTGGATTGTACAAGAAGGGAGAAACAGGGACCACTGATAAGACATGGTATATGGTATTAACCAGACTTGGCTTCTTTCTCTCCTGCTTCATCAGAGGTTGGACTCTCCTCATTTTTAGTTTCTCCATTTTCTGCAGGTAAATCTTCTTTACTTTCTTGGTTAGCCACTTCAGCTTGTTTTCCCTTTGCTCCCCTTTTTCCTTTTGGTTGCACTTTTTTATCTGAAGATTTATCCTTTCCCGCTGCCTTTTTTGGCTTCGCTTCCACTTTCACAGGAGCGGGTTTAGCGGATAGCCTCGCCGACCGCCTCTTGGGCTCCTCCTTCCCCGCCGCTCCGGCCGAGCTGACCTTCCTCTTGGGCATCTTGGCGGTGCTGCGGGACGCAACCCGCGGAGAGCCTTCTCAAAGCCGAGCTGCTGGCTGTTACCGCTCCTCCCGCCGCCCGAGCTGCTGGGACCAGCGGCGGGGTCGCTGGAAGAACCCCTTGCTATTGTTTTTTATTCTTTATTTCTTTTTTCACTATTCTAATCTTTGTTATGTCCTTACGTTTGCTCTCTTCAAGTTTAATTTGTTCTCTTTTTCCTAGATCTTCTAGTTGTTAAGCTAGATCCCTGATTTGATATCTTTCTTCTTTATAAATGCAAACATTTAGAGCTGTACATTTCGCTCTCAGCACTGCCTTTTCTGCATCCCGTAATTTTTGATACATTGTATTTTTGTTTTAATTTGCCTCATTATGTTTCGTAATTTCTGTTGTGATTTATTCTTTCACGCATTCATTTAGAGTGCATTGTTTAATTTCCATATATTTGTGTATTTTGCAGTTATCCCACTTTATTGATGCCTAGCTTCTTTCCATTGTGTTTGGAGAAGACATATTGTTTGATTTCAATATTTTAAAATTAATTGAGCCTTGTTTTGTGGCCTAACATATATCTATCTGGAATTAACTCATCGGTACTAGAGAAGAATTTGTATTCTGCTGTTGTTGGATGAAGTGTTCATAAATGTTTATTTTTATTATTATTATTATTTTTTTAAAGATTTTATTTATTTTTTCATTTATCCCCCCCTTGCTACTTGTGCTCTCTGGGTCAGCCAACCACGCCGTGCGGGCAGGCCCGCCTTCACCAGGAGGCCCCGGGAACCGAACCCGGGGCCTCCCATATGGTAAAGGGGAGCCCTACTGATTGAGCCACAGCCACTTCCCATAAATGTTTATTAATAAAGACAAGTTGAGTCAGAATATTTTCAAGTCTTCTATTTCCTTATTGATCTTCTCTCTAGATGTTCTATTCATTATTGAAAATAGTATGTTGAAGTTTCAAACTACTAATGTAGAACTGTCTATTTCTCTCTTCGAATCTGTCTGTATTTACTTCATACATTTTAGGGCTCAGCCATTAGTTGTATATATATTTATAATTTCAAGTTTTCTTGTTGAAATGATGTCTTTATCAGTATATAATGACCTTCTATTGTTTTAATTTCCTAGACTGTCCAGTAGAAATGGGTTAGCTAAAACAGTGGGAATTTATTTGCTCATGGTTTTGAGGCTGGGAAAATGTTCAAATCAGGGCACAGATATCTCCATGGAGATTCATGTGATATGTTTGGACTGCAGGTCTTACATCCAATGGATGCTGCCCAGAGTTCACTACATATTAAATTTTGTCCTGAGTCCCATGAGAGAGACATGGAGTTCTCATTTGCTTTCTAGCACAGTAAGGGCATGATTTGTGGAATCTGACCTGCACTGAAGTAGCTTCCTAGATCCATGTTCATTTAAACCCTCACTCACATGGAGCGCTATTCTCTGGGGACTTGCTTCCCAGAAGCTCAGAATTTTCCAAACCATCAGTTTCTGCTTTCTTTGTGCCTAGGAGTTCACTCCTCAACCAAATTATCCCTTTCCTCTTTCATTTTAGTATAAACTGCAAGGAGAAATCAGGCTTCACATTCCACACTTAGCTTGGAAATCTCAGCAAAATAATCAAGCTTGTCAACTTGTCAATTTCAAGTCTTGCCTTCCATTCGACATCAGAACTCAATTTTGAAAAAAAAAAGAACTAAATTTTGCAATGTTCTCTGCCAGCATAAAACAAGAATCACCTTTCCTCCAGTTTCCAATAACATATACATTATTTTCTTCTAAAGTTTCATCAGAAGTACCATTAGCATCCATACTTCTAACAGCAGTCTCTTCAAAGCAATCTATGCCTTTTCTATCAAGTGCCTCACAATTCTTCCAGCTTTTACTCATTACCCATTTCCAAAGCTATTTTCACATTTTTTGTATTTGCAATAATAGCACCCCATTCTACTGGTACTGAAATATGTGTCTTTGAATTTAAGGTTAGTTTTTTGTAGACAGCATATAGTAGTTTCATGTTTTTTATCCATTGTGAAAACCTCTGGGTTTTGACTAGAAGGATTAATCATTTATATTTAAAGTAAATAGTGATAATGCAGTATATTTTCTGCCACATTGCTATTTGGTCTTTGTAAATATTAGTCCTTTTGTCCCTCTTTCCTTTCATCAATGACTACTTTCATATTTATTTGATTTTTGTAGTGTATCATTTTGAGTCTCTTCTCATTTCCCTCTGAGTATATTTTTCACATTGTTGTGGTTACCATAGGGATAAAATTTAACATCCTAAATCTATAACATAGACATTTGTATGGATACCAAACTAATTTCAATAATATACTCAAACACTATCTTTATACCTCTAAATCCCCCCACTTTTAGTTGTAACTTGTTCAAAATTATATATTTATGTGAGGATTGGGGGAAGATGGCAACAAACTAACAGGCAGAGCTCATTTTTCTCACATAAACAATGGAGAAAGAGCCAAAAGCTGTCCTAGGGACCTGCTTTGGGGATCAGCAAACCAAGACAGTGCTACACAACTCCCAGGATGGTGTAGGACAGAGAGACCAAGAAGCTGAAATGACAAACGTGAGTTACCAAGCTCTCATGGCTGCCAGAAAGGGCTCCTATCCCCCACCCCTAAGATATTAAGCTGGTGAACAACCCCTGGATTGCTTCAGCCAACATAATGGGAAAGGGACAATTTTCTTCTTTTCAGCTGTTTCAAGGGAAAAGGGAGAGGGAGTCAGGGAGCTTTTCTTCAGTGAATTTAACGAGCAGCACTTGCTTTGAATCTCCGCTCTGGAGATTCAACACAAGAACACAGGAAAGACAAGACTGAAACACCTCAATGGAAAGGTGTGCTGACGAGCCCCATTTGCTGGGGGTGGGGGGGCGGGGAGGTTCTGGGTATAGCATATACAAAAACTGTGGCACTCTTTGTATGTTACACCTGGGAGAAAATCTCCACCCCAATATAGAATCCTTGACCCAATTTTGAAAATGTAAGCAAGGCAATTTTAAAGACAGAATTAGGTGAACCAAATATCAAAGAAGAGCTGTGAAAAAAAATAAGCAAGAGAGAGAAATCAGCCATCAGAATAAATTCACCAATTCAGATGCCTAGAAATCAGCAAAATTTAAGCCATTCTAGGAAACAGGAAAAGATGGCCCAACCAAAGGAACTAAACAAATATCCTGAAGAGCTACAGGATTAAAGACCATTAATCAGTGATAATCACACAATTATCTTAAATCACTTCAAAGAATTTAAAGAAAATACGATTAAAGAAATAAAGGATATTAAGAAGATACTGGGTGGCCATAAAGAACAATTTGAAAGTCTGGAAAGAAAAGTAACAGACTTTTTGGTAATGAAAGTCACAACAGATGAGATTAAAAATTCACTAGAGGCACATAAGAGCATATTTGAATTGCTCGAAGACAGGAGAGCAGAATGAGAAGAGAATGGGAAAAAATGGAACAGAGTCTCAGAGAATTGAATGACAATGTAAAATGCACAAATATACACGTTATGAGTGTCCCAGAAGAGAAGAGAATAAAAAAGGCGCAGAAGGAATATTTGAGGAAATAGTTAATGAAAACTTCCCAGCAGTATGAAAGGAATAAATATGAATATCCAAGGATAATGCACCCTTAAAAAAGTAATCCAAATAGACCTACCATGAGACACCTACTATTCAGAATGATAAATATCAGAGATAAAGAGAGGATTCCGAAAGCAGCAAGAGAAAAGCAAAGCGTCACATACAAGGGAAAATTGAAAAGATTGTGCACTGACCTCACATCAGAAACCATGGAGCTGAGAAGAAAGTGTTATGATGTATTTAAGGTACTGAAAGAGAAAAATTGCCAGTCAAAAATTCTATATCTGACAAAACTATCCTTCAAAATTGAGGGTGAGTTCACAGTCTTCACACACACGCACACACACACACACAAAACAAACTTGATAGAATATGTTACTAAAAGACCAGAATTACAAGTGATATTGAAGGGAGTACTGCAACCTGAAAGGAAAAAAAACAAGGGTGAGATATTTGGAGAGGAGTTTAGAAATGAGGATTATTAGGAAGGGTAAACTAAAGGGTAAAAAGACAGACAATAGAATAATATGACAACAGAGAGCAGAAAGACAAAATGGATGAACTAAGTAATGCCTTTACAGTAATAATATTGAATGTAAATAGATTGAACTCAATCAAAAGACATCGACTGATTAAGTGGATAAAAATATATGAGCCATCTATATATTGTCTACAAAAGACCTGTCTCAGACATAAAGACACAACCAGGTTAAAAATGAAAAGTTGGAAAGAGGTATTCCATGCAAATAGTAAACAAAAAAGAGCTGGAGTAGCAATACTAAATTTGGGCAAAATAGATTTCAAATGAAAAACTGTTATAAGGGAAGATGAAGGTCATTGCATATTAATAAAAAGGGCAATTCACCAAGAAGTAATAACTGAGCTAAATATTTATGCCCCTAACCTGAGTGCCCTAAGATACATGAGGCACATACTGGTAAAACTGAAGGGAGAAATCGTTGTACAAATCGATGCCCAAAGTAGCCAAAACGATCTTAAAAAAGAACAAAGTTGAAGGACTCTCACTTCTTGACTTTAAATCATATTACTTAGCTACAGTGGTAAAAACAGCATTGTACTGGCATAAAGACAGACACATTGACCAATGGAACCAAACTGAGAACTCAGAAATAGACCCTCACATCTAGTCAAGTGATTTTTGACAAAGCTGTCAAGACTCCCAGCTGCACCAGAACAGTCTATTCAACGAATGGTGCCGGGAGAACTGGACATCCACATCCAAAAGAAAGAAATAAGACCCCTATCTCACACCTTATACAAAAATTAACTCAAAATGGATCAAGGACCTAAATGTGAAAGCAACAACCATAAACTCCTAGAAGAAAATGTAGGAAAACATCTTCAAGATCTTGTGGTAGGTGTTAGATTCTTAAACCTTACACCCAAAGCACGAGCAAAATTAAATAAATGGGACCCCCCCAAAATTAAACACTTTTGCACATCAAAGGACTTTGTCAAAGGGTGAAAAGGCAGCTGACTCAATGGGAGAAAATATTTGGCAATCACATATTGATAAGTGTTTAAAATCCATGATATACAAAGAGATCATACAACTCAACAATAAAAAGACAGATTACCCAATTAAAAAATAAGCCCAAGACTTCAAAAGACAATTGTCCAAAGAAGAAATTCAAATGGCAGAGAAACACATGAAAAGATGTTCAACATGAATAGCAATTAGGGATACGCAAATGAAAACTACAATGAGATATCATTTCACAGCTATTAGACTGGCTGCTATTAAAAAGTTGGAAACTATAAATGTTGGAGAGGATGTGGAGAATAGGAAAGCTTACTCACTGCTGGTGGGAATGGAAAATTGTACAGCCACTGTGGAGAACTTTTTGGCAGTTCCTAAGGAATTTGAATATAGACTTGCCATGTGACCTGGCAATACCATTACTAGGTATAGGTATATATCCAGAAGAACTGAGAGCACAGACACGAACAGACATCTGCACACTGATGTTCAAGGAAGCATTATTCATGATTGCCAATAGTTGGAAACAACCCAGGTGTTCATCAACTGATGAATGGTTAAAGAAATTGTGGTGTATACACATGATGGAATATTATGCAGCAATAAGAAGAAATGAAGTTGTGAAGCATATGACATGGATGAACCTGGAGGACATTATATTGAGTGAAGTAAGCCAGACACAAGAGGACAAATAATGTATGATTGTGCTATTATGAACTAAATGTATTGTATAAACTCATGGATTTAATAATTGAAATATAGGTCACCAGAAATTAGAAGGAGGGTAGAGAATGGAAAGCTAAAGGCTAATCTGTACAGAATTGGTAAAAAGTTTGATTGTATATCTTTGGGAAATGAGCAGAAATTGTGAAAGCATATCATGGTGTTTGTAACTAGCAGTACTATTGTACGGGTATGACAGTAGTTGGAATGGAAAGTCTAAGGTTATGTATATTACTAGACGGATAACTAAAAACTGTAACATAGCACTCTATAAGATTATAAAAGCTCATATAAAACACAAATATGGGTGTGATTGCATATATAAGACTGTTTTTACAAAATATATATACAAATATACTAGAGAGAAGTAAAAAGAATAGCAACTATGTACAGCAGGGGAAGCATAGAGAGATTGAGAGGTGATGAGTTTTGTTGTTTGTTTTTTTGCTTGTTATTATTTTATTAGAATAATGAAAGTGCTGTAAGAATGTTTGAAGTGTTGAATGCATGAATATGTGATTACACTGAATAGCACTGATTGTATACTTTGAATGGATTTATGAAATATATATATATAAATATAATTATTATTATTTTTGGTGGGCAAAGAACATTTAATAAGGAGCTTATGTGGGGCCTCATCCTCAATGATACAGAGTGAATATCCTCTCTCTTGGACAGTTTAAGACTGTTCATGACCTAAATCCTCATCTGTGGCAGCAGGCAGAGAGCATGACACTCTGAACCTCAAGCTTCACTTGCCATAAAGCAAGAGGGGTCTTTGATACCACATGTCTATGTGTGGATGGAGAAGGTATGTGAAGGGGGAAGCATAACTAAAAAGTACAGTGCTCAGGACAGATAATCAAGGTCCAGACATTCACAGTGTTTTCTAAAAGGGCAGAAGTTACACTTTCACAGTTACTATGTAAAATGAACATTTACAATGTCAGTAGGGCTGAAGTTACATCTTTACAGTAATTACTAAGGGATCTATTGATAAAAAGGAGGTCAAGCAGTTTACAGGTCGGATTATTCTTAGAGTTTCTGGGAGAGAAGTCTAAACATATATTTTACTTATCAGTCATGCACTCACAAACAGTTATTTCTCAATGCTGGCTGTATAACTATTAAGAAATGAAATGCCTCTGTGACTAGAAGGGGAAAGAACTGAAACGGTTGTGGGAAAAATGCAAATCCATATATGCTACAGTGAGAGACAAAAACAGTATAAGACTTGCAAAGTGAAATAGAAAAATGACAGAAGAAATTACAATATGCTGTCTGCGAGAGACTTGTCTTTCATTCAAAATCTAAATAGGTTGAAGGTGAAAGATGGAAAAAAAGACACCATGCAAGTTGTAACCAAAAGAAAACTGAGGTTGCTATACTAATATAAGACAAAGTAGTCTTTAAATCAAAAACTTATATCACGGACAGAGATAGTAACTACATACTGATAAAGGGAACAACTTAATAGGAAGGTGTAACAATTATATGCACCTAACTGCAGAACCAAAATACATGAAGCAAATACTGCAGATTTGAAGAGAAAAATAAAAAGTTCTACATTAATAGTAGGAGACTTTAACATACCATTCTCAATAAGGGATAGAACATCTAGTGAGAATATCAATAAGGAAGTACAGAACTTGAATGATACATGCAACCAACTAGACCTAACAGACATTTGGAGAACCCTACAGCTGACAAAAACAAAGTACATATTTTTCTCAAGTGCACATGGATCATTCTCCAAGACAGATTATATATTGGGTGTCAAGACAAGTCTCAATAAAATAAAAAATATTGAAATCATACCATGTATATTCTCCAACCACAATGGAATGAAGTTAGAAATAAATAACAGAGAGAGAAAGGGGAAATTCACAGATATGTGGAAATTAAACAGTATAATCTAAAATAACCAATGGTATAAAGAGGAAATCAGAAGTATGATTGGGAAATATCTTGAGCTGAATGAAAATGAAAATACTACATACCAAAACTTTTGGGATGCAGCAAAGGCATAGCTGAGAGGGAAATTTATAGTTCTGGATGCTTACGTTAACACTGAATAAAGACTTCAAATCAGAGCTAACATCAAAACTGGAAGAATGTGAAGAAGAAGAGCAATGTAAACCAATCGCAAGCAGAAGGAAGGAAATAGCAAAGATAAGAGCAGAGATAAATGGAAAAAAAAAAGAAGAAAACAAAAGAGCATTAACAAAACCGTAAGTTCATTCTATGTTTTATTAATATATATCAATAAAATTTATTTGTTAAAAAGAAAATAAATTATATTTTTATATTGTATGACCAAACCCACAGAAATCATCACTTTTTATGCTCTGAATTTTAGAATTTGTAAGAACTAAAATGTGGTGTTACATACCAAAATACACAATGCGTCACTGACATTTATAATTATACAAATGAAGTTAGAAATAAATAACAGAGAGAGAAAGGGGAAATTCTTTTTATGCCTCTTCAATCCACTCTCTAGAGTAATTTTCTTTCAGTCTGAAGAATTCTCTTTAGCATTGTTTGTAGGGCATGTTTAGTGGTGACAAACTCCTTCAGCTTTTGTTTATCTGGGTAAGTCTTCATTGCTTCCTCATTTTTGAAAGATAATCTTGTAAGATAAAAAATTCTTGGTTAGCAATTGTTTTCTTTCAGCACTTTATATGTTTGCCCCACTACCTTACCGCCTTTGTAGTTTCTGATGAGAATTCAGCATTTATTCTTACTAGGGCTCCCTTGTACATAACATGTTACTTATCTCTTGCAGCTTTCAGAACTATCTCCTTGTATTCAGCATTTGACAGTTGACTGCTATGCTCTGAACTTGGTTCTTTGACTTATCCTGTTTGTGGTTCATTGGGATTCTTGAATATACATATTCAAGTCTTTCAGTAAATTTGAGATGTTTTGCCATTGTTCCTTTGAATATTCCTTTTTCTCTTTTCTCTCTTTTTTCCACTTCTGGCACTTCCCATAATGCACATATTGTTATTATTGATAGTATCCCATGAGTTTCATACATTTTATCTTTTTTTTTTTTTAGGATTATTTATTTATTTATTTATTATTTATTTTTTTGGCAGTTCTTTTTTTCTTTATTTTTTTTTTCAAGTTCCGCCATTGAATTTTTTTTTTATTGTGTGTAAAAATCAAAATTTTCACAGTACATACCAATATTTGTAAAATGATATATAAATATATATGCATATATGTGCATTTGCTTACAAAAATGTTATTTTTATATATATAAATATATTTTAAGAGGTGCTTAGATTACCTAAAATATTACACGGAACCCACCGGGATTCCCATGTTGCCCACCTCCCACACCTCCCATCACATCCCACACAAACATCTCTCATAATTGTGGCCCACCACCCTCAATGGACTTACACATCATGGGGCCTTGCCACCAACCATAGACCACAGTTCATATTGTAGACCACACTCTCTCCCACACAGTTCTGAGTGGTGTGTGCTGATTTAAAATGGCCTACATTCGTTGCCACAACGGTACTCTGGACAACCTCCAAATCCTAAAGAACCCCTGTATTTCAACTGCACATCCCCTCCCTGCCCCAAAAGTGTCAAGTGGCCACTGGCTCCACCTCATTGTTATAATTTCTTCCATTGCTAGAATCACCATATGTGTACAACAGAATACCATCAAGTCCACTCTAGTCCATAGTTCTTCCCCCAATCCTGAGGGGACTGGGATGGTGATGTCCACTCCACCTCCAAGTGAGAGAGGGCTTATATCCCATGGATATGGTGGGTGGGATGATCCTTCATGCAGATGCAGGCCCTCTCCATTCCCTGGGCTGGCCGTTGCCCATCATTGTCTCCTCACCAGGTGACTTGGATGAGTCATTGAGCTGTAGAGTAGGAGTTCCAGCTCCACCGAAATTCCATGCACACCTGGCACATAGGTAGGCCAGAGGTTCCAGTCTCTGGAAGTATACCTAAAAACTCTAGCATCACATATAGGTTTGAATAGAAGGGACTGGTGAACGATGTGCAGGGAGGACTTATTTGAGTCCAATTCTGTCACTCTCAGGAGCACAGATTCCAAAATAGAGCCCACTGATAAGGCATCAGTCTCTGGGGTTATCCCCCCTTATATAGGACCTCGGTGTCTCCAGAGCTCTCAAGAGCCCCTCTGTGTGGGATGATAGGCACTTTGACATTCTATGAGCTCCTACTGAGGTGTGTGTAAGAGTTGCCTCTGGGATGACCTCCCGACTCTCTTTGAAGTCACTTAGCCACTTGAACTCCTTTGTCTTTACCTTTTCCCCCTTTTATTCAAGGTCTTTTTCCAGTTGTGTTGCCAATTGGCACTTGGTATTAATCCCTCGTTGCCAGGGAGGCTCATCCCCGGGAGTCATGTCCCACATTGGGGGGAAGGTAATGCATTCATATGCTGAGTTTGGCTTAGAGAGAGGCCACATTTGAGCAACAAGGAGGCTCTCAGGTGGCAACCCTTAGGCACCCCACAACAGCAAGCTAAGTCTCATTTACAAGAGCAAAGACTCACAAGGGTAGTCATCAATAAAATGAACTCATCAGTGGGTCATCCTCTTTTGACAGACACTGTCCCTGCACTCAGAGGACTATTGCTGCTCTCTTGGAGACTGTGGCAGAGCTCTCCAGGCTAGGAATTCAGATTCCCTCATTTATTGTGTGATTGTCCACCCATCGTGACCGTGCCCCATCTTTTGATCTTTTGAAAAATTTTGTATATCTTTCATGTATATTCAGATGAACTAACTCCCATGAATCCCTCCTCCCAGACACCCTCCACCAATAATCCCCTGCAGTACCCATTGTAAGCTTTCTGTGATCCAAATCCTCCATGAACATGTAGTCCATAAAATAATCAAATACACTTAATAGGAAAAAGAATCAACAATGATAAGCTTGCATGCAAGAGACAAACATAAGGAAACTCAGGAAAAAAAAAAACAAATAATCAATCAAAAAAACAAAATATAATTAGCGGATTGGGACATTCAAAAACATGGGGATAAAAGCAAAACAAATGCCTTAAAATATATATATATATATGTATATATATACTTTTTTCCTTTTATCACTGTGTTATCAGATGTCCAGTATGCCATGACACCTTCCCCCTCTCAATCCCCATTATCTCCCAAATTTTCATTTAATTTTCAAAGACGTTTTAGTTCACCGCAAAGTCACACACGGAGTACCAGAGATTCCCAGACACCAAACCACCCCCCCTTCCCCACCCCATATTAAACCCCCCCTTTTATTTTTTTGGATGTTAGCATTGTTATAACTTTATACAGATAGCAAAATATAGCAACTAAACATTGTCAATGATTTACAGTATAGTTTACAATTTAGATGATACAGTTTAATAATTTTGATGATATTTACCATGTCCTGTGTCCATTACTGTAAGGTAATGAAAAACCTTTCCCATGACCACTAAATACCCCATTAGAACTTGACTGTTCCCTTCCCCCCATCATAATGCACATATTGTTATTATTGATAGTATCCCATGAGTTTCATACATTTTATCTTTTTTCATTCTTTTTTCTTCATGCTTTCAGCCTGATCATTTCAATATCCATGTCTTTGAGTCACAACTTCTTTCCTCTGCCTGCTCCAATCTGTTGCTGAAATTTTCTAGGGAGTTTTTCATTTCAGTTATTATGGTCACAAGTCCAGTTTTCTTATTGCTCCTTTTAAAATTTCTATCGCTTAACAGAGTTACTCATACTGCCCATCATTTTCCTAATATTCATTAGCTCTTTCTTTGATGGTATAAAAATGAAGGAATATTTTCCTTTATCTCCTTGAGTATACTGAAGATCTTTTTTTAAGGGTCTTTGTCTGGTATGTCCAAAGTCTGGTCTTTACTGACGGTTTCTGAATTTTTACCTTGTTCCTTAGGATGGGTCATAATTTCCTGTTTCTTTGTCTTGCAGTCTTCTGATGCACATTGTACATTTTTAATGTATTAACTCTTGAAAGAGTCCCTGAGTTATCTGTTCCTAAACATTGTATGCAACTAGGGATATGAAAAAGATTTCCTTGAGTGCCAGGAACTAACAAAAATAAACCAAATAAAAACAGCTTTCATAGTCTTTGCAAATTGGGTCTGCGTTGGCTGTTGCTCTCTTGCAGAATTAGCCTGCTTACTAAGTAAATCGGTCCAAATCAAAAGTAAGTGCAGGATCCTCTCTGTCTTTTCCGAAGTGATGTCTTGTGATGGGCTTGTGCTTGCTTGTTGCTTTAGTAGTTCCCCTGATAACAGGAACCCAAATGTCCCTTCTAGTCCTTATCATATAGACTGCCCCCACTATATTCAATTTTATATATTAAAGCTATAATCCTTTGTTCAGACCACTTATACTTAATTTTGTCTTACTCCGCTTTAGCTAGCTTTATGCTGCTTCTGCCTGCATGGAAGGTTCTGAGAAGATAGTCAGAGATGAATTTAGTGATTCAGTTTCAAACTGCCTCCCAATAGATTGTCATGGATACACAGGCACAGCTGTATGCTCATAGGGATTACATAGTTTCTTCTAGTGCAGGACCAGGGACTGAAAATGGTGGCACAGGCCTGGCTCCACACTACACCAGTGAGGTTTTGGGACTAGCAAAAGCACCATGAACTTCTCCTATAAGTTTTACAGCTGCATTTTCTTGATTCAGCACTTGGCTGATAAACATATTTTTTCTTTGTTTCAGATTTGTTTTTAATCTAATGGATTCTTTGGGGGAATAAATGAAATAATATGGTTGAATGAGTTTTAGGAAGAGACAAGTAAAGAAGCTTTATAGACTCTACATAAAGTCAACTGGATTATATAAGTACCACATAAATCATCATCACCATCATCATGATCATTTTAAGGAAACCATTACTGTAGGAACATTCTTCCCTCTTAAAACTCCAATTATTAAGTATGGAGCTTTATGGGAATTCGCAACTATAAAAGAAAAGTATACTCTTTCTTTTTTTTTTTTGAAATTTTTTATTTGTTTAAAGATACTTAGATTACATAAATGTTACTTTAAAAATGTAGGGGTGAGAGTGGAAAGATGGCATCGGTTTAATTGTGCACTCACCATCTCTCTTGCACAAAATGGCTTAGTGGGGCAAGATCCTGCCCAAGTGAGCTGTTTTGGGAACCCACAGAGCAGAAAGTTTCAGGGCATCGATCTGGAGAGAGCTAGACAAAGAGATAAATTGCTCAAGTTAAAACCCTGAGTTTCTTGCCCTTGAGGCTGGAAACTGCAGGGCAGCTAAACCCCACTTTCAAGACAAATCTGCTGTGAGCCCTGACTCCTGCTGGCCACCCAGCAGGAGGCAGCATTCTCCAAGAGTGGGAGGGTTCTGGTGAAGGGTGGAGAGGGGTTTCCTTTCTGGGGGTTTGGTTGCCTGGACCCGCTTTGAGCTTTGAGGAGCATACCAACCAGCTCAAGGTGGCACCAGGAAGAGGGGGGAGGTGAATCTGCTGAGGCAGCCTGTGTTACCTAACTGTCCTGGGATAGAGAAACTTTCCCTAGGAGAGGGTAGAGTCAGGCAATTGACTAAGCCCGTGCTGAAAAGTATCAAAATTTCAACTTCCTTAAGGAGGCAGGCTGTAGGAGGTGCTTAATAAGCTTCCAAGAGTCTATCTAAGGTTCCCTGGGAGTAAGGAGTGGTCTGGAAGAGGGTTGAGAGTCATTTTTCTGAGGTGAGTTCAGTCACCACGGTTCCATTTGATTTCCAAAGGGAACTAAACCTGACTGGGAGAGGTGAGGGGGGATCCCCTCACATAGACTATTGTATCCTGCTGCCCTGGGAGAGAAAGCAATAAGAATAAAAAGGGGGCAGAGATACACTCCTAATCAGCGGGAATCTATCCAACTTCAGAGTCAAAACTGTCTGAGGGAAAGTGACTGGATAGCTTTCTGAAGAGCTAACTGACCCAATGAGAAAGTTTAGCTCATTGGAGGAATTTCCACCTTGAATATATGAGGTCCTTAGTTCAATTCTTGGCTCCTTTTAGAGTAGTGGTCCACCAAGCTTCTCTTGGGTCTCTTATTTTTCCTAAAAAAAAAAAAGGTTATTTAAAAAAAAAATTAACTTAGTTCACTTGCAAAAATCCACTTCAAAACCAGCAGTGGGAAGGCTGCAGGGAAATTGATTGATGAACACCGGCAGCCTGAGAAGCTCCACAGGGGCTTAAGAGGGAAGGCTGTTCTTCCTTAGTTTTAGTTTTTGTTTGGCTGTGTGCTTGTGTGTTTGTTTGTTTTGTTTTCTTGTTTTTCTTTCCACTTTCTTCCCCCCCCCCCATTTTTAATTAGGTGCTGCTGGATTGTTTCTTGATTGCTGTGTTTCCTTTTCCTTGATTTCCCATTTTCTGTGTATACCAATTTTGTCTACCAATGCTATCTCTTTTCCATCCTTCATCTTTCTATCTTCCGCTTTCTGTTGTTGTTCTTACATTCCACCTCTCTTTGTTTAGTCTTCAGTTTTTATGGTTTTTATTTCTACCTCATCTATTTTATTTTCTTTCTTTTATTAACTTTATTTCTTTTTGTCTTTTCTTTTCTCTTTACCTCTCCTCATCATTCTGGCCTTTTAATTCATTCTATATATTTTCTCTATTTGCTTTTGCATTTCATTGTTTGTACTCCATTCTTTTACTCCCATTATTCTATACTATTTACTTAAGTTAATTATTCATTTTCCTAGGTCTTATACGTTCTTCCTCTAACTTTTACTATTATTATTGCTATTATCTTTTTTCTTTTCTTACCTCTTTCATTTTCTCTGGCCCTAATCTTTATCCTTCAAGGGAACATAGAAAACAGCAAGGAAATAGAACAATAAGAACAAAGTGTCCAAGCAAAAACTTAATACACACACAAAAACAGCAGCCAAATAAAACCCTAGAGTAGAGAGAGAAGCTAATTAACTGAATAAACCCATCAAGATAAAAAAAATGAACAGACAGCAACAAAAAATTACAAACTATACTAAGAAACAGGAAGACATGGAGCAGTCCAATGAACAAACTAAAAACCAGAAAGATGCTGAACATCACACAACTAACCAAAGATGTCCAAACAAATATCAGGGACCAACTTAATGAAGTGAAGAAAGAGATTAAGGATATTAAGAACATACCGGGAAAATATACTGAAGAAATTGTACACATACATAAAAAGATAACAGATATGATGGTGATGAATGACACAATCCAATCTAAGAAATCAAAAGTTACTCGAAGCACATAACAGTGGATTTGAACAGGCAGAGGAAAGAATTAGCGATGTGGAAGACAGTACATCTGAAATCAAACAGATAGTAGAACAGATAAATTAAAAGATAGAAAAAATCCAGCAGGGACTTAGGGATTTGAACAAAAACAAAAAAATGCACAAACATAGGCATTATAGGCATCTCAGTGGGAGAAGAGGGGGAAAAGGGACAGAAGGAGTGTTGGAGGAAATAATGGCTGAAAACTTCCCAGCCCTATTGAGGGAGATGGATGTACATGTCCAAGAAGTGCAGTGCACCTCAAACAGTATAAATCTGAACAGACTTACTCCAAAACATATTCTTGTAAAATTGTCCAATGCTCAAGACAAAAAGAAAATACTGAAGTCAGCAAGATAAAAGAAAGCCATCACATACAAGGGAACTCAATAAGATTAAGTGCTAATATGTCATCTGAAATCATGCAGGCAAGAAGGCAGTGGTAAGACATAGTTAGGTAATAAAGAAAAAAACTTCCAGCCAAGAATTCTCTATCCAGCAAAGCTGGCATTCAAAAATTATGGAGAGTTCAAAATATTCACAGATAAACATAAATTAAGAGAGTATGCCAATAAGAAACCTACCCGTCAAAGAAACACTAAGGGGAGTGCTGCAGGTTAAAAGGAAAAAAACAGGAGAGAGAGAGTTGGAGGAAAGTGTAAGAACAACTAAAAGGACAAAAAGAGAAATGAAAACAACATATAATTTACATAAAGCCAAAGAAAATATTGCTAATGTAGTTCTTTGAGAGTAATAACACTGAACAGTAATGGATTAAACTCACCAGTCAAGAGACAAAGATTGGCAAAATGGATTAGGAAATATGACTCATCTATATATTGTCTACAAGAAACCCACCTTAGACTCAGGGATTCAAGGAGGCTGAAAGTGAATCCTGGAAAACAAATTTACAAGCAAACAATAACAAAAAAAAAAAAAGGTGTGAGTAGCTACACTAATATCAGACAAAATAGACTTTAAATGCAAAACTAATGTAAGAGACAAAGACAGACACTATATATTAGTGGAAGTGATAATCTTTCAAGAAGAAAGAACAATCATAAACATTTACACACCTAAAAGGGGTGCCTCACAATACATGAGGCAAACACTGGAAAAACTAAGTGGAGAAATAGATGCCTCTACAATTATACTGAGGGACTTTAATACACCATTATCACCATTAGACAGAATATCTCAAAAAAAGATTCAATAGAGAAAGAAAGACTTTGGTTAATACATTAGAGGATCCGGGCCTAATAGACATATACAGAGCACTACACCCAAATACAGATGGATATACATTCTTCTTGAGTGCACATGGACCATATTCCAAGATAGATCACATACTAAGCCACAGAAAAAAATCTCAATGAATTCAGAAAGATCAAGATTATACAAAGGAATTACTCTGATCACAATAGGATGAAGCTGGAAATCAGTAAGGGCAAGAGAACCAGATTAGGCACAAAGATATGGAAGATAAACAACACACTCTTAGACAAGCAGTGGGTCAAGGAGGAAATGTCAAAATAAATCAGTAACTACCCTGAAGCAAATAAAAATGACAAGACAACATATCAAAACCTATGGGATGCAGCAAAAGCTGTACTGAGAGGGAAATTCATAGCCCTAAATGCATACATACATACATACATATATATATATATATATATATATCAAAAAATAAATGAGAATATTCTTTCTGTTCTGATTTTGTGAGAAGCAGAGTAGGTTAAACATTCACTATATTAGAATGTTTGCATGTTGTCCAGACCTAGTTTTACTTCCTAGTTCTGGTTTTTAAATGCTGATGATAAACTAAGCCTGATTTATTATATGACCATCCTGAATGTGAAAAGACTGTAACTTTGGGTATCTTTGGTTGACCTTGAGAGATATAGCAAGGGAATGGATGTGGCTCTGGTGGTTGGGCTTCCATCTCCCATATGGAGGGACCTGGGTTTGATCCCCGGGACCTCCCAGTAAAAACAAAACAAAAAAATATATAGAGAAGATGAGTGGGCCACCAGGCCCTGGGAGTGGGTGAGCCGTCGGGTCCTGTGAGCCACACAGCAAGATGATGACATAACAGGAGAGTGACACAAGGGAGAGCCAAGACAAGACACACCGAAAAACCAGGAACTAAGGTGGCACAGGTGGTAGGATGCCTTTCTTCTACATCGGAGATTCTGAGGATTGAATTCCAGTGAAGACAGGAGGAGAAGGATGAGAAGAGAGGGCAGGAAATGAGAGTTGCCCAGTGAATGGACACAGAAACAGCAAAAATGGGGGGCAGGTAAAAATGGTTAAAAATAAATAAATAAATAAATAAATAAATAAATAAATAAATAAATCCTTTAAAAAATGTATAGGGGAGGAAGATATGGATTATAGTTAGTAGTAATACTTTGACGGTGCTCTTTCATGATTTGTTAACAAATGTTTCACAACAATGCAGCGTGTTTGTGGGGGTGTGTGATGTGTGGGAGCCCTGCATGATGTTATGCATGTTTGTTTTGTAAGATTACAATGTTTACTGAACACTTATAGTTTATGTATGTTCATGTATGAATGATATATTTCAATAAATTGTTTTTTTAAAAAAAATCTGCCAGCTGACACTATAGCTAAGAATACATATTCTAAAAAAAAAAAAAGAAGAAGAAGAAGAAAGAGTTAAACTTGAAGACTTAACTGCATACCTGGAGAAATTAGAAAAAGAGCAACAAACTAACCCCTAAGAAAGTAGAAAGAAGGAAATAACAGATTAGAGCTACATGAAATAGAAAGTAATGCACTAGAAAAAATAAAACCAAAAGCTGGTTCTTCCAGAAGATCAATGAAATTGACAAATTCTTAGCTAGACCAACAAAGAAAGAAAGAAAGAGAAACGACAAATACACAAAATAAGAAATGAGGAAGGGGATATCACGACTGACCCCACAGAAATAAAGAGTATCATAAGAAGATATTTTGAAAAATTATATGCCAAAAAGAAGGATAAATTAGAGGAAATAGACAAATCCCTAGAAGCACACAATCAGCCTACATTGACAAAATAAGAAACTGATCAACTCAACAGACCAATTTATAAGTAAAGAGATAGAATCAGTCATCAAAAACCTCCCAACTCAGAAGAGCCCAGGATCTGATGGCTTCACAAATGAATTCTACCAAATATTCTGGAAAGAATTAAAAGCAATCCTGCTTAAAAAATAGATGTAGAAGGAACATTAAAGGTGGAGTGGGCATCATCATCCCAGAATCCTCAGGACAGGGGAATAAAATATGGACTAGAGTGCACTTATTGTTATTCTACTATAGACTTATTGTGATTTTAGCAATGGGAAAAAATATATCATTGATACGGAGACTGTGGCCACTGGAGGTGCTGAAGTCAGGGAGAGGGAAAAAGCGTATAATATGGGGACATTTTCAGGAGTTGGGATTTACCTGAATGACATTGCGATGACAGATACAGGCCATTATATATCCTGCCATAACCTACAGAATTGATTGGGAGAGAGTGTAACCTACAAAGTAAAGTGTAATCCATGCTTAGTGGCAATGCTCCAAAATGTGTTCATCAATTCCAGTGAATATACCACACTCTTGAAAGAAGATGTTAATGTGGGGAAAAGTGGGAGGTCAGGGGAGTGGCGCATATGGGAAACCCTTATATTTTTTTATGTAACTTTTCATGTAATCTAAGTACCTTTTAAAAATAAATAAAAAATATATTTTAAAAAATGTAGGGGATTCCCATATGCCCCACTCCCTAACCCTCCCACACTTTCCTACATTAACAACATCCTTTAGTAGTGTGGTACATTTGTTTAAATTGATGAACACATATTGGAGCATTGTCACTAAGTACAGATTATAGCTTAAACTGTCTTCTGCACCATTTTGTAAGTTATGGCAAGATATTTAATGGCCTGTATCTGTCATTGTAACATCATTCAGGATAATTCCAAAGTCCTGAAAATACCCCTGTATTACACTTATTTTCCCCCTCTCCCTCCCCTCAGAACCTCCTGTGGCCACTGCCACCATATCAATGATAAATATTCTTCCATTACATCTAACCGGTGGTCAACCGGAAGTCTTCTTGTCTTATTTCGGGGGGTTGTATGTGTCCGGTTTTTCACCACTAAGTCTTCTTGTAGTCTCCATGTTCTCTATAAAATTGGGGATATTTCTTTCTATTCCTAGTTTGCTGAGTATAATGAATTGGTATAAGGCTTTGTCAAATACTCTTTTTGCATCTAATGATATGATTTGATATGATTTATATTGATATGTTATGATATGATATGTATTTATTTTTTATCCATTAATGTGATCAATTAAACTAATTGATTTTTGTATGTTGGACCCATCCTTGCATGACAGGAATAAATCCCATTTAGTCATGGTGTAAAATTATTATACATGATTGGGTTAAATTTGCTAATATTTTCTTGAGGAATTTTTCATTTATGTTCATGAGAACTATTGGTCTGTAGTTTTCCTTTCTTGTCTTTCTTGTAATATCATTATTTGGTTTTGATATTAGAGAAATCCTTGCTTCATCAAATGAGTAAGCAAATTCTCTTATTTTATGGAGGAGATTATAGAGAATTTGTATCATTTATTACTGAAGTGTTTGGAGAATTCACCAGCGAAACTATCTATACCTGGTACTTTCTTTTGTGGAAGACTAATTACTGATTCATTTTGTTTAATAATTTCATGGCCTGGGCTGGGTGATTTGAAATTGGGTCTTACAAGTCAAAGAACTGGTTAAAGTTGGACAGAGTTTCTGACACTATAGATTTAGATTTATGTGCACTCTATGGTGAGGGCCTTGAATAGAATCTTTATGATTTAGATGCTTCAGAATCTTATCTTCCAGGAACAAATATTTTATACCAGGAAAGGAAATTATCTTAAGTTCAGTTCTCATAAAATACTCATAATATTCTTAATCTTTGGTAACTGGAAATGTCTCAAAGTATTTGGACTCTACCAAAATCTTTGAAATAATCACAAAATTTCCCAGGCTAAAATATTTTCCTGTGGATCATTTATTTAAAATCATAAGGAATGATGAATTTACTAAGATACCCACAGAAAGGAAAAATGGAAGAAAAATAGAAAAGAGGTAAGTCTTTGAACACTAGAAAGTTGGGGAAGAGAGAGAAGTGTCACAAAATGGTAATATTTCAGTAATTTATGGGATGTTTTTTCTGACATCTCGCATCCTCTCTTTGCTTCCTTATCATCTAAAAAGATACAGCAATATGTATGCACACAGTTCAAAGGAGAAAGTACATGAAATTATAGCCAAGATCACAAATTAAAACATTATGCTTTTATTAAATGAACAATAGCTTCAGGGAGCTATGCACATAAAATTTTAGTGACCCAGCCTCAGGTCAGCAAGCCAGTGAATTTTTCCTTCACCACAATTCTATTTTCATGCCCTAGAGTACTCCTATCTTTAGAATATAGTTGTCTCAATTTTCACAAACTGTCAGGAAATGAGATATGCCTTTTTCTTTTCATATTTATGGGGAGCTAAAATTCCCAAGGGGATGAATTACTCAAGATAGTTAAAGATGGTAAGACAAGAAGTAATGGCCTGAAACATGAAGAGGGAATGCTTAAGCTAGATAAGATGAAGAAATTCTTAGTCATGGGGTCAATGAGGCAATCTAATAGGGTACCCAGGGAGATAGTCAAGATACCATCACTAAACACCATTCTGACTCAAGGGAAAATTAAAGAGACAAGTTCTGAATCGTAATATATAAGAAAACATGTATTTTTAGACGTGGAAGAGATAATCTATTATACGTAAACCAAGATGCAGCTTTTAAATAGTTAGACTATGCAAAAATGTTCATTCTAGTTGGGATTAAAATATGACATGTTAGGAATTAATTATATGTTTTAAAGTGATTTTTAAAGACTTCAGTATATACCTACTCAACATATATTTACTGATGGAATACCATATGCCACACTCTCTTCTAGGGTTATTTAATATATACTCAGAATATCACATGGATATATGTGATATTGTTTATTGTTTTCTAATACAGCATATTCATGACCATAGTTTATTAATGTAGCAGCACACAGTAACATATGTATATACATATATATATTTCAATATTCCACTAATAAATATTAGTACTTTATCTTCATGTTTTTCAAAACAGTATCAAAACAGCATGCTGTTTCTCAGTTGCTTTAATTTCTGCCAATCAAAATTGTTTAATTTTTTCCTACTGTTTCATTATGCTATGCAACAAAGATAATTAATCATTCATGCTTTATTTATACAGATTAATTTCTTTCCATATAATATTAAATATAGAATCTATATTTTTAAAAACCTTTCTATGTAAATAAGCAATATTTAATTAATAGATTATATTATTATATTATGTAAATTTAAAATAAAATTCAAGATATAATTGATGTATATAAAATCATATATTTAGTCATAAAATTTGATAGGTTTTGATATGTGTGTAGTCCTTAAAACCATCACATTTAGGATAATGAACATATCCATTACATCCTATCCCTCCCTCCATCCTTCCCACAGCCCACACCATTGTCAGACAACCACTGACCTGTTTTCTGTTACTATAGATTTGTTTGAATATTATAAAATTTTATGCAAATGCAATTGTTTTAAGTTTCCTAGGCTACTTATAGAAGATACAATGAAATGGTTTGGCTTTTAACAATGGGAATTTATTAGCTAAGAAGCTTACAGTTTTGAGTCAGTGAAAATGTCCAAGTCAAGGCATAACCAGGATATTTTTTTCCTGAAGCCCTGTTGCCAGTGATCCTTGGCTCTACTGTTTCAGGGCAAGGCACATGGTGGTATCTGCTGGTCTCTCCTTTCTCTTCCAGGTTCCATTGATTTCAGCTTCTTGCTTCCACGGCTTTCTCTTTCTCTTTCTCTCTTACATTCTCTTACAAAGGACTCCAGTAAGAGGATTAATATCCACCCTGGGCCATATGTTAGTTAAAGTAACCTCATCAAAAGATCCTACATACAATAGGTTTACACCCACAAGAATGGATTAGCTTTAGGAATGTGATTTTCCAGGGCACATAGAGTTCCAACCTGCCACAAGGATCATGAAGTGTCTATTTCTTTTTGTCTGGCTCCTTTCACCTAGCATAATTATTTTGAGATACCAACTCCTTCGTTTTCATTGTTTAGTGGTATTCTATTTTATGAATATGTGATCATTGGCTTGTCCACTGATAGATATTTGTGTTGTTAGTAGTTTGGACTATTAAAAATAAAATTACTATGAGTACTCATATCTTTGTAAGGACATATGCTTTAATTTTTTTTTTTTTTAGGAGATACTATGGATTCAACTCAGGACCTCATACATGGGAAGCAGGTGCTAAACCTCTGAGCTACAGTGTATACCTGCTCTCCTTTCATTTATTTTGGACAAATTGTTTGGAGTAGTTTGACTGGGATCTATACTTAAAAATCTTAGGAAACTGCTCAGCTTTTTGCAAAATTTATTGTAACATTTTACATTCCAACAGAAGTGAGACAGTCTAGCCATCATCATTCTTTAAATTTTAGCCATTCTAATAGGAATATAGTCATATTTCATTGTGGTTTTAAGTGACATTTTCTTAAAGACTAATGATGCTGAACAAATTTTATGTGCTTGTCTGCAATCCATGTATTTTCTTTCTTAAAGTGTATTTCTGTGTTTTATCCATATTTAGTGGGTTGGCCAGTGTGTGACTTTCTTCTTTCTCCTAATGATGTCTTTCAAGGAGGAGAAGTTCTTAATTTCATATTCAATTTATATACTTTTTATTTCATGGAGCATAGTTTTAGTGTTTAAAAAGTACATTTATGTAACTTATGGTCCCAACATTTTCTCCTATTTTTTCTAAAAATTTTATGATTTAGCTTTGACACATATCCATGATCCATTTTGAATTAATTTTAAAAATAGAAACAGATGTTTATTTTTCCACCAACCTTATTTTTGTTTTCTGTTTAAAAGCCTTTGGAATAACAGCTTAAGACTGCTTAGTGGTCTGGGCAATGAGAGCTGTAATCAATCTTCAGTTGCAGACTAAGCACTCCGGTTCTACTTAGGGAACTGTTGCATAGGCACAGAGGACACCTGATACCTTCAGACCAGTCTTCAACTTTGGATTGAGTTGCAGCAAATTCAAGATCTATAGAAGTCCATTTATCCTGAAATTTCCTCCTTGGTCACAGGATTTTCAGCAGTGGTCTGTTCTTCCTTTTCAATCTCTTTAGTATCAGGCATAACATCTTTTGGGTGTCCACAGGAGATGGTCAATGTATGTGCTGAACTTCCTAGGCCAGCATCCACCACATCAGGCCCACTGAGTCAGCTCCTTTATTGTTGCATGGGATGGCAATATACACACGGTACAGAGGAGAATCTGTGTTATAGAGAGCAATGGTTGACAAGTTAACATATGATGTCTCAGTGAGAGAGAGATTGGTGGTCAGTCCTGGGATGCATAAGTACTAGAAGACCTAGCTTCTGGAAGGCTGCCTGAATCTGGATAGTGAAGGTTCATGGAGTGAAGTTCCAGGCAATAGAGCAGCTCTCTTGGCAGCAGCAAATCTCAGCACAGCCCACTGGCCAGTATTCCTGAAGAATACTACAGTGAAATCAGCTGAGTTTTCATGGAAACAATATTATGAACTTACAACAGATACTTCTCATAGGTCCTGTTCAGATTTATGATATAGATGTTAGCAATTTTCTTTTTGTATGTGTACTGTTCCATTTAAAAGTCAAGGTTGGTGCTGCCCAAGTAGGTTTCTGCTGCAAGAAGTTTGAAAACATCTATTTTCTTCATCTGCAGAATATCAAAAACTCCAGACATTGTGAAAGTTTCCCTTTAAGTTATAATGGAAACCCAGACCCCAACTCTGGGTAGCATGAAAAGGTAAGTTAATTTTTGTATATGGTGAGAAGTATGGATCAAAGATTATTTATTTATGTATCTATCCATTTATTTATTTTTGCATATGGATTTTCAGCTGTTTAAGAAACATTTGCAGAAAGGCTATTTTTTGCCAATGAATTAATTTTCTACTTATTCAAAAACCATTTGGAGAAGGAAGATGGCGTCGGTTTAGGAGGGCAGTCATTGATTAGTTCTCTGAGGATGGCTGATTGGGGACAGGGTCCTGCCTGGGGGTCTGTGCTGTGGGCACACAGAGCGAGACGATTAAGATATCTATCTGCAGGCAGCTCAGCAACCTGGATTGCTAGGTGGAGATTCATGAGTTTTAATCCTACCCGTGGAGGTTAACACAGATGGCTGAACCCCACCCTCAGGGAAAAAGGCTGGTTTGACCTGCGACTTCCGCTCACAAACTGGTGAGAGGGAGGGTTCTCGGAGAGTGGGAGGATTCTGGTGGAGGGTCAAGAAGGCTTTCCTTTCTGTGGATTTTGCTGCCTGGATCCCCTTGCAGCTTTGGTGAACAAAATAGCTGGCTTGAAGCAGGACCAGGCTGAGGGTAGTGGTGAATCTGCTGAGGAAGTTGACTTACCGAGCTGCCCAGGGAAACACCACAACCCCCCACGGGCAAGCACGTGAGAGGGAACATTCTTGGAGAGTGGGAGGGTTCTGACAGAAGGTGGAAAGGGATTTCCTTTCTGTTCATTTGGCTGCCTTGACCTCCTCATAGCTTTGGAGAGCAGATAAGCTGGCTGGAAATAGCACCAGGCTGAGGGGAGAGGCTAATCTACTGAGGAAGCCTGTTTTACCCAACAGCCCAGTGATACTCAGGCTTGGCTCCAGAGGGGGTGGAGTCAGCCATATTTATGGTTCTGCACTGACTAGCATCAGAGCTTCAACTCCCCTGGGGAGGCCAGGAAGTGGGAAGTGCTTGATTAGTGTCCTTGAGCCTAGTTAGTGTCCCCTAAGTGAAGGGGGTGATCTAGAAAAGGACATATTTTGGGTTCCTTATTTTGCAAAAAAAAAAAAAAAAAGTCACTTTAAAAATTAAAAATTGAATTTTTCTTTTTAATTTAGTTTAAAAGCTAAACTCTGCCTCAAAACCTGCAGATAGAACTTTGCAGGGCAATTGACTGATAAATGCAAGCAGGCTGAGAGGTTCCACAAGGGCCCAAGAAGGAACACTGTTCTTCCTTAGATTTGTTTGACTGCTTGCTTGTGTGGTTGTTTCATTTTTCTCTGTTTATCTGTTGTCTCTTGCTTTTCTTTCCTCTTTCCTCCCCTCCTTTTTCTTTTTTCTTTCTTTTTTTTTTTTTAATTAGGTGCAGCTAGCTTGTCTCTTCTTTGCTGTGCTGCTTCTTCAGTGATTTCCCATTCTCTATCTATATTGATTTTGTATCCCAAGCTATCTCTTTTGCTTCCTTCATCTTTGTGCCTTCTACTTTCTGTTGTGGTTCTTACATACCATGTTTTTTCATTAGCCCACAACTTAAGGGTGTCAATTTCTATTCTATCTATTGTTTCCTTCTTTTTTTTTTTTATTAATATTAACTTTTTCCTTTCAGCACTTTCTTCACTCTTTCTCTCCCTCCTCATCATTCTAGCCTTCTAAATCATTATATATATATATTCCTCTATTTCGTTTCCCAGTCCATGGTATGTACTCCACTTTTTTTTCCTACTAATTTACATTGTCTACATTAGCTAAATATTCATTTCACTAAGTCTTATACAACCCCTCTTCTAACTTTTATCAATATTACTATTATCCTTCTTCCTTTCTCACATCTTTTGATTCCTCTGGCCCTAATCTTTTCCTTCAAGGGAACATGGAAAGAAGCAAGGAAACAAAATAAGAAGAAAAAGTGTCAAAGAAAAAACTTAACATACACAGAGAACCACCAGCTAAATAAAACTCTAGAGCAGAGAGAGAAGCTAATCAACCGAATAAATCCATCAAGATAAAATGATGACTAGAGGGCAACAAAAAATTACAAACCACACTGAGAAACAGGAAGACATGGACCAGCCCAATGAACAAACTAAAAACCAGGAAGAGATGCCGAATATCAAACAACTAGTCAAAGTTTTCCAAACAAATATTATGGACCAACTTAATGAAGTGAAGGAAGAGATTAAGGATATTAAGAAAACACTGGGAGAACATACTGAAGAAATTGTAAAGATACAAAAAAGATAACGGATATGATGGTGATCAATGGCACAATGCAAGAAATCAAAAGACGCTGGATTCACATAACAGCAGATTTGAACAGGCAGAAGAAAGAATTAGTGATGTGGAAGACAATACATCTGAAATTAAACAGATAGTAGAACAGATAGACAAAAAGATAGAAGAAATCCAGCAGGGACTCAGGGATTAAACCAACAACACAAAACACTCAAACATATGCATTATGGGCATCCCAGAAGGAGAAGAGAAGGGAAAGGGAACAGAAGGAGTGTTGCAGGAAATAATAGCTGAAAAATTTCCAACCCTATTTAGAGAGATGGATGTGCAGATCCAGGAAGCACAGTGCACCCCAAACAGTATAAATACCAACAGGCTAACTCCAAGACAGATACTTGTCAAAATGTCCAAAGCTCAAGACAAAGAGAAAATACTCAAGGCAGCAAGAGAAAAGAGAACCATCACATACAAGGGAAGCACAATAAGATTAAATGCTGATTTCTCATCTGAAACCATGGAGGCAAGAAGACAATGGTATGACATAGTTAAAGTACTAAAAGAAAAAAAATTCCAGCCATGAATTCTCTACCTAGCACCTGGCATTAAAAAATGATGGAGAGTTCAAAATATTCACAGATATACAGAAATTAAGAGAGTATACCAATAAGAAACCTGCACTTCAAGAAATACTAAAGTAAGTTCTACAAGTTGAAAGTTAAAAACAAGGGAAAGAGAGTTGCAGGGGAGTTTAAAAACAACTAAAAAGACAAAAACAGAAACAAAACAACATATGACATATACTAACCTAAAGAAAATGTGGCTGAAGTAAGAAATTCATTGTGAGTAATAACACTGAATGTTAATGGATTAAAATCACCAGTCAAGTGACACAGATTAGTAGAATGGACAAGGAAATATGATCCATTATATGCTGTCTACAAGAGACCCAACTTCGACCCAGGGATTCAAGGAGGCTGAAAGTGAATGGCTAGAAAACAATTTTACAAGCTAACAATAGCCAAAAAAGGGCAGGAGTAGCTATTCTAATATCAGACAAAATAGACTTTAAATGCAAACTATTGTAAGAGACAAAGATGGACACTATATATTAGTAAAAGGGGTAATCTCTCAAGAAGAGAGAACAATCATAAACATTTATGCACCTAATTGGGATGCCTCAAAATACATGAGGCAAACTCTGGAAAAACTAAGTGGAGAAATAAATGCCTCTACAATTATAGTGGGGGACTTTAATACAACATTATAATCATTAGACAGAACATCTAGACAGAGAATCAATAAAGAAGCAAAGGCACTGAACAATACATAGAGGACCTGGACTTAATAGACATATACAGAACACTACACACAAATACAGCAGGATTTACATTCTTCTCAACTGCACATGGAATCTTACTCCAAGATAGACCACATGCTAGGCCACAGAATAACTCTCAATGAATTCAGAAAGATTGAGATTATACAAAGTAATTTCTCTGACCACAATGGAATGAAATTGGAAATCAATAAGGGCCAGAGAATCAAATTAGGCACAAAGATATGGAAGTTAAACAACACACACTTAGACAAACAGTGGGTCAAGGAGGAAATCTCAAAAGAAAGCAGTAATTACCTTGAAACTAATGAAAATGACAACACCACATATCAAAATCTATGAGATGAAGTGAAAACTGTCCTAAGAGGGAAGTTCATAGCCATAAATGCATATATAAAAAGAAGAAAGAGCTAAAATTGAAGACCTAACTGCACACTTGGAGGAATTGGAAAAACAACAACAAACTAAACCTAAAGGAAGTAGAAATAAGGAAATAACAAAGATTAGAGCAGAACTAAATGAAATAGAGAAAAAGAAAGCACTAGAAAAAATAAACAAAACCAAAAGCTGGTTCTTCAAGAAGATCAATAAAATTGACAAACACTTAGCCAGACTAACAAAGAAAAAGAGAACAGATGCAAATACACAAAATAAGGAATGAGCAAGGGGATATCACTACTGACCCCACGGAAATAAAGAGTATCATAAGAGGATACTTTGAAAAATTATATGCCAACAAGAATGATAATTTAGAGGAAATGGACAAGTTTCTAGAAACTCACAAACAGCCTACATTGATGAAAGAAGAAATTGATGAATTCAACAGTCCATTTACAAGTAAAGAGATAGAATCAGTCATCAAAATCTCCCAACTAAGAAGAGCCCGGGACAAGATGTCTTCACAGCTGAATTCTACCAAACATTCCAGAAAGAGCTAACACCAATTCTACTTAAGCTCTTCCGAAAAATAGAAGTAGAAGGAACATTGCCTAACTCATTCTACAATGCCAACATTACCCTAATACCAAAACCAAACAAAGATACCACAAAAAAGGAAAATTACAGACCAATTTTTCTAATGAACCTAGATGCTAAAATCCTCAACAAAATACTTGCTAATCACTTTCAACAACATATCAAAAGGATGATACATCATTACCAAGTGGGTTTCATCCCGGGTATGCAAGGATGGTTCAATATAAGAAAATCAATCAATGCAATACACCACATAAACAGATTAAAATAAAAAAATCACATGATCATCTCTATAGATGCAGAAAAAGCATTCGACAAAATACAACACCGTTTTCTGATAAAAACACTGCAGAAGATAGGAATAGAAGGAAACTTTCTGAATATGATATAGGGTATATATGAAAAACCCAAAGCTAACATCATCTTCAATGATGAAATCCTAAAAGCCTTCCCTCTGAGAACGGGAACAAGACAAGGATGCCCACTATCACCACTTCTATTTAACATTGTCTTAGAAGTACTTGCTTGAGCACTGAGGCAAGAAAAAGATATAAAAGGCATCCAAATTGGAAAAGAAGTAAAAATTTCATTATTTGCAGAAGACATGATCCTACACCTAGAAATCCCTGAGAAATCTACAACAAAGCTTCTAGAACTTATAAAGGAGTTCAGTAATGTCGCAGGTTATAAGATCAATGCTCAAAAATCAGTAGCATTTCTGTCCACCAACAGTGAGCAATCTGAGGAGGAAATCAAGAAAAAAAATACCATTTACAATAGTAACTAAAAGAATCAAAACCTAGGAATAGATTTAACTAAAGATGTAATGTACTTATACATAGAAAACTACACAACACTTTTAAAGGAAATCAAAGAAGACTTAAATGAATTGAAGAATATTCCCTGTTCATGGATTGGAAGACTAAACATGGATTGGAAGATGTCTATCCTACCCAAACTAATCTACAGATTTAATGCAATCCCAATAAAAATCAACACTATTTTTTATGGAATTGGAAAAACTAACTACAAAATATATTTGGAAAGGTAGAGGCCCTGAATTGCCAAAGACATATTGAAAAAGAAAAATGAAGTTGGAGGCATCACATTACCTGACTTTAAAACATACTACAAAGCTACAGTACTCAAAACTGCATGGTATTGGCACAAGGATAGACATATTGATCAATGGAACCAGATTGAGAGTTCTGATATAGATCCTTGCATATACAGTCATCTGATATTTGACAAGGCCACCAAGCCCACTCAGTTGCAAGAGAAGTGCCTCTTTAACAAGTGGTGCTTGGAAAACTGGATATTCATATCCAAATGAATGAGAGAGGAATACAATCCCACACCTTATACAAAAATCAACTCAAGATGGATCAAAGATCTAAATATAAGAGCCAAAACCATAAAGATCTTGGAAGATAATGTAGGGAAGCATCTACGGGACCTTGTAATAGGAAATGGTTTCATGAACTTCACACCCAAAGCATGAGCAGCAAGAGAAAAAATAGATAAATGGGATTCCTCAAAATTAAAAACTTCTGCACCTCAAGGGACGTTATTCAGAAAATAGAAAGGTAGCCTACCCAATGGGAGAAAATATTTGGCAGCATATATCTGATAAGAGCCTTATATCCTGCATATATAAAGAAATCCTACACCTCGAAAATAAAAAGACAAACAACCCATTTAAAAAATGGGCAAGTGACCTAAAAAGACACTTCTCCAAGGAAGAAATACAAATGCCTAAAAAAGCACATGAAAAAATGCTTGACACCGCTAACTATTAGGGAAATGCAAATCAAAACTACAATGAGATGATGCCATCTTACACCCATCAGAATGGCAGCTATTAAAAAAACAGCTGACTATAAGTGTGGGAGAGGATGTGATGGAATAGGAATCCTAATCCACTGCTGGTGGGATTATGGAATGGTCCAGCCACTGTGGAGGACAGTTTGGTGGTTCCTCAGATATCTAACAATAGATCTTCCGTATGATCCAGCGATTCCACTGCTGGGTATATACCCAGAAGAATTGAAAGCAAAGACATGAACAGATATAAGCACACCAATGTTCATAGCAGTATTGTTCACAATTGCCAAAAGTTGGAATCCGCCCCGGTGCCCATCAACAGATGAATGGATAAACAAAATGTGGTACTTACATACAATGGAATATTATTCAGCAGTAAGAAGGAATAAAGTGCTAACACACGGAATAACATGGATGAATCTTGAAGACCTTATGTTGAGTGAAGCAAGCCAGGCATTGAAGGATGAACAGTATATGACTTCACTGAGTTAAACTGCCAAAAGTGAGCAGTCTCTGAGAACCATTGTCTGAAAGATAGGTTAACAAGGGAGAGAAAGAGAAGAGAAGGTTGTGAGCCATCACGCATATGGACATAATCTATGGTAAATTGATAGAGTATAGTTGCATATTGAAGGATAAGACAGGTGGGTAGAGACATTACTGGGTTTGGTGGTGCAGGGTTGACAGGTGGGTAGATTATGAAGGGTGAGTTAGAATACCAAAGATACTGGGGGGATAGTTGGGAGGGGGACTAGCTGAACGTGGGATGTGTGGGTATGATGTTGAAAGTGCAGGAGTGGTAATGCTCGTATGGCAGTATGACAAGGTAGTGTCACTGGTTTAGGGTGTAGGTTGGGGGGGGCATTCAGGAAAGGGTGCATCTGGAGTAGGCTTCTGGGGAATGTGAGAGCATCCATCCTGTCATAAGATGTTGTGTCGGGGAGTGGAGAAGAGTGGGAAGAAGATGGACCCCCATCTTTGGGAGGACTGAATCACCCAGAAACAGACAGGTGGATGTCTCTTAGGCACAAAGATGGATCCTAATAGGAGAGGATAATCAACATGTCAAGACCTCTTGTTGCATGTAACTGTAAATCTTGTCATCCAATGAGTCAAGACAGGGGAGTGTCATGAGCCCCAGGGGTATGGGGAGGAAGGAATAGAAAAGATCAAACAGGGGGTATTTAGTGGTCATGGGAAATGTTTTTCATTAACTTACAGTAATGAACACAGGGCATGGTAAATATCATCAAAAATTTTTAAACTGTACCATCTAAATTGTAAACTATACTGTAAACCATTGACAATGTTTAGTAGCTATGCTTCACTATCTGTATAACAGTTATAACAATGCTACCATTCACATAAAAAAGGTTTTAATATGGGGTGAGGAAAGGAGAAGGAGTTTGGGTATATGGGAGTCTCTAGTATTCTGTGTGTGATTTTGCTGTGACCTAAAACTTCTTTGAAAATTAAATGAAAATTCGGGAGACACTGTGGAGTGAGAGGGAGCAGGTGCCACAGTACAGACTGGACACCTGATAATGCAGTGATAAAAGGAAAAATGTAAAAAAAAAAAATTATTTTTTAATTTTTTCCCATTTGTTGAATATCCCAATCCTTTAATTTTATTTTATTTCTAGTGTTTTTTAAAAAGTTACCATGTATTTTATCTCTTATATTTAAACTTATCTTTATTATTTCATTTTCCTATTAATTGTATTCGGCTATTATATGGGCTTTATCTTCAAGGAAGGTTTGGATCACAGAAGGACTACAGAGGGGGCAGGAGAGGATCATTGGCAAGGGGCATCTGGGATGGGGGTTTCATAGGAGGAAGTTCACCTGAATATACATGAAAGATATATAAAATTGTTCAAATGATCAAGGGGTGGGGCATGGTCACAGTCACTCAATAAATAAGGGAATACTGAATTCCCACCTGGGAGAGCTCTGCCACATTCTCCAAGAGAGCAGCAACAGTCCTCCGAGTGCAGGGGCAGTGTCTGGTAAAGTAGGAGGGTCCACTGATGGGTTCTTGTTATTGATGACTAGCCTTACGAGTCTTTGCTCTTGTAATTGAAACTTATCCTATTGTTATGGGGTGCCCAAGGGTCGCTACCTGAAAGCCTCCTTGTTGCTCAAATGTGGTTTCTCTCTAAGCCAAACTCAGCATATGAATGCATTACCTTCCCCCCAGTGTGGGACATGACTCCCGGGGAAATGCCTCCCTGGCAATGAGGGATTAATACCAAGTGCCAACTGGCAATACAACTGGAAAAAGACCTTGAATAAAAGGGGGAAAAGGTAAAGACAAATGAGTTCATGTGGCTAAGAGACTTCTAAGAGAGTTGGGAGGTCATCCCTGAGGTAACGCTTATGCACACCTCAGTAGGATCTCATAGAACACCAAAATGGTTATCATCCCACATAGAGGGGCTCCTGAGGCCACTGGAGACACCCAGGTCCTAAATAAGGGGGGATAGATCCAGAGATTGAGGCCTTATCAGTGGGCTCTACTTTGGAATCTGTGCTCCTGAGAGTGACAGAGTTGGACTCAAATAAGTCCTCCCTGCACATGGTCCATCAGTCCCTTCTATTCAAACCTATATGTGATGCTGGAGTTTGTAGGTGTACTTCCAGAGACTGGAGCCTTGGGCCTGCCCACGTGCCAGCTGTGCCTGGAATCTCAGTGGAACTGCAACTCCTACTCTACAGCCCAATGATCTCACCCAAGCCACCTGGTGAGGACAAGATGATGGACAACGGCCATCCCAGGGAATGGAGAGGGCCTGCAGCTGCAGGCAAGATTATCCCATCCACCATATCCATGGCATATAAGCCCCCTCTCACTTGGAGGTGGAGTGGACTTCACCATCCCAGAGTCCTCAGGATTGGGGGAAGAGCTATAGTCTAGAGTGGACTTAATGGTATTCTGTTGTAGACATAATGTGATTCAAGCAATGGAAGAAATTACAACAGTGAGGTAGAGCCAGTGGACACTGGACAGTTTCGGGGCAGGGAAGGGGAAAGCAGTTGTAACACAGGGGTTTTTTCTGGACTTGGAAATTATCCTGAGTGACATTACAATGACAGATATAGGGCATTTTACATCAGCATATAACATGCAGAACTGTGTGGGAGAGAGTGGGGTGTACAATGTGATCTATGCTCCATGCTTAGTGGCAAAGCCCCAGGATGTGGATATCCATTGCAGGTGATGTGCCACACTAATGAAAGATGTTTATGTGGGATGTTGTGGGAGGTGTGGGAGGTAGGGAACATGGAAATCTCTGTAATTTTTGTGTAACATTTATGTAATCTAAGCATCTTTTAAAATAGGTTTTAAAAAATGATTATAGAAGAATATGACATCAGAAGTATGATATACTTAATATTTGGAATAAAAATTAAAATGAGAAAATTGCCTAGACAATACAAAACAGAAATTTTCTATGAAAATTTCTTTTCTCAGAAGAAAAGAAATATAAAGTACACATAGAAATAGTCAAGTAATAATAGTGGTAAAAGCAGAGGCTAAGATTTTTATTGTGTTTAATATTAGAAAGAACTTAAGAAAAAATCATTTAACCATCTAAGTGTAGTTCTTTTTATTAATACACTGTTGTGTTTCATTGATCTATTTGTCTATCTTTACCACAGTACCCACTATCTGATTACTATATCATTGTAATAAGTTAGCTTATCTATATCTGCACAAAGCCTACTGGAATTTTAATTTTGATTATGCTGAATCTATAGATCAATTTTCAGATGATTGTCCTTTTAACTATATTGAATCTTGTGAATGCTGCCTTAGCTCTTACCTATTTCAGTCTTCCTTCTTTAATTTCTCTCACAGTGATTTACAGATTTCAGGGTATAGGTCTTTCACAACATTTGTCAGAGTTATCCCTAATTATTTCGTATTGTTTCAAGTTGTTTTAAATGATAGTGTTTTTCATTTTATTTTTTATTTTATATTGATAGTGTATAGAAACACTTTTGCTTTTGTATGTTGATAGTGTGTCTTGCAGTTTTGCTAAAACAACTAGTATTTCTAATACCTTTTTGGTAGATTCCATAGAATTTTCTCATTGATGATCATGTCATCTGCAAACAGAGAGTTAATTTTTCTTTTTCAAAATTGATGTTTTTTATTTATTTTTCTTGCTAATTGCACTTCTTAGAAATACAAGTACAATGTTGAATGGAAATGTTGCGAGCAGTTATCCTTTCCTTGTTCTTGAACTAAGGGAAAACCATTCCCTTCTTCACAATTAAGAATCATATTAATTATAAAAGGTTTTCTCTTTATCAGATTGAGGAAGGTCAGAATGGATGTTGTGTTTTGTCAAATGCATAGTCAATCAATATTGCTGTGAGCTATTTTATGAAAATAACTAATATGATTTTTAATGATGCAAATCATGCTTTCAACATAAACAGGCTATCATCTGTATTGATTCAAATGGATATTATTTATAGGAATTCTAACTGAGGTAATTACTTGAACATAACCATTAGTATTCTCATCAAATACAAGGTAGGCAATAATAACCAAGAAACTTTGAAAATAAGATGTGGTCATTTTTAAGTAAATCTATTAAAATATTACAAAGATAATAAATATCATTATTGCTTTAAAAATTGGGAAATAGTTTTTCTTATAATGCAGTGTTGATGCTGTTATAAGAAATGAAGCACCTTCAGAATCAGCTGGTAGGAGTGCAAATTAGTTGAAGTTTGGGAAGACACTCATAATGTATTTTATCATATAGGTAACTATAAAAATATCTCAGAAAAATTATTAAGTAGGTATGTAATGCCTATTGATTATATGAATAATGAATTATTTATTAATTTTACATTCTTCTCTACAACTTTATGTTTTTCAAAATTTTATACAACAGCCATAATGCAAGATGAGTTTTTCAGGAAGTAGACTTTGAGCAGAGACTAGTGAAGAGGTTTATTAGGGAGTGCTCTGGGGATTAACACCTGTAGAATAGACGGGAAGGATGCTGGATTGGGCAGAGAAAGAAATCAAATTGTGACAATATCTCAAAGGAAGGCTCAACCATTGTGTAAATATTCTGACAATGGATGACCACAGGCCCCCAAAATTACAGTTTTGGTGAATGTCTAAACATTTTCATGATTGCAGTGTTATCATGGAAAGAACAAAAGTCAGTAAAAATCTGGGGTGTCAGGAAAACCACAAAAATAAACATCAGTTTACCTATTTTCATTTTAGACAGTCAGTTTGAGGAATTATAACACCTGTACCTGTGTACATAAAGGGGAATATGTTGGTGGAAAAAGTAAATTAAGGAGATTTTTGAAATGTTGTGATGAGAGTCATAGAAAATACTGAAGAAAGGCACAGGTAGAGAAAAGATATGGAGGTTGAGAAGAAAAGATGTTGTGTAGACATATTTCAAAAAATTAGTAGACTAGTCAATTGTTCTCAACTAGAATATTATCCCTGTACACCCATGCTGGATCTTTGAAATTCAGAGAGTGGTTCTGTGTCATCACAAAGACTGGCGATAAGAGGATGCTGAATGTCCTGAAATGAATAGCAAACTTTTATGGAATAAAAGTGCTGTCATTTAAAATGCCAACAGAACCATTGTTGAGATAACATTAGAATAAATTAATCAGAGGAATATGCTTATAACATTTAAAAAATGATGCAGTGATTTACTTCTGCTCTACCCAAAATGAAGTAATAAGAGGATTTACTCTCCTACCTGTACCAATGAAAAAACTGAACAAAATATATGAAGCAATAGTTTTCAGATATTAGACATCAGGCATCATAAGACAGTGATCCCTGAGGGAGAGTGGATTAGATTTCTGTTGCTGCTGTAATAAATTACAACAAATATAGTGCCTTAAAACAACACAAATTTATTATTGTACAATTCTGGAGGTCAGAAGTCTTCAATCAGTTTTGCTGGGCTAAAATCAAGGTTGCAGCAGGACTGATTCCTTCTGGAGTCTCTAGGGGAGAAAATAAAATGTAAAAAGGCATTACTGGTCCCAAGCAATTTCAAAATCCAATTGTGCAAGCTCCATTAGGTTTCGAGGACTGGGAATAATATTCTGTGGCTCAGGGCTCCATTCTTTGACCTTTTATCCCTCTGCTTCTGTCATCACATTGACTTCTTTCTCTGAAACTGATCCTTATGCCTCCCTCTTACAAGGACTATTGTGATTACATTGGACAGAACCAGATAATCCATCCTGATTTCCCCAACTCCAGATCCCTAACTTAATCACACCTGCATGGTCCCTTTTACCATGTGAGGTAACATACTGACAGGTTCCAGGGATTAGGATGTGAACATCTTTGGGAGAAAATTATTCACCCTACCACAGAGAGGAAACAAAAAGAATACTAGTATTTCCCTCTTTTATGGATGGATAGTATTTTCAAAGGAAACAGCACAGGGTGGGAAAACTCAGAAGTATACTCATGGTTTCTGTGAATGGATGATATGGAAAAGGAGTTTGGGAAAGAAAGGGGGCTATAGTTTGTAGGGAGAAACTGGAGAAAAGAGCATGATAAGGAATTCTGGAGATCTTTATAAAGTCCTTGTGAAATCTTGCTCTGAGTATTATTAGCACATGCATGAGAGAAAACTACCCAAAGAGGAGTGAGATGACCCAAATTAACAGAGGCAAAAATCCCATGAGCTAACAGAAGGAATGGAATAGTTTGTGTTCCCACCTGTCAAAGAAGAAATGCACAGAGTATTAAGTAGATTTCTCACAAGGTATTCCCCTGCTGGTGGGGAAAATTAGCCCTAGAGTAAAGGCTGATTTAATTCTTTCTAGTGAAACTTAAAAGCAAAGCTTAAGGGATCAAATTATTTCCAGGAAACTTAACTGCCTTCCAAAATCCAGGTCAAGAGTATTTTGGGAAAGGCAAATATATCCATCACCATAAGGCTAAGATTCACAATAGCTGGAATCTAGTAAAAAATTACCAGCCATTCAAAGAAGCATGAAATGAGGGGGAGAATATCAATTAACAGAAAAGGTCCAAATGACACAGCTAATAGGTTATCAAGACAGCTGTTGTAACTTTATTCCATATGTTCAAGAATGTAAAGGAAAATCCCAATTTATAAAGGCAATGTGAAGAGCTTTGTGGAAACACTCCCTAGCAAAACAACATAATTGTTCAAAAATATTTTATTTCTATTTATCATTATTTTTAAAGACTCTTTAGATTACATAAATGTTACATCAAAATATTGGGGATTCCTAAATACCCTACCCCCTCCCTGCCACATTTTCCTCCATTAACAAGATCTTTAATTAGTGTGATACATTTGTTATATTTGATGAACACATATTGAAGCATTGCTACTAAGCATGGTTTATAGTTTACATTATGATTTACACTTTGCATTGCACAGCTTTATAGATTTTGACAAATTGTATAATGGCTTGCATCTGTCATTGCAATATCATGCAGAACAATTTAAATGTTCCCAAAATGCCCCATGCTACACCTATTTTTCCCTCTTCCTCCCCTCAGAACCTCTGGTGACCACTGTCTTTATATCAATGCTATGAGTTCTTGCATTACTTGAATAATGACTACTTTAGTCCATGGTTGCATTCCAACCTTATGTTTGTTCGTTTTTCAATCTTGAGGATTTGGGGATGGTGGTGCCCACTCTGTTTCTGATAGAGAAGGGACTTAGGTCCCAATGGGTCAGATGGATGGAACTTTCTTACTTGCAGTTGTAGATATGTCTTTTTTTGGGAATGGGAATTGTGGCAGTTTGGCATTTTTTATGAATTCCAAAAAGATATTGGATTATGTTTGTAAACTCATCTGTACATGGGCATGATTAAATTATGATTAGGGCTTTGATTGGGCCACGTCAGTAGGACATTGAGTCCCTGCCCTCTTGGTGGGCAGGGAATCACAGAGAAAACTACATGGCAGAGAACAGAGTTTGGAGTTTTAATGCTGGAGCCCCAGGAAATAAGCACAAAGAGGAGCACAGCAGCTGAGCCCGGAGAGAATCAAGCCCATGGGAAAGAGACAGAGCTGATCCCCTGATAGTCTACAGCTGGCCTTGTGGAGAAAGTAGGGCAGCTGAGCCTTGAGAGAAACAAGCCCCGGGAAGAGAGGAATCCAGGAAGCCTGGACTCTTGGCAGACATCGGGAGACATCTTGCTCCAACACGTGCCAACAGACTTTGGTGAGGGAAGTAATTTATGCGTTATGGCCTAGTAACTATAAACTTCTACCCCAAATAAATACCCTTTATAAAATCCAACAGATATCTGGTATTTTGTCTCAGCATCCCTTTGGCTGACTAACACAGGCATTATCCATAATTATCCTTTTGTTAATTGTCCTGAGTGATTCTGATGAACTGGAGAGTAGGTGTTGGCTGCAACTCTGCTGAGATTCAGGGCTCAACTGGCATATGCACAGCCAGAAGATTTAAGTCTTCTGGGTATTTAATGAGTATAGTGCTAATTATAGGTTCAAATAAAAGTGGCAGAAAAATATAAATGGGTCTAAACTTGATACACTGGAGAGATGTTATCATATATTCCAACGTAAGACCCACTGATAAGGTGCCAATTTCCTGGGGTTGTCTGCCCTGCCTATAGTGTTGAGATGTCTCTAGAGCCTTCAGGAGCATCCCTGCTTGAGGCACTGTTTACTGTGGGAGTCAGTGAGATCCTTCTGAGATGTGCATAAGCTTAACCTCTGGAATGACCTCCTAACTCACTTTGAAATTTCATAGCCATAAAAACTCATTTGTATTTAATATTTCCCCCTTTTTGGTCTAGATCTTTTTCCAAATGCATCACTAGTTGGCACTTGGTAATAATCCCTTAGTACCAGGGAGGTCCATCCCTGGTAGTCATGTCCCACACTGAAGGGAAGGTAGTAAGTTTATATGCTGAGTTTGGCTTAGAAAGAGGCCACATTTGAGTAACAGGGAGGCTTTCAGGAGGTAACTCTTAGGCAATATATATAACTAGTCTAAGTTTTAATTTCACATGAATTTTACATATGTACAAGCATCAATATCAAGGGCCTGGCGTATTGATCTGTCCTCCTTTGCTAGGCACTTTCCATGTACTCTAAAGATTCTTACCACTCTATTAGAAAATGTAACAGGACTCCTCAGTATGGCAATTCAATATTCTGTCAGTTATTGTGTGGGTCTCCACTCACAGAGACAATACCCTCTGATGACAGGAACATATTCATATTCCATAAAGGAATGCCCCAGGTGCACCATTCCCCACACATCCCCCCATCACTGACACCCTGCATGAGTAATTATCCCCAGATACAGTTGCAATCCTTCTGCAATCCAAAACCTCCTCCAAAATAAGCCAAAAATAAAACTAAAATAAATAAAATAAAATAAATTTTTTGCATTGTGCCTTTCATCACCATAAGATCTATCTTTTATGTGAATATTGATCATTTCTTCTATATGTTCACCCAGTGACTTATTTTTTTCATTTTATTTTGCAAGAAGCTTTAGTTTACAGAAAAGTCACATAAAAAAATATATAGGGGATTCCATATACCTACCTCTCCTCACCCCCCATCCTTCCTTACCAATAGCACCCTACATGAGTATGGTACATTTGTTGCAATTGATGATCAAATATTGAAGCATTTCTACTAACCTCAGGAAGCTAATTATAGAATTACCATATGATCTAGGAATCCCTCTGCTAGGTATATACCCAGAAGAATTGAAAGCAGGGACACAAACAGATATATGTACACCAATGTTCATAGCAGCATTATTCTTCACTATTGCCAAAAGTTTGAAGCAACCCTAGTGTCCATCAACAGATGAGGCAAATTGTGGCATATAAATACAATGGAATATTATTCAGCTGTAAGAAGGACTGAATTATTGACAGATGTGACAACATGGATGACTCTCAAAGACCTTAAGTTGAGTGAAGTATGTCAGTCACTAAAAGATAAATATTGCATGACCTTATGCATATGACCAGGAGACAGAAAGGGAATAGAGAGTGGTGAGCTGATACGCAATCTGAGCAGAATTTACTATAAGGCCAAAGGGGTGGATGAGGGTGACAGTGGTGCAGGTATGTGGGTGAGGTCAACAGTGCTGGAGTGTGAGAGTGAGCAAGGTTGGGGGAGTGGGCTGGACTATCCATGGAACTGGAGTGGGGGATGGAGAAGGAACAGGTGAACTCTGGGGAGATGGAGGTCTGTGGTTGAAAATACAATTGTGGGAATGTTCTTTTGGCAAATGTAGCAGGGGAAGGTCACTGATGCAGGGTGTTGGTGTTGGGGAATGTGTGGGAAAGAGTACCCCTGGGTCATGCTTCTGTGGAATATGAATGTCTTTATCTTGTCATACAGTTTTATCTCAGGGGGTGGAGTCCCACACAATAAACAAGAAAATATTAAACTCACATCCTGGGGTGTCCTGCCACATTCTCAAAAAGAGGGGCAAGAATCTCTCGAGTTCTTAGGCAATGCCTAATAAAAGAGTACAGACCAATATGTCAAGACCAATATATCAAGAATCTTATTCTTGTAAAATTGACACTTAGCCTAATAATTGTTGCCTAAGAGTTACCTCCTGAAAACCTCCTTGTTACTTAAATGTAGGCTCTTTCTAGGGCAATCTCAGCTAATAAACACATTACCTTCTCCTAGAATGGGACATAACTCCCAGGGATGAGTCTCCCTGGCACTGAAGGCTTAATACCAAGCACCAAGCAGTGATGCATTCAGGAAAAGACCTAACCAAAAGAGGGAAATATCAAATACAAAAGAGTTTTTATGGCTAAAAGATTTGAAAATTACTTGGGAGCTCATTCCAGAGGTTACGTTTATGCATGTCTCAGGCAGAGCTCACTAACTGCCTCTGTGAACAAAACCTCAAATAGGGGTGCTAGTGAGGGCTTTAGAGCCATCCAGACACAATAGGCAAGGCACACAATCCCTTGAAATCAGCATCCTGCCAGTGTGCCTTACCTTGGAAAATATGGCAACCTATTTCCCCAATTTTACAGAGCTCGATTCATTTATAATTTCACTACACATGATTTTTCTACACCTTTATTTGAGCCAGTAATTAGCAATATACTCTGTCAATATATGTCTCAGAGACTTAAATCTTCAGTGTGTTCATATGCTGGTTGAGCCCTAATCTCAGAAGAGTTGTGACCAACACCTACTCTCCAGTTCATCGGACTCACACAGGACAACTAATAAAATGATGATGATGGACAATTCCCATCCCAAAAAGCAAAGAGTATCTACAAATGCAAGCAAAACATTTCCTTCCATCTCCCTCATATGAACTGAGCTCCCTCTCAATCTGAGGCAGGGTGGGCATCACTCAAGGCTGTGGAATAAACAAATTTAAAGGGGGAATGCAACAATGGACAAAGTAAACTTATTAATATTGTAGTAATGGAAGAAAATGTAACATTGATATAAAGATAATGGTTACTAGAGGTTCCAAGGGGAGGGAAAAAAAAGAATAGTTGTAACATAGGGCATTGGAATTAAGTGTAAACCACAATATAAACTATAGATCTTGGTTAGTAGCAATGCTTCAATATCTACTCATCAATTTATCAATTTTTACAATTGTGATCTTACAAATCATACAATTGTAAGATGTTATTAATAGGGGAAATGTGGGAGAGGGGAAGGTTGGGGGATATGGGAATCCTTTATACTTTCTATGTAACTTTTCTGTACTCTAAAACCTCTTTAAAAATAACATCTATTATATTAAAAAAGGATTTCATGGTACTAACATAAGGATAGACATATAGATCAAATTGAAAGCCAGATATAAACCCATATATTTATGGCCAATTAATTGTTGACAAGGGTCTCAAGCCCATTTAATGATGGAAAGAATAGTCTTTTTAAACAAATGCTGTTGGGATAATTGGATAGTACATGCACAAGAATGAATTTGGAGTCGTCCCTTATATCCTATATAAAAATTAACTCAAAATGGTCAAAGTCCTAAATATAAGCATTAAAAGTAAAATAATTCTTAAAATAAAACATGGATTTGTCAAAGATTTCTTGTATGACATTAAAAGCTCAACCAAATAAAAATTTTATAAAATATTTTAAAATATATATCTAATAAGTGTTTATGATCCAGAATTTATAAAGACCACTTGAAACTCAACAATAATAAGACAAATAGCCCAATAAAAAATGGGCAAAGGATTTGAATAGATACTTCTTCAAAGAATATATGTAATTGCCATTAATCACATGAAAAAATATACAACACCATTAGTCATTTAGGAATACTATCAAAAAGACTATGAAATACCATTTCACACTGAGTAGAATTGCTATTAAAATAGAAAGTAAAAAAAAAGGAAAATAACAAGTGTTGGCAAGAATGTGGAGAAATTGGAACTGTCATACAGTATTGGTAGGAATGTAAAGCAATGCAGCTGTGTTGAAAATTTTTGCAGTTCTTCAAATTTTAAATACAGAGTTACTGAATAACCCAGCAATTACAAACCTAACTATATCAACAAAAGACATGAAAGTATGCATTCATGCAAAAACTTGCACATCAACATTCATACCTGCATTACTTATAATAGCCAAAAAGTGGAAACAACACACATATCAATCTGCTGATGAATCAATAGAAACAATATGGCATATGCATAAAATGGAGTAATATTTAGCCATAAAAGAATGAACTACAACATGGATGAACCTTGAAAACATTAAAATATGTGAAAGAATAGTCAAAAGAGGCCACATACTGCACAATTTTATTTATATGAAATATCCAGAATAGAGAAATCCATCAAGACTTAAAGTAGATTATTGGTTGTTCAATGGTGTAATGGGAGCATATGTTAATGGATACGGCGTTTCTCTTTGGGTGCTAAAATATTCTGGAAATTGATAGTGGAAATGGTTACACAATCTTGTGAATATACTAAAAATACACTGCAGTATATACACTTTAAAACTATGAATTTAATATTATATGAATTATTTATTGATACAAAAGAATAAAGGCAATTGAATTTTAAGGCAAAAATTATAAGAATGCATTTTGTGATTCACAATATATTAGAATTAAATACACAACAGACAATAGCACAAAGGCCATGGAGAGGAAAATGTAAATAAATTGTAAGGTTCTTGTAATATGCATTGAGTGGTGTACAAAGTAGACTGATAAATTAAATATGCATTTTATAAACCATAAACCACTAAAAATTAAAATAAAGTTACAGCTAGTGAGCCAACAATAGAGATAAAATAGAATGGAAAAAATCAAAGCTGGCAGAATAAGAGGAAAAAGTAGAAATAATCAGAAAGGGCACATTTTAAAATATCAATTGGCTGATTTTTAACCCAGCTATATTAATAATCACTTAAATGCAAATGTTTTAAGGACTCTTAAAATGTTAAGACTAGATATAAAAGCAAAATTCAGCTGCATGAATACACATGGCTACAAAGAATACACAAGATACAAACTGATTTTAAAAAAAAGTAAAAGACCATCTTAGTTTCCCAGCTACAATGACACACACCACATGAAAGTTTGCTTTAATCATTGGGAATCTATTGGTTCATGGTTTTAGAGGACAGAATTTCAAATCAGGGAGTTGGCTAGAAGACTTGTTTCCTCCTGAGGTTGGTAGCATTCTGGCTGGCTGGCAGTTCTTGAGTACCTTGGCTTTCCTACCACACGAAAATGTCCTCTCATTTCTCTTCTGGATTCCATTGATTTCTGACTTCTGGATCCTCTCCATACTTTCTCTCCTACTATGTCTGAATTTCTTCTGTTTATAAAGGGCTCCAGTAACCTAGATAAAGGTCCACCCTCATTCAATTGGGCCACACCTTAACCAAAAATAACACCTTCAAAAGGTCCTGTTTACAATGATTCACAAACAGAAGGTTGTGGATTAAGACCAAGAACATGTCTAAGTTTGGGTACAAAATTCAACTGGTCACAGACTTTTAGGAATATACTAAAGTAACACTAATAAAAGAAAAGCTAAAACAGCTATATTAATATCAGATAAAGGATATTTAAGAGCAAAGAATATTATTAAAGATAAAGAGAGTCATTCACTAATGATAAAAGGGTCCATTTAAAAAAGAGATAGAACAGTTCTAAATGTTAATGAATTTAATAAAAGAGTTTTAAGGTGAATCAGAAACTGGGGAAAAAAAGTAACCAGGAAAAGATTCAAATCAAATTACAGTCAGAGATTTAAACACTCTCAATAATTGATGAAATATGTATGAAGAATAATCAGTAAGGGTATACTTGGTTTGAATAACCAGCTTGAATTACTTGATTTATACAACACTCCACTCTACAATAGTGGAATACACAACATAAAAAGCACAGAGAAAATATATAACAGAAGTTTATATTCTTGATCATAAATCATATTTGAATTAATCACATATTACAAAGTATGTTCTTTGGACTGTATTGAAATTAAATTAAAAATGAATAAAAGCAGTTCTCGGAAGATGGCATCAGAGGAGGCAGGCAGGGCTCAACTTTCTCACAAAAACAATAAAGGGCCAAAATCTATCCAAGGGACCTGCATTGGGGGTCAGCAAATCAGAAAAGTGCTGTGCAATCCCCAGGAGGGCAACAGACAGAGAGACAGAGAACCCAAAACAGCAAACATGAGTTAGTAAGCCCCCATTGTGGACAAGAAGGCAACCATCCCTCACCCTCAAGATGTTAAGTCTGGATTAAACCCCTGGCTCACTGCAGTTGACTGAGAGATGAATTTTTCTTCTTGTCAGCTGTTACAATGGCAGAGGGAGTGTGCATCAGAGGGAGGGGAATTGCTTCTCTTCAGTGAATCCAGTCAGCAGACCCCACTTTGAATCTAGACTTTAGCCAGACTGGAAACAAGGGTAAGTGGAGGTGGAAAGAAACGCCTCCATGGAACGATTCATCCACAAGAATCATCTGCTAACCAGCCAGGAAATGAAATGTAAAAGAGATAAACTGTTTTTAGGTCTCTCTTTAGTCCCAAGCCTAGGGAAAAAATCTGTGCCCCATTATTGAGTCCCTGAACATATTTTGATAAACTGGGAAATTTTAAATACTCAGAACAAGTTGAACCAAAAATAAAAGAAAAGTCATGAAAAACAAAACCATTAAGCAAAAGAGAGAAATTGACCATCAGAGTAAATTCACAACATATTCAATTCCTAAACATCAGCAAAAAATTACAAGCCATACTAGGAAACAGGAAGAGATAGCTCAGCCAAAGGAACAAACCAAATATCCTAAAGAGATATAGGATTTAAGACAACTAATCAATGATAATCACACATGTCTCCTAAATCAATTAAAAGAACTGAAGGAAAATATGACTAAAGAGACAAAGGATATTAAGACACCAGGTGAGCATAAAGAACAATTTGAAAGCCTGCAAAGAAAAGTAACAGATCTTATAGGAATGAAAAACACAATGGATGAGATTAAAAATATATTAGAGGCACATAGCAGATTTGAATTCCTTGAAGACAGAATTAATGATATCAAGGACAGAACATCTGAACTATAAAAGGCAGGAAGAGAGAAAGAGAAAAGAATGGAAAATATGGGACAGGGTCTCAGGGAAATGAAAGACAATATGTAACGGGACCTCCTCCCAGCTCTGAGGTGGGTACTAGCAAAACTAAAGCCTGCACTGTCCAGCATCCAGTCTGTCCCAGGAAGTCTGAACTTCCACTGTGCCCTGAGGTGTACCAGCCAAACTCAAGCCTACAATGCCCAACCTAACCTCTGTCCTGAGGAGTCTGCCATCCAACCTCCACCTGAAGTGATCAATCCTATCTCACCAGACAAAAATTCAAAGGAATGCCCTGAGATCAGTAGCTTGCAAACATTTCTAAATCTTCTCCTTACCCATTCATACCACCCCTCTTCTATTTGCGACCAAAACTAGACTAATATCACAAGCCCCCAAAAGTGAAATATAAAGTATGACCCATGAAGAATTACATTATACTATGGGATAATGGTTGAAGGAACATAAAATTGGATTAGGCTGAATTTATTGATTTGGACATACCAAGCAGAGATTCTGGATTCAATGCTGTAGGTCAAGGGGTTAGAAAGGGCTCCAACAGTTTGTTCAGGTGGCTGGCTGAAACATGGAACAAAAGATGGCCTAGAACATCTGAGGTTGAGATGCCTGATTTACCCTGCTATACTGTAGATGAGGGGTTCTAAAGGCTTAGAGGTACTGGAATGCTAGAATAAATTCACAATTTAAGACTTGCCCACCCACCCCAGGAATGTCCAAAAGACACACGTTTTACCAGGACTGTGAGGAATAAATTTGTAAGACTAACTCCATCTTTCCTGAAGAGCTCTGTTGCTTTTCTCTGTAGGCCAAATATTGCTGTAGGAACTGCTGTCATGATATTAGAACCCTTAAACACTATTAAGATGATTGGAGCTCAGGCTGGCAGAAGCCAAGTAGCAGCACTTAATTGCTAAAGACAATGTGGGTGTAGCTACCACGATAAAAGGCAGACTCAAAGCAGCAATTAAAAGAGTCTGAGTCATATAGAGCTATGACATTGGCTAATAGATCATGGGGTACATAGTAGTAAAATAGATGAGCAGTCTACTAAATTCCTTCTGGATCTGTATAATCAGAAGGGTTCTAGATTGTGTGAACAAACCCTAACTTGAATTACAGAAACAGAGAATCATGGCCCCTTAATCAATTCCCAGGCTTAAGTGGCCACAGTGGTAGGGATGGAGGCATTGCATGGGCTCAGATATATGGACTTCCTCATGAAGGCCAACTTAGCTTCAGTCACTGCTGGAGGCCCAATCTATAAGCAGCAGAGACCCACAATCATCCCTTATATGGCACCATTCCCTAAGATGATCAGCCTGCTACCTGGTGGCAGGTTGATTATATTGGACCACTTCCATCATGGAAGGGGCAGTGACTTATTCAAACTGGAAAAGATACATCCTCCAGATATAGGTTTTCCTTGCCTGCATGCAATGCTTCTTCCAAAACTACCATTCATAGACTTACAAAATGTCTTATGCACTGCCATGGTATTCCACCCAGCATTGCTTCTGATCAGAGTCCACTTCACAGCAAATGATGTGCAGGAATGGGCATATGTTCATGAAATTCACTGGTCTTATCATGTTCCCTATCATCCTAAAGCAGCTGGATTGATAGAATGGTGGAATGCCTTTGGAATACTCAATTATGGTGCCAACTAGGTGGCAACATGTTGCAGGGCTGGGGCAATATTCTCCAGGAGGCTATGTATGCTCTAAATCAGCACCTACTCTGTGGTGCTGTTTCTCCCATAGCCAGGATTCACAGGTTCAGGAATCCAGGGATGGAAATGGAAGTGGCACCACTCACTATTACCCCTAGTGATATAAAAGGAAAATATTTACATCCTGTCTGTGAAACCTGAAACTCTGCTGGTCTGCAAGTCTTAGTTACAAAAGGAGGAGTGCTTACACCAGGAAACACAACAATTATTCCATTGAAGTGGAGGTTAAGAATGACACTTAGCCACTTTGGGCTCCTCATTCCTCTGAAAAACAGGCAAAGAAAAAAGAGTTACTCTACTGTCTGGGGTGATTAAGCCTGCCTATTAAGGGGAAATAAGACTGCACCTACACAATGGAAGTAATGAAGAGTTTGCCTGGAATATAGGAGATCCTCTCAGGCGTCACTTAATACTACCATAAGTAAATAAAGTCAATGGAAAATTGCAAGAACCCAATCCAAGCAGGACTAATAATGGCCAAAAATCATTAGGAATGAAAGTTTGGGTCACTCACCAGACAAAGAACCATTACCACCAGAGGTGTTTGTTGAAGGTAAGGGAAACATTGAATGGGTAGTGGAAGAAAGTAGTGATAAATACAAACTTGGACCATGTGACCAGTTACAGAAATTAAGACTGTAATGATCATGAATATCCCTTCCTTTTTTGTTATGAGTATGTTTGTATATTTAAATAAAATGAATATCTTTGTTTTCTTCCCTTTTTTCCTTATCATGTGACATAAATTGCATTAGTTTCATGTCATAGTACTTAAGAGTGTCAAGTTTAAGATTGAATATTGTCCAAGGAATTGGACTTATTCGGGCGGTAATTAGTGTGTTTCCAGTTGTATGCAAGACAGTTGAATATTGCTAGGCAGAAATACACACACACACATGCACATATATATTGCTGTTGTTTTTAGAGACTAAGTATGGTTTAAGGAGATGTGTATGGCTGCCAAGTTGACAAGGAATGGACTGTGATGGTTAGGCTATTGTGTCAATTTGGCCAGATAATGGTGCCCAATTGTCTTATCTAGCAAGCACTGGGCTAATTGTACCACAAGGGAATTTTATGGACTTTAATCATCAGTGAGTTGATTGCATAGATTGCTGAGCATATCTACAATCAACCAAGGAGATTGTCATCAGCAATGAGTGGCATCCCATCCAATCAGTTGAAGGCCTTAAAAGGGGAAGTGATTTCAGCACTCAGAGAGAGAATCTCTACCTCAGATAGCCATCATCCACTAGGAATTCATCAATGACCTTCATCAGAGTGCCTGTTTTGCAGCCTGCCTTGCAGAATTTGGACTTGTTCATTCGCATGGTTGTTTGAGAGAATTTTATAAAATCTCGTTCTATTTTATTCCTGTTTGTACTGTTTCCTAGGAGAACCCTGACTAATACAGCCATCTATATGCTGTCTACAAAACACACAACTCAGATGTAATGACACTACCAGGTTGAAAGGTGCAAAAAAAGATATTCCACACAAATAGTAGCCAAAAACTATCTGTAGTAGTGATCCTAGTATTAGAAAAAATGGATTTTAAATCAAAAGAGTTTTAAAAGATTAAAACTGTCATGTATTAATAAGAGGGGAAATTCATCAAGAAGAAACAACTATAATAACTATTTACACATCTAACATTAGCAAAAATTACAAGCCATACTAGGAAAGAGGAAGAGGTGGCACAGCCAAAGGAAGAAAACTAGTATCTTGAAGAGATACAGTACTTAAGACAACTAATCAATGATAATCACACATATCTCCTAAATCAATTCAAAGAATTAAGAGAAATATGACTAAAGAGATAGAGTATATTAAGAAGACACTGGTTTAGCATAAAGAACAATTTGAAAACCTGCAAGGAAAAATAACTGACCTTATGGGAATGAAAGACATAATGGAAGAGAGAAAAATACATTAGAGGCACATAAGAGCAGATTTGAAAGGTTCAAAGATAGTTTGTGATTTCAAAGACAGAACATCTGAACTGGAAAAAACAGTAAAACAGAAAGAGAAAAGAATGGAAAAAGATGGAACAGGAACTCAGGGAATTGAATGATAATGTGAAATGTACAAACATATGCATTATCAGTGTCCCAGAAAAAAAAGAGAATGGAAAAAGGGCAGGAAGAATATTTGAGGAAATAATGACTGAAAACTTCCCAAATCCTATGAAAGGCATAAATATCAACATTCAAGAAGGATAACACATACCAAACAGAATAAATCTGAATAGACCTACCCCGAGACACTTACTTTTCAGAATGACAGATATCCAAGATAAAGAGAGAATTCTGAAAACAGCAAGAAAAAAACAAAGCATCCCAAACAATGGAAACTCAATAAGATTAAGTGCTGACCTCTCATCAGAAACCACGGAGGAGAGAAGAAGTGGTACAATGTATTTAAGGTACTGAAAGAGAAAAACTGCCAGTAAAGAATTCTGTATCCAGCAAAGCTGTCCTTCAAAAATGAGGGTGAGTTCACAGTCTTCACAACAAACAAAAACTGATATGTTATGTTACCTAAAGACCAGAATTAAAAGATACACTAAAGGGAGTGCTGCATTTTGAAAGGAAAAACCAAGAGTGAGAAACTTGGAGAGAGTGTAGAAATGAAAGCAATTTAGGAAGGGAAAATTAACGGGTAAAAAGACAGACAATAGTCAGATATGACAACAGAAAGCAAAAAGACAAAAATTGATGAAGTAAGTAATGCCTTTACAGTAATAAAATTGAATGTTAATAGATTGAATTCCCAATCAAAAGGCATAGACTGATAGAATGGATAAAAATATATATGAGCCATCTATATGTTGTCTACAAGAACCAAAAAAGAGTTGGAGTAGCAATACTAATATTTGACAAAATAGATTTTAAGTGCAAAACTGTTAAAATGGATGAAGAAAGTCATTATATATTAATAAAAGGGGCAATTTTCCAAGAACAAATAACTATATTAAATATTTATACACTAAACTGAGTACCCCAAGACACATGAGGCACACACTGGCAAAGCTGAAGGGAGAAATAGATGTATCTACAATAATAGTTGGAGACCTCAACACACTTCAATTAATATTGGCTAGAACATCTGGACAGAGGATAAATAGAGGGTTTGAATAATATGAAAAATGAACCAGATCGAATAGACATCCATAGAGCATTACACCCCAGAACAGCAGAATATACATTATTTTCAAGTGCCCATGGATCCTTCTTCAAGATAGACTATATGTTATGTCACAAGACAAGTCTCAATAAACTTAAAAAGGTTGAAATTATACAAAACACTTTCTGTGATCATAATGGAATGAAGCTGGAAATCAATAATGGATGGAAAAAGGTAAATTCATAAATATATTGGGATTAAATACACTCTCAAATAATCAACAAAGACAGGGCTGAGAGGAAAATTTATAGCTCTCAATGCTTACATTAAAAAAGAAAGAGCTAAAGTTGAAGATCTAACTACACACTTGGAGGTAATAGGAAAAGAACAGCAAACTAATCCCAAACCAACCCAAAGGAAAGAAATACTAAAGATCAGAGCAGAAATAAATGAAATAAACAAAAACAAATAATAGATAAACTCAACAAAACCAAAAATTGTTTCTTTGAGATTACAAAATCAACAAACCCTTAGCTAGACTGATAAGAAAAAAAGAGAGAAGACACAAATAGATGAAATCAGAAATGAAAGGGGGAACATTATCACTGACCCCACAGAAATAAGAGAGGTCATAAGAAGACAATACAAACAAATGTATGCCAAAATAACCAGACAATGTAGAGGAGATGGACAAATTCCTAGAAACACGTGAACTACCCATACTGGCCCTAAAAGACAGAAGACCTCAACAAACCAAATACAAGTGAGGAGATGGAAAGAGTCATCAAAAACCTCCCAAAGATGAAAAGCTCAGGACCAGATGGCTTTACAGGTGAATTTTACCAACCATTCAATGATGACCAAATAACGATCATCCTCATGGTCTTCCAAATAATTGAACAGGAAAGAATGGTACCAATCTCATTCTATGAAGCCAAAATCACCCTATATCAAATCCAAATAAAGATACTACAAAGAAAGAAAATTAAAGACCAATATCCCTAATGAATATATATGCAAAAACACTCAACCATATACTTGCAAACCGAATTCAAAATCACATTAAAAGAATTATACACCATGATCAAGTGGGTTTATCCTAGGTATGGAAGGATGGTTTAACACAAGAATATTAACTAATGTATTAAACCACATTGAAAAAATGAAGAAGAAAAATAATATGATACTCTCGATTGATGTAGAAAAGATGGTTGACAAAACATAGCACACATTCTTGATAAAAACACTCCAAAAAATCAGAGTACAAGGAAGCTTTCTCAATATGGTAAAGTGCATATATGAAAGACCTAAAGCCAGAATTGTACTCAATGGTAAGAGACTAAAAGCTTTCCTACTGAGATCAGGAACAAGATAAGGATGTCCACAGTCACCACTGCTATGCAATACTGTGCTAGAGGTTCTAACTAGAGCAATTAGGCTAGATAATGAAATAAAGGACACTAAATAGGAAAAGAAGAAGTAAAACTTTCACTGTTTGTTGAAGATATAATCCTATCTCTAAAATCTTCTGAAAAATCCACAACAAACCTACTAAAATTAATAGACGAGTTCAACAAAGTGGCAGAATACAAAATTAATATGCAAAAACCAATAGCGTTTCTATACACTACTGATGTGCAATATGAGTAAATCAGAAAAAAAATCCATTTATAATAGCAACTAAAACAATCAGATATTTAGGAATAAACTCAACCAAAGACATAAAGGACCTGTATTCAGAAAACTATAAAATATTGCTAAAAGAAACCAAAGAAGAATAAAATAAGTGGAAGAACATGATGTGTTCATAACTCAAAATGGATTAAAATAAATTGGTAGACTAAACATCAATAAGATATCAATTCTACCCAAACTGATTTACAGATTCAATGCAATCCAATAAAAATCCCAAAAGCCTTTTTTGCAGAAATGAAAATCCAATATTCAAATTTATTTGGAAGGGTAAGTGGACCCTATTAGCCAAAAATGATCTTAAAGAAGAAGAGCAAAGTTGAAGGACTCTCACTTCCTGACTTTAAAGAAAATTACTTAGCTACAGTGGTAAAAAACAGCATGGTATTGGCATAAAGACAGATAGATTGACCAATGGAACAAATAAAGAACTCAGAAATAGACCCTTACATCTACAGTAAAGTGATTTTTCACAAGGCTGTTTAGGCCTCACAGCTGGGCCAGAACAGCATATTGAACAAATGGTGCTGGAAAAGCTGGACATCCATATCCAAAAGAAAGAAAGAGGACCCCTATCTTACAAATGATACAAAAATTAACTCAAAATGGATTAAGGACATAAATATGAAAGCAACAACCATAAAACTCCTAGAAGCAAATGCAGGAAAACATCTTCAAGACCTTGTTTTTTAAACAGGTTTAAGAAACAACTTACACCCAAAGCACGAGCAACAAAAAAGAAAATAGGTGAATGGATCCTCCTCAAAATTAAACACATTTGCACCTCAAAGGACTTTGTCAAAAGGCTGAGAAAGCAGCCTACACGATGGGAGAAAATATTTGGCAATTAAATATCCAATAATGGTTTAATACCCATGATGTATAAAGAGATCATACAACTCAACAATAAAAAGACAAACTACCCAACTAAAAAATGGGCAAAAAACTTGAAAAGATGGTTGTCCAAGGAAGAAATACAAATGGCAAAGACACATGAAAAAATGTTTGACATCATCAACGAATAGGGAAATCAAATCCAAACTACAATAAGGTACAATTCACACGTATTAGACTGGTTGCTATTACAAAGTCAGAAAACTGTAAATGTTGGAGAGGATGTGGAGAGATAGGAATGCTTATTCACTGTTGATGGGAATGTAGACTGGTACAGCCACTGTGGAAGACTCTTTGGCAGCTCCTAAAGAAGTTGAATATAGACTTGCCATGTACCTGGAAATATTATTACTAGAAAACTGAGAGCACAGACACAAAAGACACAAAAGTCGTGAACCAAAGGACAACAGGGATGAACCTGGATGACATTATTGAGTGAAGCAAGCCAGACACAAAAGGACACATACTATATGATTACGGTATTATGAACTAAATATATTGTTATACATATAATCTACAATAAATATATTGTATAAGCTCATGGAGATAATAATTAGAATATAGGTCCCCAGAAAATGGAATGAGAGTAGAGAATGGAAAGCTGAAGGTTAATCTGTGCAGAATTAGTAAAAAGCTTGTTTGTATATCTTTGGAAATGAACAGAAATGGTGAAAGCATATCATGGTGCTTTCTGTATAGCATATCTGTATAGCAGAACTGTTATATGTGTATGACAGTGGTGGAAAGGTAAAATCTAAGGTCATGTATATTACTAGAAGGAAAGCTAAAAAAATTGCACTAGGGGCCTGTATGACATAGTGAAACCTCATGTGAAATATGAATATGGGTGATATTGCATATATTAGATTGTTTTTACCAAGTATACGTACAAATATACCAGAGAGAAGGAAAAAGAATAGCAGCTATGTACTGCATAGAGAGACTGAGAGGTTTATTAGTTTTGTTTGTTTGCTTTTTGTTTAATATTATTACTAATATTGAAATAACGAAACTGCTCTAAGAATGATTGAATTGATGAATGCACAAATATGTGATTACACCGAATACCATTGATTGTACACTTTGGATGGATTTATGCTTTCTTAATGTGTATCAATAAAAATTCATGTGATCAAAAAATAAATAAAAGGCACACAGGCAAGAAAGAAGTAAAACTTGTGCTATTTACTGATGATATGATCCTACATCTAGAAAATCCTGAAAAATCCACAGCAAAGGATCTAGAACTAATAGACAAGTTCAGCATAGTGGTGGTATACTCAAAAATCTGTAGCATTTCTATACACTGCTGATGAGCAATCTCAGGAAAAAATCAGGAAAAAAAATCCTTTTACAATAGTGACTAAAAGAATCAAATATTTAGGAATAAACTTAACCAAGGACATATAGATCCTATATTCAGAAAACTACAAAACATTGCTAAAAGAAACCAAAGAAGACTTAAATAAATGGAAGTGCATTCCATGTTTCTGGATTGGAAAACTAAATATCATAAAGATGTCAATTCTACTCAAACTGATTTACAGATTCAACTCAATCCCAATAAAAATCCCAAGAGCCTTTTTTCTTTTTTTTTTTTTTTTTGCAGAAATTGAAAAGCCAATTATCAAATTTTTTTGGAAGGCTAAGGGGCCCTGAAAGGCCAAAAATGTCTTATAAATAAGAAAGAAGTTGGAGGACTCTACTTCCTGACTTTAAAGCATATTACTGAGCTAGAATGGTAAAAACAGCATGGTACTGGGATAAAGATAGATTCACCAATGGAACCAAATTGAAAGCATAGAAACAAATCTCACATCTATGGTCTAGCAATCCTCAACAAAGATGCCAAGCCTTCCCAGCTTAGCCAGAGAAGTCGATTCAACAAATGGTGACAGGACAACTGGATATCCATATCCAAAAGAAAGAAAAAAGACCTCTAACTCACACCTTATGTAAAAATTAACTCAAAATGATCAAGGACCTAAATATAAAAGCTACAACCATGGGAATCCCTGTAATTTTTGTGTAACATTTATGTAATCTAAGCATCTTTTAAAATACCTAAAAAAAATAAATAAATAAACAATAAATAAATAAATAAATAGATAAATAAATAAATAAATAAAAGCAACAACCATAAATTCCTAGAAGAAAATGCAGGAAAACATCTTCAAGATCTTGTGGTAGGCAGTAGTTTCTTAAATTTTACATCCAAAAATTACAGGGACAAAAGAAAAAATAGATAAATAGGACCTCCTCAAAATTCAACACTTTTGTACCACAAAGGACTTTGTCAAAAGGGTGAAAAGGCAGTCAACTCAATGGGAGACAATATTTGGCAATCACATCCGATAAGGTTTTAATATCCATGATGTATAAAGAGATCATACAACTCAACAATAAAAGAAGAAATACATATGGTGAAAAAAACTTGGAAACATGCTCCACTTTACTAGCAATTAGGGAAATGCAAATCAAAACTAAAGTGAAATATCATTTCACGCCTTTTAAAATAGCCACTGTTAAAAGGTCAGAAAACTGCAAGTGTTGGAAAGGATGTGGAGCGAAAGAAACCCTTATTCACTGTTGGTGGGAATGGAGAAGGGTATAGCTACTGTGAAGGATTGTTTGGCATTTCCGAAGGAAGTTGAATGTAGACTTTCCAAGGGACCCGGCAATACCATTACTAGGTATATACCTAGAAGAACTGAGAGCACAGACACAAACAGAAATCTACACACCATTGTTCATAGCGGCATCATTCATGATTACCAAAAGATGGAAAGAATCCAGGAGTCCATCAATGGATGAATGGAAAGACAAATTGTGGTGTATATATAACAATGGAATATTATGCAGCAGTAAGAAGAAATAAATTCGTGAAGCATATAGTCAACATGGATGATCCTGGAGGACATTATATTGAGTGAAGCAAGCCAGACACAAAGGACAAATACTGTATGATTGCACTATTATGAACTAAATATATTGTATAAAATGATGGAATTAATAATTAGACTATAGGTCACCAGAAAATGGAATGAGGGTAGAGAATGGAAAGCTGAGTGTTAATCTGTGCAGAACTGGTAAAAAAGGTGGTTTGTAAATCTTTGGAAATGAATAGAAATTGTTAAAGTACATCATAGTGTTTGTAACTAGCAATGCTATTGTATGGTTATGACAGTGCTTGAAAGGGAAAGTCCAAGGACATGTATATTACTAGAAGGAAAGCTAAAAAAATGTAACATGGGCCTGTATAACATAATGAAACCTCATATGAAATATGAATGTGGGTAATATTGCATATATAAGACTTTTTTTTACAAAATATGCATACAAATAAACTAGATAGATAGAAACAGAATAGCAGCTATGTGCATTAGGGGAAGCATAGAGGGATTGAGAGGTGATGAGGTTGTTTGTTTGTCTGTTTGTTGTTTATTATTATTGGAATAATGAAAATGCTGTAATAATGACTGAAGTGATGAATGCACAACTATGTGTTTATACCAAATGCTACTGAGTGTATACTTTGGATGGATTTATGCTTCATTAATATGTATCAATAAAATTGATTTGTTTAAAAATGAATAAGAGAAATATAACTGTAAAGTATACATATATTTGAAAATGAAAATTACAAACACATATAAAAACCCATGTGTTAAACAAGAAATTTCAAGGAAAGTTAGCAAATATTTCAAACTAATATGAGTATGAATAATAAAAAAAGTTCAAATTTACCAGTGGCAACACTTGTAAAGTGTTACCAGGGCTCAATGGAGTAGTGCAACCTGAGTGGGAGAAAGGTTAAACAGCTTTCAAAGGATGAAGATGAGGATCTCAAAACTTTGAACTGGAACAAAGTCAGAGGCAAATGGTAACAATCTCCAAATAAATAAAATATAGATGATTCAAACATTGAACATTGATACATTAACCAAAGACCAAGAGCATGTTATACTATGGAAATTACAGGATTTGGTTAGAAGGAAGTAAAATAAAATAACAAGTACATTTGATAATGTGCAGCCATATTTGTATAAAGTGCATTCTAATATTTTACTTTGTTAATAGTTAACTATTGTTGCATGTACCTGACATAATTGGGGTAGAATTTTGGTGAATTAAGAATAGAATATGCAGATAAAATACCACTAAGGAGAAACTCAAACTCAAGATCAGCAGATAATATTGGTTGCCTATCATATAGATACATATACATATGTTTGTGTATATACACATACTATATATATATTAGCTTACTCCTTTCAAACAAAGGATTTTGTTTGATTTTTTAAATGTTTCTGCTCCATCTCCAGTTCTGCAGGAAGAGTTGGAGATCTTGGTAAATTTAAGCCAATTATAATTAACAGCACTGAATTTGAATGTGGTTAAAAGGGAAAATGTTAGGTTGTATATATGATACTAGAAAAAAAATTTTTTTAATTCAAGAAACAGTACAACATGAACAGTGAACACTAAGTTAAACCCTGGACTGTAGTTATAAAAATGTGCTTTCATCAATTGTAGCAAATGTACCACACCAATGCAAGTTGTTAATAATAGGGTGGTTTATGGGTATCCTGTATTTTATGTATCATTGTACTCTAAACCCACAACTTCTCTAATAAATAATTAAAAGTGCTTCATTCATTTATAATTAGGGTAAAAAGTATCACAGAATGGGAATGACTCATAAAATGAAACTCAAAAATTTTGAGGTAATTATCATTAGATATGAACAATTAAGAAAGATGATAATAAAAATGAAGTGAAATACACACATTATGAAAGCCTAGAAAATATGTTTAATTATTCATTTTGATATATAGAGATGACTAAGACTCAACTCAATAATACTATCAGGAAAGGAAGATATTGTAATATTTTAAAAGATATTTGAAATGTTCTTTAGCTGAAGGATAATATAAGTCTTTTTAAAAACTGTCTGTTTTCAGCCCTAAGGACTTAAGAATAAAGAACTGGATAGGCCTATACAGTACTAAAGGAGATTCAGTGAGAACAAGGTTTCTACTAGGCTTCTAACTCTTTCTTCAACCTATACTTGGAGAGTGTATTTAAAACATATACACATATATATGTACATATATATATATATATATATATATATATACTCTCCAGCATTAGCTAAAGGTCAAAGCTTCAAAAGTTTATATTACTTAATAAAAAAAATAATTTTATCGTAGGTCACACTTTGGAGAATGTAGGAAAGAAACTAACAATGTTTCTACAAAGGAAATGTGGAGGAAAGAATTAATAAACTTATATGTGCTGGGTATTGTGTTAGATGCTTTACATATATATTCTTTTTTAATCATTACACATATATAAATGAGATATACTTCCTCTATTACCAAAAAAAAATCAGCAAACACAAAAAAACCCACAATGCTGATGCACAGAGAAATTACAGTTACGATTCTAATGTTTAACTTCACAGTTTGTACTCTTACACTTTTATAATTTAGAAAAATAAGAATAAAAATACATTTTTAAAATATACAACTATTTAACAGCAATTGTCAAAGGAAGACAAAAAGAACACGTAAGTATTTAGTGGCTTTCAAACACAGTTACACAGAACTAGCTCATCAAGATCAACAGGACCAGGACATTTGGCCAGCAAAAGCCTAAAGAAGATATCATCATTGGGCTTAGAATTGCACCAGATTCCATATGTTATATGGAGGACAAAAAAGATTTAGAATGTCTATGCTTCCTGAAGTATATATTCTATTAAATGGAAACACCTAGGCAAATCAAAATTTTATAAATATTTTATTTTTAACATGATAATAGCATCACCAAAAAACAGTTTAAGTGGTTTATTTATATTTAGAGCTGTATTTCCAAGTTAGGGTTGGAGATGTTAAATAAAGGGTGTTTAAAAAATTTAAACCAATCTGTTTGGGACATTCCCTAGCAACTGTTATGGCTCTGTAAATGACCATATGAGGTAAGTTGATACAATAAACTTGAAGAGAATAATTCGTAGTTCATTTTGGAGGGAAAATTTGTCTCTACTCACTCCATCAATCCTATTATATGTAAACATTCAAACAAGGCAAACCAAACGAAATCTTCATAGACACATATATTGCAGTTAGTAGAGTTCCCAGCCTGAGGATAACAGTGAAAATAAAAGAGCAGAGACATAAGAGAAAGAGAGCTGACATCACTGATCTATTGGATTGCATGTGGAGTTTAGATTTCCAGTTACTTGATATAAACAGATTTCTTTGTTTTAAACCATTTTGAGATGATTTTTTTAAATACATAATTTACTTCTGAATCTGGCTGAAATAATCTGTTTCCTTTTCCTGCTGAAACAAAATTTAAAATATTTTGATGGAAGTAAGGTCAGTTATCTACAATGTTTTCTCAAAACACTGGTAATTTACACATCAAAATAATTTTTTTTATCATCTAAGCTCATGATTTCATGCATGACTTATTTTTTTTATCAAGATTGTGTAATTCTGTACAATTCACTTTGTGATTTTACTTCTGTATATTCATACATTTTATATTAATTATGTAATATTTATAGAAATATGCATATCTATTACTTTGATAATTGTTTAAACTGATTTATAAATAAAATATGCAACAGACTCATTTTTCACCATTTGGAAAATATAAAATAGTTTGTTTCATTAATGTGACTATCTGAAAAATAATATAAACATTTGTCTATTCTTCTTCTAGTGCTTAATCAGCACTGCATCTAAGATTATGAAAATATCACTTTGTTAATGAGAATTTAATTTAAGGCAAATCTCAGTTATAAATAAATCATTAAGAATTATCTCATGGTCCATTGATTAACCAAACATATAATGTTATTCAATTAATGTAGTCATGTTTCTGGTAGGTTAATATAGAACCTTTGGAGATATTGATTCCTAGTAGATTACAGTTAATACTTTCAATCATGCTTATGAGTGATACAATGGGACTTTTATACATTTCTCATTTTAATATTAATTTAATAAAGATATATTTTATTACACAGAGTATCACAGTGAAATTAGAATTCACTGTTTAAATTCTAAGATTCTCCATAACAAGATGGAGGAACAATATGCTATTAGATATCTATTAATTCTTCTCTTCTGGAATTGCCTCTTGAATATTTATCTTTATCTTTTCATTAGCAACTTAATGAAAAGATAAAGGCATTTCATTATTTAAAAATCCCCAGAAAATTTTCTAGATTTTCTATTTTTACATGCCATGGAGCAAAAGAAAAATGAGATAGCTATTTAATGAACTGACTGCAGTGTAAAAACGGATGGCACCTGCTTCAAACCAGGGCAGTCCATGTTTACTTGGAGAAAACTAAACTATCACCAGTTATTTTGGTGCTTGTAATAAAATTATAACAATGTCCTTATTTTTATGATATTTTTGCCTTCTAAAGAAAAATGTTGCATTAGCAGAAATTTTAAAATTAAGATATTTATAATTAACTTTTATAAAGAATATATTAGTAATGAGTAAAGCACCAAAATTAGATTTTCTTATTTCAATAATTAAGATCCAAATTTCTCAGATTTATTCATTCATTCTTGTATTAGACTAATATTTATTGAGCCCACTACCTACACTGCCCTAAATCCCAGTAATACAAGAGAAAACAAGATAATCTGATCTGTCCAAGAAACTCCTGGAGTCCTATTTTTAATATCACTAAAAGTAAAAACATTAACTATATATGGGTACATATTTTTGGGATACTATGAATAAAATAAGGACTACTTAAAAAACTTTGAAAATATATATTAGTCATTTATAGACAGTCTCTCCCCCCCCCCATTGTTTATTACATTGTTTAGTTCCCTAAGTGTAGCAGTTTGATATTATTTATGAATCACCTGAAAGAGAAATTATATTTGTAAACTAATCTATTCCTCTGCGTGTGATACCCTTTGACTGCATTAGATTCGGCTGACATGTCTTATTAAATTACCTGTTAAGATCAGGGCTTTGATTTGACCATATCAGTAGGGCATGGCTCAGGGTTGAGTCCCAGACCCCTTGTAGGCTGCTATAAACGGACACACCTTCAAGAAGACACATGGAAGAGGAGAGAACTTGCTCGTGTTGGTCCTGCCTTGTGACAGAAAGGAGAAGGCTCAAACAGCTAAAGCCTCAGGAAGAGATAGAGTGTGCAGCTAAAGAGAGCAGAGCAGCTGAGCAGCTGGTGAGGCCTGGAGAGAAACTAACCCTATGCCAGACTGATATAGGAAGCACTGCCAGCCTACAGCTGAGATCAGAAGCAGCTGGGCCCACGGAGTGTTAAGAGGAAGAAAGCCCAAGAGACCAGGCCGAGATCTCCTACCATCTTGCTTCAACACATGGCAACAGACTTTGGTGAGAAAGCAACCTTGCATTGTACTTTTTAGGGCCTTGTAACTGTAAGCTTTCTACTCCAAATAAATACCCTTTTATAAAAGCCAATAGATTTCTATACTTTCCATTAGTACCCCCTTGACTGACTAATACACAAGGTTGCATAAAGCAAATACCATGAAAAGATTTGGCTTAAACAAAGGGAATTTATTTGCCCATAGTAACAGTCAAGGAAATTGTCCAAATCAAGGCATTATCAAAATGATACTTTCTTCCTGAAAATTGGCTGCCATTGATCCTTGGCTTCACTGTCACCTTATAAGGCACATGGTGGCATCTGCTGGTCTCTCCTTTCTCTTTCAGATTTCATTGCTTTGAACTTCTTGCTTCTGTGGTTCTCTCCCTCTCTTTTTCTCTATGTATTCTTTCCATTTATATAGGACTAGAGTAACAGGATTAAGACCTATCCTGATTGAAGTGGATCACATCTTAAATGGAAATAGGCTCATCAAAATTTCCTATTACAATGTTTTATAACCACATGAATGAATTAAATTTAAGAACATGTATTTCTGGGGTATATATAGCTTCAAAATACCACTCTCCACCACCTGGACCTCAAAAACACCTTTACTTTTTAGATGTAAAACACATTAATTCTATCACACTATCCCCAAAACCTTAGTCATTTCAGAAACAATGCTATTGCAAATATCATCAAAATTGGTTATAGATGTGGTCTGTTCTGAGCATCAGACCCCTCTGTCTGTGGATCTGTGAAACCTAGAGAACAAGCTATTTGCACCCAATATACAGTGGAGGGACAGGCACAGGATAAACATTCCCATTCCCATAAAGAGAAGTTGGAAGGAAAATAGGAGTCCTGGGTCCCAAACAAACCTGAAACCATGCAGGGAATATTCCATTAGATTTCAAGGTCTGACAGTTTTTTATGGAATAATGTTTTGTCCTCCAGGCCTGATGGAGTGGTAACCCCACCCCTTCCATGTATTTGTGCAGCAGCCATGCTTTCCCTGTGAACACAGTGGTGAAGGCAAAAGCCTCTCCAACCAGTGGGGGAGGTGACCAGACTTCCTACAATACCCCCACAGGCTTCAGTCTCTCAGAATACTGAGGTGGCAGCACTTTTCCTTGATAACAGGGCAGAAGACCTTTCCTCTCCAAGTACTGAGGCAGACTCTTTTCACATGCATGGGTGGGTCTGCTCTCTTGGTCCTAGAAGATGTCTTCTGTCCAGTCTTCAGCTTCCATGGGTCCGCCCTTGAAGTGATTTTTCCTCCTTTTAGTCCAAGCTGACAGTGTCTTGATGATGCCTTTATTTGGACATTTTACCTGACTCTAACAGTGAGCAAAGAAATTCCCATTGTTTAAGCTGAACTATTTCATGGTATTTGCTTTATGCAGTCTAAGAAATCACAACAGACCCAGTCTGGTCTCAGTCAGCCATTTCAGAGGAAGTTAGGATTGGAGGTACAGTTATCAAGAAAAGAACTGTGGAACGTCCTACTGTCTTAAGGTTTGGACTCCTGTGCATTATCTGCAAAACAGACAAGTGGTTTGCGAGATCTGTATGAAAGGAACCACTGTCAGCTTGGACTAAAAGGAGGAAAAATCACTTCAGTGGTGAAGGAGGATGATCCACTGATGGGCCCTTGATATTGAGGACTAGCTTTTTGAGTCTTTGCTCTTGAAAGTGAAACTTAGCCTATTGTTATGAGGTGTCTAAGTGTTGCCTCCTGAGAGCCTCCTTGTTGCTCAAATGTGGCCTCTCCCTAAGTCAAACTCAGCATATGAACTCATTACCTTCCTCCCAGTGTGGGACATGACTCCTGGGGATGAGCCTCCCTGGCACTGAGGGATTGCTATCAAGTGCCAACTGGCAATGCAACTGGAAAAAGATCTTGAATAAAAGAGGGAAAAGGTAAAGACAAATGAGTTTATATGGCTAAGCGACTTCAAAATGAGTTGGGAGGTCATCCCAGAGATAACGCTTACGCATACCTCAGTAGGATCTCATAGAATTCCAAAGTGGATATCACCCCAAATAGTGGGGCTCCTGAGGGCTCTGGAGACACGCAGGTCCTATGTCAGGGCGGATAGCTCTGGGTTTTGGTGCCTTGCCAGTGGACCCTACTTTGGAGTTTGTGCTCCTGAGAGTGACAGAGTTGAACTCAACTATGTGTTTCCTGAATATGGCTCATCTGTCCCTTCTATCCAAATGTATACTTGATGCTGGAGTTGGTGGGTTTACATCCAGATACTTGAGTCTTTGGGCTGTCCATGTGCCAGCTGGGTTCCGGGACCTTGGTGGAGCAGCAACTCCTACTTTACAGCTCATTGGACTCACTTAGGACAACTGGTGGGGAGATTATAATGGACAATGGCCATCCCAGGGAATAGAGAGAGTCTGCAGCTGCAAGCAGGATAATTCCATCCATCTTCCCCATGGGATATAAACCCACTCTCAATTGGAAGTGGACTGGACATCACCATCCCAGACACCTCAGAATGAGGGGAAGAGCTTTGGATTAGAGTGGACTTACTTGTAATCTACTATAGACATATTGTGATTCAAGCAATGGAAGAAACTACAACATTGATGTGGAGCCAGTGGCCACTGGAGGCTCTAGGGGCAGGGAGAGGGAAAAGCAGTTGTAATACAGGGACTTTTACAGAACTTGGGAATTGTCCTGAGTGACATTGCAATGACAGATATAGGCCATTTTATATCATTATATAACATGCAGAACTGTGTGGGAGAGAGTGTGGTCTACAATGTGAACTATGGTCCATGCTTAATGGCAAAGCCCCAGGATGTGTTTATCAATTGCAATTAATGTGCCATACTAATGAAATATGTTTATGTGGCAGGTTGTGGGAGGTGTGGGAGGTGGGGCGTATGGGAATCCCTATATTTTTTGTGTAACATTTATGTAATCTAAGTAATTAAAAAAAAAAAAAAAAAGAACAAATTGTAATACTAACTCACTTTTTAAATATAGGGTAAAATGTGATACCTTAAGTTACTAATCTAACATTGACATGGCAAAAATGGATAATAGTAAAGAAAACGTTAAGAAGTTTCAACTAAATTTATTTTGCCTTATTCCAAAACGTTAATTAAATTGTGATGTTCTTTTAACTTGTGTGAAATATCATGTTTTAACTGTATTACTGTTTTTGTTTCCTAGCTGCTAAAACAAATACAATAGCATGGATTAGCTTAACAATAGGAATTTAATGGCTCATGGAATCAGAGGCAAGAAGGCCTGCTTTCTCCTGTGATCAGTATCTTCTGGCTGGCCAGCAATATTTAGGGTTCTGTGACAATTCCAACACATGGCAATGCAATTGGTAGTGTCTTAGCCTTTCTCTTCCAGGTTCTGTTAACTTCCAGCATCTGGCTGCTTTCTATCCCTTCTTTCTCTGTGGTTTTCTCTATAAGACCTCCAGTAATAAGATTAAGACCCATCATGATTCAGTTGGGCCACACCCAAGTGAAGTAACCTCATCAAAAATTCCTATTTTACAATGGTTTACAACCCATAACAATGGATTAAAATTAAGAATGTGTTTTTCTGTGTACATAACTCGAAAACATTATAATTACTTAGCTCAAATCCTCTCATTTTACAAATGAGGAATGAATTGTAGAATAATGAAAGATTTTCATGTCATTAGACTAAGAACTTACATTTGACCCTGTACATCATATTAGTGAAGACTAACATTACAGTTATAGAGATTTATTTTCAACAACATATTTCCATTATTCCAAATATGTCCCTTAATAGGACTTGAATCAATATATGAAAAACACAGACATGCTGGTAATATGAGGAACCTTGGCAAAGCTTTCTGATCACAATGAACAAAATTAAATTTTCTTATTTAGAGTAACATTTTTATCGTCTTTGTGTGCTTTGTGCTATTTAACATTTAATAACATATAATCTCATAATTGGTATAAAAACCCTAAATGAAGCAGGAAAATTAAGGTCATAAAAATTTATTTGCCTGAGGTGTCCAAAATAGTAAATGACAGAATTACAACTAAACTATGAAACTAAAGCTCTGTTTTAGCTTCCTGGGCTGATTAAAACAAATACCATGAAAAACTGTTCAGCTTGAACAATGGGAAATTATTATCTTACAGTTTTGAAGCTAAGAAAATATCCAAACCAAGGAATCATCAAGGCAATGTTGTTGTTTTTTTTCCTGAAGACTGGCTGCTGGTGATCTTCGACTCCTCTGCCATAAGGCAAGCCACATGGAAGCATCTGCTTATCTCTCCCTTCTCCTCCAGGCTTCATTGATTTCAACTTCTTGCTTCATGGCTTTCTCTCTGTAGTCACTCCTTTTATAAAGGACACCAATTGTGATAATTAGGCTAATGTGTTAATTTGGCCAGATAATTGTGCCCAGTTGTTTGGTCAAACAAGCACTGGACTAAATATAATACAAGGACATTTAGGACTTTAATCATCAGCAAGTTGATTGCATAGATAGCTGATTACATCTGCTCAACCAAGGAGATTGCTGTCAGCAATGAGTGGCATTTTTCAATCAGTTGAATACCTTAAAAGGGAAAGTGACTTCAGCATTCAGAGAGAATATCCAGCTTGACTTTGGACAGTCAACATCAAGGACCTTCATCAGAGCCCCTGGTTTGCCTCCTGCAGAATTTGGACTTGTGCATCCCCACGATCATGTGAGAGAATTTTATGATATCTCATACTATTTATAGATATCTCCTGTCAACAATTCTGTTTCCCTAGAGAACCTTGACTAATATACCAATAATAGGATTAAGGTCTATCCTGAATGAGGTGGATCACACGTTGTATTAGTTTGCCAAGGAGCTGTCAATGCAAAATACCATAATGGTTTGACTTTATAAAGGGGATTTATTTGGGGTAAAAGCTACAGTTCCAAGGCTGTGAAAAGTCCAACTCAAGGCACCATGAGAGTTGCTTTCTCCCCAAAGTCATCTGCCACGTGGTGAAGCAAGGGTTTCTGCCTTCCCCTCTGGGCTGTACCATCTCCTGGAGCTCATCTCTTGGTAACCAGGCATAGGGCTTTTCTCTTACTGACCCTCATCTCTCAGGCTCAGCTGCTCTACTTTCTTCCTGAGTTCAGCTGCAAGCTATCAGATATATGGCTAATCTCTCCCTGGGTCTCAGCTCTTTAAGCCCCTCCTTTCCGTCACATGGCAGTATCAGATATGGTGAACCTTTCCTTTCCTGTGTGTCTCTGTTTATATCAGACTCAGCAAGAAGATAGAGACTCAACCTGAGTCATGTCTCACTGACAAAGTCCAATTTGAAAGGGTCTCATACCCGCAGGTATGAATTAATTCACAAACATAGTCTTTCTTTTGGGGGGATTCATAAAATAATTTCAAATTGCCACACACCTTAAGTAAAGTAGCCTCATCAAAAGGTCCTACTTACAATGGGCTTACATACACAGGGATGGATTAGATTTAAGAACATGTTTTACTGTAGTACTTAAAGCTCCAAACCACCACAAGCTCCAACATGTACTAGAATCTTTCAACATTCTTTATTAATTTTCCTCCATGTCTCATTCGAGTTTGATATATAGTCCCTTGGTGTTTTCTGTGCTTAGTGTTTTCTATGAGCCTTTTCGTTTGCTGGACATTCTATTGTCTGTCTTCATCTACTCATAATCATTCACAGTATCCACAGTTCTCTACGTGAACCACAAATACCAGGGGAAGAGAAGTGTCTCTCTTGAACAAGCTAAACCTGTTAACACTTCCACACTATCCTTAGTCCTAGCAACTACCTTCTGAAACTTATCTCTTCTATTAACTATTCCAGCTTTTTGTATATACATGTTTAATCAAAAAGGGTGTTTTTATTTTTTCTCATGGAATGATATCCTTCCCTAAACCTTTCTTTACTTCTTCTAGATAATTACAGGCAAGCATTTAATCATATTTGGGCACACAACTCTGACTCACACATACATACACATCTCTTTAGGAATTTTACTTCTGTCTTCAGATAGTGGAACACTGAGAATACCAAAAGTTTGCAAATATAGTGACTCAAAATCCAAATAATCTTGGGTTTTCCATATCTTTCAAGAAATTTTGAGACTGTTTTTACCAGTATATCATTTCACTTTGTACAAGTAGATTGAGACAAACTTACTTAATTTCATTAAACATTGGAAGAAATATTCAAGTCATGTCTATTATAATTGAAATACAGAGTTTAATATTATGGCATCATCAAAACTACTAAGAGATGCTATTTTGAAGACCACTCACTTTCAGTTTTCTCCAAGAAGAAAATTCCACTTTTCTATGTGAACATTTTTATACAAAATTTCATATGACCCAATTAAAAAGTACTCAATATAACTTTTTTTGTAAATCTGGTATACATTTTAAATATTTTATTTCAGAAAAGTCTCATCAAGAAATGACAAATTGTATGTGTGTGTGTGGATGTGAATGTTTATAATTAATACACACAACCATTTTATATATATAATGTGAATCTACAAAACAGTTCTTTGCCTGGGGTATTAATATCCAAAATCAGAATTCCTTCTTTGGTGTTATACAAAATACAAAGTGATTAAGTTTATGTTTTAGAGCTTGGACTCTAAAGTCATCTGAGTTCAAATTCTGGTTCCAGCATTTATTAGGTATATGATCTGGGACATGATACTTCACATATCTGAGCCTCAATTGTATCTTCTGTAAAATGTGTAAAATAAAAGTACTTGTTCAAAAACTTATGGGATAGTTTTAATTAAATAATCATTTTAAAGGATATAGCACACTATACAAACACTCAATAGTAGTTACTTAAACTTTTTATTAAAAATTAATATTCATGCATGTTCCTATCATATGAGAATAGGTCTTAGGATTTTACCAAGGAAAAAAACAAAACAATACCAAATTCACATATATTTTGTCATACCCTCTGGCTCCACATTTTGTTGTTTTGGGCTTAATACTGTGGTCATATATGAAAACAATCATTTCACTTATGCTACCTAATCAAAATAAAGTCTATATTTAGTACAAAGCTAAAGAAGTATCACCTAAATGAAAGCCAGTCATCTAAGCGAAAGCCAAACAAACAAACCATAAAATATATCACAGCATGATTACTATGTTGTTTGGCTGATGGTAGCTGAATATTGAATAAATCTTAAATTTGAAATAAACTAATTGGCAAGCATTTCCACCATCAGCTTAAGGGAGCAAAGAATCTATCTAAATATTACTTCAAAAATGGCAAGGGCCTGCATGGTGTCATTTAAAAACACTACAACCAAAGGTGAGAGTGCTTATTCTGACTCCATTCCTGAATTCTGGGAACTATATTAAATTGTAGACAATGACTGTGGAACATAATGTGCTGTACATACGATAATGTTGATAATGTATCATTTGATGGAAGAGTGACCAAGTAATAGCCCAAAGTATAATTAGAGTTTAGGCAATGTCACAGTTGCAAAATAAAACCTAAGAAACTACCATTATCTTACAAGAATCACAATATGTTTATAAAATAGATTTGAAGCAGCATTTTCATCTTATTTTTTATATTTAGATAACCAAACAATGCAGTGATCTATTCATATTTGTTTCTAAGATAATGGTTAGAAAATAATATAATTTGAATTTTCTGATTTCTTATTTCTAAACCCCAATTCTCACAACAGAGATATTAACATTTGGAGGCAGATCTAAGGTTCTGGTTCACCAGTTACTGTGTACAGATCCATTAAAGGACATACCATATTTCCTCTATATAAATGAGTTATCAGGGAAGATGTCTCTTTACATTTAAATTTCATATTGTTAATAGAATCAAGCTCATGTTTTACACATAAGTCTTGCTCCCTGATGGATATCAATTAGCTCAACAACATAGTTAACAAGAATTTTATGAACCTAGTACTAACATGTTCCTTCTCTGGGAGGAAAATCCTAGGGAAAAAATCATCCCATTCCTTTTAAATTTTCCCTATATTTCCAAATTAATCCAACTTAATTTGTAATTAATAAGTACATCTTGGGGTTAAAAAGAACTCCTTTAGCAGATAGATTATTGATAACACTCTTCTATGTGCTTAAAATAGATTTTGTCTAAATTTCTCCTAAATTACCAGTTAGTAATTTGGATTGCCCATTGGGCAGAGAAAATTAGGCAAAAATAGTGTTTTACTCAATATTTTTGCATGTATGAAATATTCAAAGACGTGGAAGCTAAGAAATGACTTAAGGCTTTTAAGGCAGGATCACCCATTCGACCCCTTCATACCGAAAACATGAAAACCTGGTTTGTATTCTCATAGTTCCCAGTGGTGTTCATAATAGCATATAGATTTATAAACTGATGGGGAAAATGTCTCATGGATAATTCAGTGTAGGGTTATATTAAGAAAATGGATTAAAATATTTAGTGTGCATATATCTGTTTCTTCCTTGGTGTGTATTGTGAAAATTTTGATTTTTACCCAAAATAAAAAAAAAAAAGTAATAATAATAATAATAAAATATTTAGTGTGGTTATTATCATGTTATGGTGTTATAACTAAAATAGGGTGGTTAACAAAGGATTATAGGCAAAGTGCTGAAGTATGTACTTTTCAAAAGGTTGAATGATATTAATAAAAGAAAAGATCATAGGAAACTGTAGTAAAACTAATTTAATATAAATATGAAAGCACATTTGGTATAGACAAATTAAGATGTATAAAAAGATAGGCTCTTTTTATCATTTGAATTTATCACCTATTTTGAAATATATTTTCATACGTGGTACTACCTTAATTTTTTTCTGAATTTTCTGCCTTCTGGGTTCCCTTTGATTGATTCTATTACTCCTCAAATTGGCTTTTAGAGCCTGAAACCGAGCATTAAATCATTTTAATTGCTGAAACTAAATTAAGGTGGTCCAACATCTGTAGTGACATTTGGTGCCCAGATTTCATATCCAGAATATATAAGGTATATGTACAAATTAAGAAAAGACAGATAAACCAACAGTGAGCCAAATACTTGAACATGTTTTGTTTTGTGTTTTTTTTTCCACAAGAGAATATAATCATATGGCCAGAAAGCATATGCAAAGGTGCTTAACTTCTTAACTTCATTAGTCATTATGTCATAAAGGAAATGGCTTTAAAATTCCAGTGAAATAAAACTACATGCCTATTTAAAATTATTAAAATGTATTGGTATTTTAAAAACTAAAAATTAATAACATCAAGTGTTGACTCTGATATAAGGAAATTCTCATATTGTGGATGAAAGCGTGCATTTATTAAACTATTTTGGCAATGTCTTCTGGATTATTTACCAAAACTGAACATATGTGTATCCTATGATCAAGCAATTCAATTCCCAGGTAAACACTGGATACTGAAATGAGTATTCGAGTGAATCAAATGACAAATATAAAAAAAATCTTCATATCAGCATTACTCATAAGAACCATACATATCCATAAATGGATAAATAAATTGTAGAATATTTTCATAATGGCATACAACACAGTAATAAAAAAGAATAATTTATTCCTATACACAATAACACAAAAAAGCCAGGCACAAAATAATACCTAATATATAATTCATTGATTGAAAGTTAAAATGGGATCATTTTATAGGATAAGATTTACATTTAATAATTTTACTATAAGATTATTTTATTCATCAGCTACTTAGCAACAATGTACTCAGTTCATCTTGGTGTCAGATAACTAGTACTTAAAGAGTTCAACTCCTCTTTATTGCATCTGAGAACTATTTAAACTTTTTAATTTACTTCAGTTCACTCATCATTAAAATGTGTGGTATTTTAAAATGCCAATACATCCTATGTACACAATAATACTAGTTCTTAGGATTTTTCTGAGAAGTAAGCAAAATCACGTAGTTAAAATAACAATCATAATTAATACCATATACTCTGGCTACTGCTTGCAGACATGTTTTGTTTAGCACATATAGTATTTTAAAAAATAGTTGATTTATGTGTCGTCATTTAGAAAACAAGAAACTTGATGTAAAATTTCTGATACTTCTATATATTTATATTTATATTCATATCCATGAAATATGATAATATGAGGCCTGCATTCCTGCAGGAATCTAAAAATTTATTATCCAACTAGAAGAGGAATTGACTTTCTAGGTTAGAGTCCACACTTCCATCACTACTTTTTAAATTTTGCCTTCTTCTTGTAAGAAAATATTAAGACGTCTGGAAAACTAGTTACCAGAAGTTTCTTATTTAGGATGCTGGCCAAAGCACATGAGTTTATATGTTTTCTCCCTATTTACTTGACAGTAAAAAATTTTTTTAAATGAAATGACATGAAACCCACAAATATGAAGAGAAGGGAAAGCATCAGTGTAAAGGATCTTTCAAGAAATTTTTAAAAAACTGAAGAATATTAGGGAAATGGTAACTGTTAGAGAAAAGCAGCCTACACAGAGGACATGAAGAGACTGCAGTCAGAAAGGAACCAGAATTCCATGCGTAACCATTGAGGCTAGGGTTTTTGTCTTTTTTTTTTTTTAAAATACCAGCTAAAATGTGCAAGATTAAATCTGATAATGACAACAAAAACTTCATTACAGATCTGCACTTGGAAATGTAGGTAATACCATTCTCATCCCATGTACACAATACACAGAAGCCAGGTTTTTAATACCCCAATAAAATTAGGACAGTTTTTCTCAATAGAACTTTCTAGAGACATCTAAGAAGCACACTGTGGGTGTTAAATCCAAAGAACAAAGACTTATTCAGTCTGGCAAAAGGAATTTCTGTAGTTGATATACTGTTTGGCCCCATTCACATAACACAGCTCACAATTCGTTTTTATTTTTACTTTTCTTTCTTTTTTTCTTGCTTTTTCCCTTTTCTTCTTCTTCCTCTCTTCTGCTTTTTCCTTCTTCTCCTCCCCTTTCTCCTATCTTCTTCTCACCCATTTTCTCCTACTTATCTGAAATCTTTTACTTTTTTTAAATTTTATTTTGATAAGTAAGCAGACATGAAGCACATCATAGTAGTAAGCTGATTCTGAAGTTAAAGTCTTTAGCCATTTTTCTCACTCTGTGATCTAAATATTATTGCTTTAACCATCAGATGGGGCAAACGGGTCCTTGCACCACACCAGTCGTGTAGTTTGAACTTTGATGACTTGCAGCATGCTATGACCCTCAAAATTTCCTAAGGTGAACTGAGACAAATCAATCTGCCAGCAGGCATAAGTTACAAAGAACAACAAAACCAACCTTACCTGTCTCAGTCTGGATTCTGGGTGGGGGAAAAGAGACCTGCCTAAACACTTTCAAGCATAGGTCTGAATCATAGGTATGAGGTTCAAATTTTTACTTACAGTGTGTTCCAGGAAATCTCAAATTTAGAAACTAAATTAGAGTGGTCCTCAATTGGAAAAAGTGTTCTGACAAATAAACAAACAAAACCAACTGAATAAAAAAGCCAACCCACAGAAGAAGAAAATAGATGAAAAATGAATAAAAAGGTGCTCAACTTCTCTAATTATCAAGGGACTGCAAATTAAAGTTACATCTCTTTGAGTAGCAAATGACTGAGTCTAAAGATAAGAAAGACATAGAAGATGGAAACTTTTGTGTACTGCTATGGATGGAGGAGGAATATAACTTGATACAACCACTTTAGAGAGCAATATCTAAGTGGAAATGTGCATACCTTGATTTAGCATTTCCATACCTTAGTACTTACAGAAAATAATCCACATAATCACATAGGGCTATACACCAAAATATTTATGGTGGTGGTATATTAAGAGAGAAATAGAATTCAACTCTGAAAACGGCAGGGGGTGCTTCAATTTTACAGTCAAGGCAAGGGTAGTGGGAATATACCAGTAGGCCATCTGGCAAAAGAGGCTAGAGGAAGGTTGGGAACTTGGTTCATAACTTGGAATACCTAGTATCTGAGGTTGTCTTTTTTTCCTTTTTTCCCCTGCAGTCTGAGTAGTTTTTCTCTACAGTCCTACAGGTACAAGAGTCAGGAAGGGGGTGGGAAAAAGTAAGGGTGCATGAAGAACAAAGCTGGCAGTTTAGTCAAGACAAAGAGTAATCTTGGTCAAGGAAAATGTATTGGAAACATGGCTAATTCCAGTAGGAGACATGAATTAACCAGAGTTATCTATATCCACATACAAAATTCTTTTTTTTTACATTTTAAAATTTTTATATCATTCATAAATGAACATACATAAACAATAAGTCTATAATAATAAACATGTGGGCTTACAAAATAAATATGCATAACATCATACAGGGGTCCATACATCACTCCACCACCAATACCTTGCATTGGTGTGCAACATTTGTTACAAACTATGCAATATCATCATCAAAATATTACTACTATCTATTGTCCATATCTTACATTTAGGTGTATTTTTTCCCCTGACCTACTCTACTATTTTTTAAATATTTTTATTACAGAGGTTGTAAACTTAAAAAAAAAATCATGCACATGTATAGATTTCCTATACAATACCCCTTCACCAATACACCACACAGTGGTGGAACATTTGCTACAGATTATGAGATAATATCATCAGACTATTACCACCAACTATGGTCCATAGTGTACATTTGGCACACTTTCTCCATACTCCCCCAATATCAACACAGTACATCTTTGGTATTAATGGAAGAATATTACAGTATTGCTGTATTAACCACAGTCCGTAGGTTACACCAATTTATTTTTCCCATGCTTTTCCACATTTCCACCACCCTGCAATACTGAGGTACATCCGCTCTAGCTCACAGAAGGATACTCTTGCATTTGTATCATCAACCACAATTCGTAACCACCTCTGGGTTCACTGTGTTATTTATTCCTTAGATTATTCTCTAGCTGTCTTTCAATTGACAATTACATCCTAGACTACCTTCTTCAGCCACAATCCCATTTATGAACCAGCTACTACTCACTATAATGTGATACCATCAAGTCTATCCATTTCCACACTTTTACAGTCAAGTTAATTAAAACTTCTTGAATACATAATATTGAGTGATATTGGCAAGATGCAGATAAAAACAAGAAGAAAAATACATAGCACTTATTAAAAAAAATGTTAAGCATATTAAAAATATTATTGCTTCAGGAGATATACAAATATAGTGGAACAACAAGATATATATGGGAATGTATAAATACCAATTTCAGACTTTTCACATTTGGAAGTGGACTTGTCTATATTGTAGTATCTATCTATCTATCATCTATCTATCCTATTATCTATCTATCTATCACTTTATTCCTTAAGTTGAATTATAGTAAGCATTTGTTGCTTATTGCAATTTATTCCCTTTTGCACGGTATCTTAAATATTTTTAATGTGTGTATATATATATCAATGCATGAGTTTTGACTGATATAAAGATGTGTAGCACACTATTTTCAAATAAAATTTATAATACTCTTCACTGTAAATTTCATATCACCAACTTATGTTCATAGAATGTTTTTGTTGATTTTTGCCAAACTCTTGTATACATAGCCGAACTATATTTTATCTGATGAATGAGTATAGTTCCAAAATGAACACTGGTTGGTATTTTTGTCTACTTTAACAAGTAAGACAAAGTGAAGCATCAAAGATGTATGTAGGAACTTCACTCATTTGTCAATGATGTGAGGGACATTTTGCTGAACCTGATAATAGTGCTCAAATTCTGCAAGAAAAGTTGTTCAATTTCTATGCTATTCACAATGTAACAGCTACAGACACAATACACATTTAAATTAAAACTGCACCCATTAGCTTTCTCTTTCTTAGGACTGAACAATCAAAAAAACAATAAATCAAGCCCAGCTTTGTAGCATTTGTTGATTTAAATGATGTAAACACTCCTATCATGGCCAATTTCGAGTTACCAATGTGACGTCACTGAAGGTGGAGTTGAGAAGAGATGCGCAGTAGCTCAAAATTACATAATATTTCTACCATACAGATACAATAGTAGTAAATAACCTCAAGAGCATAGAAAAAAATGTAGCAAATTAATTAGAGATGATGAGGTTTTAAATATTACATTTGTTTTTATATAATTTATTTAATTTTACATGTATATAATTTAAATTTTAATAATGGCTGTGTTTAGCAACCAGCTTGCAAAATTCCTGAAAATTTAACAATCAGCCCCAGTACATCAATGAATAAGATTAAAACAGTATTTTTTTTCTGCTGGTACAATGTTTTTCAAGTTTTGACGGGTCTATAAAGCAGGATCTTCTGCTGTTATTTATGCTCAGCAAAACAAAAGATGAGACTATATAAAGGACAAACATGAGTATTCCAATCTCCCATTCTATCATCAGTTTACTGGACAGAACCAGTAAAGGAAAATAAGAACCAAAAAACAGGGTTTTATTTTTCATTTCTTTTCTTAGCCCACTCTTTTGACTCAGTTGATGTGCTTACTCAATGTTTTAAAATGTTTGTACTTGAATGAGAATTATACCAACTGTGATGAATTATCACTAAAATAATATTCACTGGAGCAACTTGCATTAAAGCAATTCATTTCTCTGATCAATATTGTTCTCAAACAGGAATATATATTCAGAAAATGAAGTGCTATTAAAAGGTCTTATTCTTAACAAAGCACTCTTAAATCTCTGAGCCTAATTGCTTTCAGTTGTTCTAAAGGCAAGATGTCAAGTGAAGGCAGAACCCACATGTGCTTACCAAAGGTACCACTTAAAGCCATTTGCTTCAGATATCCGAGCTAATAATTCTGCACTGAGTTTTAGGCCTCCAGCAACCCCAACCATGCCTAAAGCATTGCCAGGAGGAGCTGTTCCCTGGGTAAAACGACCAGCCAGTGCACCAACACAACAAACCTGAACCCAGGTAATGATATGTTCAGTGTTATAACCACTGTAGATAGCTGTTAAATATCCTCCAGCAAAGGTGCCAGTAGGGAACAGACAGAGGTAATTGTATTCTTGAGGATCAGTGGACTTGAACATGCCCAACATTCTCTGAGTCACCAGAAAGCCACCTGCAATGTTGACTGTGGATATTGAAGGGTACACATAAGAGTTCCCTGGGTTCTTTTGCCAAGCACAGAGAATTGGGATCCACACCTATGTTTGATCACACAAGGGAGCGTTTATTAAGCCAATGGAGGTTAGGAGACAGACAAAGTGTCAAGTCAGGCTCCATGAACAAAGAAGTAACCTATTGGGTTTTTATTATTTTTAGATGAAGAGAGGTGGATGTTAGGGGATTGATTGATTTGTTTAATTGGAAGTGTGTAAGCACAGGTCCCAGAGACTGGTTATGATACACATTTACAGATTACAAACTGGGTCATAAATTGCTTAATTAACATCCATTAGCAATTGACAAAGTCCAACTATATAGTGCATAAAGTTGTAAATAGTTCTATCCACATAAGGTAATGTTAAACTAAACAAAGTTTGGCTAGGATAGTACATAAAGGTATAAATCACCTCATTAAAAGGACTAAGTTAAACAAACCAGAGACGTTGTTAAGGCTTGACAAAATGCATACATGGGAATTAGGGAATTAAGAGTTAAAGATTACACAGTTATAAAAATAAAACATAGTATTGAGAATCAAAGAAATAATTTAAGATATTTGTCCCTAATTACTTTTAAAAGTTAATACTTTAGTGACCAAGGATATTTGTTTCCATTCTGTTTGTAAATTCCTCAATCTTACCAGGCTCAGACAGAGAGGAAGGAGTAGAAAACAGGTATTTGTTACATGCAGATAGGAGAAAGGAAAAGAGGAATTTACTCTGGGACTAAAGATAGTTTCTTGGTAATAAGTAACAAATGCACAGCTACATTGTTATAAGTTATGAGAATGAGATTACATAGTTAAAATTAAAATATCATTTATTAGCTCAAGCCAAAATTTAAAACTGTAGTGTAACGTATATCATATGACTGCTTTTGGTTTCTTTCAATAGAAATGCAGTAAGAGCAGTGAGGCCCTGAGAAGTTGTGGAGGGATGCAAATGTTCTCCCATCAGTACCAACCAACCAACCAACTGTAGTCAACCCTGAGATTGCATTAGTCACAGACATCAGTGGTGAATGGAGAGCTGAGGTCAATCCCCAGACAGGGTGGTAGCCTGCACTGTCAGCCAGGCAAAAAGTGGTCATCATCTGAGAAAAGGCTTAATCAAGAGACACAAGATCCAAACACAGCATACATATGAGACCTGCTGTATATGCAGAAGCCTTTGTCATTGTCTTCTCAAAAGTATAGCAGTAGCTTATTTTTCAGCTTCCAAGTCAGCCACTGTTTCTGTTTTACAAGGGCACCTTGAGGAATAGTTTTTGGTGTAGGAGCTGGAATACCACGTGACCATTCGTCATCACTACAGTTCCTCTAATGACATGATCCATTGTACCAGAGTCAAAGTAGATTTTCACTTCAAAAAAGAAATCATCTTTGTCAGGGCTAATGACCTTCAGGAGTTTGGTGATGTGTTGGAATATAGGATGCTGGCTTACGTGGCCATTCAGCTGGGGAGGTCTGTGTAGCCTATGTGAGTAATTTCCTCATAAAATTATCCTGGCTTAGTAGTTTCAAAGTTTCTGCCAGCCTCAGCAGCTAAATCCACAGCAACTGAATTTTCCTTCTTTGATACAATCATTTCTTTACTAAATAAAACTGGAGCTTTTTTTTTACCTGGATTAAGTGCTGTGCTGATAAGGATGTCTATCTCCTTGCACTGTTGAACAAAGAGTTCCATTTCTGCTCCAGTGATCTCTTGGGAAATCTCTTTTGCATATCTTCCTTGTCACACTCCAGACTCTTTCAAGCCTACCTCCAAAGGCTTAGCACCAAGAGACTTGAACTGCTCTATGCCGCAGCTCTAGTATCAAATCCTTGAACAATTGCAACCATCAACTTTGCTACAGCTGCAAAAGCAAACCCAGCACATCAACCACCAACTATCAGAAACTTAGCTGGAGGAAATTTTCCAGTAGCTGTGATTTGACCAGTGAAAGACTGTCCAAAATGATTTGCTGCTACTACAAAAGCCTTATAACCAATAATGTTGGCTATGGAGTTAAGGGCATCATATCCCTGAGCAACTGTGACTCTTGGAACCTAGTCCATTGCCAGACCTGTAGTTTTTCTTTTAGAAAGTTTATATTACAAGTCTGGGTTTTTGGGCTAAACAAGTAAAACTAATCAGTGTTCCTGATGCTTTTAAAAGGTCAGGTTCATGAAACACCTAATGTTGGATTAACCATTGGAGCTTGCACTTTGACCACCAAATCAGAAGCCATCACTTTCTTCACCACTTGGATTTGAGCACCTGCTGCTCTATAGTGATCACCTGAGAACGTTGCCAGCATCCAGCTCCATGACAACATTAAAACCCTGCTTGACGAAGGCCTGAATATCTGAAATATTTTATTATGTTTTAAAAATAGTGAAATAAAAAAGAAAAATGTGACCCTGTAGGAAACCAAAATAATTCAAGGAAGAACAAACTAAAAATAAACAAACAAACCTGTAATTAATATCTTTCAAAGAGTTTTCAAAAGTTTTTATTCACTAAATAAGAACAAGAAAAGGATTCTATAAAATTTACAATTTAAGTATTATCAATGTTTACAAATTAAAAATATGATTGTTTAAATTAATAGGCAAGCCAAAAAAAAGTACTGGAAAATAAGGAAATGTCGCAGAAAGCAGAACAAAAAAGCAGGTATGAAAAATTACCAAAAAAGACAAAAAGCATAAAAGAACATTTTCAGAGGCTCACCATCCATCTATTGGAATTCTGAAAGAAATAATAGAGAAAATATACAGAAAAACATAATCAAATTGATACAAAGGAATTTCCTAGAGCTGAAAGATTTGGAAATCCTATCAAGGTCCCAGAAGCGTAAATGAACGAAACATATTATTCTGAAATTTCACAAGAATAAGAATGAGAATGTACTACATGCTTGCAGAGAGGGGGAGAAGTGGGGAAATAAAGAGTCCTCAACAAAAGAGCTTGAATGAAGAATGAGATTTCTCAAGAAAAATAGAGGATGTAGAATACAATGGGGAAGAATGTAAATCCCGCTGTATTTGGGTGTAGTGTTCTGTATATGTCTATTAAGTCCAAATCTTCTAATGTATTGTTGAGTGCCTTCGTTTCTTTATTGATTCTCTGCCTAGATGTTCTGTCTAATGATGATAGTGGTGTGTTGAAGTCCCCTGCTATAATTGTAGAGGAATTTATTTCTCCTCTTAGTTTTTCCAGAGTTTGCCGCACGTATTTTGAGGCACCTCGATTAGGTGCGTAAATGTTGATGATTGTTGTGGTCTACAGTGTGAACTGTGGTCTATGGTTGGTGGCAAGGCTCCAGGATGTGTAAGTTCATTGAGGTTGGTGGGCCACACTGTGGGAGATGTATGTGTTGGATGTGGTGGGAGGTGTGGGAGGTGGGCAACATGGGAATCCCAGTGGGTTCCGTGTAATATTTTAGGTAATCTAAGCACCTCTTAAAATATATGTGTATATATATATATAACATTTTTGTAAGCAAAAAAAAAAGAATACAATGGAGTAAGGCCTTTAAGACGGTGTGAAAGAATTTTTTAAAAATTCCATTCCCAAACTCTCAGTCAAGTGTGAAAACTTAATTCAGATATTTTCAGAATAGTAAAGACTTAGAAACATAAGAAATTGTCTAAGGGGACAGCCAATGAAAATATTGGGGGAAATAAAATATAGAAGAAAAATGTGAGATGCAAGAGTCAGTTGAACCTGGGAAATCTGTATTCGTCATTCTAGAATGACAAGTGTACAGCAGGCCTAAATTAAAACCAATACATATGAGAGCAGGGACAAATGGCTCCACAAGTGAGGTGAATTAATAAACTAAATGAAACAATTAAATACTTACCATATCTTGAGGATGAGATAAAATGATTCATGTAAAAAAGTCCAGATATACTCTACATATTAGGTTTTCAGTAAAATTTTATCAAATTGAATGACTATGGTTTTTGCAATCAAAGTTAATAACATAAATTAAAGTAACACAATTTAAACTGTGTACATTTTTAAAGAAGCCCCTCCTCCAATACATTATGCTTTAGTATAGCTACTCATGTTTATTTCTTGGTATACTCAATCTGTATTTTTGCCTTTTAATTTTTATTGTTATCCTTGAATCCCTAATATTCTATTTTTTATTTCTATTAATTCCATTTATTTCATTTCCTTATATTTCAAATCTGAATTTGAATATTAGGATTAATTTTCACCCTATGTTTTCTATTATCATTCAAGTTTTCTTATCTATAGTTGCTTTTCATTTTATTTTATTATTTAAATTCATTTTCAAATAGCTGAGGTATGTTGTTTTATCTTATTGATATCATATGAAGAATTATTGTTAATTTCCTACTGATTTTCCAAATAGTCATAGACTTTTAAGAGAAAAGCTGAATATCAATGTTTATTAGAAAAAGAAGCCACTTTGAAAATATAAATTAAATATTGTTTAGGATGAATAATATAGAAATGGGAGATAGCTAATTAAAATTTGACTATAAGGACACCAACTCTACCACAAGTTTCCTTGATTTTTTATTGTTGTAATTCATTACACTACTGGTGGCAATTACTGATACAAAAGAATTTCATTAATAAACAGTTTTCTGTCATGATGTTCTTCACAGAGTGATATCAAATATGTTTCTGAATTGTTATAAAAGTGTTTATATGTGCCCTCATTCTCCACAGCATAGTGAATTTGGTGTATATGTACTAGGACTTGGTTATTGAAGAATTAACTTACACAGGTTGATTTATTGAGAAAATAGTTGGGGTGGAAATATTTGTAAATGCCGTTCACTATATTTCACCTTGTAGCTACATTCATGGTGATTCATTTTCACTTCTGGTTGAAATAAATTTGGGGTCATGATACTTTTGGCAAAGGACCAAAGATCATATAAGCACATGCTAACTCTCTCTTTCTCAGATTAACAGAATTCTGTATTAACTTCTTTATATATCAACTTATTTAGATTAGAAAAAGGGAGATAGTAGAAAAATATACAAGGAAATAAGGAAAAGTGAATCTTATTGTTATAGGCAGATAAGGCAGATTGAAAATTCCTATCTTAATCCCTACCTGTAAGTATGAACCCATTGTAAATAGGATCTTTTGAAGGAGCTATTTTTAGGTAAGATATAACCCAACTGAATGAGATTGGGCCTTAATCCTATTATTGAAGGCTTTTTGAAGGGAAGCTTTATGAGAGCTAGATGCTGGAAGTCAATGAACCAGAAGAGAAAAGAAAAGACATCACCACTGCTGGGAAAGCCAAAGATCCAAGAATTGCCAGCCATTCAGAATTCTCATGACCCCAAAGATTACGCAAGCCTTCTAGTCTCTGAAACTGACCCACTGTGTGGTATTGGTCACAGCATTCAGGAAATTAAGACACCAGGCTTCATGTTAATATTGGAATAGTGGATAGACCAGCCCACACAAATACAATCAGAACTGCAGTATGGGCATGCCTCTTTTAAAGTAGACTGATGGGAACTAGAAGGTCATTCAAGGTCTAAGACTGGTCTAGATATTACCCTGTTATAAGTTGATCTTTTTATCAATTTTATTGAAATGTATTCATAAAGCATATAATCCATTCAAAGTGTACAATTACTGGTATTTGGTATAATCAAAGAGTTGTGTATTCATCATTTCAGTCAAAATTAGAGCATTTTCATTACTCCAATAAGAATAAGAATAATAAACAAATAATAAACAAAAAACAAACCAATACCCCTTAGTAGTCAACTCTCAATCTCTCTATCCTTCCCCTGCCATATGTAGCTGCTATTCTTTTTCTGTCTCTCTAATTTATCTGTATTTACCTTTTTTTATAGATGGAGTCAAACAATATGTACTATCTATTGCCCAATTTCTTTCACTTACCGTATTTCCTTTTTATATCGCTGATGGAATATTATTAATATATTACTATGGAATATTGTCCATAGTTTTCTTTGGTTGTATTTTTGCCCAAATATCAACTTAATATTAACACCTTGTAACATTAAAGTACATTTGTTCTGTTTCAGAGAAAAACAGTCTTATATATACTATATTACCCATATGTATTTTCCACATGAGTGTTCACTATGCTAAATAGTTTCATGTTTCATTTTTTAGCTTTTCTTCAAATGATATACAGGAACTTTCCCTTTCAACCACTATCATGCCCATATATTGTCCCCATTAGCACTGCTAGTTACAAGCAGTATGATGCACTTTCAACAATTCTATTCATTTCCAAAGATTTATGAATAACCTTTTAACCCATTCTGCACAGATTAAACCTCAGCTTTCCATTCTCTAACCTCATTCTATTTTTTGGTGACCTATATTCTAGTTATTAACTCCAGAGTTTGCTCAATCTATTTATTTCATAATAGCAAAACCATACAATATTTGTCCTTTTGTGTCTTACTTGCTTCACTCAACATAATGTCCTCCATGTTCATTCATGTTATCATATGCTTCACAACTTCATTCCTTCGTACAGCTGAATAATATTTCATCACATGTATATTCCACAATTTGTTTATCCATTCATTGGTTGACAGACACCTGGGTTGTTTCCATCTCTTGGTAATTGTGAATAACGCCACTATGAACATCAGTGTGCAGATGTCTATTCATGTCATTACTCTCAGTTCTTCTGGGTATATACCTAGTAGTGGTATTGCAAGGTCACATGGCAAAATATATTTAACTTCCTTATGCACTGCCAAACAGTCTTTCACAGTGCTATACCATTCTACATTCCCACAGTGAATAAGTGTTCCTATCCTTCCACATCCTTTCCAACACTTACAGTTTTCTTTTTAATAGTGGTTATTCTGATAGGTGTGAAATGATATTAAATTGTAGATTTTATTTGAATTCCCCTAAATGCTAGTGATGTTGAATATTTTTTCATGTGTATTTTTGCCATTTGTATTTCTTCTTTAGACAAATGTCTATTCAAGCCTTTTGTCAATTTTTTATTTGGGTCATTTGTCTTCATATTGTTAAGTTGTAAGATATCTTTATATATCATATATATTAAACCATTATTGGATATGTGATTTCCAAACATTTTTATCCATTGAGTTGGCTGCCTTTTCACCCTTTTGACAAATTCTTTTGAGGTATAGAAGTGTTTAATTTTGAGGAGGTCCTATTTATTTTTTCTTTCTTTGCTCATTCTTTGGGAGTAAGGTTTAAGAGACCACCAACTACCACCAGATATAAGATGTTTCCATACATTATCTTCTAGGGGTTTTATGGTCCTGGCTTTTATATTTAGGTCTTTTATCCATTTTGAGTTTATTCTTCTATAGGGAGTGAGTATGGGTTCTCTTTCACTCTTTTAGTTAGGGATATCCAGTTCTGCCAGCACCATTGGTTGAAGAGACTGTTTTGTCCCAGTAAACTGGACCTGGTAGGCTTGTCAAAAACCAGTTGACTGTAGAGGTGAGGAAATATTTCTGGACTCTCAGTTCTATTCCATTGATCAATATGTCTATCTTTATGCCAATATCATGCATGTTTTTAAATTTTAGTTTAATTTTATTTTAAAGAAGCTTTTGAATACATAAATGATACATAAAAAATATAGGGGATTGCCATATGCCCCACCCCCTCCTCCGCCCCCAATTTCCCTATCAACAACATCTTTCATTAGTGTGTTACATTTGTACAATTGATGAACTCATATTGAAGAATTGTTTTAAGATCAGGCATGAGTCCTACTTTGCTCTTCTTTTTTTAGGATATTTTTGGTTATTAGGGTCCCCTTTTCCTTCCAAATAAATTTGGTAATTGGCTTTTCTATTTCTGTAAAGTAGGCTGTTAAAATTTTGATTGCATGGAATCTATAAATCAGTTTGTTTAGAATTGACATCTCATGATATTTAGCCTTCCAATACATGAACACACAATGTCTTTCCATTTGTTTTAGTCTTCTTTGATTTCTGTTAACAGTGTTTTGTAGTTTTCTGACTAAAGGTCCTTTACATCTCTCTTTAAATTAATTCCTAGGTTTTTCAGTCTTTTTGTTGCTATTATTAATGGAAAATTTTTCCTGATTTCCTCCTAAGAATGTTCAATACTAATGTATAGAAACATTACTGATTTTTGCATGTTGATCTTGTATCCTGTCACTTTGCTGAACTTATTCATTGTTTTAGTAGCTTTATTTTAGATATTTTAGAATTTTCTAAATATAGGATCATGTCATGGATGAATAATGAGAGCTTTACTTCCTCTTTTCCAATTTGGATTCCTTTTATTTCTTTTTCTAGTCTAATTGCTCTAGCTAGAATTTCTAGCACATTGTTAAATAACAGTAGTGACAGTGGGCATCCTTGATTTGTTCCTAATCTTAGAGAGAAAACTTTCATCTATTCCCCATTTAGTACAATGTTGGCCGTGGGTTTTTCATACGTGCACTTTATCATGTTGAGGAACTTTCCTTCTAGTTCTATTTATTCCTGTCTTTTGAAGTGTTTTTTAAAATCAAGAAATGATGCTGATCTTTATCTAGAAAGGATTCTGCCTTTTCCGAGTGATCATGCCAGTTTTTTCCTTTCAATTTCTAAATGTGGTGTGTAGTGTTAATTGATTTTCTTGTGTTGAACCACCCTTGCTTACCGGGTATAAATCACACTTGATCATGATGTATAATTCTTTTAATATGCTGTTGGATTTTATTTGCAAGTATTTTGTTGAGAATTCTGCAGCTTGCACATTAGAGATATTGGTCTGTAATTTTCTCTTCTTGTAGTATCTTTATCTGGCTTTGGTATTAGGGTGATGTTGCCTTCATAAAATGTGTTGGGTAATTTTCCCTTCTCTTCAATTTTTTGGAAGAATTTAAACAGGACTTGTGTTAATTCTTATCAAAATGCTTGGCAGAATTCACCTGTGAAAGCATCCGGTCCTGGTTTTTTCTTTGTTGGGAGATTTTTCATGACTGATTCAATCTCTTTAAATGTGATTCGTTTATTGAGTTCCTGTATTTCTTGTAGAGTCAATGTCGGTTGTTTGTGCATAGCTAGGAATTTGCCCATTTCATCTAGGTTGTCTAATTTATTGTCATACAGTTTCTCATAATATCCTCTTATTATCCTTTTTATTTCTGTGGTGTCAGTCATAACGAAACCCCTTCCATTTCTGATTTTATTTGTTTCTTCTCTCTTTTTTCTTTGTTAGTTAGCAAAGGGTCTGTCAATTTTATTGATCTTTTCAAAGAACCAGCTTTTGGTTTTGTTGATTTTCTCTATTTTTTGTGTGTGTGCTCAATTTCACTTATTTCTGCTCTAATCTTTATTATTTCTTTCCTTCTGCTTGCTTTGGGATTGCTTTTCTGTTCTTATTCTAGTTACTTCAGGTTTTCAGTTAGGAATTTGATTTTGGCTCTTCTTTTAATATAGGCATTTAGGGCTATAAATATCCCTCTCAGCACTGCCTTTACTGTATCCCATGAGTTTTGATAAGTTGTGTTCTTGTTTTCATTCATCTCGAGATATTTACTATTTTCTCTTACAATCTCTTCTTTGACCCACTGATTGTTTAGGAATGTGTTGTTCAGCCTCCACACATTTGCAAATTTTCCTTTTCCAGCATTATTGATATCCAGCTTCATTCAATTACTGTTTGAGAAGGTGCTTTGGATAATTTCAATCTTTTTATATTTATTGAGACCTGCTTTGTGACCCAACCTGTTGTCTATCCTGGAGAAAGATACATGAGCATTTGAGAAGAATGAATAACCTGCTGATTTTGGGGTACAATGTTCTGTATATGTCTGTTATGGTCTAGCTCATTTATTATAGTGTTCAAGTTATGTTTCCTTTTTAATCTTCTTTCTAAGTGTTCTATCTATTGATGTGAGTGGTATTTTGAAGTTCCAACTATTCTTTTAGAGACATATATTTCTCCTTTCAGTTTTGCCAGAGTTTGCCTCATATATTTGGGCACCTTAGTTAGGTGCTTAGATATTTATGACTGCTATTACTTCCTGGTGGATTGTCCATTTTATTAATATATAATGGCCTTCTGCATCTTGTAACTGTTTTGCATTTAAAATCTGTTTTGTCCAATACTATTATAGTTACTCCTGCTCTTTTTTGGTTATTGTTTGTGTGAAATATATTTTTCCAACCATTCACTTTCAGCCTATTTATATCCCTGGGTCTAAGGTTATTCTCTTGTAGACAACATATAGATGGTTCATGTTTTTTCATCCATTCTGCCAGCCTATGTCTTTTGACTGGGTAGTTTAATCCATTCCCATTCAGTGTTATTTCTGTAAATATATTATTTACTTACACCATTTTATTATTGGCTTGCATATATCATATCTTATTTTTGTCTGTCCTTTTACCCTTTTGGTTATCCTTTCTTACAGTCTTCATTTCTACACTCTCTTCCTAGCCTCTCTTTCCTGTCTTTTCCTTTCAGACTGTAGAATTCCCTTTAGTACTTCTTGCAGAGCTGAACTCTTATTTAAGAATTCTCTTAGTTTCTCTTTATTTGTGAATGTTTTAAACTCACCTTCATATTTGAAGGACAGCATTTCTGGATAAAGAATTCTCAGATGGAAATTTTTTCATTATCTTAATTATATCATACCACTGTCTTCTTGCCTCCCTGGCTTCTGATGAGAAATCTGCACTGTCTTAATGGGCATCCCCTTTATGCGATGGTTTGCTTCTCCCTAGTTGCTTTCAGAAATTTCTCTTTATATTTGGCATTTGATATTCTGAGTACTATGTGTCTTGGAGTAGGTCTATTATTCTAATTGGAGTATGCTGTACTTTTTGGACAAATAAATTCATATTTTTGTGAGAGTTGGGAAATTTTCAGCCATTAATTTCTCAAATACTCTTTCTGCTCCCTTTCCATTCTCTTCTCCTCACTCTCATGACATGTATATTGTTACACTTCATGCTATCGTTCAACTCCCTGAGCCCCTGCTCATTTATTTTTAAATCTTCTCTCTCTCTGTTCTTCTTTCTCTCTTTGATTTTAGTACTTCTGCCTTCTACATCACTGATCTTTATTTTATGGTTTTGAATCTGCTGTTGTATGCTTCTAATGTGTTTTTAATTTCACCTATTGTATCTTTAATTTCCACAAGCTCAGTTATTTTTCTATTGAAGTTTTCAAATTCTTCTTTGTGCTGGCCCAGTGTCTTCTTGATGTCCTTTGTCTCTTTAGCCATATTTTCCTTCAACTCTTTGATTTGATTTATGAGATTTGTGTGAACATCATTGATTAGTTGTCTCAAATCCTGTGTCTCATCTGGGGCTTTTATTTGTTACTTTTTCTGGGCCATATCTTACTTTTTCTTAGTATCTTGTAATTTTTTGCTGATTCTAGGCATCTGATTATGATGGTGCATTTACTCTGATGCTCAGTTTCTCTTTTGTGTAGGGATTTTGTGGTGAGTGGCTGTGTATGGTTCTATGATTCTTGTTTCATCCTTTGGATTGTCCCTGTTTAGTTCAAATCAGAGTCATGCTCCCAGTAATGGGTTGCAGACCAGTTTCCAAAGAACTTGGGGAGACAAGCTGTAAAGGCTTGGAAAAAGCCTCTTTAATTATTTATCTTCCTTGCATGCATTTTCTTCATCTACCAGCAGCTGGCATTCTTTGGCAGACCTCTCTGCTCAAACCCTGGTTGGACTGTGTTCACTGTAGCCCAGGCTGTGCATGCAGTGTGGAAACAATGTGATGGAGAATTCTCCCTCAGGGTGGGGTATTCAGAGGCAAGACTTGAAAATTAAACTTTCTCAGAAGCTGATCTCTTCCCATGGCTGGCCATCCCATCCCTTTTCCCAGGGAGGAAATAATTCCACTTCCCTCTGCATCACCAGCAACTAGTCCAGGTTAGTAGAGAGGGTGTTTGAGAATTGTAAGATTTCTTTAGTCCTCTGTTGATTCCAATGGTAAAAATGGCAAAGCATAGGAGAGTGTGACTTGTGGGACACAGCAGACCAAATTTGTTGGCCAAAAGTTGAATTGGCCATAGGCTGTGTCCCTTTCCCTCCTAGTATTAGTCAGCCAAAGGGGTGCTGATGCAAAGTACCAGAAATCTGTTGGCTTTTATAAAGGGTATTTATTTGGGGTAGAAGCTTACAGTCACAAGACCATAAGGGTAAGTTACTTTCCTCACCAAAGTCCGTTGTCACATATTGGAGCAAGATGGCTGCCGGTCTCTGTGAGGGTTCAGCTTTCCTCTTCCTCTTAAGTCTTCATGGTTCCAGCTTCTTCCAGTCTCAGCTGTAGGCTGATATAAGGCTCATCTCTCTTCCCAGGGCTAATCTCTTTCTGGGCTCAGCTGCTCTGCTCTCTACAAGGCCACCTATAAACTATCAGGTGAATGGCTTGGCTCTCTTCCTTGGGCTCCAGTGTCAAAATTCAACTCTGTGTTCTCTTTCTCCATGTGTTTACTTCCCTATCTTTGATTAAGCATCCACTTATGTAGCCCACAGCTGTCGGCTAGCTGTAGGAGGGGATTCAAACTGAGTCCCCCTAATGACATGGTCAAATAAAAGCCCTAATCTTGATTTAATATAATAAAAATGAAACCTCTGAATCTAATACAATATAATATGACCAGAAGAACAGACTAGTTTACAAACACAATCCAATATCTATTTTTGGAATTCATAAACAATACCAAACTGCCATACTCCTCTTTCCTGGGAAAGTGGACCCTTGTAACCACCTCTGTCCATAGCCACTGGCCAAGGGCTGGTGTACTCATTGCTGTCTCCTCTGAAGATGGAGGGTGGGGGCATGGAATTCAGCAGCTGCAGCTCACAGAATTTTTGTGTCAAGTCTCTTTTTCCTTTGCCCTTCTCTTTTCTGGGTGGTGTCTGTCAGTCTGCTTGTGTTCTAAGCCCTAGAATGGTTTTCCAGGCAGTTTCTGCTGGTCCTCTAGCTATTTTTCTGGGAGTGAGTCCTGTGTCTCTCTGATCTTCATCATCCTGGAAATCTCCTGAGATTATCTTTTTAAGGAATAAGCAGAAAGAATCACTTCTTCATTTTAGCACTGCATTATTTACAATGATTTACCTGCTCCTTCTACAGACCTAAACACAAACATTTCCATTTTACTCTCATTATTTTAATATTATTAATTTTATTCTTTCTTCCTCCCATGTAGCCTCTGATACCTTTTTTCCTGTACCTTCAGCTTCAGCCGCTGCTAGTAAACACTAACTTTCATAACATAACATTTTCAAATTCCCCAAAGAAATAATCATACAGGTTCAATTAGTTACCTTTTCCCTGTCAGCTAGTTTTATAAAGTCCATTGACAAACATATGGATCATCTTCCTATGAGACTAATGCTGTCCCTTAACCCAATTGGCTGTCGTCACAGTAGCAAAGTCATGTGTTAGACAACATGGCCACCAATGCGTAATGAAATGGCTGGAACCATAGGATGCTATGGATTGGAGGGCCCTAAATGGCGCTTTAGTCTTGGGTGGGGGTGGAGGAGGCAGTTCAAAGTTTGTCTTAATCCAGTTTTCACAACTTGGATTCCGCAGTATATTTTTTCTGGCTTGACATTTAATAGTTTTGAAGGTACTAATGATTTTCCTAAACAGTCTGAAATATTAAATTACTCTTCCAGAGAATTCAGGTACATTGTAGATAAAATTTAAATAATTTTACACAGGTTAGAAAATCAAAAGCATATTTTTTAGAGAAAATGTATCTTTTGAAAACAAAATTTTATATTCTCATTTTTAAAGCCAGTGTTTGATGGGTCAATTAAGAGAAAATATTTTCTTGTTCTTAGATATTATTAGAAGATATTATATATTTCTCTTTGACTTCTCCTATATGAAAATTCAATTTTATATAAGTGATTTTATTAAAATTTTATATTTTACATGTTAAGTATTGAGATGATATCATCCCAAATATCTAAACTAACAAATCTGCATGTATATAAAAAGATATAAAATATTATGCAGAATTATCTTGTGTTGAGGCTTTTATAGCAATATAAAAAAACATTTAGATTAACTAAATATATAATGTATATAATAATTGTACTAGTTGTTAATAAAGAAATAAGTTTCAAAACATTTAGCAGGGATGAAATATTAAGGATGAGGAAGAGTACAGAAATATGTTCCAGTTAAATTTAGAAAAGATTATTTGCTGCAAATTTTTATTAGAAGATGAGGTTTTAGACAAAAGAAATATTTTTAGACAACAGAAAAGTTTTTTAAAACCATTTTTCAATGCTAATCTAATAACATGCATGCCATTTTGTTCTAAACAAAAGTAATTGTATATAATATAAGAGTTATATATCCTCTTTCATTTAAAGAAACTTCAGAATTACACTAGATATGATACTTTGTATATTTAAAGTTCATATCTGCTAAAGTAAATTTTACAGATGGAAAATATGTACATTTTATTAATCCCTTTAGAAAAATCCATACCCAAAACAATAAACACATAAACAATTCAAACAAAAGTGATCTCAGCTGTTTTGAATTTCTTTTTTAACTATCACCTTAGTTATTTCATATCTTGTGTAGACCACATCCCAAAGGAATTTTGCCTTTGTAATTATCTTAAAACAATTTCTTGTGGATGGTGTATACTTTTGATGATAAATGGATAAATAAGGAGATTTAAAATTATGAAATTGATTGTTTTCATTAAAGTGAAAGAATATTTGAAAATTAACCAATAAATGCTATTCGTTCTATTTCAGTTTAAGTTCTTAGTACAAGAATATTTTCATGATAGGTTGAAAACAGAGTCACTTTAAAATGATTGAACTTTAAGCTTCTTGGAATTGTGGGCTCCCTTATCACTTCCTCCAAAACTTATCAACACATAATTTATAAACACTGTAATTTGCTTTAAAAATACAACTTTTATTTTATATGATCTTATATTTTATAATTCTTTATATTAATTTGCATTAAAATAAAATACAATAGGAAATTATCATTTTTATATTTGAGACTTTTTCTTTTTCTCCTCATGAATGTGAGAGTCAGAGAAAGATATTACAGCAAATTTGATATTTGTATCCAACATGAATTAGAATATATCAGCAATTTTCCAGAACTCATTATTTAGTTTACTACAGGATTCTATCATTGTGAAATATATTAGGTAAAGCACTGAGCACTAAGTAATAAACCCAGATAGTATAGCTACTTTATCTTTTCCACAAATTTATTCTGAGAATCAATGGAAGTAATATGAGTGATAGTGTTTCATAAACTGTAAAGTCCTAAAAATATAAAATGTTGCCAAATTAATTGCTATTGTTGTCATTAGCATCAACAATAGTACATTTATAACCACTGATCACATACAATTGAAATAAGAACACAAACAACCTGGACTAGTTCAAAATGTCCACCAGTGAAATGTGATGAAAATTGAGAAATGATGATGATAAATGATATGTCATGATGCAAATTTTTATTTAATTGAGTCACAAAATCATGTATAATCAAAGTGGGAAGTGGATACCATTACTTCTTTTTACCACATAACAATGTGTATAAGTTTAATTTATAGAGATATTTAAGAGTTAAAACATAGCTGGTTAAAATAATCAAACAAGTTCTTTTGATACAAAGTTTATAATTTTCATAAATTATCATAAAAGGCACACTATTTTAGTTTGCTAAAAGCTACTGGGAGCAATCTACCATAAATGTCTTGGCTTTTATAATGGAAATTTATGAGGTTAAAAGTTTACAGTTCTGAGACTGTGAAAGTATCCAAATCAAGGCATCATCAGAGATACTGTCTCACCAAGCTGCCAGTTGTGGATGATCAGGCACATGGCATGGTCTTAAGAAGATGCACAGCTGTAAACAATCATGCATATGGCTCATGCCTCCTTTCTCCTCTGGGCCTCATCTCTTGCAGCTTAGCACTAACGTGACTTTCTCTCAGTCTCTGTGTTCCACTGATTCCAGCTTCTGGTTTCTTCTCTGTCACTGCAGCCTTGTTCTGCATCTGCAGTTTCTTATTCCTCTCTTTATAAAGGACTCCAGTAAAATGATTAAGACCTATGCTGTGACATGCCCTACTGAAGTGATGTAATCAAAAGGAAGGTCACTTAACTGAATCTAATCAAAAGATCCCATCTACAAAACGTTTTATACCCACAAGAATGGATTAGCTATAAGGACATGATTTTCTGGAATAGACCCAGCTTCAAACTGTCACACACATAAAATCAGTAGCAAGATTTAAACTCAAAGGAATAAAACACATAATATCTTAAGAATTATGAGAAATAAAACCTTGACTTCACAGCTTCCTGAAGAAACATATTTTGAGAATTAAGCACCATCACAATTAATAATAAATATATAAGAAAATAGCATTTTTACACTCTAAAGTGGTTCAATATAGTTGAAGTTTCATTTTTTTCCTTACATGCCTGGTACCATTTCATTGTGCTTAGGACCTCCTTTAATTTTTCAGGTCATACTTTGCCACTATTTATCATCCTTAGTTTGCTCTGTCGCTTCTGAGTCAGATGACACATTTTAGCCCATAGTCTCCCCACCTCTCTCCTTCCATTGCTGCTGCTTTGCCTTCTTGTTCTGATGGTGACTTTTCTATCTGTATGAGTTTCACTAATGTAGGAGTCTAGCCAAGAAAATTTTAAAGAATATTAAGTTGGGGTCTTGTCCTATTTCATAAAACTATAGCAACAGTTATTAGCATTGGAGCCTAAATAGACAGACCCATTAGTCAGATTGGAGAGCTAGGAAAGAATCAACATTTACAGAACTATATATGACAGAGAAGACAATAATGGCCCATAACTGTCTTTAAAAATTGTTACCCACAGAGGGAAATAAAGAAATTTGATTTCCTCCTCATTCCATAAATATAACTCATTCAAGGATGCCTAAATTCTTAAATATGACTTTAGCATGTGTGTTAGTTTGCTAAAGTCTGCCAATACAAAAAAATAGTTTACAGTTCTGTGGCTGGGAAAATGTCCAAATCATGGCATCATCAGAAATGCTATCTCACCAAAGGTCGGCCACTGGTGATTCTGGAATTATGCCATATAGTGAGGCAAAATGATAGCTAGCCTTGTCCTCCCAGCCACTTTATCCTCAATCTCAGCTGTGGGTGGTCAGGCACGTGGCTTATCTCTTCCCCCTTCTCTGCAACTCGTTGCTTCAGCTTTAGGCTGCTGCGCTGATTCCAGCCTCTGTCCTTTCTCTCAGCCTTGTAAGGTTTCTCTGTCTTTCTCTGGCTGCCTGTGATCCTGGAGTCCTCTCTCATCTGGCAGGGTAAAAGTGGCAGCTCTTCTTCTCCCTACTCCTCTGATTATATAAGACTCCAGTAAAGGATTAAGACCCACCCTGGGTCCCACAATCTAATCAAAGGCCCTGCACTGAAGTGATCTAATCAAAGGTTATCTAATCAAAAGATCCCTTAGCTGAATCCTAATCAAAAGGCCCCACATAGAATAGGTTTACATGCACAGGAATGGGTTAGCTTAAGAACACAATTTTCTTGGATTCACAGAAGATTCAAACCAGAATAGCCTGGGAAGTGACTTCTTACATAGGATTTTAAAAAGACAAATGATACTGAACATAATATTGATTAAAGTATCATAAATTTCAAAAGTTAGGAAGACACTTCAAAAACTGTAGAAAGATATATAAGCACATATAACATATTTATATGTCATATGCAACCCTTGTAAGAGAATATATATAACACATGTAAAATAAAATATGACACACAAATATAAAACATGTAATAAATAACACATGCAACAAAAATATATGTAATTTATATGTTATTTTAAATTATTTTTAATTAAAAAATAAAACCCACCTAAATGGAGCCAACAAAAGGAAAAGCATATAGCTAAGGATGCATATAAGAGTTTTATAGAAACTTATATAAAAATGATTGATAATGAATATATACTCAATAACATTATTAGTCTGAAAATGCAAGTTAAAACACTGAGAGTTATTATTATTCACTCACAACATTGGTAAGAATTTTAAAAGGGTGACACACAATAGGTTTATAAGTATGTGGGACAAGGGTACTTTTATTTGGTGCTGGTGGAAATCTAAATTTATATGTCCAAATTGAAAACCATCCAGTAAAGCTGAACACATACATACTTTATGACTCTTTGTATGTATTCTAGAGACAATCTTGTTTATTTATATAAGAACTGTTCCAAGAATGTTTATATAAGTATTGTTTGTAATAGAACAGAACATTTTAAACCACCTAAATATCCATTGTCAGGATAATGGATATAGTAAAATTTTATACCTTGTCTTAGTGACTAAGAATGAGGTCTCTAGAGTCAGACTTTATGACTTTGAATCCCATGTCTACTACAAATTTTTCTCTCTATATTTCACTTGCTCATATATTAGTGATAATGACACTTTCTACCACTTATGGTTCTTTTCAGGAAAAAAGAGTTTACATATGAAAAGAACTTAGAAGAGTTTCTGATACATTATAAGCACTTTAAGTTCCAGTTATTGTATTATTATTTTTGTGTAATGATGAAAATCAATGAGCATGTTTAATGCATGTTGACATGTTAAAATGAAGGTGATTCTTTAACATAAGTTTGAAAAATATATACATGTGCCAGAAAATTATGTACAGAATGGTATCATTTATGTGAAATTCTAAAACAATGATAATTAAAACAATATAATGTTTGGTTTCAATTTGTGGATGAAAATAGTAAAATGAAAAAGAAAAGCATAAAAGTTATAATCACAAATTTCATCGAAGTGATAACTTCTGCGTGAAACAGTAGGATAGGAAAAGAGTAGGGGGCTTATAGGGAGCTTTGAAGAGAACATCAATTTCAAAATTTTAAATTTGGTGATGGGTATACCAGTGTTTATTCATTATAATCTACCCACAGATTATATATTATTTTGTAATTTAAAATATTTATGAATAAAAGTGAAAAAGTTTGTTCATAACCATCTATAACACTCTAACTTTCAAAATGCTTAAAAAATAAGGTGACCACAGTACTGGTTTGCTCAGGACTGAAGAGTATCCTGACACTGAACTTTCAGTGTTAAAACTGGACAGTTCTGGAAGCATGGGGATGATTAATCATCCTAGAAATACATGAGCAAATTTACAAGTAATCACAAATGCCATTTAAAAAAGAATTCATTAAGCAATCCACTATTTCAGCATACAGTAACAAACATTCCTTAAGACAACAGTTTTGGGGAATTTATTAGTTCCTTTTTTCATATGCATGTACCTCTATTTCATTCTCAAATTGTTTTTGCCTGTGTTCTTTTAGCAAACTAATCATTCAATACTCATTGCTTTAAGAACTCTGTAAAAATTATTAATGAAGACATTAAGTCAACTTGACCTATTGCTTGAAGCCTCTTACACAGAAGTATACATCTCTCCAATCTGTCTGTGTTGTCATTTGTGATCAAGAGCTTAAATCACTATTTCTGATGATTAGTATATGCCCTTTGGAATTTCAAGTATCACCTCTTGTTAAGATTATCATTCTTATTATTAAATCAAAAAATTGAAGCCATATCCTCTTTGTTAGTGATATTTTCTGCCAACCACCAGTCTGCAGCATAAATTCTGAAACTGTGGACGTAGTTAAGATGCAGAAAGAGCACAGTCTCAGGGGCACATCTTCTCATTGCTCCATTTATACATCTGTTTGTTGTCTTCTAATGCTAATCTATTTTCTAGTAGCATTTAGGAACAGATATTTCTTGAAAGCAAATTGCATTTATCATTCTATAAATATCCCAATTCTTTAACAGAGGTTTATATGTACTAGACCCTAGCTTCTCTCTCTCAGTCTCATATCTCTCTTACATACAAATCTTACTACCCATCTTGTCTGCTCACACTAGCCTCCTTGTTCCCAGAACATGTCAAGTAGGTCTCCAATATGTCTTATTAGTTGTAACTCATTTTTCTTGTTGGTTTAGTTGCTTTAGGATGTTATAGGAAGTAATATTATATAAGTTCACATACAGTATACACAACTTGCAACAGTATAGATATACTTCTAGTACTTTTTTAGTACCTTTGTGGTATTGTTTATTATTTTAGTTCAAGATAGACAACTACCTTGTTAAGATATTTTAAAATACATGAAAATTGTTTTTTATATTTATCTACATATTTACTATTTTTTATACTCTTCATTACTTTTCTAGACCCAAATTTCCTTCTGGTATTGTGTTTCATTTAATTGAAGGATTTCATTAATTATTTATTACAGTGTTGATAATTTATTTCATTATTTTTATGTCTGACAAAATATTTATTATGCTTTGTTCTTGAGACATATTTTCACTGGACTTTAGATTGGCAGGATTTTGTTTTCTGGTTTCTTATGAGAAGTCTACTAATTCTTACCCTTGTTCCTTTGTATATAAGTTATCTTTTATTTCTGGCTGCTTTTAAGGCTTTTACTGTATAACCAGTGTTAAGTAATTTGACCATGATAAGCCCCTATGTATTTTTCTCCAGGTTTTTTGTGCTCAAGGTTATTGCTCTTGGATCTCTGAGTGCACAGTTGTCATAAGATTTGGCAGATTGTTAGACATTATTTTTTTTAGTAATTTTTTCTATCCCATTTCCACATATATCCACTTTTCTTGTAGGACTCCATGCATTTTAAGCTCCCTGATCATTTTCCATATGTCACTGAAGCTTTCTCTTCCTTTCTCTCTTTTTTCCCTTTGTGTTTTGTCTTGAATAGTTTCTATAGTTATGCCATCAAATTTAGTAAAGTTTGTTATCTGTACTGTACAATCTGAAGTTAAATCCTTTTAAGTTCAGTTTGGGTCGTTTTGGGCTTCAATTACTCTTCTTATCTTTCTATGCTTAGATTTACCTTCTTGAATATATGGAGTATAATTATAAATCTTTTTTAAGCTCCTTGTTTAACAATTCTTTCATCTGTTTTATTTCCAAGTCCATTTCTATGTATTAAATTTTATCTTTATTATGGATCATTTTTTTCATGATTCTTTACATGCTTGTTATTTTTTATTGGAAGCCAGACATTGTTAATTTTAACTTGTTGGGCATAAACTTAGAAAAATGTATGCTTGTTGGATTTCTTTGATTTTTTTTTTCCTTTAATCTGGATGCTGAGCTCTAAATTTGTTTGCAAACAATTTGATACTTTTAAGATTTGCCTTGATATTTTGTTAGATGGTTCCAGAGTATCATTCAGTCTAGGGCTACTTTTACCTCACAACTTTCTGAGAACTTTACGCGATTTCCTTTGTACTAAAAGGTCCTTCTACTCTGACTTATGAGAACACAAACTATTCCTAGCTCTTTATATGAATATTATATCATCTTTGTTATAGATAAGTGTGCTCAACCTATTACCTTTTGGTGATTGATATTTAACCAGGTTTAATAGTTTGCCAAATGAACGTGTTAATCAGAGCTTGCTGAAGACTTGAGTGAAGCCCTAAGAGGTTCTTTGTGCTCTCCCTCTCTGTGCACCTCCCTCCTTACCAGAACTGACCTGAAAATTTTAACTGCCTTGGCCTTTTCAAACTCTAAACACTTTTATTCAGTTAGGGAGAATACCAAAGTCTATTTAAGCCCCATCCCGCCCCATCCTTGCACTTCTACTTGGAAACTCTCTCTAAGCAACAATTTAAGGTTCACCTTATTTGTTTCATTCTCCCAGGAACAATGTCTGTTGATGCTGTGTCCAAAATTTGAAAAACATTATTTTTTCCTATTTAGTTCCAGTGATTTACTTGCTTAAGACAGCAGGGTAAATCTAGTTCCTATTAGTCCATCATGGCCAAAAGCAAAAGTGATTATTGGTCTTTGAATATAGACATTTAAGAATTGATATTTTCTTGTTTAATTAATGAGATTGCAAAGGAATTTAGAAATATATCACTGCCTTAATTTTCACAGTTATGCCATCTCAATTATTAATAGTAGAATATAACATCTAAGTTAAGATTTATAGAAATAACCTTAAAAAGAGTGAACTCTTTCAGCTGTCTCTTTATGTTAACAAGGACTCAGACCAAGATCAAAACATCTCTTCAATGTATATTACAGTAATGATTTACATGTTTGCTTGGTTAAGCTAATAATTTTTGTTTACCTTTTCCTTATTAAGTAAGGCCTAATTTCACTATAATCATCTTTTAAATGATCTCCATTTAAACATGGTTGTTCATATTATGTTTTTTTTTAAAACAAATCATTTTTATTGATACATATTAATAAAGCACACAATTTACCCAAAATGTACAATCAATGGTGTTTGGTATAATAACATAATTGTATGCTCATCACTTCAATAATTATTAAAGCATTTTCATTATTTCAATAATAATAATCAAAAAACAGACAAACAAAAAAATTCCTCATCTCTCAATCTCTTTGTTTCTCCTGCTGTACGTAGCTGCTACTTCTGGCTATTTTTACACAATTATTTATTTTTTATTAAGCAGTTATTGAGATATATACACATACCTTATAATCTATCCAACATGTATAATCAATGGCTTTTTTAAAGCATATTATATGGTTTTCATGTTTATTTTGATTTTGTGAAACAAATGCAGCTGAACACTTTCTGCAACTTCTCATTATCTCTTTCAGAAATTTAAATCTTTCCATAATAAACAGTAACCATTTGTCATACACTCAGTCATTTCAAATTCTAGAACATGAATCTGAGAATTTTTGCTCTACTATTCAGGAGCACAGTGACCCCCCATGCCATTCTATACTCCTGATATTCAAACATATTGTTCCAACAGTTAGGAGAAGAAAGGGGAAATTCATTAGTGCAAAAATATCAAGATTGAAGCAAATAATTCAGTTCTAAACATTAAGAAACATAAACCTTGATATTGATTAAAAGGCTACATAAAAATTATAGGCATTTATACATAAAAATAAAATTAAAATACTTTCTTAAGGTCATCTCATGGAGAAACCTACCACTGCCATGTCATAGTAATTTGTGTTATTCAAGCTTTTAAACACATGAATGTTCTCACATTGTGGTGGTTTTAAACTACATGTACCTCAGAAAAACATGTATTTAAAGGCAAACTATTCCTGTGGGTGTAAACCCATTGAGGGGGAACTTTTTGATGAAGCTACTTCAGTTAAGATGTGACCCACCTCATTCAAGATGGATCTCAATCCTATTACTGGAGCCTTTTATAAAAGAATGAAATTCAGTCAGAGAGAAAGCAAGCCATGGAAGCAAGAAGGTGAAAGCAACAAAACCCTGAACGGAAGGGGAAGACTAGCAGATGACACCATGTTCCTTGCCTTGTAGCAGAGGAGCCAAGGTTCACAAGTGCCAGTCTTTGGGAAGAAATAATCACCTTGGTGATTGTTTGATTTGGACATTTTCCCAGACTTTATTTGTGAATGAATAAATTTCCATCATTTGAGCCAAACCATTTCATGGTATTTTTCATTGAGCAGTCTAGGAAACTAAAATACATTTTGGTACTGAGAGTGGGATGCCACTATTGCAAATAGCAAAAATGGGGAAATGGTTTTTGAATTGGGTAATGGGTAGATGCTGGAAGAATTGTGAACTGCTTGATTGGAAAGGCTTAGATTAATTTGAGGAGACTGTTTGTAGAACTATGGATGCAAAAGGTACTTCAGATGAGGCACTGGACACAAAGGATTAATGTGTTATTAGAAACTGAAGAAAAGGCAATCTTTGTTTTAATGTGGCAGAGAATTTGGCAAAATTTAGTTTTGATGTCAGATGGAAAGCAAAACTTGAAAACAATGAGCCCAGATAGTTAGCTGAGCAGATTTCCAAACAAAATGTGGAAAGTACAGCCTGTTTTCTCAGTGCAGCCTATAATAAAATGTGAAAAGAAAATGATAAGCTGAGAAATAAACTCCTGGGAACAAAGAAACCAGAAACTTATGGTTTAAAAAATTCTGAGCCTCCAGGAGGAGAGTCCCCAGAGAATAGTGCTCCATGTGAGGGTTTAATTGAGCATTGAACTAGACTGTAGTTTCTGTGGAAGTCAAGAGTGCAAATGTAGTTATCCAGGAAGAATTTGTGGAAAGTCCTACTGTTTGATGGTATGGACACCTTTTACTACATGCAAAATCAACAAGTTTTTTGGAAGATCTGTATGAATGGAACCACTGCCAGTCTGGAATAAAAAGGACAGAAAAGGAATAGTTTGAATGAAAAATCACTTTAAGGTCAGAACAATGGAAGTTGAGGTCTGGACCAAAAATATCTTCTTGGGCCAAGACAGCAGGCCCACCACTGTGTGTGGAAAGGGTGAAAATGCCCCAGTGCTTGGAGAGAACAAGACTTTCACTCTCATTGTTCAGGAAGAGTGCTACCACCAGAGTTTCTCAGATGGGGGAGACTATTCCTTGGGGGTTGTGGAATTTTGGCCATCACAATGCTTGGAGAGAGTGGAGCCTTAATCCAGTGTTAGGGAGAGTATGGCTTCTGTGTAAGCACTTGATAAGGGTGGGCCTGCCACTCCTCAGGCCCAGAAGACAAAACTTCCTTTCATAGATGACTCTCAGATCTTGAAATCTAATAAAGTATTCCCTGCAGGGCTTCAGAATTGTTTGGGACCTGTGACCTCTATTTTCCTTCCAACTTCTCCCTGTGGGAATGGGAATGTTTATCCTATTGTATTTTGGAAGGAGATAAGTTTCACAGGTCTACAGACAAGGGAGTTGTGCCCTGAGACAGACCACACCTTTAACTGATTTTGATGAGACTTTGTACTTAGTTTTCTTATGAAATGACTTAAGGTTTGGGGATATTAAATTGTAATGATGTATTTTGTGTGTAGAAAAAACATGTTTTTCAGGGTCCTACATATAGTGGGCATTTTCCTGGTGTATACTTTCCATGATATACATACATACATGCACACATACATATACGTGTGTATGTATGTGTATATGAACTTGAAAATGTGGCTGTGGCGATACAAGCAGGTGGATAGCATGGTTGTTGGCATATGGAAATTGAGAAATATGTTCTCCTTTTCCTATAAAATGAAATTTGAAATCTCATAAGCAACCACATAGGAAAAGAAAGAAATTAAATTTGGAAAGACTAAGATTAGAAAGAATGGGTTAGTAGAAGGGCTGGATATATAATTACTAAAAGTTATTAAAAGCGACGTTTAAAGCAATGTGGCAAACTCATTTGGAACAGACTAGCAAGATTATCCACAGGCATCCTGTGGGATGGGGTGGAATTTAAAACTGTGATGGCACTGTTAGAGCAGACGTGGGGGAAATAGTGGTCAGTCTTTTGGGAGCAGAAGAGTCCACATCAGCAGCTGAGGTTGTTCTGGGGACATTTCCTCTCCATATCTTTCATGGTCCTAGGTAGATTATTTTAAAAGTTGTTTTTTAATAATGTCAGCTTTATTGACGAAAACAAGAAATGCCAATCTATGTGTACTCATCCTAATTGCAATCTAGTCATCATTTTAGAGTATTTTAGCCTTAAATATCCCGCTTGACATTTAGATGCTGGTTTTATCATGTTTATTATTTCTTTCCTTTTGAAGCACACAGAAGACTATTATTGCTCTTTTTGCAGTCAACATTTCTTTAAGTTTACTTTTTTTGTTCTTTATTCCTTTTTGCATCTTGAAATTTTCCTTTGGTAATATTTCTTCACCCTGCACTACATACTTAAAATTTTACTTTGGTAACATTTGGTTAATATTAAAATCCCAGTATTTAAAAAATTTGTTTGAAGAGGTATTTTTTTTCACTTCACCTTTAAAAAATATGTTTGTCAAGAATACAATGGCATGCAGGCAGTAATTTTCTCACAGAATGATGCAAAAATATCATTCGTCTTTCTTATCACTTACATTATTTCCTTTGAAAAAGTCAGCTGTAAGTCTGTTGCTCTACTGAAAGCAATGTTTTTTGATACTTTTACAATCAGCTTAGATTTACATGGTTTGCTAATTATCCTTAAATGAAAAGCAGGTTTCATAAGTTTACATATATCCCTATGTTCCTATTTCACTAATTAACTTATTAGATCATTGATGCACTTGTACAAATTTTCAATATTCAAATATTAGATTTATATTTTTAATTGATTTCAGTGGGTGATCAGGACAGCTGGTCTACTGAACAGAAATCGAAGTGTGTGTTATATTTAATATTGTTATGGCTAAGAAAAATATTTAGTGTTAAGATTGACCTGCCCCTAACTAAAACAAAAAAATTTCAGTTAACAAAATGCACATGACCAATTTCAGATTAAAGAGAGGAAAAATCTATCATACAATTCTTTCAATTAATGCAGGTAATGGTCAAAAACACAATCTAAAACATATCTTTAAAAACTCAAATGCCTAGACACACATTTTTTTTTCATAAAGAAAAACTTCAGTTTTGTGTTCTGATCCAATTATTATTTTATAACCATAACACTAAAGTAAGCTATCAATTATACAATATCATTTGATACAACACAATCTACAAGTTACCTTTCCTTGTATATAAAAATGTGGTTTTAAGGGTTTATTTCAGAGAAGTTCCTATCAATTATTATGAGGGGTGAGTTTTTATGTCCTATTACAGTAATGCACTGATCATTGCCTATTTCCTGACAGTTGAGAGAATTATTTCAACTATCTGAAAGCCAGTGACACCTATATTTAAATGACAAATCTTAAGTGGGTATAAACAAGCAACCTCCCTTAAAGAATGGTGCCATTCTTATTTGGATATCTTTCCTTATACACAGATAAATTAAGGTCATTAGAAAAGACTGAAATAAATTTCACTTTGATCACAGTTACCATCAATTTCACTTTTGGCATAAATGCATTCCAATGGACTATAAAGAGTAACTGTTTTATTTTCAAATAATTTGATACAACACGTTATCAGTGCTTCACAGTTTGCTATTTTCCTCTCCTATAATAATAAACTGATAAGTTCAGAAGTTTGTCTGTATGTGACTATGAATTCGAACTACAATCTATTGAAAGTCTTAAAACTTTAATATAAAAGACATGTAATACAGTGTTTGTTATTAAGGATAATATGATTTCAGAATGCTATGCCTATACAAGGGAAGAAAAAATAAATGGGTTTTATTTTGTTTTCCTCAATCCAGGAGAATTGCTTTATATTATTAAACTTTAAACTGCTAACCTTTTCATTTGATAAATATTTATACATCTTCAATATTCTGTTTCATTATATTTAAACACTCTTATTATAAACTATTTCTTCACAGCAACTCTCAGAATGTTTGAATTCAGGACACTGTTATAATGAATGTGCTGGATGCAATAGCAATATTACATACAACCGTCCACTCCCCATTTTTCTGTGGTACTTTTTTATAGTAGATACTTCTGTCCATTTAAATTTCATCTTTACTGACACACAAAATGGTGTAAAATCTTAGCAGATGCTTGTAACAAATGAGGCACACAAACGAAATTTATGGGAAATTTTCCAGTCTGGTAGCAGAAGAGGGAATTGATCACCAGACTCATTTTATTGTCCATGAGTATTATGTGCCAAAACTTTTGTATAACACATGAAAAATGATCCATTTTGTGAACTCAAATAATTTATAATTCACTTAATAGAATCGCCAATATGGCTGTTTATAATAAACTGGTCATTGTTAATGTACTTTAATGCTTTTCTTATAAGTATATAAAAAGAAAATATATATAATGAAAGATTGAATTAACAAATAGTTTATTTTTATTTTTATTAGGCAATCATAATTCTTTAACTGATTTATGGTCCTTTCAAATGAATTTTAGAAGTAAAGAGTGTGTATTTATGACTGGTAGGGGGGTTAGATGTGGGGGATATGTCTTTTCCTTTCTCATTTTCTTAGGGTAGCTCATTTGTAGTGTAGGTAGACTCATTTCTTGAATCAAAACTTTGTAAAGTGAAGAGAAGATGAGGGACAACCGCCTATATTTTTCAAGTGGGGAAAATAAATTTTGGAAACATGATCTCCAAAGATCTGGGGATGAAAGTAAAGAAAACTGTTGACCAGAGAATAGAAAACCCTTCACACAAGTTTATATCTCAATAAAAGTTATAAAATGTATTAGGAATCTTATACTATGAAATGTAAACCAAATATTCTGAAATAAGAAACAACAAAAAGAGAGTATAGTAGCTGAAAAGGATATTAAGTTAAATGTGATTGAATTTCTTAAATTTAGGCAGAAATAACATCTATTCAAGGATTTGAACTATCAAAGAAGCAAGATTGAAAAAGAATTGCCGAAAGTAATGAAAATGTTGGTACTGGATAAATGGAATAAATAGTGGTCTTAACAAACTGGAGAAGAATTGTCCATTTCTCCTCTCAGGCAGACACTTTGTAAAGGCAAAGATAAAACAGTCTACATCCAAAGCAGACCCTGTGGAGATGAGTAAATTTCTTTCTTTCCTAGGTCACTTGCCCAGATGGATCAACACATGCATACCAAATATTCTTTATATGATTAATGAGTGACTTGGCACAACCAAACATGGCTTAGTCATAGTATCAAGAAAGAAGCCTCTAAGAGATTGTACTCATATTTGGGTACTAGAAAGGTCACAGCTCAGAAATCTGGTTCCACATGATTTTCACCATAATCTCATAAAGAGGATAGCATTTCTAAGTTTATGAAAGAATTTATATCTTAAGATGTTGAATTATAACATAAAATGGTTTCATAATTTAAAATAACATGATTTTGAAAAAATTGAGGCACATTTATAGCTACCAGCTATGCCATTACACAAATACATTTTTATATAATAATAACTATAATAATAATAATTTTTATACTTGAAACTAAACTTTGTATAAAAAATAAAACATCTGAAATCATCTTTCTTAAGATTACATTGTGATAAATCAATGGCAGCATCTGTCAAAGTAATAAAAAAAGCCAGTTTTAATTTTAACATGCTTGAAGCATTTATCTGCCTGCCTACCTCCTGTAACAATATAGAAAAAAAAAAGAAAGAAATCATGTAGACATCAGCAAAACACACAAGCTAAGAACAGACTTTCACCAAAATATTTTATTTCTGCAAAAATATACTCTAGGCTAAACTTTCTCTAGATCTTGGTAGTACAGACTATAGGAACTCATAAGCAACAAACATAGTAATATAGAACCAAAGCCCATGGCATATAAATCAGAATTGTTGGCTAGAAAAGGAACACAAAATTATTTAGGTTATGTATTGCTGTACCTAATCATATGACCCTGAACCAGTATACTGAAAATTCATATCTGCCATAAACAAACCAAATTTCCCCAGCTTATGTAAAAGCAGAGTCACTATGGCAACTTCTGACTCAATCCCTATACCAGTGGTCCCTAAAATATTTGTAGCATACTGATAGGTATTACAGAAGGTCTTTATTATCTGGATATATTTGGCAAGCGGGAAAAGTTCAATTTAATTGAATCTACTTAGAAAGGGAATTTAATTGCAGAATAAATAATTTTAATATTTTTTATTTGCACTGGACCATACAAAATGAAAAATAATGGAAACCAGTTAAGATCATTACCAGCTTACAAAATTTAAGTTAGGATTGCAATGTGCTAATTTTAGAAAATGTTATAACACTTTTATATTTTGCATAGTTTTTCTACCAATACCATCAAATCGTATGAATCACTTTCTGAACCTCATATTTGACTTTTATAAAAAATTCTGAGTAAGGTTATTTGTACAAAAATATTTGAAAACTAATTCAATTTTCTTAGGGGTCTCTCGAACTTTGAATACAAGTCATTCATTGCATCACTTATAATTTTTCCATTTTTATTTTGCAGTGATTTTGCCGTGTTTGTTTGCTTAAGCAGAGTATACGATCAGCCCAAGACTGTGCCACTACTGTGCTAGCTATTAACCTCTTTTCTCTCCACTTCAAACTGCTGGGCTTGGAGTCTCAAATTATATTTCCCAGCTCCCTTGTTAGGGGGTTTCCTCTACACACTGCCAATAGAAAAGAGTGGTAGGAAATTGCAGGACAGAAAGAAGAGAGAAACTCCTGTCTCTGACATAATGAGAGCTGCTGGAGGTTGCCTCGTGAAAACAGGCATAAGGTCATTTTGGATTCCAGCATAGGCAGCACGTTTATTTTAGCGTTGGTCGCCATTGCACTTTTTTTGGTAGAGATTCAAAACCAAATGTAATAAAGTCTTCAAATGCAGGAGCAGCTGCAGGCTTGTGGGTTCCAACCAGGAAGGATAGCAACTTCTCACTATTACCTTTTCTTAATTTTTGCTCATCCAGTGATCCCTCCTTTTATCTCTTATTCTTGTAGTACTTTCAACTTTGGAAGCAATTCTCTAAATTAAATCCTGCCTGTATGAAATGAACAGTGATTTCTGTACGATGGTTTTGTTTTTATGTTGTTTGTTCATTGGTTTTTATTTTGTCCTCCCTGATATAGGAACAGAAATGTTGATTGTGATGGGGAAGGATAAATTCTAATGTTAAACATGGCACTTAGTAAATATGATTTTTAAGGGACCAGTGTATTAGAGAATATTTCAGTGTTATGATTCCTTTGTTTCCCTAGAAACAAAGGGAACTAGTATGTTTAATTTGTAAATATTTAGGGATTTGCTTTAATCGAAGTAAAGGTTATCTTAGTCAAATAATTTGGGGGTAAGTGGGTTGAAGTAAGTTACTTTTTTTACTTGCAAATGTTCATTATGAATTTTTAATGGAATTATGTCTTATATTTCCCAAATTGCTCACTCACCTTTTTGCTCATTGAACATCTCACATATCTGGTGTTCAGCAGAACACTATTTTCAATGCTGCCCTACACTTTTTGCTCTTCACCTCATTTCCTCTTTTTCTATCTCCTATTCTTTAATTTCTTTAATAAGACATTTACGGCTATGCCTCTTGAGTTCAAGTAGTACCCTCTTTTTTTTTTCATATTTTTGTAAGTATAACTAAAGACATCCCGTAGAAAATCTTAATACATTCTTCTTAGGCAACCTCCTAGAGGTCCTTCCTCAAAGGTGAATTTTCATCAGTGAGCATGACTTCATGTTTTCCTTATCTTTTTATCAATATACACCACAACAAAATCAGAAAGTAACAGGAAGCTTCAGAAAAAAAAAAAAAAACTTAGGTCATATTTAACACATTTTTAATAGACTTGAATCTCAAAAATATATCAATATTTTTCCTAAATTAGTTCAAGATATAGAAATCCTCACAGATTTGGGAGGTTTATTTCTTCTGTTCTTTAGAAAGAATGGTGCATTAGATTTCTTTTGCTATGTAACAAATTACCCCAAAACTTTTAGTGGCTTAAAACAACAAGTGTTTGTTCTCTCACAGTTTCTGTAATTAAGGAATTTGGAAATCAGATTAGTAGGTGATTCGGGCCTAAGAGTTCACATGAGGTTTGTGTCAAGATATCAGCCACAGTCATCTGAAGGTTTGACTAAGTAGAGAATCTGCTTCTAAGGTGGCTCAGACACGTGGCTGTTCTAAAGATGCTTAGTTTGCCACTGTCTTTTCTCCAGTGACCTCGGTTCCTCACCATGTGGACCTCTCCTTACTGTGTGGCATTTAACTTTCCCCAGAGCTAGTGATCCAAGAGAGAGGCATAAGTCAACATTTCTTTAATGATTTACTCCTACAAGTAATATGCCCTAATTTCTAGTGTATTCTATTCATCATACAGATCAAACCTGAACAACATGCTATATACGTGTGTGAATACCAGGAGAACAGGATAATTGGGATCATGTTGGAGACCGGCTACCACAGATAGAGAAATGTAAACTTAATTGCGCAATTAAATTTTGATACCCATTACTAATGCTTTCCTTAGGTTTTTAATTAAAATTTCTTGTCAATGTATCCTATTTCTCATGGTTTTTAGCAATGTCATTCTTGATATTACTAAGGTATGTGCACTGTTCCAATAATTTTACACCATTCGTGACATAATGAATATCAAGGAAGTTTTGTTCATACTTGGAGACAAAACAGAGTAACTGATAAATAAGTATGAGGCAGGTATGAAATTACTTTACCCACTGAGTGCTCACACATATATTATACTTTTATTAGACCTTTCTCATTTCAAAAGAAATATGTTTCATAAAACTGGGAAATGAAAAATAAATTTATGTATTAAACAATGCATATCAGACTATTTGTGACAATATAAATAATGAAATGGTAATAATAAAAATTATTTTCCTCATGATAATATCCATGATTTGTAATTGAGAACTTCACTATGCCAACCTCAATAGCATAGAATTTGAAACCCTCAGTTTTTCCAGGGGCACAGCATTTTCCCCCATCTTAATAAATGCTTCCTCATACATTCAGGTGCTCAAGCCTAAAATCTGACCCATCATGATTTCTGATTACTCCTCATCCTCTACAACCAATTTATCAGCAAATCCTGTTGATTCAACTTTCAAATTATATAACAAATCCATCCACATTTGTCAATCTCTGATTCCTCATTCGTCATTCCAATTTCAGACCATCTATATTCCTTCCCTGGCTTATGCAACAGTTTCTTAACTTGTCTCCTTCATACTACATTGCTTCCATTCAATTCTGTCTGCACTCAGATACTAGAGTGATCGTTTCAAATGGAAATGCAAAAGGTAAAAATTGTCAATGGCTTCCCATTGCATTTAGAATAACATCCAAACTCCTTGAACAGCCCTCAAGCTCTACTTCATCTATCCATTCTGGTCTGTCTCATTTCTGGAGAAGTTCCAGCCCCACCGATCTTTCATTTCCTTAAAAGCAAATCAACATTTTCTTAAATGATTAGAGTCTTCCCGCATACACTGTTCTCATCTACTCTTTCCCTGGCTGACTGCTCATGCTTCAAATTTCAGCTTAAAAAATATTTCCTCAGAAAGAATTTTCCTGAACCACTCTCTCTTGCTAGGAAGAGGTGAGTTCCCACTGAATTTGTCTCTACAATCATTCACTTTCACAATGTCACCCAGAAGACAGAAACAGGTTCACTCTGCCTGCATCCGCAGGGCCTACCCCATGGCCTTACACATTTTTGAATAAATATATGAATAAATATAAAGTTAAAGATTCATTACAAAGTGACCCACATTGAATAGCTAAGTAGTTTCTCCCCAGTAATTTTTCTTGGAACCTGGCAATTTGACCTGTTAGTCTGTTCTATTGTCTTTCTGCCTATCACTACAGATAAGCAAACAGATTTGGCATCAAGAATCAAACAGATTCTTCCCAATGTCCAACATCACACCAGAAACAGTTTTTCCATCCAGAAAGTGGCTTTGGCCTCTGAAAAATGTTTCAAATAATCAAAATATATTACTGCTTAAAAAATTGTCTACTTTTAAAAATTCAAATAACCTAAGTGCTAACTGGGTTAGCTAGTCAAAAACAAAATATAACCTTACCACACAAAGAAAATTTAGGGATGGAACCATTCCCTTGTGACAGAGGTCAAGCAGTTCCCTTAAAATGTTTTAAGTAACCACCACTAATTTGCTATATAACTCATTAAAAATTCTTATGGATAACAAGAAGTCTAACAAATGGAAACTAATAAAAGGAATTACCACAATCAACCATTTATAATCCCTTTTAGCAATCTTTAGAATCTTTGATGCTTCATAGCAGGCCCAAAATTGCACATGCCTTCAACATCTCAGAAGCAATAGGCATAGCAGGATTAGGAAATTTATTGTTTTATAATAAAAAAACATCTATTTTTAGAAAAGTTTTAGATTACAGAAAAGTTACATAAAAAGTATAAGGGTGGGAAGCGACTGTGGCTCAATTGGTTGGGCTCCCGTTTACCATATGGGAGGCCCCAGGTTCGCTTCCTGGGGCCCCCTGGTGAAGGCAAGCCGGCCCTCGCACGGCTCAGGTGCAGCAAGATGACTCAACAAAGGGAGATAAGCAGACACAGAAAAATGCAAAAAAAGCAAATGGACACAGGAAGCACAAGCAGCAAGGGGGGGAGTATATAAATAAATAAACCAATCTTTAAAAAAAGAAAAAAAGTATAAGGGTTTCCCATATAACCCATCTCTCCCCCACCTACCTTTTCTGCTATTAATAACATCTTACATTAGTGTGGTACATTTGTTACAACTGATGAACCAATACTAAAGCTTTGCTGCTAACCAGAGTCTATAGTTTACATTATGGTTTACACTATGCACTGTACAGTTTTGTAGGTATTGACAAATGTATAATGGCCTGTATCCGTCATTGCAATATCATACAGATCAGTTGCAATGCCCTAAAAATACCCTGTGTTCCACCTATTCTTCCCTCTCCCTTCCTTCAGAACCTCTGGAAATCACTATCTTCACATAAGTGTTACAAGTTATTCCATTACCATACTCTAATAACGACAATAGCAACCATTCTGCACTCTTCTCTTATGTTTGTTCATTCCTGAATCTTGACGAATTTGGGATGATTTCTGCTCTTCTGATTGAGATGGTCTTAGATATTATGGAGCAGATGGAAGGAACTATTTTGCTTGCAGTTGTAGACACTCTTTGTTTTGAGGGAAGACTCTTGCTCATTATCATCATTTTTTAAATTTTCCTGGGTGATTTTGGAGAACTGGAGAGTAGGTGTGGCCACAACTCTGCTGAGATTCAGGGCTCAACCAGCATATGAACACCCTGCAGATTTAAGTCTCCGAGACATGTATTTAGTGGGTATAGTGCTAATTATAGGTTCAAATAAAAGGGGTAGAAGTATCATGTGTAGGGAGTTTATAAATGATTCTAACTCTGTTATATTAGGGAAATAGATTATCATATATTCCAAAATAAGGCCTGCTGGCGGGATGCTGAAATCATGGGTTTGTGTGCCTTGCCTATAGTGTCTCTAGAGCCCTTGGGAGCACTTTGTTTGAGACTTTGTTTACTGTGGCATTTAATGGGATCTGCCTGAGACCTGCATAACCATAACCTTTGAAAAGACCTCCTTACTCACTTTGAAATCTCTTAGCCATAAAAGGAAGTTTGCATTTTATTGATACTTTCAACCATGTTATTGGATAAACCTGAGAAAAATGTTGACATATTTGACCAAAGTGACTGTATTAGAATTAACACACTAAAAAATGATTTGGGCTGACAAACTAAAGATAGAGAAATTTACTCTGTACTTACTTTAATCGTTTAATTACTTAAAACAACTTAATATATTTTAATATCATAAACTTCAGAAAAAACTGCAATATATAACAATGCAAAGCAATTTTTACTTTTAATAAATAATCCCACAGCTCATGGTGATAAAAAAATTTTACATTCATATTTAGTATTTGTTCCTCTACATTCTAGTCAGATATTCAATTTTAGATTTTTTGTAATAGTAACTTCAAGTAAATGAGCTTTATTTTTCTCATTCCTTACAATAGTTTTACTCATGAAACCTCTGTATGCATCTCACTAATGATTTACATTTTATTGGATATGGAAAGTGTGATAATAATGCTTTGCCTGACTTTTTCATGTTGAAAACATGATCAGATTCCCAATCAATCAATACCTACAATTTATTGAATATCTATTATTTGCCTTGCAGTTTGCTGAGCTCTGTGTGAAATTCAGTGAGGTTTATGTCCCTTTCTCTGTCTCTTGGAAATGAGTCAGGCAGGAATAAATCTGAGTATCTCAAGGCTTCATAGTCTTTGGTCATGTGATCCCTGCTCCAGTTTCTCTTGGAAGTAATGCTGCCTTCTGAGTCTGCTTCAGAGATCTCTTGGATCAAAGACACAGCCTTCCACCTAGGTTGGTTTTAAAGTTCTCTTTCAGACAATGAATCCCTAGTGGTGATAGCGAGAAGGAAGTCGTGACAATGCTGCTGCATGCAATGGGCATTGTCTTAGAACAACCCTCCTTGGCTGAGGGCTTCCACTGCTTTTCTTTTTTTTAATCTTATTTTTTTATGGCAAGGTGGATTCAATATGATATAGAATGTTTATGGCTATAAAAGTTGTGGTATCACACTGAAAAATTGAAAATTAGACACTAATGTTAATTGTGTATATAAAGGTACTAAAATTTTTGATTCACGTGGTATTAGGACATGCCTATTCTGCTATTAAGTACACTGACACCATAAAATACATATTAGTTTAAATGATGGATTCCATATTAGTTTATAGAGAGTTCTACCTAACCTTATCAGTATTTCAGCAGAAACTATTCCTCTGTTATAAGAACTTATTACAACCAATATTTCAACCATATTAAATCTGGGGTTTTGTTAGATAATTTGTTCCAGGTTAATAAAATATCTAAATATTACAAAGAAAACACTGTCTTCCTTAATATCTGAAATTCCCCAAAAATACCCAAATTCCATCCAAAAAAAAAAAAAAAAAAAGCAAAAACAAAAAACTTATCCAGGTTTAGCTATCATTTCTCTTAGTGCCATCTTAAAGATAGCAGCACTAAGTATTTGTTTATATTTGAGTTTCTGGGACATAATCAAATACACTCCCAAGGATACAATCATTCAGGAAACATTTTGCTCAACAAAACTCTGTGGTTCCTTTGATTTCTCTGATGCCTAGAAACATATGTAGTCTGTGTTTTGTAGAATATTTTCTCAATTATGTGGATATAGTTATCTGACTTTAGTGACTCAACGAATTGCTCACTACTTCTTTTCTATTATTATCTCTATGTAAGAAACTTCAAATTCATTAGCTATTAGTTTACCTGAATATCCTTTTGAATTTCTTAGAAAGAAAAACACTCTGAAAATTCATTCTTTAAAAGCGTCAATTGAACCAAAAGAAAATCTTTCTTAGATTTTAAGGTATAAATCTAAAAATTTGGCTAGTGTATTAGTCAGGGCTCTCTAGGGAAACTGAACCTAAGGCAATATCTGTAAATAGTATGAGATTTTATAAAATTGTCTCATGCAACCAGGGAGATGCACAAGTCCAAATTCTGCAGGGCAACTGCAAGCCAGGGACTCCCTTGAGGGTCCTTGATGAGTTCCCCAGGAGATGTGGGCTCTCTGAAGTAGAGATGGAATTCTCTCTCTGAATATTGTAATCATATCTCCTTTTAAGGTCTTCAACTCATTGGATGAGACATCACATATTGCTGACAGCAATATCCTCAGTTGATGGTATATGTAAATAGTCATCTATGCAATCAGTTCACTAATGACTAAGGTCCATGAAATGTCCTTGTGTTATAATTAGCTCAGTGCTTTCTTGACCAAACAATTGGGCACCATTACCTGGCAAAATAGATACATAAGCCTAATCAAATCTATCCCCTGTCAACTTGGCAGTCATACACTTCGTCTTAAACCATACTTAATTTCTAAAGAAAAAAATAACATATATATATGTGTGTGTGTGTGTGTGTGTATTTGGCGAACAATACTCAACAATCTGTGTAAAACTGGAAATGCACTAAATCCCTCCAGAATAGGGTGCAAATCCTTGGGCAATATTCACTCTTAAACTTGACATCCTTAAATATGACATTAAAATAACGCAACTTTTGAAATATGGCAAGGAAAAAAGATAGGGAAGAAATAAAAGATATTTACTTTATGTACATACACAAACATACTCTTAAGAAAACTAGGAGGAAATATTCATGACCATTACAGTCTTCATTTCTGAAACTGGTCACATGGTCGAGGTTCATATTTATCCTTACCTTCTTCTACTACCCATTACATGCACCGTTTACCCTCAGCAAGCACTTCAGCTGGCCATGGTTCTTTGCCCGGTGGGGTGACCCAAAACTTCATTCCTGAAGACTCTGGGCCATTGTCCTGCTTGGATTGGGTAGTTGCAGTTTTCCATTGATTTTAATTATGAGGTATGGTAATATTAAGAGACGCCCTAGAGGATCTCCTGTATTCCAAGCAAACTCTTCTTTACCTTGACTGTGTAGCTGCAGTCTTATTTTCCCTTGATAGTCAGGATAAATCACCCCAGTCAGTGCAGTAATTTCCTTCTTTGCCTGTTGATTCAGAGGTATGAGGAGCTCACAGTGGCCAGGTGGCAGTTTTAACTTCAGTTCAATGTAATCATTATTGTGTCTCCTGGTGGAAGTACTACTCTTTTTGGAACAAAGACCTGTAAGCCAGCAGAGTTTAAAGTTGCAAGGACATTAAAAAAAACTTTCCTGGTCAATCACTAGGGGTAATAGTGAGTAGTGCCACTCCCATTTCCACCCCTTGATTCCTGGACCCATGTATCCTGGCTATGGGAGAAAGAGAACCATAGAGTGGATGCTGATTTAGAGCATGCACAGCCTAAACATTGCCCCAGTCCTGGAAGGCATTGCCACCTAATTGGTGCAATAATTGAGTCTTCAAAATATCATTCCAGATTCTGTTAATCCAACAGCTTCAGGATGATGGGGAACGTGGTAAGACCAGTGAATTCCTTGGGCATGTGTCCATTTCTGCACAGCATTTGTCCTGAAGTGGGTTCTTTGATTAGAAGCAATGCTATGTGAAATATCATGCCAAGGGATAAGACATTCAGTAAGACCACTGATGGTAGTTTTGGAAGAAGCATTGCTTACAGGGAATATAAACCCATATGCAAAGCAGGTGTCTATTTCAGATAGAATTAATCACTGTCCCTTCTGTGATGGAATTGGTCTGATGTAATTAACCTGCCATCAGGTAGCAGACTCATCACCTTGGGGAATGGTGTCATATAAGGGATGTTTGGGGGACTCTGCTGCTGACAGATTGGATACTCAGCAGTAGCTATTTCCAGGTCAGCCTTGATGAGGGAAAGTTCATATTGCTGAGCCCATGCATATTCTCCATCTTTATCACCATGGCCACTTTGTTCTTGAGCCCATTGGGCAATGACAGCCCTTGGAGTGGCTGGGGAAAGAAACTGAGTGCTAACCACAGAACAGGTCATCATATCCACTTGATTATTAAAATCTTCCTTTGCTGAAATCACCCTCTAGTGAATATTCATGTGAGACACAAATATTTTCATGTAGGTCTATCCACATACCTCTGCCTCAGACCTTTTTATCACCAATTTTCCAATCATGTTCCTTCCAAATCCCTGACCATCCAACCAAACAATTAGCAACATCCCATGAATCCCTCCAGGAACCCAGTATTGCTTTTTATTTACTATTTTTCCTAGGTAGGGGCAGTTCTAGTGGCTTCTGCTTGGCCTTTCCTAAGATAATAGCCCTCACTCCACAAGTCAGGGAACCAATGTGGGGATTCTGCCAGTTGCTGAGTATACCTATTAAAATTATGCATTCTGAAACTGGAGACATAACCACAGAATGGGTCCAAGAACCCACTGGACCCACTGTGAGTCAGACCTGATATAAAACTCCATTGATCACCTGACCTCATAAGCCCCTATGCTGACTGGTATACCACAACGACATTTTGGGTCTCCTGGAATTAATATCACTTCTGAGCCAATGTCTAATAATCCCCCAAATTTCTGGTCATTTCCTTTTCTCCAATGCACAGTTACCCTGGTAAAAGGCCATAAGTCTCTTTGGGGAAGGGTGGAAGGAAGTTTATCAGTATAAAATTTTGGCAGTATACTAGGGTCCTTCCACAAGAAGAAATGGCTTTCCTTCATTCAAAGGGCTCTGGGTCTGTAAACTGTCTCAAGTCTGGGAATTGATTAAGGGGCTGTGACTTTCTGTTTCTGGAATTCAGTTTAGGCTTTTGTTCATTAGACCAATAACTCCTCTGCTTGTAAAGATCAAGTAGGAATTTAGTAGACTGCCAATCTATTTTACCTCTAGGTACCCAGTGATCTACTAGCCAATACCATATGTCTATGCAACTCAGCTATTTTGATTGCTGCTTTGAGTCTGCTTTTCATTATTTTAGCTTTGCCCACCTTTTCATTGGTAATTAAGTAATGCCACTTGTTTTCTGCTAGCCCAGGATCTGATCATCCCCTTAGAGCTTAAAGATCTTAGTTCTGTGAAAGCTGTCCCATGATATCTGACATACAGAGAAAAGCAACTCAGAAAATATGGATTTAGTCTCACAAATTTATTCTTCAAAGTGCTCCAGAAAAGTGTGTCCTCTGGACATTCCTAGGTTGGAAGGGTAGGTCTTAGGTGGTAAATCCATTTCTAACATCTCAGTCCTCTAAGTCTTGGGATCCCCTCATCTACAGTATACCAGGGCAGTTCTGGCACCTTGATTTCAGGCAATGTCAGTTATCTTTTGGTCCATATTCTACCCAGCCACCTAAACAAATTCTTAGAACCCTAACCCCTCATGCTACAACAACTAAGAATCTCTGCTTAATAGGCCTGTACCAATAAATTCAGCCAAATTCAACTTTATATTCCTTGCACCATTATCCCACACCCTTAATATCCATACCCATAAGTTTTACTCTAATTTCTGTCTATATAAATGGGAAAACTCATGAAGTTCTTTTGGAGTATAGTGTACTTCCTCATGGGTCACAATTTGTGCTTCACCTTTGGGGGCTTGATAGGACTTTAGTCTTGTTATAGTTCTGGAAGAAAATAGGGTGTTGGGGTAGGTAAGGAGAAGCATTAGAAGTGTCTTGCAAGCCTATTACTATAGGTTATTCTGTTGCAGTTTCATCTAATGATACACAATTGATCTCTGCAGATGGGGGTTGAATGCCAGACTATGTTATGCAGGCTGGAGGTTGAGTGGTTGTCTCCCTAGGGCATGATGGAAGTTCAGTGGTCTTTTCAGGGAGGGGATGTTGGGACTCTATGGGCCAGGTTGGAACTACAGTGGCTGACTCCTTTGGGCAGATTGGAATTTGGGTGGTTGTCTCCTCAGGACTGACAGGTTTATCTGCCAAAGTCTCATCAGAATCTAGTGTTTGAATTTCCCCACGGCTGTCATCAGCAACCCATATGTCTCATTTCAATCCTCAGGATACCATTTCTTTCCTATCAAAGCCCTCACTTTAAGACCAGACACCCTTCAATTTGAGATTTTAGTTTCCATTGTAACTCTGCTACTCACACAATGAGATTCTGGGTCTAGTTTTCAGAGATCTCAATTCTACAGCAGCATGAAACAAGATTTTCTTTCATGGCACACATAGAAACTTTCACATCATTCATGAGTGTTTAAGTTGAAAATTTGAAGCTATTAGCTCATCCTTTACTTTTGTAACTGTAAGCAGCATATTTATGAACAGCCACCCAATATCATTGTAACTTTTACCTCTGAAAAACTATGTTATGGTGTTCAATAACTGTTATAGGTAGTTTTATCTAATGGTTGTGGTAGAAGGAGTTTTAAAAATAGCTCCGCAAGATTTCCCACTCTAATTCTGGACCTGTGAATATGATGATATAACATGCTTTTGAATATGTTACATTTAAACGGCAAAAGGGAGTTTGCAGATGTAATATGGTGTGATGGTTAGGCTAATGTGCCAACTTGGCCAGGTAACTGTGCCCAATTGTTTGGCCAAGAAAGCACTGGGCTAATTGTAATACAAGGACAATTATGGGATTTAGTTATCAGCGAGTTTATGCATAGATGGCTGATTACATCTGCATCAACCAGGGGAATTGCCATCAGCAATGAGTGACGCTTTATCCAATCAGTTGAATGCCTTAAAAGGGCATTGTTAGTCCTGCTTGGATTGGGTTGTTGCAATTTTCCATTGACTTTAGTCGCAGGGCATGGCAGTACAAGGAGATGCCCTAGAGGGTCTCCTGTATTCCAGGCAAACTCTTTTTTACCATCATTATATAGATGCAGTCCTATTTCCCCTTGATAGTCAGTATCAATCACCCCAGCTAGTACAGTTATTCCCTTCTTTGCCTATTGATCAGAGGTAAGAGGAGCCTAAAGTGGCCAGGTGGCAGTCTTAACTTCCAGGTCAATGGAATCATTGTTGTGTTCCCTGGTGTCAGTACTCTTCCTTTTGGGACTAAGACCTGTCGACCAGCAGAGCTTAAGATTGTAGAGACAGGAAGCAAAAATTTTCCTAGTGGGTCACTAGGGGTAATACTGAATGGTGCCACTACCATTTCCACCCCTTGATTCCTGGACCCGTGAATCCTGGTTATGGGAGAAAGAGCACCATATAGTGGATGCTGATTTAGGGCATACACAGACTCCAGGAGAACATTGCCCTAGCCCTACAAGGTATTGCACCAAGTTGGTGCTGTAATTGAGTCTTCAAAAGGCTATTCCTCTGTTCTATCAATCCAGCTGCTTCAGAGTGATGGGGAACATGGTAAGACCAGTGAATTCTATGGGCATGTGCCCCTTCCACACAGCATTTGCTGTGAAATGGGTTCCTTGATCAGAAGCAATGCTGTGTGGAATGCCATGGCAGTAGATAGGACATTCAGTAAGTCCACGGATGGTAGTTTTAGAAGAAGTATTGCATGCAGGAAATGCTAACCCATATCCAGAGTATGCGTCTATTCTAGTTAAAACAAATCACTGCCCCTTCCATGGTAGAAGTGCTCCAATGTAGTCATCCTGCCACCAGGTAACAGGCTGATCACCTCAGGGAATGGTGCCATATCGGGGGCTGAGTGTGGGTCTCTGCTGCTGGCAGATTGGGCACAGCAGTGGTTATAGCCAAGTCAGTCTTGGTGAGGGGAAGTCCATGTTGCTGAGCCAATGCATAATCTCCATCCTTACCTCCATGACCACTTAGTTCTTGAGTCCATTGGGCAATGAAAAGAGTGAATGGGGAAAGAGGCTGAGCATTAGCCACAGAGCGGGTCATCTTATCCACTTGATTATTAAAATCTTCCTCTGGTGAGCATTCACATGGGACACAAATATTTAAATGTTTTTTGCCCACTCAGAAAGGTCTATCCACATACCTCTTCCCCAGACCTCTTTGTCACCAATTTTCCAATCATGTTCTTTCCAAGTCCCTGGCCATCCTGCTAAACCATTGGCAACAGCTCATGAGTCAGTATGCAAACGTACCTCTTGCTATTTCTTCTTACAAGCAAAATGAACAACCAGGTGCACTGCTCAAATTTCTGCCCACTGGGAAAGTTTGCCCTCACCACTGTCCTTCAGGGGTGTTCCAGAAAAGGGCTGCAGTGCTCAGCTGTCCATTTTCGGGTGGCACCTGCATAGCATGCAGAATCGTCTGTAAAATAGGTCGAGTTTTCTCTTCCTCAGTCAACTGATTGTAAGTGACTCCCCAAGAGGCCAAAGCTGTGGGATTGGCAAGAGAAAGTAACATGGCAGTGGTGGTGACCATGGGCATTTGGGCTACTACCTCACGTAACTTACTTGTGCCTTCAGGGCCCATTTGAGCCCTTTCTCGTATAAACCACTTCCACTTTATTATCGAGTGCTGTTGTACATGCCCAACTTTATGGTTTGGTGGGTCAGGCAATCCCCTGTTCATGATAGGCAACTCAAGGCTCTTGGTAACTTGATGGCCCATGGTTAAGCATTCAGTCTCTTCTAAGGCCCATTAGCAGGCCAAAAGCTGTTTCTCAAAAGGAGAGTAGTTATCTGCAGAAGATGGCAGGATTTTGCTCCAAAATCCTAAGGGTCTGCGTTGTCATTCTCCTATAGGGGCCTGCAATAGGCTTCAGACTGCAACTCTATTTACCACTGAAACATCCAGCACCATTGGATCTGCTGGATCATATGCCAAATTGGTAGTGCAGTTTGCACAGTAGACTGGACCTGTGGCAGAATCTCCTCTTCTTCTGGTCCCCAGTCAAAACTAGCAGCTTTTCTGGTCATTCGGTAAATGGACCAGGGTAACACACCCAAATGAGGATTGTGTTGTCTCCCAAATCAGAAGAGACCAACTAAGCATTGTGCCTCTTTTTTGATCATATGAAGGGTTAAATGCAACAGCTTATCCTTCACTTTAAAAGGGATATCTCGACATGTCCCAAACCACTGGACATCTAGAACTTTCACTGACATGTAAGGCCCCTGTATTTTTGTTGGGTTTATTTCCCATCCTCTCTCACACAAATGCCTTACAAATAAGTCTAGAGTCTTTTCTACTTCTTATTCATTAGGTCCTAGCAACATTATATCATCAATATAATGGACCAGTGTGATGTCTTGTGGGAGGGAGATATGATCAAGGTCCCTGCAGACAATATTATGACATAGGGCTGAAGAGCTGATATACCCCTCAGGCAGGACAGTAAAAGTGTACTGTGGTCCTTATCAATGGCAATTGAGAAAAAAGCATTTGCCAGATCAACAGCTACATACCAGGTACTAGGGGATGTGTTGATTTGCTCAAGCAATGTTACTACCTCTGGGATAGCAGCTGCAATTGGAGTCATCACCTGGTTAAGTTTATGATAATCTACTGTCATCTTCCAAGATCCATCTGTCTTCTGCACAGGCCAAATAGGAGAGTTGAATGGGGATGTAGTGGGAATCATACCCCCCTGCCCCATCTTTCAAATCCTTGATGGTGGCACTAATCTCTGCAATTCCTCCGGGAATCCGATGTTGCTTTTGATTTACTATTTTGCTAAGCAGAGGCAGTTCTCGTGGCTTCCACTTGGCCTTTCCTACCATAATAGCTCTCACTCCCCAAGTCAGGGATTCAATGTGGGGATTCTGCCAGTTACTTAGTATGTCTCTTCCAATTATGCATTCTGGAACTGGCAAATAACCACAGAATGGGTCAGGGGACCCACTGGACCCACTGTGAGATGGACCTGAGCTAAAACTCCATCAATCACTTATCATCCATAAGCCCCTACTCTGATTGTTGGACCACAGTGATGTTTGGGGTCTCATGGAATTGATGTCACCCCTGAGCCAGTGTCTAATTATCCCAGAAATGTTTGATCATGTTCTTTTCCCCAATGCACAGTTTCTCTGGTAAAAGGCTGTAGGTCTCCTTGGAGAAAGGTGGGAGGAAGATTAACAGTATAAATTTTTGGCAGTTTAACAGGATTCTTCCTCAAAAGAACCTGGCCTTCTCCTCATTCAAGGGGCTCTGGGTCTGTAAACTGTCTCAAGTCTGCGAATTGATTAAGGGGACGTGAATCTCTGCTTCTGTAATTTGAGTTAGGATTTTGTTCACTTGACCTAGAACACTTTCCTTATACAGATCCAGAAGAAATTTATTAGACTGCCCATCTATTTCACTTCTAGGTACCCCATGATCTATTAGCCAACGCCATAACTCTGTGAGTTTTAGATTCTTTTGAGTGCGGCTTTGAATCTGACTTTCATTGTGGTAGCCACACCCACCTTGTCTTTGGTGATTAACTGTGGATACTTGACCTTTACCTGTCCCAGATCAGATCCCCATAATGTTCAAGGATTCTAATTCCATTACAGCCCTACCTACAGTAATATCTGAACTACAGAAGAGAGCAACTACAGAGATTTTCAGGGAAGATGGAGTTAGTCTTATAAACTTATTCCTCACAGTCTTGGTTAAAGTGTTTCCTTTGGACATTCCTGGAGTGGGTGGCAGGTCTTAAATGGTAAATCCATTCTAGCATTCCAATCTGTCTTAGGCTTCTAATTCTCTCTTCTACTGTATACCAGGGCAAATCAGGCATCTCAACCTCAGTCATGATAGGCCATCTTTTGGTCCATGTTTCAATCAGCCACCTGAATAAACAGTTAGAGCTCTTCCTAACCCCTCGAGCTACAGTATTGATTCCAGAATTTGTGCTTCATAGGCCCATATCGATAAATTCAGCATGATCCAACTTTATATTCCTTCCACCATTATCCCATACCCTTAGTATCCATTTCCACACATATTTCCCTGATTTCTGTCTATATAAATTGGAAAACTCATGCAGTTCTTTCAGAAATTCCTCATGGCTCACACTTTGTATTTCACCTTTGGGGACTTGTTTTGATTTTAGTCAAGTAAGAGGTCTGGAAGAGAAGAGGGGTGGTGGGGTTGGGTAAATAGAAAAATTAGAAATGTCTTGCAAGCTACTAACCTCAGCGCATTCCTTTGTATTTTCTTCTGGTGAGACAGGATTAGTCTCTTCAGGCAGGGGTTGGAAGGCAGATTCCTTGGGGCTAGGTGGAAGCTGGGCAGTACATGCTGGAGTTTGGCTGGTACCAGCCTCAGGACTGGGAGGAGCTCCAGACTCCCTGGGGCAGGCTAGATACTGGTCACTGCAGGCTTCAGTTTGGCTGGTACCCACCTCAGGGCTGGATGGAGGTCCAGACTTCTTGGGTCAGACTGGAGCCTGGGTGATACAGGTTAACAAGGTGTGGTCTCCACAGAGGAGGCCATTGCAGGTTTATCTGGTAAAGTCTCAGCAAAATTTATGGTGCCAATGTTCCCACCAATATTACCATCCCATATGTCTCCATCCCAATCCTCTGGGTTCCACTCCTTTTCAATCAATGCCTTAGTGTATTGTGTATATGTACTCTAATCTTTCATGAATAAATTAATTACAGAGCCATATACACCATGCTCCACTGTTTACTAGGCATTAATAAAATTCTTACATTATCTTTGTGCTCTCTCATTGTACTTTTTTGAAGATCATCTATTTCTTTCAGAGAAGTATTAATTTGTTTTGTATCCCTTTCGTTTTGTTCCTAAAAATTTCCTTATCCTTTGCTTCTCATATTTAATATTTAGAGAATTAATAAAATAATGGCCCAGAAACTTCAGAGAAATACATAGCATATTTTTAAAAAATCATTATTATAAATTTCTGGGTCCAAAAGAGACCACTTGAGGCAGCATATCCCATTAAATTATTATTGCTTAAAAAAGGTTTGAATCATTCAATCAAATAAAGAGTGCATCATGTAATTACTAAGTGGTTGTTTCCTCTTTTGTACTGTCTTTCCAACAAGATTAAGATTTATGGATAAATTAAGGAAATGCTTACTTAAACAACATAATTGAGATATGCTTGATAATCTTACATTCTTCCACACAATCCCTCTTTCTGGAAGAGTTTTTTTGGGGGAAAGATATAAAATGTAATTCATTTATTCATGCATTCATCTATTGAGCACTTGTATAGATTGCTGAGGTTGAGAGATTGAACAAGAAATATTTGTTTTGCTGGAGAAACAGATTATGTGTATGTAGAGAGATTTGTTATAAGGAATTGGCTCACATTATTGGGGTTGGGGAGTCTGAATTTTTAGGGCAGGCTGGAGGCTTGAAATTCCTGTAAGTATGATGTTGAACTCTTGAATCCAATTTCTTTAAGCTGGAAACTCAGCAAGCATTGGATTATGTAGTCTTGAGGCAGAATTCCATCTGCAACTTGGAACCCAAAGTTCTTTTGTCTTAGTTTGCTGAAGCTGTTTTAACAAAGTACCATGGATTAGTTGTCATAAGCAACAGAAATTTATTATCTCATGTTTCTGGAGGCTAGAAGTCCAAAATCAAGATTTGACAGGTCATGCTCCCTCTTAGGGAGGAGAATCCATTCCATGCCTCTCCCCTTCCACTAGTGGGTGGTCAACAGTTGATGGTATCCTTCGGCTTGGGGCATGATTCAATTGCTGTTTCTGTCACATGACCCCCCTCTCTCTGTGTCTGTCACTCTTGCTATGTCCAATTTTCCTCTCCTTACACCAGCCATATTGGATTAAGGCTCTCTATAATATAGTGTAGCCTCATTTTAACTAATAACATCTTCATAGGTCTTATTTACAAATATGTTCACATTCACAGACCCAGAGGTTAGTATTTGAACATGATTTTTTGAGGGGCACAATTCAATCCATATTAGATGATATTATGAGAACATGGATATTATTGTAAAGTATTAGGACAGATTTTCATAAAATGTGGAACTTCAGGAAAATCCTACAAACAACCAAAGTTAGATAAGTGAAATAAAGAATAATTACACTTATTTCTTTGACCTTTCCTGTGGAGCAGCAGAGGGAACCGCATGTAAGTGGAGGAGCTTAAATAATTTGGGAATGTACAAAAGAACCTCATCTGCATGACTGGAGTGAAAAGTACAAGGTTAAATTTGTGGTTAGAAACAGGAGATTAGCCAGATTATAAAAGGTTTTGCATGCCATGTTAAGAAATTTAGAGTGCAGATTTTACCAATATAATTTAACATTCTATCTTGATATTCTGTCTCTTTAGATTCTTATTACAGTGTTAAAAATGAAATTTTTCATTATATATAAAATCTTTGGAAGCTATAATAAATACATCCCTAAGAAAGAAAATTATATTTGCTGAAAATGTTTGCTCATATGTATATAAACTATCTATTGAATACCTCATGTGTGCCAACATGAGCTCTCCAGGGATACTAAGATCATTTGAGGTTCTGAGGGCAGGGAGAGGGAAAAACAGGTGCAATATGGGGGCATTTTTGGGACTTGGGAATTGTCCTGAATGACATTGCAATGACAGATACAGGCCATTATTTATCTTGCCATAACCTACAGAATTGGGTGGGAGAGAGTGTAAACTTCAATGTAAACTTTAATCCAAGCTTAGTGGCAATGCTCCATAATGTATTTGCCCCGACCCGCGGGACAGCAACGGGGGCCCGAAACCTGCCGAGAAAGAATGGTGGGACAAGAGACGCGAAGAATGACAGCAAGACAGTATTCTGATCAAGCTGCAAACTTTATTGAGGGAGCAGGGCTTATATGCTGTTTGGAAAGAGGAAGTGAGTCGGGGCCGGGTGGCACTCTGGGATTGGAGGGTGTTGTCGCTGGAGTAGGGGGCAGATCTTACTTTCGCGCCCTGCGCCTGCGTACTGTTGTATTCACCTGGGCAGTGGCGGGAACCGGAGAACAAAGGAGTAAGGAGGAAGAAGAACAAGGAAGTGACAAAGCAGATTTTGTGTCTGTGCCATGTTGTGGCGTCCGCCATGTTGCGCCATGTGACCACAGGTTGCTATTGCTTAGGTTGTTGGCACCTCTATTGGCAGACTGCAGTGACAGCTCCCAACATGTATTCATCAATTGCAATTAATGTACCTCACTAATGAAGGATGTTGTTAATGTGGGAAAATGTGGGAGGTGTGAGGAGTGGGGCATATGGGAATTCCCTATGTTTTTAATGTAACATTTCTTTAATCTGAGTATCTTTTAAAAAAGGAAAATTAAAAAATAGAAAGAAAGGAAAAAAAGACCATTTGAGGAGATGACTAGTAGGAGGTATTTTTATGGTGCGTGTGTATGTTTTAATAGTCATATTTAATGATTATATATCTCTTAGAATAAACACTAATGTTTTGCTCTTTCTTTTTTTGTTTTCTTTAATCTCATAAGGACACTATAAATTCTGTAACTAATCATGGTTCTCTCCTAGTGAAAACATATGATTCTGGATTATAGTAATGGCAGAGTAACTTATGTTGGAGCAGTCTTTCCATAGATAACAATTATAAAATCTGGATGATATATTTTATAAAAAAACATTTGAAGGCAGTGGAGAGGAAATATTGAGTCAGGACTGAAGGTGAACCAAATTTTAGAAAAAGATATTTGAACCAAGTGAATTTGCATTGAAAAGGATTTTTCCCTAAGGATACTCTAGTCCTTATGGCTCCGGATTGCCAGAACTCAAGAAGAAAGTCAAATATTACTGATTTGGTGAGTTAGTGGATGGAGATTGGGGCTGTCAGGAAAGGTAGGCTAGAGTGAGAGTAAATTGGACAAGTTAGTACAAATGTTTGATCCAACCATGTCAATAATTACTTTATCTATAAATGAAGTAAACAAAGCAAATAAAAGAATGAGAAAAGCAAACACAATATGCAATCTATTAAGTACAAAGACATAGGTAATTTGATAGTAAAAGGATGGAAAAAGATATATTATATGCATATATACAAAAGAAAGCTTGAATGGTAATAATAATAATACACCAAATAGACTTCAAGACAAGGACAAACTCATCTCAGTAACTGACAGAACAACAAGACAGAAAATTAGGACATAGATGATATGAACAAATTTATAAATTTTCATAAAACATTACCCAAAACTGTATTATAAACATTTTTAAAGTGCACTGAACTGCTCACCAAGACAAACCATGTTCTCAGCCATAAAGCCAGTTTCAATAAAGTAAAAAAGACTGAAATCATACAGAATTTGTTTTCTACCACAATGGATTTATATTAGAAATCAATAACAATTATCAAATAATTAGAAATTGAATAATACATTTGGAAATAACCCATGGTCAAAGAAGTAATTCAAAGGAAATTTATCAAATATTTAGAAATGAAAGAAAATAAAAATTCAACATAAGGAAATTTGTGTGATATAGCTAAAGTAGTGTTTAGAGGGAAATTTAGAGCATTAAGTGCTTCTATTATAAAAAGAAAGATGTCTAAAATGAATGATTTATCTTTCTACCTTATGTTAGGCAAAAAACTAGTAAATAAAATCCAAAGAAAGAAGGAAAACAATCATAGAAATAACAGCAGAAATTAATGAAATAGGAAAAAAATAACAAATCCAAAACTAGTCCTTTAAAAAGATTTAAAAAAGATAAACTTTCAAAAAACTAAGTTTTAAAAAGTGAGAAAATACTAATTACCAATATCAGGAATAAAATTAGGGATATTGTGTCAGATTCTGTAAGCATTAAAGTAATAATTAAAAACTCATAAATAGCACTATGCCAATAAGTTGTATAACTTAGATGAACTTAAATGAAATGGATGAATTCTTTGAAAAACACCATGAATATACAAGAACAAAATACGCACTAATTTTTATTTCAAGGGTTACATGTTCTGCTTTATTTATTTATTTATTTATTTATTTATTTATTTATTTATTTATTTAAAGATACTTAGATAACATAAATGTACACAAAAAATATAGGAATTCCCATATGTCCCACCTTCCACAACTCCCACAACCTCCCACATAAACATCCTTCATCAGTGTGACACATTAATTGCAATTGATAAACACATCCTGGGGCTTTGCCATTAAGCATGGACCATAGTTCACATTATAGCCCACACTCTCTCCCACACTGTTCTGCATGCTATATAATGATATAAAATGGCCTATATCTGTTGTTGCAATGTCACTCAGGACAATTCCTAAGTCCGAAAAAAGCCCTTGTATTACAACTGCTTTTCCCTCACCCTGCCCCCAGAGCCACCAGTGGCCACTGGATCCACATCAATGTTGTAGTTTCTTCCATTGCTTGAATCACAATATGTCTATAGTAGAATACAAGTAAGTCCACTCTAATCCATAGCTCTTCCCCCCCATCCTGATGAGTCTGGTATGGTGATGTCCACTCCACCTCCAATTGAGAGGGGGCTTATATCCCATGGGGAAGATGGATGGGGTTATCCTGCTGGCAGCTGCAGACTCTCTCCATTCCCTAGGATGGCTGTTATCCATCATCAACTCCCTGCCAGTTATCCTGGATGAATCCAATGAGCTGTAGAGTAGGAGTTGCTGCTCCACTGAGGTTCCAGGCCCACAGCCCAAAGACTCAAGTCTCTGGATGTACACCTACAAACTCCAGCACCAAGTATAGGTTTGAATAGAATGGACAGATGAGGCATGTGAAGGGAAGACACGGTTGAGTCCAACTCTGTCACTCTCAGGAGCACAACCTCCAAAGTAGGGCCCCCTGGCAAGGCACCAAACTCTGGAGCTATCTGCCCCGACATAGGACCTGGGTGTCTCCAGAGCCCTCTGGAGCCCCACTATTTGGGGTGATGTCCACTTTGGAATTCTATGAGATCCTACTGAGGTGTGTGTAAGTGTTACCTCTGGGATGACCTCCCAACTCATTTTGAAGTTGTTTAGCCATATAAACTCATTTGTCTTTAACTTTCCCCCCTTTTATTCAAGGTCTTTTTCCAGTTGCATTGCCAGTTGGCACTTGGTAGCAATCCCTCAATGCCAGGGAGGCTCATCCCCGGGAGTCATGTCCCATGCTGAGAAGAAGGTAATGCATTCATATGCTGAGTTTGACTTAGAGAGAGGCCACATTTGAGCAAGAAGGAGGCTGTCAGGAGGCAACCCTTAGGCACCCCATAACAATAGGCTAAGTTTCACTTTCCAGAGCAAAGGCTCATAAGGCTAGTCATCAATATCAAGGGCCCATCAGTGGATCATCCTCCTTCACCAATCACTGCCCCTGCACTTGGTAGACTGTTGTTGTTCCCTTAGAGAATATGGCAGAGCTCTCTAGGATGGGAATTCAGTATTCTCTCATTTATTGAGTGATTCTCCACCCACTGTGAAAATGCCCCATGAACATTTGAACATTTTTATATACCTTATATTTATGCTTAGGTGAACTTCCTCCCATGCATCTCCTATCCCTGACACCCCACACCAATGATCCTCCCCCACCACAGTTGTAACCATTCTGTGATCCAAAGCTTCTTCAAAGATGAAGCCATTACAGTAGCTGAATACAATTAATAGGAAAATGAAATAATAAGTCTAAATATAAGAAATAAAGTACATTAAAATTTTATGTATTTTTACTGTTAAATATGTATTGCCTACTGTTATGGGGTGTCTAAGGGTTGCCATCTGAGAGCTTCCTTGTTGCTCAAATGTGACGTCTCTCTAAGCCAAACTCAGCATATGAATGCATTACTTCCCCCCAGTGTGGGACATGACTCCCGGGGAAATGCCTCCCTGGCAATGAGGGATTAATACCAAGTGCCAACTGGCAATACGACTGGAAAAAGATCTTGAATAAAAGAGGGAAAAAGTAAAGAAAATTAAGTTCATGTGGCTAAGAGACTTCAAAGAGAGTTGGGAGGTCATCCCAGATGTAACACTTATGCACACCTCAGTAGGATCTCATAGAACACCAAAGTGGATATCACCCCACACAGAGGGGCTCCTGAGGCCTCTGGAGACACCCAGGTCCTATATAAGGGGGGGATAGCTCCAGAGATTGATGTCTTATCAGTGGGTTCTAATTTGGAATCTGTGCTCCTGAGAGTGACAGGGTTGGACTCAAATAAGTCCTCCCTGCACATGGTCCATCAGTCCCTTCTATTCAAACCTATATGTGATGCTGGAGTTTGTAGGTGTACTTCCAGAGACTGGAGCCTCTGGCCTGCCCATGTGCCAGCTGTACCTGGAATCTAGGTGGAGCTGCAACTCCTACTCTACAGCTCAATGGACTCACCCAAGTCACCTGGCGAGGAGATGATGATGCACTACTGCCATCCCAGGGAATGAAGAGAGCCTGCAGCTGCAGTCAGGATAATCCCATCCACTGTATCCATGGGATATAAGGCCCCTCTCACTTGGAGGTGGAGTGGACATCACCATCCCAGAGTCCTCAGGATTGTGGGAAGAGCTATGGACTACAGTGGACTTACTGGTATTCTGTTGTAGACATATTGTGATTCAAGCAATGGAAGAAATCACAACATTTAGGTGGAGCCAGTGGCCACTGGATGCTTTTGAGGCAGGGAGAGGGAAAAGCAGTTGTAATACAGGGGCTTTTTCAGGACTTGGGTATTATCCTGAGTGACATTACAATGGCAGATATAGGCCATTTTACATCAGCATATAACATGCAGAACTGTGTGTGAGAGATGTGGTCTACAATATGAACTATGGTCCATGCTTAGTGGCAAAGCCCCAGGATGTGTATATCCATGCAGGTGATGTGCCACACCAATGAAAGATGTTTATGTGGGATGTTATGGGAGGTGTGGGAGGTGGGGAACATGTGAATCCCTGTAATTTTTGTGTAACATTTATGTAATCTAAGCATCTTTTAAAATATTTTTTAAAAATCTAAAAATAAAATTAAATTTAAAGATTGGGATATTTAAAAAAATGAAAAATAAAAAAAAATTTTTTTGACCTTTTGCCTTTCATCACTGCAATATCTGGTGTCTGTACCATGGCACCTTCCCCCTCTCATTCCCTGGTGTCTCACTGTTTTTCATTTTGTTTTCAAAGAAGTTTTAGGTCACACAAAGTCATTCACAGAATACAAGAGACTCTCATATTGCCAAACCCTCCCATTTTTCTCCCCCACATATTAATACCTTTTAATATGTGGGTGGTAGCATTGTTCTAACTGATATACAAATAGTGAAACACAGCTACTAAACATTATTAATGGTTTACACTATGGTTTACATTTTAGACTGTACACTTTTATAAATTTTGATGATATTTACCATGTCCTGTGTCCATCACTGTATGGTAATGAAGAACATTTCTACTGACCACTAAATACCCCCTGTTTGATCTATTCTACTCCTTCCACCCAATCCCCCTGGGGCCCATGACACCCCCCTGGCTTGACTTGTTGGATGAAAAGATTGATAGTCACATGCAATAAGAGGTCTTGACACACTGGTTTGTCCTCCACTATTAGGAAACACCCTTGCTCTTGAGAGACTCCCACCTGTATATTTCTGAACAAATCGGTTCCCCCAAAGGTGGGAGTCCAAATCCATCCTGCTCATTACTTGGGTCTCCACCCAGTGAAACAACACATTATGAGAGAATGAACACTCACACACTCCCTAGAATCCTGCTCTAGGTGCGCCCAGTCCCGAATGTGTCCCCAACCAACACCTTAAACCAGTGACCCTTCCTTGTCATCCAAAAAACACTACTTTGCAAAACAACAGAAGCAAAAACAAAAGAACACCTAAACAACCAAACAGTATCAAAACAAAACATGGGAGAACTTCAATGACATTACACTGAATGAAAGAAATTGGAAATCCAAAGAGTATATGTTATATGATTTACTTGTATTCTGCAATGGCAAACATAATCAGAAATGAATTTGTCTTGCAAGAAAGTGGAATTGAAAGAGAAGAAACACAAAGTAACATCATAAGGTGTTGGACATGTTCTATATTTTGATAAAGATGCTAGATACATAGATGTATAAATTTGTTAAATTTCAACAAATTTAGGTGATTTGTACAGTTCACTGTATGAATTTTTTCTAAAAGTAATTATAAATAGTTTTTGATAAGTAGATTAGATTTTTTATTCTAAGTAGTATGGATTAGCAAATTTGAAACTACTTTTTGTGCATTACAGGATTGAAAATATGAATAAATGCATTGCCAATAATGGGAGCTAGTTATCTCACTGTTGGAGAAAATGTTAAATGGAAAAGTTAAAGACTATAACAGATCCTATTGTGTTGGATTAGAGTTATTGGCATCAGTATAAACGTTCATAGCCATAAAGTTGGAATTATGTAAAGTATTGTTTTATTTTATATAGACAAAGATAAAGACAAAATAAATACAAATAAGGTAAACTAAATAATTGGTGAATCTTGGTGAAGTGCATACACGAGTCTTGAATTTACAACTTTTTACAATTTTTACTATGTTTACAAATTTTCTGTAGATTTAAAATGTTATCAAAGCAAACAATTAAAAATAAAAATATAAATCAAATCAACCATATACATATGTATATACGTGTGTATGTAAATGTAAATGTATATGTAAGTGTATGTATATGTGTATATATATACCCAATGCCATCCTGGCCCAAATATAAGATTCTCACAGCATATATTTTTAGCTTCATCTAGCAAACCAAATCCAGCAACATATTCAAAGAATTATGCACCATGATCAAGTGAGATTTATCCCAGTTATGCAAGGGTGATTTGACATAAGAAAATCAATCAGTGTGATACACCACATTCATAGAATGAATAAAAAAAAAAAAAAAAAAAAAACAAAAAAAACACATGATCATCTCAATTAATGCAGAAAAATCCAGCACTGCTTCTTGATAAAAACACTTAGGAAGAATGAATTGAAGGAAATTTCATCAACATGATAAAGGTCATATATGAAAAGTCCACAGTTAGAATGATCCTCAATGATGAAAGACCAGTGAAAGCTTCCCCTCTAAGAACAGGAATGAGAAAATGATGCCTACTCTTACCACTTTTATTCAACATTGCACAGGATGTTCTAGGCAGAGCAATTATGTAGTTTATTAAAAATTACATACCAGTTTTGACTGCAAAGGTGGTATCTAAAGCCAGACACTTCATGATAGGGCAGAATCATGCTGGAAAACGCATTGTGAGGCCCATAAAAAAATTATCTTCCTTTACCATCTTTTTCCTATGCTTCCAACTCCTTCTTTACTGTATTTTAAAAATTACTTATACATGTGGTTATGAAGAAAATTTGTATTTGACATTTTTAGAGGTACAAAATTCAAAGGAATTGAACCAAAAACCTTAATTTCATGATTTCTATACTGATTTTATATTACATTCAAATTTTAAGTATGTTGAAATTAACCTTTAATCTGATATTAATTTACTCCATCATAACATACCATAATGTGGCCCCTCTGGGAATAACCCCTTGTTTTAGTTTCCTATACTGCTCAAATAAACACCATGAAATGAGTCGGGTTAAACAATGGGAATTTATTTGCTCACAGTTTGAGTCTGGGAAAAAGTTCTAATCAAGGTATCATCAAGGTGATGTTATCTTCATGAAGTCTGGTGTTCAGGTGCTAGCTGCTTGCAATCCTTGGCTCCTCTGTCTCATGGTAAGGAACATGGTGGCACAAGCATTATGGACCTTTTGTGTCTGGCTTATTTCACTTAACATAATGCTTTCAAGATTCATCCATGTTGTCATATGTGTCCCAATTTCATTTCTTCTTACAGCAGCATAGTAGTCCATCATATGTATATACCACATTTTGTTTATCCATTCAATGGTTGATGGAATTTGGAATGTTTCCATCTTTTGGCAATTGTGAATAATGTTGCTATGAACATCAGTGTGCAAATATCTGTTCCATCAGTTTTCAGTTCTTCTGGATATATTCCTAATAGAGAAATTGCTGGATCATGTGGCAGATCTATATTTAGCTCCCTGAGGAAATGCCAAACTGTCTTCCACAGAAGCTGCACCATTTTACATTCCCACCAATAGTGAGGGAGTGATCCTATTTCTCCACATCCTCTCTAGCACATATTGTTTTCTGTTTCTTTAATAATGGCCATTCCATGCGTTATGAGAAGATATTTCATTGTAGTTTTGATTTGCATTTACCTAATATCTAGTAATTTTGTACATTTATTCATGTTTTTTTTTCCCCATTGTATTTCCTCTTTGGAGAAATGTGTATTTAAGTCTTTTGCTTGGTTTTTAATTGAATTGCTTGCTCTTTAATTATTGAGTTGTATAATCTCTTTTAGAGAATGGAAATCAAACCATATCGGATATGTGGTTTCCAAATATTTTGTCACATTGAGTGGTCTGTCTTTTTACTTTCTTGAATTCCTTTGAATCACAAAAGTGTTTAAGTTTGAGAAGCTCCCATTTAACCATATTTTCTTTCTCTGCTTGTCCTTTCAGTGTAAGGTTTAAGAATCCACCACCTACCAACATGTCTTGATGTTTCCCTACATTTTCTTCTAGGAGTTTTATGGTTTTAGCTTTTATATTTGGGCCTTTGATCCAGTTTGTGTTAATTTTGTATATGGTATGACATAGGAGTCCTTTTTCTTTTCTTTTCTTTTTTTTTTTTTTCATTTTTTGGATATGGATAATCAGTTCTCCCAGCATCATTTGTTGAAAAACTGTTCTGACCCAGCTGGGTGGGTTTGGCAGCCTTGTCAAAAATAACTTGACCATAGATGTGAGGGTTTGTTTCTGAACCATGAATTTGGTTCCATTGGTCTATGTGTCTATCTTTATGCCAGTACCATGCTGTTTTTACTACCATAGCTAAGTAATTTGATTTAAAATGTGGAAGTGAAAGTCCTCCAATGTCGCTCTTAATTTTTAAGATGTTTCTGGCTATTTCAGTCCCCTTACCCTTCCAAATAAATTTGATAATTGTGCTTCCATTAAAAAAATGCTGGTGGAATTTTTTATTGGGATTCCATTGAATCTGTATACCAATTTGGGTAGAATTTACATCTTAATCATATTTAGTCCTCCATGAGTACAGAACATTCTTCCAATTATTTGGGTCTTTTGAAAATTTCTTTTAGCAATACAAATGCTTTATATCCTTGATTAAGTTATACCTAAATATTTGATTATTTTAGTCACTATTGCAAATGGAATTTTTTTCCTGTCTTCCTCCTCAGATTGTGCATTACCTCTGTATAGAAACACTACTGATTTCTGTGCATTAATCTTGCATCCTGCCACTCTGCTGAAATTGTTTATTAGCTCTAGCAGCTTTGTTGCAGATTTTTTAGGACTTTCTAAGCATAGGGTCATGTCATCTGTGAATAGTGAAAATTTTACTATTCCTTTCCTATTTAGATGCTTTTATTTGTTTTTCTTGTCTGATCGCTCTAGTTAGAACCTTTAACAATATAGTCAACAACAGTGATGATGGTGGGCATCTTTGTCTTGTTCCCGATCTCAATGGGAAAGCTTTCAGTCTTTCACCATTGAGTACAATGTTAACTGTGGATTTTTCATATTGGTCTTTATCATTTTGAGGAAGTTTCCTACAGTTCCTATCTTTTGTAGTATTTTTACAAAGAAAGAATGTTGTATTTTGTCAAATGCATTTTCTGCATAAATCAGTAGGATGATGTGCTTTTTCTTCTTTGACTTATTAATGTGGTGCATTTCGCTGATTGTATTTCTTGAGTTGAACCATCTTGCATGCCAGGTATAAAACCCACTTGATCATGATGATTAATTCTTTTAATGTGCTGTTGGATTCAATTAGCAAGTATTTTGTTGAAGATTTTTGCATTCATATTCATCAGTGAAATGGGTTTGTAATTTTCTTTTTTTGTAAAATATTTATCTGGCTTTGGTATTGACTTCATAGAATGAGTTTGGTATAGCATTCCTTCTTGTTCACTTTTTTGGAAGTTTGAGAAGATTGGTTTTAAATCTTTGAATGCTTGGTAGAACTCACTTGTGAAATCTCTGGTCCTGGGCTTTCATTCTGGAGAGTTGTTTGATGACTGTTTCAATCTCTTTACTTGTCATTGGTTTGTTGAGGTCTTTGATTTTTTTCTAGGGACAGTGTAGGTTGTTTGTACATTACTAGGAATTTTTTCATTTCATCTACATTGTCTAGTTTGTTGTAATACAGCTGTTCATGGTATCCTCTTAAGATTAGGAAGGGTCTTTTATCTTGTCATGATGCGTTGAAGCCCAATTAGCAACACATGCAATTGCTGTGGGATTTGCACCAAAATTATGTCATCAATATGGCCCAAAACTTGGAGACCTCTGACAAAGACTGCTTACTCAACCTGTCTCATCCACTGGTGGCAGATAGTGTGTGTGTGAAATAGTACAGTGAAGGCATACTGTAGGCTTTGTCACATGAAAGCAAATGGATCCTGGGTCTTATCTCAGAGTAGAATGGAGAAAAAAGCATTTGATAGGTCAGCCACCACATACCAAACATTGGTGGTGGCCATAATGACTTCCATGAAATTCTGTGCAGGCTCCAAAGATGGCTCATGTGCTAAGGGTATATAGTTAGCCACTATACTCTCTTCACCTTTTCCACCGGCCACACTAAGCTATTATAGGCAGAGATGGCAGAATAGAGGACATCTACAGGTAGAAGATCCTTTATATATTTAAGAATATTCTTTTTCCCATAAAGGAGGTGACAATTGTATGCAAAAGTATCATAAAGGTTTGTTCGCCTCCCTCAAATTGTACACATACTGAATTGAAGGCATATGGCCTTCAATTTCTGGGGGTTGGATGGGACTCTTGGCTCCACTCTTATGCCATTTTTAATTTAATCAAGCCTATATAAAGAGTTCCTTCCTGGGCCCAGACTCCTTAGTTGGGTCCTATGGTAAAGGCAGGAGGCCTTCAGAATCCTTCTCCTCTCCTACTGGCCATATCTGGAATTGTGGGGAGGGGTTGGGCAGCAGCAGATTGACCTTCTAGAGTCCATGGTCCTTTTTCTAGTCTATATTTTTTGCAAAGTTCTCCCTTGGAGATCCCATCTATGGGGTCCTTTAGGATCTTTTGCTCTAGTAGCCACAAGAACATAGCTTGGCAAGTGCAGGCCCTTAGAGGAAAGGATGAGTTCTCATATATCTTGCAGGTTTCAGGGTTTACTGGGTTAACAAGTGGGTGCTTATTACCCACTGGTTTAGCTCCTTGGTCAGTTACCATGTGTATTCGTCAGCCAAAGGGGTGCTGATGCAAAATACCAGAAATTGGTTGGTCTTTATAAAGAGTATTTATTTGGGGTAGAAGTCCACAGTTACCAGACCATAAAGTGTAAGTTTCTTCGTTCACCAAAGTCCATTGCCACGTGTTGGAGCAAGACAGCTGCCTATGTTTGCCAGGGTTCAGGCTTCTTGGGTCCCTCTCTTTCTGGGGCTTGCCTCTCTATGGGCTCAGGCTTGCTTTGTGCCACAAGGCCAGCTGTAGACTATCAGGCAAATGGCTTGCTTCTCTTCCCAGGGCCTTCTCTCTTTCCTCATGTCCAAGCTCCCCTGTATGCTTTCCCAGGGCTCCAGCTCAAGATTCTGCATCACAGCTCCAACTCAAAACTGCTCCAACACTGTCCTTTTCCATGCCTTTTATTTCGAGACCCCACCCACCAAGGCATGAGGCTTAATGCCCTCTTGACGTGGCCCAGTCAATGCCCTAATCATAACTTAATCTTGCCCAGATTAGCAGACCAGTTTAAAAGCATAATCCAATATCTGTTTTTGGAATTCATAACTATATCAAACTGCCAAACTGCTACACCATGGTAGCCACTTTCCTAATACTGGAGCTCTTGCCCCAATTATGAAGGGTATGATAAACCATTCACTCAGAGAAAGCCCTGAGGTGAAAGGAAAACCTAAAACTTGTAGCCTCATTTGAGACAATAAAATCATCAATGTCCCACCATGAAATAATATCTGGTAAGGGGCTAATTCCTTCATAAAGGGTGGAATACATACATGCCAGCACCTAGTTATCAGAGCATGACCAAGGCTACTTCCTCATTATTCTTAGGCTTAGTTGGAATTTAGGGGAGTCAGAGATATGCTCTTCTGACTCCCTGAAGAATCTAGTCAAACAGAGGCTGTTGCTGTAGAGCAGGAAGCACTACACCTTCCCCACCCCTGCCTCCTTCTCCCTTAACTCTGACTAAAAGTTTGTTGGAGGATGGGGTTGGAGGTGAGGTGGTCAAGACTTTTCCATTCAGCCTTTTTGATCAGGGTGGTAGTGACACCCTCTTCCTAAAATCAGGACAGTCATAAGAGGAGATCCTTTCCAAGCTTCTGTCCATAGCTATTTTTCATATCCCATGTCTCCTCCATAAAAGCCCATACTTTCACTTTCACCTCTAGGTCCCCACCTTCAGCTCTAATACTCTCCTGAAAAATGACCAGCCTCACACTAACCTCAAGATCAGTTTGGGTGGCCTGAGTTCAGGCGTGCCTGGTTCCAGACTGAGAACAGATATAAGAGGCCATGAGCAAGGGGAGTGTACACCAGGAGCTGGAAGCTCCA
>JAKSZT010053779.1:7706196-8192034 GCA_026826555.1 Tolypeutes matacus | reverse complement strand
GGCCATGAGCAAGGGGAGTGTACACCAGGAGCTGGAAGCTCCAACCCCATTTATCTCAGCACCAGCTAGCCACCACCTTTCATTCATGGGAGATTCTCACAATCCAATTTATCATTGTCCTTCCCTCAAACGATGGAGACAGCATGTCCTATGTGCTGCTGCTATGGGTCAGTACTTCCACCCTGGCTAGTAGGGCAGGAATGAACTTTCAGTTAAGCCCACATAGCCATGAGTCCTGTGTTGTCCAAGACATTTCTGTACAAAAGAAACACAAGAACAATAAAAAATAATGGCCAGAAAAATCAAACCACTCCATACTTCCCCATGCTTCCTGCTTGCTGCATCAAATAGAAATATTTTCTCTTTAAAAATATGGATATAAATTTATGACAATTATTACACTTAGAATATTACTTTGTAAGAAGATTGAATAAGTAAATGGGACAGTTCAAAATGTGGAAAATATTCAGTGTATTGAAAAAGACAATGCTTTTCTCATTTAATCATCTGTAAGCTTTTACTTAGAGCCTATAGAAACAAGGAATTCATAAATACTTTCACATGTACATTATCTGCACTTGGAATTACCTTTGAACATCACTGTCATTTTCATTTCCCACATTAACGTAATTTTGCTTGAAAATTCTTTGATTTAGTACTATATCTTTTTTTCTGTTTCTCTTAGTTCTTACCTTCTATTCTCTTTTCTCAAATTCACTGAGTTTAAAGTATATTTTTAAAATATAAAGTTCAGGGAAAGAAACATGGGTGCATTATAATATTATCAGAACAGTCCTTTGAGTCACCTTTCGGGAAAATATATTAAAATAAATGCCAAAGCTATATTGCATTTGACATTTCAGTGGCATGAATACCATAAAAGGGGTTTCATTTTTTGCATAGTTTCATCATTCCTGGTTGAAAGCTTAAAATGATAAAATAAAACCATAACTCTTATTTCTTGAAAATGCAGATAAAGCACAATATATAGTTCAATAACTAAAGCACTGACCAAATATTCAATTTTTCATGATATAAAACTTAATGATGATATTAATTCATCAAGGTTTCTAAACCTTCTGTAGAAAGAAATATAGAGGGTCATAGGCCTTAGGTATTCTAAAAATATACATCATTGATTTTCATTCAACTTTGACATATGAAATATTTTTCACTGTAAAACATATATCATCAAATATATAAAATAATATTATTTCTTCATTATATATTTAAAATACATCAACAGAAGTCATAAAAGAACTGCATCTATTAATGAAGCTTAAGGCATGTTTTTGTGGACAACATTGAATTTCAGGGGTTCTTATTATCTCTGTAAGAAAATATTATGCCTATTCATATTATCCCAGTTTCATCTTAAGCTAATGAAACTCAAAATGATTATGATTGATTTAGACTACATGACAGAAGAGGCTGTGGTAGCAAAATTGATGAACTAAAGCATTGCACAGATAAGAACATTTTGGAGTTATGTGTAGGAAGGCCTATTAATAAGAAATAAGGATAATGCATTTGGGTTTAGACTTTTGAAAATCTTTTCCATGAACAGCATTAGGAATTTACAGAGGATACATTTAAAATGTAGATAGTACTCCAAAGACAATAAAGGCTTAGAAATCTAATTATAGAATAGTGTTCAAGTTTTGTTTTGAGATGCACTCCTGAGATGGAATTCAGTATATTCAAATAGTTATGATCATTCAAGAAAGGTTTGCCAGGTTAAATAAAGAAACAACTTACATGCTACCAAGGAAATTTTGCACAGCCTGTTAAACTGCCTTTCATTATGTGTAATATCCTTAACTCTTATTAACCTTCAATTTCAAATTAAGTCTAATGAAGCATGAAAAGTCAGTCTCAATCTGTGACTCAGTAGATTTTTTTTTTTTTTCAAATTCAGTCAGTCTTATATTTTGTTAAAGAAGTAACCAACAAATCCAAAATGTTTGTTTTTCCTGTGTGGTAGATAATGTGGACTGACTTGTTCAACATCTTTCCAACCTCCTTAAAGCTTGGGTAAATGTTTCTTAGGCAAGTGAGGAGAAAGTAATGTACAGGTTATTTCTTTTACTGAAGTTGATAATCGCAGTGGTGGAATGATTTGAATCCAGCAGCTTCCTAATTCTACACTTACTACAGGAATGACACCATTTTCTATATTACAGCTCTAGTAAGCAGCCTCTTGTGTAAGTAGTTCCCGCAGTGGCAATGGCAGGTGTCCCAAATGTGAAAGGTCTTGGGGTCTGAGCTTAACTCCAGGGTGTTCACTTTAAATCCTGCTTCTCTAGCTCCTCTAATAGTTCTCTGTGCAGCTACTAAAACTTTTTGCTTAATCATAACCATATAGGGGTATATGAAGTGGTTGTATTCACTCAACTTCAAAGAAATGAGAATTTGTGATTCCCAATCTGATCTGATTGGCTTTGATGCTAGTGATCAAGTTAACACAAGCAGATGGACATGAGTAGTCAATGCCATAATACCATAGACTAATGAAACAATTTCTTTAATTAACAACTGTTGGTTGTTGGAGTCTGATAATGATGTCAATTCTATTGATGTCAAGGATTTGATGGACCAAGTGAGTGCCAAATAGGAAAAAGGTAACATAAGCAATGTACTGTGTGATTGACATCTTCTTATAACTGTCCTAGAGAGCTTAAAAAATTATAATTTTATGTTTCAGTCCTCAGATGAAGACAAGTTCAGAAAATCAGAGAATTTTCTATGACTACTCAAAAATATCTTATAATTTTTTTTGATCAAAACTCATTTTGATGGAGGTTTCAATTTTTGCCATACTAGGAATAAGCTCATAAAGAGAAAATTTCAAAACTTTACTACAGTGCTAAGTATCATATAGGAGAACTCTAATTTGGGATAATAAGAATGAGAAAATATATGATGAGCTTCTTAGTGTTATTTTTAATAACACTGCACAAGATTACTTAATATAAGCTGCTCATGAGCCTTAAGTCTTCTTTGGAAACCATGACAAGACACAGCTTTGATAGTCTACCTTCAAATATTTCTTGGTATCAGCAGATTCCAAAGCTTGATAGTATTGTTTCCTATTAGCAGTTATCAGAATTACACGGCCCCCTACTCACAAGTTATATTTACTAATAGAGCTTTTGTTACCAAATATCTACAGTAAAAATATCTTTTGACATATTTTAAAGCTTTTTTTAAAATTCTCAGGCTAGATATTCTTTCATTTTATTGAAACGTTTACACTTCTTTCTTCACACTGAATATTCAACACTCCATAAAACCTTATTCTTGGAGAATATTGAAAATTTTTCTATCTTGTGTATATTTTGTCTGCCCAAAAAGCTATCAAGAATCAAGAATTTTCTATGACTTCTATAAAATAGTATTTGATCTTTTATAAGGCTGATGAAACTGAGTATCAGGCATAAGATAAAATCTTACTGTTTAATGAATATACATTGTAATTGTATTCAAAGCCTCACCAGGTTTCTTATATTGAAGTCAGAAAATTGATTGGGAATATATGACAAACTGATAATTTAAATGATGACATTTGGAACAATGTAGATGACACCTAGTATCTCAAAATTCCAAATGCCATTGAAACAATGTAGATAGCAGAAATACCCATTATTCCTTATTGGATTAAATTGCTCCTGTCATGTTGAGTAATATTATCATAATCTTACATCAAAGGCAGTAAAAATTTATTTCAGTCCCATCCTAACCACTCTGTAATGGCCAGGTCAATGTGTCAACTTGGCCAGGTAATGGTGCCCAGTAAGCATTGGCCAAATTGTACTTTGAAGACATTTCATAGACTTAAACCATCAGAGTTGATTGCACCTAAGGCTTATTACATCTACAGCCAACTACAGAAATTGCCTTCAGCAATGAGAGACATCTCATCACAATCATTTGAAGGCCTTAAAAGGAGAAGTGATTTCAACAGTAAGAAGAGAGAACTCCCATCTCTACTTCAGATAGACAGCTTCTTCTGGGTAGCTCATTGAGGACCTTCATTGGAGTTCCTAGCTTGCAGCCCACCCTACAGAATTTGGACTTGTGCACCCCCAAAGTTGCACGAGACAATTTTATAAAATCTCGTAATATTTACAGATATCTCCTGTCAGTTCTGTTTCCCTAGAGAATCCTGAATAATACACTCTGTAATTGCTTCTATAACTAAAGTAAAATCTAAAATGCCCAAATGAGCCAATAACAAAGTCAAAACTGAAATTAGAAAGCTTTCACATCAAATCAAATGATTAGCAAGGCAATTTTTCTTTTTAATTTATATCCATAAACAACCTAGGTAACATATATTAAGTGGATTCTGAAGGTGCTAGAATTTTTGTTCAAGCTTTATCCATTGACATTTTCATGGGTTGGGTAGCTAGAAGTGGTTTTAATTATTTGGTTAGCTGGATGACTGAGAGCTCTGATTCAACAGTGGTATAGTCCAAGTAAAGTTCAGCTGCCAAAATATTCTGTACAATGAAAAAGAAAAAGTCCAAAGACTTTTGGAGATATGGAGGTTAGAATGGATCTAATGTATATGACTGGTTAGTTTTACTTATCTCAGCATTAAGAAGCACAATGGTGAAGGGAATGCTACCATCCTTGAAAAGCACTACATGGCTTTTCTTTTGAAGCTGAGGATAAAGATGGAGGATCTTGTCACTAACATAGTTTTCTTCATTTCAATAGGATGATGGGATCCTTATGCCATAAATCAAGTAGCTACATTCAACAGATAGAAACAAAGTAGACCTTTTTACTATAAAGTGCAGCTCAACCAGAATGACAATTAGAATAATTTGACTTTAGAACTCTTTGATAGTGAGTAATTGATCATAGCACTAGGGGTAAAATAGATTGGAAACTCACTGAACTCCAATTAATTTTTATGAAAATAAGACTAAGTACTTTCCAGGAAGAACTTTGTCATAACAACTCAAATAGCTACTGTCTGTTTTACTGTTCACCTTCTCAAAGGGTCTTGGCACCATCATGGCAATTATGCAATGGTAAAGGAAAATACACAAACATTCAGGAAATTTTTAATGTAGGCTATAATACTAAATCCTGGTGACCCAGATGTCATTGTGGTCCTCTTACTAGAGCAGACTTATGTTGCCAGGTAATAAACAAATTTTGGACCCTGAGTGTCTCCTTGTGAGCCTGGTGTTTGTTTAGATACATGTTGTATTTATTTCCTTAGTTTTTCAGTATATGGTTAAGAATAGAGAAACTTCGCAAATAGAAAAATTTTCAATTTGTTTTCCTGACCAAAACCGTTATTATAGTCAAAAAGGTCAGACAGAAGTCCCTGAAAGTATCTCCTTCTGAACAAAATAGTGATCCAAATATACACACACATATACACACACAATACAACTATGGAAATTTACTGAAATTTATATCATCAAGGTTTTAAATATGCAGGGATGGTATTTTCTATTACATCTCCATTTAACTAACTTGTTTTTACCAATATAGCAAAGAAGCAAATGACAGTGAATTATCCTAAGTATAATCAAATGGGAACTCCAATTACAGCTACTGTTTCAGAGGTGCTTTTGTTTTTTTAAGGGAGCAAAACACATATAGCTCTTGGTACTGTAATGCAGTTACTGATGTAGCAAATGTTGTTTCTCTGTAAACCAATAAGAAGAGAATATAGTAATTAAATTATTACATCCTGACAGGGATAGACATGTGCTCTTATTTTCTTACCTCATGACTCTCCTCATATCCATGCCATACTTTTAACCACAAAAACCTTGTTCATCTTACTATCCCAATGGGCATAATACTAATCCAGGACATTGAGGATATCATACTGAAAAGAATTTGTCGGCAAGAAATAGTAGACTCCTTAGATATCTCTGTTATATGCATATCATGATGTTGGAGATAAATCTCATTATATGTCAGGTACCTGACAATTCAGTAGGTTTCTAAGCATCCATTCTTTAAGGCCATGCAGGGTAAAAAAAACATCCCATTACACTTCCATTAAAAAAAACAAAAACAAATTAATGAGACCCTTTGGATTTTAGATGATGTGTCTACCACTTCTGGGTATTCTCTTCTAAGATGCACTCATAGAAATTTACAAAGACATCAGTTTAATTTGAATAGGTTTCAGAAAACAGAAGGTTCTCCCACTGGAGGAGCCTATAGTGAAAGCATGTCTATTTTTCCTGGTGACAGAGAAGATCTTACAGTGTTTGAAGATTCTGAAGACAATTTACAGCTTTATGGAGAATACTGCAGTGTCTATCAAAAGAAGGAAATACAAAATAAGATCAGATATGTAGGTAGAAATTTGGGATTCTCAAGGCAGTTCCGAAGATCATTTCTTATTCAGATTAACCTATTAGGTCTCTATATTACTGTAAGGGTTAATGTCATGTGTCAACTTGGCTAGGTTATGGTTTCTAGTTCTTTGGCCAAGCAAACACTGAACTGATTGTTCCTGTGAGGGTATTTTATGGATTTAAATCATTAGTCAGTTGATTTGCACCTATGATTGATTCTATTTACAATCAAAAAAGGAAATTGCCTTCAGGAATGAGAGGAGTCGCCTTACCCAATCAGTTGGAAGCCAGAAATAAAAATTCTATCTTATTTCCCATCTCCTCCTGGGAAATTCATCCTCCCCATTGAATTCCCAATTTGGAGCATGACCTATGGAATTCAGACTTGCCAATCCTCATTGTCTTGTAAGCATAAATCAATTCTTATAATAAATCTGTTCTATTTCTCTTGAACCCAGACTAATACATACACAAAAGAGTCATTCTGATCCTGAAGCATCTCTATTTTTATACTTAGATAAAACCCCATTAATTGAGAAATATCAGATTTGATGACCATAAGAAATTCCAGATAACCAAGTACATCCTGCTAACTGTATTCCATAGATAAGAATATTCCTAGTAGTGAGTACCATTAGTGTGATTTCCAGATCTATTTTTAGTATGTTTACAAGGAGGTTTGATTGGATATCTTTTCTTCCTTGCCTGAATGCTTCTTTTTGTCCTGATTAACAGGAAGAAATAAATTGAAGACCTAATACTTATCCATGTGCTTCCCACTGTCTAACCTAGTCAATATTACCTGGCTACAGGTATCTTTGGAATTCACGTTATTATTTACTACTAATAACCCTATGACCCCCAATATTTGAACTATTCAATGGGAAGTAAGACTATCATTTATGAAGCATTTTAATCATTATCTTATCAATTCACCATCTTTTGCTATTTTCTTGCCAGCTCCATTACTGTTTTTCAGGCATTGTGCACAGTTATTTGAACCGTTTTTTTAATTTATGGATGGAATAATTAAATTTAATCCACATTTTTTTAGGAGTTGCCGTCATTGAATCTGGGACCTTGTACATGCAAAGCAGGGGCTCAGCCACTCAGCTACACCCACTCCAATCTTTTAAAAATATATAATTTTTATAAGTCCAACTTTATTTTCTTTCTTGATCAATTGGTTTCAATAAACATTACATCAATTTCAACTGGGGACTTCAAATCTGCCTTTCAAAATAAATTTTCATTCTGGGGATTATTGTCTACATGAGTATATTTTTATTTTATTATTTTTAAAAAAGCTTACGGACCCTTAGTTTCACTATATAACTATGGCATGTAGATTAAGTTAATGTTTGACTATATGTTAATTAAAATTATAGTATCATTTTCTATTACTTCCTAACTGAAATGAAACTCTCTGTGCCACAAGCTTCCAGGGCCTCTGATCGTAACCAGAGGCATTAAGTAGTAATCTAGGTAGAATTTGGTTTGTGGGCAAAAGTACATCCCAGATATATAATAGTACAGGATTTTACAGATATTGGTTTCCAGTTGTCAATTAAATCCACTCTCCATCAACCATTCATATCAATTGCTCCTTTATCTGCCTGAGGGTTCTTCTGGACATGAAAGCTGGATTCCTAGGGACTCAGAGCAACCTATCAGAAGAAAGGGACACAAAGAGACAGAGAATGAGACAAAAAATGAGAGGCTGAGAATAAGTGAGAAAACCATCTTTCTCTTTTCCAAATAAATTTTTGTTTTTAGAATAGTTTTAGAAATACAGAAAAATTCTGAAAATAGAAAGAGTCTTCATTAATGCCAAATTCCACTCTTTAGTTGCTGAAATCCTACCAGCAATAAATGAGAATTCCTGTGGTCCTATATCCTTACCAGCAATTGGTATTGTCAGATGTTTGGATTTTAGACATTTTAATAAATGTGTACTAGTGTCATTTATTGTTTTAATTTTCAATTACCTAATGACAAATGAAGTTGAGCATCCTTTCTTAGACTTATTTGCTATCTGTTTCTCCTCTGTGGTGAAGTGACTGTTCAGATATCATGCTTACTTGTTAATTGAATTGCTTCTTTTATTTTTTTAGTTATTGAGGAAAGATTTACGTAACATGTCTTAACCATTGTAAAGTGTACAATTCAGTAACATTTAGGGAATTCACAATATTTTGACAAAGTCCTTGAGGTGAAAAAGTGTTTAATTTTGAGGAGGTCCCATTTACCTATTTTTTCTTCTGCTGCTCATTCTTTGGGTATAAGGTTTAAGAAACTCCTGCCTACCACAAGATCTTGAAGATGTTTTCCTACATTTTCTTTTAGGAGTTTTATGGTTGTTAGTTTATATTTAGGTCTTGATCCTTTTTGAGTTAATTTTTGTGTAACGTGTGAGATAGGGGTCCTTTTCCTTTCTTTTGGATATAGATATATAGTTCTCCATGTACCATTTGTTAAATAGACCATTCTGGCCTAGCTGGGAGGGCTTGCCAGCCTTGTGAAAAATCAATCACTCGACCATAAATGTGAGGATCTATTTCTGAGTTCTTGATTCAGTTCCATTGGACAATCTGTTTGTTTTTAGGCAATATATAATACTAGGATAAGTTTCAATTTCACAAGAAAAAGTTCATAAGTACAATCATCCATATCAAGGCCCTGGCATAATGGTCTGTCTTTCTTCACTAGGCACTGCTCTTGTACTTGGGGCATTCTCGCTGTTCTATTAGAGAATGTAGCAGGAATCCCCAAGATGGGAATTAAATATTCTTTTGGTTATTGTGTGGATCTCCACCCAACAAGACAATGGACACTTGAACATATTCATATACCTTAGAGGCATGCCCCAGGTGCACCCCTCCCCACACATTCCCCCATTACCAATAGCCTGTACCAGTGATCATCCCCTGCCATAGTTGTGACCCTTCTGTATCCAAAGCCTCTCCAAAAATGAAGCCAAGAATATAACCAAATAAAATTAATAAGAAAATGAAATAATATCTTTAAAAATAACAAAAAATACAAATGAATTAAAAAGTTTGAAATAGTATAAATATTTTTAGACATTGTATCTTTTATCACTGTAAGATTTGTTATCTTGTATGTACAGTGACAATTTCTTCTGTATATTCCCCAAGTGTCTTATTTTTTCCATTTTATCTTCAAAGAAGCTTTAGGTTATGGAAAAGTCATGTAGAAAATATAGGAGATTTCCATATACCCAATGATCTCCCCCTTTTCCACTCTCCCCTATTAACAGAATTATACAAGCCCATGGTATATTTATTACAATTGAACAAAAATTGAGGCATTGCTACTAACCATGATCAATGGTTTACATATGGTATACATCTTAGACCTTATACTTTTATAGATTTTGACAAAATTTAAAATGACTTGAATCTTGTAGAATTTGTGGCAAGATGCATCACTTTAAGTGGGCACTCCCCATCTATCTCACAAAAAATGGTTGAGAAGGGGCAAGATCCTGCCCAAGTGAGCTGTTTTCAGAACCCACAGAGCAGGAGGCTTCAGTGCATCATTCTGGAGGGAGATGGACAAAGAGATAAAAGAGCTCAAGATAAAACCATGAATTTCTCGCACCTGAGGCTGGAAACAACAGGGACTAAGACCCACCCTCAAGGCAAAAAGCCCCTGTGAGCTCTGACTCTTGCCAGCAGCCAAGCAGAAGGGAGCATCTTCTGGGAGTGGGAGGGCTCTGGTGAAGGGTGGAGAGGGATTTCCTTTCTGTGGGTTTGGTTGCCTGGACTCCCTTTGTGCTTTGGGGAGTATACCAGACAGAACAAGGTGGTATCAGGAAGAGGGAAGAAGCAAATCTGCTCAGATAGAGAAACTAGGGCTGAGATAAGGCTAATCAAGCAATTGACTAGTTTGGTGCTGAAAACTATCAAATTCCAACTCCTCTAAAGGAGGCAAGAAGAAGGAAGGGCTTAATAAGCTTGCAAAGGCCAATTTAGGGTCCCCTGGGAGGAGGGGGTGATCTGGAAGAAGGTTGAGTTCATTTTTCTTCAGTGAGTTCGGTTACCAGGGTCCCATTTGAATTTTAGAAGGGAACTCAACCTGACCAGGAAAGGTGAGGGTGCATCTGCTCACACAGGCTATTGCGTCCTTCTGCTCTGGGAGAGAAAGCAATAAGAAATTAAAAAAGGGACAGAGACAGACAGGCTCCTAATAAGCAGGAACCTACCCAACTGCAGAGTCAAACCTTCCCTAGGGAAAATGACTGGATAGCTTTCCAAAGAGCTAACTGACCCAACAAGAAATTTTAGCTCAGTGGAGGAGTTTCCGCCTTGAATATATGAGGTCCCTAGTTTGATTCCCAGCTCCTCTTAAAGTAGTGATCCACCAGGATATCAAACTTCCAGCTGATACAGGGAAACTTAGACATTATTTTTATATTAGCTTCTCTTGTATCTCTTGTTTCTCCTAAAAATATTTTAATTTTTAAAAATTTAACTTACTTTACTCACTAAAACCCACTTCAAAACCTGCAGAAGGCAGGCTGCAGGGTAATTGATTGATGAACACCAACAGCCTGAGAAGTTCCTGAAGGGCTTAAAAAGGAAGGCTGGTTTTCTTTAGTTTTTGTTTGACTGCTTGCTTGTGTGTTTGTTATTTTATTTTTTGCTTTTTTTTTCTTTCCTCTTTCTCCCCCCATCTTTTTTTAAAATTAGGTGCTGCTGGTTTGTGTCTTGTGTGCTGTTTCCTCAACCTTGGTTTCCCCTTTTTTGTGTATACTGGTTTTGTCTACCAATGCTATCTCTTTTCCTTCCTTCGTCTTTCTATCTTCTGCTTTCTGTTGTTCTTAGATTCCAACTCTTTGTCTAGTCCTCAATTTTTCTAGTTTTTGTTTCTAGCTCTTGTACTCTGTTTTCTTTCTTTTATTAGCTTTTATTCTTTTTGTCTTTTCTCTTCTCTTTCCCTCTCTCCTCATCATTCTGGCCTTTTTATTCATTCTACATATATTTCTCTATTTGATTTTCCATTTCATGTTTGTAGTCCACTTTTTTTATTCCTGTTACTCTGCACTGCTTACATGAGTTAATTATTCATTTTCTTAGGTCTTATATGGTTTCTCTTCTAACTTTTACTATTATTATTACTATTATCCATTTTTAATTCCCTACCTTTTTCATTTCCTCTAGCCCTAATCTTTTTCTTTCAAGGGAACATAGACAGCAGCAAGGAAATAGAGTAAGAGGAATAAAGTGTCAAAGAGAAATGTTAACATACACACAAAAAGAGCAACTAAATAAAACTCTAGAGTAAAGTAGCTAACCAACCGAATAAACCCATCAAGATAAAAAGATGACCAGACATCAACAAAAATTACAAACCATATTAAGAAACAAAAAGACATGCCCAGTTCAATAAGGGAACTAAAGACCATGAGGAGATGCAGAACACTGAACAATTAATCAGAGCTGTCCAAACAAATACCATGGACCAACTTCATGAAGTGAAGGAAGAGATTAAGGCTATTAAGAAGATACTGGGAGAACATACTGAAGAAATTGTAAACATACATAAAAAGCTAATGAATATGATGGTGATGAATGGCACAATCCAAGAAATAAAAAATACACTGGAAGCATATAGGAGCAGATTTGAACAGGCAGAGGAAAGAATTACCGATGTGGAAGACAGTACATCTGAAAACAAACAGATAGATAAAAAGATAGAAAAAATCCAACAGGGACTTAGGGATTTCAGTGACAACACAAAACACACAAAACATAAGCATTATAGGCATCTCAGAGGGAGAAGAGAAGGGAAAGAGGACAGAAGGAGTGTTGAAGGAAATAATGGCTGAAAATTCCCAACCCTATTGAGGGAGATGGATGTACAAGTCCAGGAAGCACAGCACACCAAAAACAGTATAAATCCTAACAGGCCTACCTCAAGGCATATACATGTCAAACTCTCCTATGCCGAAGACAAAGAGAAAGTGCTGAAAGCAGCAAGAGAAAAGAAAACCATCACATAAAAGGGAAGCTCAATAAGATAAAGTGCTGATCTTTCATCTGAAACCATGGACTCAAGAAGGCAGTGGTATGACATAGCTAAGTTACTAAAATAAAAAACTTATAACCAGGAATTCTCTACCCAGCAAAGCTGACATTCAAAAATGGTGGAGAGTTCAAAATATTCACAGATAAACACAAATTAAGAGAGTATATCAATAGGAAACCACCCCTTCAAAAATGTTAAACGTAGTTCTGCTGATTGAAAGGAAAAAAACAGGAGAGAGAGAGTTGGAGGAGAGTGTAAGAACAACTAAAAAGACAAAAAGAGAAATAAAAACAACATATGGCATACATAAACCCAAAGAAAATATGGCTAATGTAATTATTCCTTGAGAGTAATAACACTGAATGTTAAGGGATTAAACTCAGCAGTCAACAGACACAGATTGGCAAAATGGATAAGGAAATATGATCCATCTATATGCTGTCTACAAGAAAGCCACCTTAGACCCAGGGATTCAAGGAAGCTGAAAGTGAATGTTTGGAAAACAACTTTATGAGCAAACAATGGAAAAACGTCAGGAGTAGCTATACTAATATCGGACAAGTGGATTTTAAATGCAAAACTATCGTAAGAGACAAAGACTGAGTCTATATATTAGTAAAAGGAGTAACCTTGCAATAAGAAAGAACAATCATAAACACATATGCATCTAACCAGGGTGCCTCAAAATACATGAGGCAAACACTGGAAAAAAGTAAGTGAAGAAATAAATGCCTCTACAATTATAGTGAGGGACTTTAATACACCATTATCACCATTAGACAGAACATCTCAACAGAGAATCAATAAAGAAACAAAAACTTTGAATAATACATTAGAGGATCTGGACCTTATAGGCATATGCAGAACACTACATCCAAATACAACAGGATATACTTTCTTCTCGAGTGCACATGGATCATTCTCCAAGAAAGACCACATGCTAGGCCACAGAAAAATTCTCAGTGAATTCAGAAAGATTGAAATTATACAAAGTAATTTCTCTGACCACAATGGAATGAAGCTGGAAATCAGGAAGGGCCAGAGAACTAGATTAGGCACAAATACATGGAAATTAAACAAGACACTCTTAGATGAACAGTGTGTCAAGGAGGAAATCTCAGAAGAAAAAAGTAACTACCTTGAAACGAATAAAAATGACTACACAACATATTAAAACCTATGGGATGCAGCAAAGCTGTACTGAGAGGGAAATTCATAGCCATAAATGCATAAATCAAAAAAAGAAGAAAGAACTCAAATCAAACACCTAACTGCACACCTAGAGGAATTAGATAAAGAACAACAAACTACCCCCAAGGAAGTAGAAAGAATGAAATAAAGGTTAGAGGAGAAGTACATGAAATAGAAAATAAGAAATTGCTAGAAAAATAAACAAAACCAAAAGCTGGTTCTTTGAGAAGATCAGTAAAATTGACAAACCCTTAGCTAGATTAACAAAGAAAAAAAGAGAGAAGATGTAAATACACAAAATAAGAAATGAGGAAGGTTATATCAACACTGACCCCACAGAAATAAAGAATATCACAAGAGGATAATTTTAAAAATTATTTGCCAATAAAAAGAATAATTTAGAGGAAATGTACAAATTCCTAGAATCACACAAGCAGCCTACATTGACCAAAGAAGCAATTGATGAACTCAACAGACCAATCACAAGTAAAGAGACAGAACAGTCATCAAAACCTCCCAACTAAGAAGAGCCCAGGACCAGATAGCTTCACAGATGAATTCTACCAAACATTCCAGAAAGAACAAATATCAATCCTACTTAAACTCTTCCAAAAAATAGAAGTAGAAGGAACATTGCCTAAATCATTCTATGATGCCAACTTACCCTTATACCAAAGCCAAACAAAGATGCCACAAGAAAGGAAAATTACAGACCAATCTCTCTAATGATGCTAAAATCCTCAACAAAATACTTGCTAATCGTATTGAACAACACATCAAATAGACTATACACCATGATCAAGTGGGTTTCATCCCGGGTATGCAAGGAAGTTTCAACATAAGAAAATCAAACACTGTAATACACCACATAAACAGTCAAAAGAAAAAAAATCACATGATCATCTCTATAGATGCAGGAAAAGCATTTGATGAAATACTGCACCCTTTCTTGATAAAAACACTGCAAAAAATAGGAATAGAAGCAAACTCTCTGAACATAATAAAGGGTTTATATGAAAAACCCACAGCTAACATCAAATACAATGGTGAAATCCTAAAAGCTTTTCCTCTAAGATCAGGGACAAGACAAGGATGCCCACTATCACTGCTCCTATTTAACATTGTGTTAGAAGTACTTGCTCAAGCACTGAGGCAAGAAAAAGATATAAAAAGCATCCAAATTGGAAAGGAAGAAGTAAAAATTTTACTCTTTGCAGACAACATAATCCTATACATAGAAAGCCCTGAGAAATCTACAACAAAGCTTCAAGAACTTATAAATGACTTCAATAAAGTCACAAGTGATAAGATCAATGTGCAAAAATGAGTAATATTTCTGTACATGATTAATGAGCAATCTGAAGAGGAAATCAAGGGAAAAAAACATTTACAATAGTAACTAAAAGAGTCAAATACATAGGAATAAATTTAAGTAACGATGTAAATGACTTATACTCAGAAAATTACACAACACTGTTAAAGGAAATCAAAGAAGACTTAAATAAATGGAAGAATATTCACTGTTCATGGATAGGAAGACTAAACATAGTTAAGATGTTTATCCTACCCAAACTGATCTACAGATTTAATGCAATCCCAATAAAAATCAACACAGCATGTTTTACTGAATTGGATAAACTAACTATGAAATTTATTTGGAAGGCCTAGAAGCCCCAAGTAGCCAAAGACATATTGAAAAAGAAAAATGAAATTGGAGGAATCACACTACCTGACTTTAAAACGTACTACAGAGCTACAATGGTCAAAACTGCACGGTATTGGAACAAGGATAGACATACCGACCAATGGAACTGAACTGAGAGTTCTGATATAGATTCTCGCATATACAGTCATCTGATATTCAACAAGGCTGCCAAGCCCACTCAACTGGGAGAGAAAGGCCTTTTCAACAAATGGTGCTTAGAGAACTGGATATTCATATCCAAAAGAATGAGAGAGGAACAACATTTAACACCTTTTGCAAAAATCAACTTAAGATTGATCAAAGATCTAAATATAGGATCCAAGACCATAAAGACTTTGGAAGATGATGTAAGGAAGCATCTACAGGACCTTGTAATAGGAAATGATTTCATGAACTTCACAACCAAAACATGAGCAGCTAAAGAAAAAATAGATAAATGAGATCTCCTCACAATTAAAACTTTTGCAACCTCAGAGGATGTTGTCAAGAAAGTAAAAAGGCAGCCTACCCAATGGGAGAAAATATTTGGAAATCATATATCTGATAGAAGCCTAATCTCCTGCTTTTATAAAGAAATCCTACACCTCAAAAATAAAAAGACAAGCAACTCATTTAAAAATTAAGCAAGTCTCTCTCTTTAAGCTAAACTTAGCATATAAATGCATTACCCACCCCTCCCCACCCCAGCGTGGGACAAGACTCCTAGGGATAAGCCTCCTGGTACTGTGGGATTACTACCAAGCATCAAACTAGCAATACAACTGGAAAAAGATGTCAAATAAAAGGGACAAGGTTAAAAAAAAAATGAGTTTATATGGCTAAGAGACTTCAAAGTGAGTCAGGAGGTCATCCCAGAGGTAACGCTTATACACATCTCAACAGAATCTCATAGACTGCCAAAATGGATACTACCTCAAAGAGTGGGGCTCCTGAGGGCTCTGGAGACACTCAGGTCCTATGGCCAGGGAAGATAGCTCTGGTGGTTGGTGCCTTGCCAGTGGGTTCTACTTTGGAGTTTGTACTCATGAGAGTGACAGAGTTTGACTCAGTTATGGCTTGCCTACATAATGGCTCATCCATCCCTTCTATTTGAATGTATATTTGGTGGTGGAATTGTTAAGTGTACATCCAAGAGACTTGAATCTTTGGGCTGTCCATGTGCCATTTGGGCCCTGAGCCTCAGTGGAGTTGTAACACCTACTCTCAAGTTCATTGGACTCACCCAGGACAACTAACAAGGAGGTGAGGATGGACAACCACCATACCAAGGAAACAAGAGAGCCTACAATTGCATGCAAAAGAGTCCCATCCATTGGCTGTATGGGATTGAAACCCCTCTCTATTAGAGGTGGAGTGGACATCACCATCCCAGAATCCTCAGGATCGAGGAGTGAACTATGGACTACAGTGGACTTACTGGTATTCTACAATAGACTTTTGATTCTAGCAATGGAAAAAATTACAGCATTGATGTGTAAGCAGTGGCCACTGGAGGCTCTGGGCGAAGGGGGACAGAAAGACAGGTGGAATACGGGGTTTTTTTTGAGGACTTGGGAATCATCTTGAATGGCATTGCAATGACAGATATGTGCCATTATATATCTTCCCATAGCCTGCAAAATTGTGTGGGAAAGAGTGTATAATTTACAATGTGAACTATGGTCCTTGCTCAATGGCAATGCCCCGGGATGCATTTATCAATTGCAATGAATGTGCCACACTAATGAAGGATGTTGCTTTTGTGGGTGGGTGGTGTGGGGAGTGGACCATATGGGAATTCCTATATTTTTTGTGTAACATTTGTGTAATCTAAGTATCTTTTAAAAAATTAAAAAATATATTAAACAAAACAAAACAAAAAGAGCACATTCCCAAGTGGAAGTGTGCCACATGACTGCAGAGGGCAGGGTAGCCCCAGGGGAGCAGGTTATGTCGACACTAGTAGGTGATGAGAGAAGATGGGCAAGGTGGGCTACATCAAGAAACACTGCTGTGTACGGGGATTATTTAATTTTCACTGTGAGTGAGAAGAAAGCCATGAATTATTTGAATAAAGGAACAAAATGATCCGAAAATTAATAAATAAGAAGAAATGGGCAAGCAACTTGAAAAGGCACTTCTCCAAGGAAGAAATACAAATGGCTAAAAAGGCACATGAAAGGATGTTCAACATCACTAGCTATTAAAAAAATGCAAATCAAAAATACAATGAGATACCATCTTACAGCCATTGATTGGTGGCTATTTAAAAAACCAAGGACTATAAATGTTGGAGAGGATGTGGAGGAATGGGAACCTTCATCCACTGCTGGTGGGAATGTAGGATGGTGCAGCCATTGTGGAGGACAGTTTGGCGGTTCCTTGAAAAACTAACTCTAAATCTGCCATATGATCCAGCAATTCCACTGCTGGGTAAATACCCAGAAGAACTGAAAGCAAGGACATGAACAGATATATGTACATCAATGTTCATAGTAGCATTATTCACTATTGCTAAATTTGGAATCAACCTAAATGCCCATCAACACATGAATGGATAAACAAAATGTGACATATACATACAATGGAATATTACTCAGCTGTAAGAAGGAATACAGTGCTATGACATGGGATAACATGGATGAATCTTGAGGACTTCATGTTGAGTGAAGCAAGCCAGGCATTGAAGGACAAATATTACATGACCTCACTATTAAAAATTAAGCAAATTGAGCAGACTCAGAGAGCTAGAGTCTGGAAGATAGGTTTGTAGGAAATAGAAGGGGAGAAGAAAGTTGTGAGCCAACACCATATGGGGGAAATCTATGATGAGGTGGAAGTGTTAGTTGGGCAGTGAAGGGTTATGATAGGAATGTAGTGATACTACTGGGCTTGGAAGTGCAGGTTTGACAGGGCGGGTAGAGTGTGGAGAGTAGGTTAGAGGGTCCATGGAACGGGTGGGGAGGGTTGGGAGAGGGAAAAGGTAAACACCGGGGATTGGCAGGTATGTGGTTGAAAGTACAAAGATGAGAAAACTCTTAAGGCAATATGACAAAGAAGGATTACTGGTTTAGGGTGTTGGATGGAGGGGCATTTGGGACAGGGTGCATCTGGGGCAGGCTTCTAGGGAGTGTGCAAGTGATCATTTTGTCATAATGTGTTGTATCAGTGGGTAGAGATCCACATAATGAGTGGGTGGGTGTTGGATTCCCATCCTGGGGAGGACCAATATGTTCTCAAGCAAGTGGCAGGAGTCTCTCTAGAGCATAGGTGGTTCCTAATAGGGGAGGACAAACCAGTTTGTCAAGACCACGGTGTTGTTGCAAGTAACTATGAACCTTGTCATCCAAGTAGTGAAGCCTGGTGGTTGCCGTGGGCCCCAAGGGGAGGGGGAGGGAGGAATAGAATAAATGGACAGGGGGTATTTAGTGGGCAATGGAAGGCTCTAAATGATCTCATGATGATGGACACAGGCCATGTTAAATATCATCAAAATTTATAAATGTATGTAATCTAAAATGTAAACCATAATGTAAACCACTGACCACGGTTAGTAGTTATGTTTCACTATTTGTATATCAGTTGTAACAAATGTACCATCCACATATAAAAAGGTATTATACAGGAAGGGGGAAAAGGGGGAGGATATTGGGTATATGGGAGTCCCCTGTATTCTGTATGTGACATTACTGTGACATGAAATTTCTTTGAAGACAAAATGAAAAAAAGTAAGACACTGGGGAATAAATGGAAGAAAATGTCATTGTACATATAGGACAACAGATATTACAGTGATGAAAGGAAAAATGTCAAAAAAAATTAAAATATTTTCATTATTTTTTAATATCACAATTTATTTTATTTTACTTTTATTTTTAAAACTTTTTATGTATTTTATTTCTTATCTTTAAACCTATCATTATTATTTCATTTTCCTATTAATTGTATTTGACTATTTTATTGGCTTCATTTTTGAAGAAGATTTGGATCACAGAAGGGTTACAACTGGGGCAGGGGAGGATCATTGGTGTGTGGTGTCAGTGATGAGAGATACATGGGAGGAAGTTCACCTGGGCATATATATAAGGTATATAAATGTGTTCAAATGTTCAGAGGACATTGTTACAGTGGGTGGAGATTCACACAATAACTGAAAGAATATTGAATTCCCATCATGGAGTGCTCTGCCACATTCTCTAATGGAACATCAACAATCCCCCAAATACAGAGGTAATGACTAGCGAAGGAAGATGGTCCGTTGATGGACCCTTGATATTGATGACTATGCTTATGAGCCTTTGCTCTTGAAATTGAAACACAGCCTAGTGTTGTACAGTGCCTAAGATTTACCCCCTGAGAGCCTCCTTGTTGCTCAAATGTGGCCTCTCTCTAAGCCAAACTCAGCATATAAATGCATTACCTACTCCCACCCTGGCATGGGACATGACTCCAAAGGATGAGCCTCCCTGGCACTGAGGGATTACTACCAAACACCAATTTGCAATGCAACTGGAAAAAGACTTCAAGTAAAAGGGGGAAAAGGCAAAGACAAATGAGTTTATATGGCTAAGAGACTTCAAAGTGAGTCAGGATGTCATCCCAGAGGTAACGCTTATGCACATCTCAGCAGGATTTCATAGACTGCCAAAGTAGATACTCCCCCAAATAGTGGGGCTCCTGAGGGATCTGGAAACACCCTCATCCTATGGTCAGGGCAGATAGCTCTGGAATTTGGTGTCTTGCCTGTGGGCCCTACTTTGGAGTTTGTGCTCCTGAGAGTGACAGAATTTGACTCAGTTATGGTTATGGCTTTCCTACACATGGCTCATCTCTCCCCTCTATTTGAACCTATAGTTGGTGATGGAGTTGGTAGGTATATGTCCAGGAGACTTAAATATTTGGGCTTTCCATATGCCAGCTGGGCCCAAAGCCTCAGCAGAGTTCCAACACCTACTTCTGAGCTCATTGGACTCATCCAGGACAACTAACAAGGAGATGAGGATGAACAACACCATACCAAGGAAATGAGAGAGCCTACACCTGCAAGCAAGAAAGTCCCATCCATTGGCTATATGGGATCAATGCGTCATTTCAATTTGAGGTAGAGTGGATATCACCATCCCAGAATCCTCAGGATTGGGGAATTAACTATGGACTAGAGTGGACTTACTGGTATTCTACTATAGGTTTATTGTGATTCTTGCAATGGAAGAAATTGCAACACTGATGTGAGGCAGTGGCCACTGGAGGCTCTGACAGCAAGAAGAAGTAAAAACAGATATAATACAGGGGCATTTTGGGACTTGGGAATCATCCTGAATGACATCGCAGTGACAGATACAGGCCATTTTACATCTTTCCATAGCCTACAGAATTGTTTGGGAGATTGTAAAGTACAGTGTAAACTATAATGCATGCTCAGTGGCATTGCCCCAAAATGCATTTATCAATCACAATGAATGTACCACACTAATGAAGGATGTTGTTAATGTTGGAAAATGTGGAAGGTGTGGAGAATGGGAATTATGGGAATCCTTATATTTTTTATGTAACATTTTTGTAATCTAAGTATCTTTTAAAAATTAAAAAAATATTATATAAATAAAATTAAATGACTTGTATTCATTATTGCAAGAACATACAGAACAATTCTAATGCCCTAAAAATGCCGTATGTTCAATCTATTCTATTCTCCCCTCCCCCTCCCCTCAGAACCTATGGTAATTACTAAGTTTCAATTTTTGAAGAATAAGATTCATAATTCCTTGCAATAATATTCAGGGCTTGACATATTGGTCTGTTTTCTTTTATTAGGCACTATGTTCTCTAGGGTTCTTGTCCCTCTAATTGAGAACATAGCAGGACTCACCAGGATGGGAATTTAATATTTTCTTGTTTGTTGTGTGGGTCTCTACCTACTGAGATAACACATTATGACAAGATGAACATTTACATATTTGCTGGAGTTTTTATCATGAATTGGTGATGGATTTTATCAAAAGCTTTTTCTGCATTTATTGATATGGTCATATGATTTTTTCTTTTTGCCTGGTTATGTTTGTTTACATTGATTGCTTTTCAAATTTTGGAACAAGACCCAAATATTGGGAGTAAATACCAGTTGTTCATTATGTATAGTTCTTTTTTTGTACATTGTGGGATTCAATTTCTTAAATTTTTAAAAAGTTTTGCAACTATGTTCTTGAAGACTTTTTTTTCTGTAGTTCTATTTTCTTTGTAACCTACTTTTCTAATTAATGCTTGCCTCACTGAATTATTTAGTGTTCCCTGTGCTTCTAAATTCTGTATAGTTTCTGGACAAAATTGTTGAGAATTGGAATCATTTCTTCGTTATATGTGTGCTAGAAGTCACCAGTGAAACCACCCAGGTCTGGTAATGTTATTTTTAGAAAGGTTAGTAATTTTTTATTCAATTATTTTAATAGTTATAGGCCTATTTAGATTATCTATTTTGTCTTTGTCTAAGTTTTGCCTTTCAAGAAATTTGTCTATTTCCTCTAAGTTATCAAATTTGTTGGCATTGAGTTGTTCATAGAATTCTTCTACTATTGTTTTAATATCAGTGGAATCTCTAGTGGTGGCACTGATTTTATTTATGAAACTGGTCATTTTTGTGATTTCAATTTCTTTCTCTCCCCTGACCCTTCCTCCCTTTCTCTCAGAAATGTTTCAGTTCCTTGATTGTTAAAGAAAATATTATGTAATGAGTTGGCTTAAGCAATGGAAATTTATTGATTCATGGTTTTGAGGCTGGGAAAAGTCCAAATCATGGTGTCATAAAAGCAATGTTTTGTTCCTAAAAACTGGTGTTGTGGCTTCCAGTAATTCATGGTCATGGACTCCTCTGTCACATGGCAATGCATATGGTGACCTTTCCTGGTCTCTTCTTTTCTTTTAGGTTCCATTAATTTTCAGTTTCTGGATGTTCCTTCTGTGTCTTTTTTCTGTTTGTGACCTTCCCTGTAGGCCTTCAGTAATAGGCTGAGCCACAACTTATCTGAAGTAACCTCATCAAAGGTCCTATTTGCAATTGTTCAGACCCAGCATATTTTTTTTCTGGAGTATATAGCTCCAAACACCACAGCATAGGTAGAGGTTTTTAAACTTTTCAAAGAACCGGCTTTTGGTTTTGTTAATTTTCTCTATTGACTTTCTGTTTTCAATTGCATTATGTTATACTCTAATTTTTGTCTTTCCTTCTTTCTGTAGTATCTTATGGTGGAACTTATTTAATTTACATTGGGATTTTCTTATTTACTAATAGATGTATTTAATGCTATAAGTTTTCCTCTAAGAATTGCTTGGATACAGCCCATAAATTTGGATAAGCTGTATTTTTGTTTTCATTTAGGTCAAAATTTTTATTAATTTCTCTTTAGATTTCTTCTTTGACCTATGCTTTATTTATAACTGTGCTTAATAACCAAATATTTAGGAGTTTTTGCAGCTATCTTTCTGTGTATTGAGTTCTATTTTAATTTGATTGCTCTCTTAGAACATACTTTATATAATTTCTATTATTCAAATTTGTTAAGTTAATTTTATGGCCCAGAATTTTATCTCTTTTAGTGAATGTGACATATGAGATTGAGAAGAATATGAATTGTGCTGTTGTTGGATGGAGTTCTATAAATGTCAGTTAGAACAAGTTGATTAATAGTGGTGTTCAGGTCAACTATATCTTTACTGATTTTCTGCTTGCCTGATTTGTTGATAGTAGATAAAGAGGTATTGAAGTCTCCAACTATAATACTGGTTTTGTCTATTTCTCCTTTATTACTTCTATTAGTTTTTTTTCTCAATTATTTTGGCACTCCGTTTTTTTGGGGTATATATACTTTTTTAAAAGTCTGGAAATAAAATAAGCATTTAAGAATATGGTAAGATGCTAATAGTTCTATGTCTGGGTGGTTATATTATGGGTGATTTGTAGTCTCTTATCTTGTGGTTTTCTGCATTCCTAAATTGTCTACAATTGCATGCACTGATTTTTAAAAAACAGTGTTATTCACACACCATATTATCCCTCCAAAGTACAAAATCAATGGCTCTCAATATAATCACAGAATTGTGCATTCACCGCCACAATTAATTTTAGAACCTTTTCATTACTCCAAAAAGAAAAACTCCTACTGCTTAGATCTCCCTATTATTGATCCTTAGCATTGGTATAGTACCTTTGATACAATTGATGGAAATATTGCAATATTACTGTAAACAATTGTAAATAATTTGCATTAGTTTTATGTTTCTTGTATAGCACCTTATTATTAACACTGTTTTATGACATACATTTGTTATAGTTCATGAAAGAACATTCTTACATTTGTACTATTAAGCACAGTTGTTATCCACAACAGGGTTCACTATGCTATATATCGCAATATTTATCCTCCAGCACTTCTTCTATTGACTTATACAACCCTAAACTTCCCCTTTCAACCACAATCACACCCATATATCAGTGCTGTTAAGAACATTCACAATAATATGCTACCATCATCACCATCCATCCCCAAACATTTACAATCAAGCTTATTGCAAATTCTACACACATTAAGCATCAACTCCTCATGCTCTACCCTCATTCTATCTCCTTATAACCTATACTCTAGATTTTAACTCCATGAGTTTACTAATTGTATTTAGTTCATATTAGTGAGACCATACAACAATATTTCTCCTTTTGTGTCTGACTTATTTCACTGAATAATTGTCCTCAAGTTTAATCCATGTTACTGCATGGATCAGGACTTCATTCCTTCTTATGGTTGAATGATATTACACTGTACATATATACCACATTTTGTATATCCATTCATGGGTTGATGGACACTTGGGTTGTTTCCATCCTTTGGCAATTGTGAATAATGCTTCTATACACGTTGGTATGCATATGTCTGTTTGTGTCCTTGCTCTCATTTCTTCTGAGTATGTACCTAGTAACGGGATTGCTGGATCATATAGCTATTCTATACTTAACTTCCTGAGGAATGGACAAACTGTCTTCCACAGCAGCTCTACCATTCTACATTCCTACCAGCAGTGAATAAGTGATCCTATTTCTCCACATTCTCTCCAACACTTGTAGCTTCCTGTTTTTTTTAAAAAATAATGTCCATTCTAGTAGATGTGAAATGATATATCATTTTGGGTTTTGATTTGCATTTCTCTAATGCAAGTGATATTGAGCATCTTTTCATGTGCTTTTAAACCATTTGTATTTCCCCTTTGGAAAGGTGTCTATTCAAGTCTTTTGACCATTTCTTAATTTAGATTTTTGACTTTTTATTGTTGAAATGTAGGATTCCTTCATATATTCTGGATATTAAACCTTGTCAGATATGTAATTTCCATATATTTTCTCCCATTGAGTGGATTGTCTTTTCACTTTCATGGCAAAGTCCTTTGAAGCACAAAAGTATTTAAGTTTGAGGAGGTCCCATTTATCTTTTCTCTCTCTCATTGCTTGTGCTTTTGGTGTAAAGTCTAAGAAAATACAGCCTACCACAAGATCTTGAAGATACAAGATTTTTTTTGAGGAGTTTTATGGTCATAGTTCTTATATTTAGCTCTTTGATCCATCTTCAGTTAATTTTAATATAGGCCATGAGATGGTGATCCTCTTTCATTCTTTTAGATACAGATATCCAGTTCTCCAAACACCATTTATTGAAGAGATTATTCTGTCCCAGTTTAGTGTGTTTGTTGACCTTGTCAAATAACAGTTGGCTGAATATGCACAGGTCTATATGTGAACTCTCAATTTGATTCCATTGATCAGTATGTCTATCATTATGCCAATACCATGCAGTCTTGAACACTGTAGTTTTATAGTATGCTTTAAAGTCAGGTGTCATGATTCCTCCAATTTTGTTTTTCTTTTTCAATATATTTTTGGCTATTTGGGACCCCTTACCCTTCCAAGCAAATTTGATAATTTATTTATCCAGTTCTGTAAAAAATGCTGTTGGAACTTTTTATAGGGATTTAATTGAATTTGTAAATCAGTTGGATAGGTTAGACTTCTTAATGATATTTAGTCTTCCAATCCATGAACATGGAATATTTTTCCATTTATTTAGGTCTTCTTTGGTTTCCTTTAGCAATGTTGTATAGTTTAGTTTTCTGTGTACAAGTCATTTACATCCTTCGTTAAGTTTATTCCTAAATATCTGATTCATTTAGTTGCTATTGTAAATAGAATTTTTTCTTGATTTCCTCCTCAGATTATTATTAGTGTACAGAATTGCTACTGATTTTTGCATGTTTATCTTATATCCTACCACTATACTGAACTCATTTATCAGCTCTAGAAGCTTTGTTGTAGATTTTTTCTGGACTTTATATGTACAGATGTCATCTGCAAATAGTGGAAGTTTTAGTTCTTCCTTTCCAATTTGGATGCTTTTTATTTATTTTTTATTTTATTATTATTTTTGCCTAAGTGCTCAAGCAAGTACTTCTAACACAATATTATATATAAGAGTGGTGATAGTGGGCATTCTTGTCTTGTTCCAGATCTTAGAGGGAAAGCCTTTAGCTCTTCACCCTTGAGTATGATGTTAGCTGTGGGTTTTTCAGATATACCTTTTTATCATATTGAGGAAGTTTCCTACTATCTGTTTGATTTCAGATGTCCTATCTTCAACATCACTAATTCTTTACTCTGCCTTTTCAAATCTACTGTTATGTGCTTCTAGTGTATTTTTCACTTCTTGCATTGTGTCTTTCATCATTATAAGATCTGTTATATTTTCATGTATTTTTCAATTTCTTCTGTATGTTCCTCCAGTGCCTTCATGATATCCTTTATCTCTTTCTTCATTTCATTGAGTTGATTAAGGATCTCTTCTGGCTTTTTAATTTGTTCATTAGACTGGGATATGAACTCCTGTTTCTTGGTATGGCTTATAATTTTTTGCTGATGTCTAAGCATCTGTTTATCTTGATGGGCATACTCAGTTTTTCTTTCTAGTCAAGCTTTTTATTTTTGTTTGTTTTCGTGTTAGGAGTCCTATTTATCACTTGGTTCCACTTATTCTATACCAGTAGTTCTTAATCAGGGGTCCACAGACCCCCAAGGGATTCAAGGAAAGATTTCAGGCGGTCCATGAACTTGACTTGAAAAAAAATCAACTTATCTTTATTTTCTTTGACCTCAAACTGAAATCTAGCATTTTCTTCACTATGAATGTATGCAATAAATTACAGTAGTATTCATTTCAAATCACATTACAGTTTTTGCATATCTCAGAGTCACTTATGCTCATTCATACTTCAAAATTACTGTAGTTGTTAGACCCGATGCTAGTTGATGTCATAAAACTACCTGCAACTACACTCTGAGAAGGAGTCATGGTTTTTACCTGACTAGCAAAGGGGTTCATGGAACAAAAAAGGTTAAGAATCCCTGTTCTATACCCTGTAGTTGCCTATGTTCAATGGAAAAGTATTAGATCCACAAAAAAGGAAAAAAGAAGAAGTGAAAAGAGGAAAAGAAAAGAAAAAAATAAAAAATAAGGAAGGAAAAAAGGAAGAAAAAAGAGACAGAAATATAAATAATAAGAGGAATAAAGAGTAAATAAGAATAAAATTTTAAAAGGTGAAAAAAGAAACAAGGTATAAAATAAAATTAAGTAAAAGAAATTAAAACAAAAGACCAGATATGTTAGAAGAGAAGGAACAAGCCAAAACAGGAAAATGCAGAAAGGAAGGAAGAAAATAAGGGGGAAAAATGAAAGAAAGAATAAAAAGGGGAAGGAAAGAGAAAAAGAAAAAGGTGGGTCAAATAATAATAAATAAAAGATAAAAGAGGAAAGAAAAAAGAGAAAAAAATAAAGAAGAGAAATGTGAAGAGAAAAAGCAAAAGAGAAAAACAGTAGAAGAAGGAATTAAAATAAAGGAAAGGAGAAGGAAAAAACAAACAACAATACAAAACAAAACAAAAGGAAACAAAAATCTGGGTCTCCCTCTCAGATGACCCAGACCAGGTAGGCTTCTTCTCTCAGGCTGTTTTGACCAATCCTCCAAAAAACAAACAAACAAAACAAACAAAAAAAACAAGACTCCCTCTCAAGCCACCAGTGACTCACTAGTCTACTCATCTCCAGCTGCTTGTACCTGCCAATCAATCACTCCATGGTTCACCTCTCAGCCAGTACCAGGCTAAAAAAAAAAGAAAAAAGGAACTAGGGAAAAAAAGAGGCAAAAACTAAAACCTCCGGTTAAGTTCCCTTAGCTATCCTAACAGTCCCTATAGCTTGCTCAAATCTCCCCTACCCTAAGCAGGCTGGGCACAGGCCTACCTGTGGGATTATTCCTCAGCAGCAATTGTCTTCTGCAGAACTGTGTGCATGGCTCCCCACCCCCAGGGCCAACAATGTGGTTTTCCTCTCTTCCTGGTCCATCTGGCATACTCTCTTTCTCTCCAGGGATGGCTGGGCAGCTCATCTTTTCCCTGATGCCCATTTGGGACCCCTCCATCTTCAGCCACCTTCTCCTATCACCCACAAGACATCCTAGCTTCCCTTATGCCTTACAAGCCTACTTACCTTCCCTCATTTTCTAGAGGAAGAATGCAGCCTGTCACTCCCTACTTCCTACACTTGGATCACCTGTAATAAGTTTTAACATAGGAAGTGTGAATCCTCCAACTTCATTGTTTTTTTTTTTCAAGGTATCATGAACTTTTCTTGGGCCACTTACACTTCCATATAAATTTGATGATTGGCTTTTCCATTTCTGCAAAGAAAGTTGTTGGAATTTTAATTAGGACTGCATTAGATCTGTAAATTGCTTTGCACAGGATTGGCATATTAACAATATTTAGTCTTCTGATCTTCTGATTCATGAACATGAATGTCCTTTCATTTATTTAGGTCTTCTTTGATTTCTTTTAGCAATGTTTTGCAGTTTTGGTGTATAAGACCTTTACGTACTTGGTGAGATTTATTCCTGTATATTTGATTCTTCTAGTTGCTAATGTGAATGGATTTTTAAAAAATTTCTGCTTCTGATTGTTCATTGCTTGTTATATTAGTCAGTCAAATGAGTGCTGATGCAAAGTACCAGAAATCTGTTGGCTTTTATACAGGGTATTTATTAGGGGTAATAGCTTACAGTTACAAAGCCCTAAAAGAGTCCAACTCAAGGTACCATAAGAACTACTTCTTCACCCAAAGTCTGTTGCTACATGTTGAAGCAAAATGGCAGGTGACATCTGCAAGGTTTCAGCCTTCCTCTTTCCTCTTAAGGTTCCCTGGGTCCAGCTTCTTCCAATATCAGCTGTATGCTGACATGTGCTCAGCTGCTCCGTTCTCTTCAGATCCATATATCAGGCAAAAGGCTCAGCTATCTCCGGGGCCCCAGGATCAAATTTCTCTCCTCTCCCGGGTCTATAGAGCTCTCTGTATTCCCATGTGTATACACGTAGATTCCCATCTACATGAGTGTCTGTTTAAATAGCACACCAAGGGGGCAGGGACTCAATCCTGAGTTGTCCTAATGACATGGTTGAAACAAAGCTCTAATCTTTATTTAATTAAGTAAATGTAAAATCTTTAAATAATACAATCAAAAGGTACCATGCCCAGAGGAACAGACCAGTTTACAAATATAACCTATATATATTTAGAATTCATTAAAAATCTCAAACTGCCACACTCCACCCTCTGAATTCCAAAAAAGAAATTACAAGATTAAAAAAACCTTAAATCCTTCCAGCTAGCAATGCTAAGTAAAAAATCATATTACAATCATTTTAGAGAGATACAGTTTGTCTTGGAGCAAAGTTACCTTGGTTGTAGACTTGTGAAAATTACAAAACAATTTATCTGCTTCCAATATACAAAGGATAAACATTATCATTACCATAAGGAGAATTTGGGAGGGAAACATGAGTCATGGTCCCCAACAATTCCGAAAACCCGCAGGACATGCTTCATTAGATTTCAAAGTCTGAGAGTCATTCTTAAGATGATGGTTTATTCTCATCCTTGGGCCCACCGTTTCCACAGGCCTGCCCAATGGCCATGTTCTTGGTTCCACCATCATCAAGCATCTGGTTGGCAAATGAGCTCCAGACCTCACCTTCCAAGAATGTTGGGGTGATGGTCACACTTTACCAATCACTGGGGTATAGTCTCAAATCCCTAAGTACAGTGGAGGTGGAGGCAACATTCTCCCTAAACTCTGATGTACACACCCAACCCTCTCATAGCAATGAGTTGGCATCCTAGCCTTTTTTAATCTATGGGGGACAGGACAACCCCTCTCAGACCTACAGGGTGTTGACCTCACTCTCCCCAACACTTGGGAAATGTGCTCCACCCTCTCTGTAGCCTAGGGTGGCAAAACTCTTCCTGTACAGTGGGCTGGAATATCCACTTTCTTCAACTGCTGGGGCAAACTCACCCTCTCTGTACACATGAATGGGGCTCCTCTTTTGGCCCAAAGAGATGTCTTAATTTCAGACCTCAGATTCCATGGTTATCTTCTTAAAGCCTTTTTCTCTTTCATATCTTCCCTCTATATCCCTTTTAGTCCAGGCTGACAGTGCTTTTGTTCATACACCTCTCACAAAATGCTTATTGGTTTAACATGCAGGAAGCAGTGGTCCAAGCCATCAGATAACAAGACTTTCCACAAGACTTTCTTAGACAATTGCATTTTCAATCCTGACTTACAAGTTCTAAGTTTAGTTATTTCTTAAATGGGACACTATCATCTGGGGGCTTGATTTCCAGGGGTTTGAATTTCCAGAATCAGTTTCTGGTTTCTTTGTCCCCAAGAATTCAGTTATCAGCTTATCTCTTTCCTCTAACATTTTGCTATAAGCTGCAAGGAGAAGCCAGGCTGCATTTTCCACATTTACTTTTAAAATCTCCTCAGCTAAATGTCCAAGCTCATAGGTTTCAAATTCTGTCTTCCATACAACATCAGAAGTCAGTCTTGTTAAGTTCGCTGTGACTTTAAAACATGGGTCATCTTTCCTCCAATTTCCAATAATAGTTTCATCATTTACTTCTAATGCCTCACCAAAAGTCTTTTTTAGGATCCATAATCCTACCAACAGTCTCTTCAAAGAAATCTAGGCCTCTTCTATCAAGCATCTCACAATTCCTCAAAAAATACCCCTTACCCATTTATAAAACTGTTCCAGCATTTTGGTAATTGTAAAAGTATGACCCCACTTCTGTATTAGTTAGCCAAAGGCTGCTGATGCAAAGTACCAGAATTCTGTTGGCTTTTATACAGAGCTTAAGAACTGTAAGAGCTTATAGTTACAAGGTCCTAAAGAGTACAACTCAAGGAACCATAAGAGCTACTTCCTCACCCAATATCTGTTGCCATGTGTTGAAGCAAGATGGCAGGTGACATGTGCAAGGGTTCAGTCTTCCTCTTTCCTCTTAAAGCTCCCTGGGCCCACCTTCTACTGATCTCAGCTGTAGGCTGGCATAGGGCTCAGCTGCTCTGTTCTCTTCAGATCAAACTATCAGGTGAAAGGCTCAGCTCTCTCTGGGGCACCAGGGGCAAAGTTCTCTTATCTCCCATGTCTATGGAGCTCTCTGTAGTCCCATGTGTATCTACTTCTGTGTGAGTTTCCACAGAGACTCTTTATTTAAATCAAGTAAACGTAAAGCCTTTCAATTTAATAAAATCAAAGGTTCTCATGCTCAGAGGAACAGACCAGTTTACAAATATTATTTATCTATCTATCTATCTATCTATCTATCTATCTATCTATCTATCTATCTATCTATCTATTTATCTATCTGCCTACCTACCTACCTACCTACCTATCTTTCTATATATCTATCTATCTCTATATTAAATTTGTAAATAATCTCAAACTGTCACACTTGTATATAGAAACACTACTGATTTTTTGAGTCTTGATCTTGTACCATGTCATTTTGCTAAATTCATTTATTAGTTCTAGGAGAATTGTGGATTTTTCAGGATTTTATATATATAGGATAATATCATGCACAAATAAAGAAAAGTTTACTTCTTCCTTTCCAGTATGAATCCCTTTTATTTCTTTTTCTTGCCACAATTCTCAGACAAGAAGTTCTAGTACAATTTTCAATAACAGTGGTTACATTAGACTTCCATGTCTTGCTATTGATCTTACAAGTAAAGCTTTCAGTCTTTCACCATTATATAGGATGTTAGCAGTGGACTTTTTATATCTTCCTGTATTAGTGAACTAAGAGGGGTGCTGATGCTAAGTACCAGAAATTTGTTGACTTTTATAAAGAGTATTTATTTTGGGTAGAAGCTTACAGTTACAAGTCCCTAAAGTGTCCAACTCAAGCTACTTCCTCACCAAAGTCTGTTGCCAATGTGTTGAAGCAAGATGGCAGATGACTTCTGCCTGGTCTCACCTTCCTTCTTCCTCTTAAGGCTCCGTGGGCCCAGCTTTTTCTGATATCAGCTGTAGGTTGGCATAGGGCTCCTCTCTCTTCCAGGAGCTTTAGCTGTTTAAGTTTTCTCCTTTCTGTTACATGGCAGGACTGAAATGACCAAGTTCTCTCTTCCATAACTTCTTCTGTGAGTCTTCTTTATTTAGTGTCTGTTTCTATTGGCCCACCAAGACAGTGGGGACTCAACCTTGAGTCATGCCCTACTGATGTGGTTGAATCAAAGCCCTAAACTTGATTTAATCAAGCAAACATAAAATCTTTGAATTTAATACAATTAAAGTGTATCATGCCCAGAAGAGTAGACCAGTTTGCATATATCTTTTTGGAATTTTAAATAATATCAAACTGCTACACTCCACCCTCTGAATTCCAAAAATTCATTATAATATTTTTAAAAAGCCTTAAATCAGTAACAATGCTAAGTACAAAATCATATCACAATTGGTTTAAAGAAATACAGTTTGCCTTGGTGCAAATTCTTCTCTGGCTGTAGACCTGTGAATCTTACAAAACAATTTATCTACTTCCAATATATAGAGGGACAGACATAGGATAAACATTTGCATTATCATAAGGAGAATTTGGGAGGGAAACATGAGTCACAGGTCCCCTAGAGTTCTGCAAACCTGCCGGGCATACTCATTAGATCTCAAAGTCTGAAAGTCATTCTTAAGATGATGGTTACTTCTCACCCTTGGGGCCTCATGGGCACCCACCCTTTCCACAGATTTACCCAATGGCCAGTTTTTTTGTTCCACCCTCATCATGCATCCAGGTGGCAAGTAAGCTCCAGACCTCATCCTCCAAGAACATAGGGGAGATGGCCACTCTTTCCCCAGTCTCTGGGGGTACAGTCTCAACCCACTTAGTACAGTTAGGTGGCAACAACACTCTGGTATACAGGCCTAACCTCAAAACAGTGAGTTTGCAACCTGGCCTTCCCTTATCTATGGGAGACAGGCCCAACTCTCTCAGAGCAATGGGGTGTCACCTCACACTCCTTGACCTGTGGGTTACAGGGCTATCCCTTTCAGAGCACTGAGGTATTGACCTCACTCTCCCAAAACTTTGGGGAGTGTTCTCCACCCTCCCTGTAGCCTGAGGCAGTGAAACTCTCCCCAAACAGTGGGCTGAGACATCTTCCCTCTTCAAATGTTGGGGCAAACTGACCCTCTCCATACACATGGGGGTGCAGGCTCTTGGCCTAAGGGGATGTCTTAGCTTCCATGGTTTTCCTCTTAAAGTTGTTTTCCCTGTCTTCTCTCCCTTCCATGTCCCTTTCAATCCAGGCTGAGAGTGGTTTTGTTCATACAGGACTCTCAAAAAGCTTGTTGGTTTAGTATGCAGAAAGCAGGGGTCCAAGCCATCAGACAGTAAGACTTTCCACAATTCTTTCCTGGATAACTGCATTTTCAATCCTGATTTACAAGTTCCAAGTTTAGTTAATTCCTCAAATGGAGTGCTATCATCTGGAGGTCTGATTTCCAGAGGTGTGAAATTTCTGCAATCAGTTTCTTGTTGCTTTGTGCCCAACAATTTTATTATTAGCTTCTCTCTTTCCTCTAACATTTTGCTATAAGCTGCAAGGAGAAGCCAGGCCGCATTTTCCACATTTAGTTTGGAAATCTCCTCAGCTAAATGTCCAAGTTCGTAGTTTTCAAATTCTGTCTTTCATATAACATCAGGAGTCAATCTTGCTAAGTTCTCTGTAACTTTAAAACATGGATTGCCTTTCCTCCAGTTACCAATAGTAGTTTCATCATTTCTGTCTAAGTCCTTATCAGAAATAACTTTAGGCTCTATATTCATAACAACAGTCTCTTCATAGCAATCTATGTCTTTTATACCAAGTATCTCACAATTCCTCCCAAAATGCCCCATACTCATTTATAAAACCATACCAGCATTTTTGGTAATTGCAAAAGCACAATCCCACTCCCAGTACCAAATTCTGTTTTATTCAGCTAAGAGGGGTGCTGATGCATAGTACCAGAAATCTGTTGGCTTTTATAAAAGGTACTTATTTTGGGTAGAAGCTTACAGTGACAAGGCCCTAAAGTGTCCAACTCGAGGTTACTTCCTTGCCAAAGTCTGTTGCCACATGTTGAAGCAAGAAGGCGGGTGACTTCTGCCTGGTCGCTCCTTCTTTCTTCCTCTTAAGGCTCCTGGGCCTAGCTTCTTCTGATATCAGCTGTAAGCTAGCATAAGACCACTCTCTCTTTCAGGGGCTTTAGCTATTTGAGCCTTCTCCTTTCTGTCACATGGTATAGCTGTCTGGGAATTTGATGTAATTATGAATTCCAAAAATATAATTGGATCATGCTTGTAAACTGATCTGTTAATCTGGGCATGGTTAAGTTATGATTAGGGCGTGAACTGGGCCACGTCAGTAGGGCATTGAGCCCCCACCCCTTGGTGGGTGGGGGAATCGAATATAAAGGCAAGGCAAAGGACAGAGGAAGCAGTTTTTGAGAAGCAGTTTTGATGTTGGAGAAAAGGCCCCAGAAGAAGAGAAGTGAGCCGTTTGCCTGATAGTCTACAGCTGACCTCATGGAGGAACCAGGAGAACTAAGCCCGGAGAGAAACACAGCCCCGGGAAGAGAGGAACACAAGAAGCCTGAAGCCTGGCAAACATCGGCAGTTGTCTTGCTCCAACACGTGGCAATGAACTTTGGTGAGAAGAAAATTAACACTTTATGGCCTGGTATCTGTGGACTTCTACCCCAAATAAATACCCTTTATAAAGACCAACCCATTTTTGATATTTCACATTAGCACCCATTTGGCTGACTAATACACATGGCAAGACTGAAATGCCCAAGTTCTCTCCTTTTCTGTGTGTCTATCTTAAATGAGTGTCTGTTTCTATCAGATCACCAAGGGGATGGGGACTCAACCCTGAGTCATGCCCATACTGACATGGTTGAATCAAAGCCCTAATCCTTATTTAATCAAGTAAATGTAAAACCTTTGAATGTAGTACAATCAAAGGGTATCATGCCCAGAGGAGCAGACCAGTTTACAACATAATCCATATCTCTTTTCAAAATTCATAAATAATATCAAACTGATACACTGCCCTTCTTCATGTTAAGGATATTTCCTGCTATTCCTAGTGTTGTAAGTATTTATATCAAGATGGGGTGCTGGATTTTGTCAAATGCCTCTTCCCAATTCAGATGATCATGTGAGTATTTTCTTCATTCTGTTCATGTGGCGTATTTCATTGGTTGATTTTCTTATGTTGAACCAAGCTTGCAGAGCAGAGATAAAACCTACTTGATAATGGCATATAATTCTTTTAATATGATCTTCGATTTGGTTTGCTACTGTTTTGTAAAGGAGTTTTGCATCTTTATTCATAAAAAATATTGGTCTATAGTTTTCTTTTCTGTAGTATCTTTATCTGGCTTTGGTATGAAGGTCATGTTGGTATTGTATAATGAATGAGGGAGTTTTCCCTTCTCTTCAATTTTTTTGGAAGAGTTTGTGCAGAATTGGAGTTAAGGCTTCTTGGAATGTTTTGTAGAATTTCTTGTGGAGCCATCTTGTCCTGGGCTTTTCTCTTTGGTAAGTTTTTGATTTCTGATTCAATCTCTTTACTAGTCACTGGATTGTAAAGACCTTCTATTTCTTATTGAATCAATGTAGTTAGTTTGTGTGTTTCTAAGAATTTGTCCATTTAATCTAGGTTATCTAATTTATTGACACATATTTGTTTATAATTTCCTCTTATAGCCCTTTTTATATCAGCAGGGTTGGTAGTAATGTTCCCCTTTTAATTTCTGATTTTAGTTATTTGTATCCTCTCTTTTTTTCTTTGACAGTCTTGCTAAAGTTTTGTCCATTTTTTATTTTTTCAAAGAACCAACTTTTGGTTTTGTTGATTCATTCTATTGTTTTTTTGTTTTCTATTTCATTTATCTCCACTCTAATGTTTGTTGCTTCCTTTTCGTTCTAATTGCTTTGGGTTTATAGTGCTCTTATTTTTCTAGTTCTTCCAGTTTTGAGGTTTTGTCTCTGATTTGCAGTAGTTTTCCCTTTTTAATGTATAAATTTAGGCCTATAAATTTCCCTCTCAGCACTACCTTCACTGCAAACCATAGGTTCTGTTATGTTGTGTTTTCATTTTCATTTGCCTCAAGATACTTCCTTATTTTATTTATGATTTTCTCTTTAACCTATTGGCTATTTAAAAGTATATAATTTAATTTCCACATATATATTAATTTTCCATTTCTCCCTCTGTTACTGATTTCTATTACTGATTTCTAGCTTCATTCCATTGTGGTGAGAGAGTATATATTGGATGATATCAATGCTTTTAATTTATTGAAATATGTTTCATGACCTAATATGTGGACTATCTTTGAGAATGAGCCATGTGTTCTGCAGAAGAATGTATATTCTGTTTTTGTTTGGTGAAGATTCTCTATTTTTTTGTTAGGTCTATTTTAGTTCAGAGTAAGTTCAAGTCTTAAACTTCCCTATTGATCTTCTGACTAGATGTTCTATCCATTATTGAGATTGGTGCATTAAAGTCTTCTATTATTAATGTTTAACTGTCAATTTCTCTCTTCTAATCTGTCAATATTTGCTTCATATACTTTAGGCTCTTTTGTTATGTGTGTATATAAATATATAATTGCTAAATGTTCTTATTGACTTGTCCTTGTCACCAGTATATAATGACCATTTTGTCCCGTTAATGTTTTTCACTATTGTATATTTTATCTAGTATTAGTATTGCTACCACAGCTGTCTTTTGCTTTTTTATCCATTCTGTCAACCTCTACCTTTTCTATTTACATTTAAACTCACTACTGATAATACAGGACTTTCTTCTGCCATTTTGTTATTTAACCTTTGTAGCTTTATACCTTTTTTCCCCCTCACTTCCATTAGTGCTTACTATTATATTTATTTGATTTTTTTGTTCTACCATATTGAGTGACTTCTCATTTTTATCTGAATATATTTTTCATCTATCTTCCTTGCGGTTTACATGGGGTCAAATTTAACATTCTAAATATATAATAATTATATTTAACTTCAATAGCATGCAAATATACTTTTCCTATACCCATCAGTCCTTTCACCTTTTATGTCCTTGTTACCACTTACATCTTTGTGCATTGTATGTTCCAAACCATAGATTTATCATTAATTTCTATGCATTTGCATCTTATCACCTGCAGGAAGTAAGAAGTAGAGTTAAATAGTAAACAATACACTACAATAATACTAGCATTTATAATTACCCAAATGGTTCCCTTTAACAGATCTTATTTCTTTATGCCATTTTGAACCACTAGCTAGTGCCCTTTAATTTTAGTCTGAGGAACTCCCTTTGACATTGTTTCTTAGGCTGGTCTATTGGTAATGAGCTCCCTCATCTTTTGTTTATCTGAGAATGTTTTAATGTCTCCCTCACTTTAGAAAGATTCTCACTGGATATAACATTCTTGGCTGACTGTTGTTTTTATATTCAGCACTTTAAGTATTTCAACCCAATGTCTTCTTGCCTCCATGGTTTCCAATAAGAAATCAACACTCAATATAATTGGGACTCCCTAGTGTGTAAAGCTTTCTTTTTCTCTTGTGGCTTTCAGAATTCTCTCCTTTTCCTTTGTATTCGATAGTATGATCAATATGTGATGGGATATACTTTTCTTATGTTTATCCTGTTTGGTGGTCTATGTGCTTCTTGTATGTGCATATCCATGTCTTTTGCTAAGTTTGGGAAAATCTCTGTCATTATTTCTTTAAGCATTCCATCTGCTCCTTTCACTTTTACTTCTCCTTCTGGAACTGTCATAATGCCTATTTTGGTGCACTTGATGGTGTCCCACAACTGTCTTAGGCTAGTTTCACATTTAATATTTCTTATTTCTTTCTGATACTCAACCTAACTCAAGTGTCTGCTTCATTCTGCTTTTGAAACCCTCCCTGTGGATTTTTCATGTCAGTTATTGTGGTCTTCAGCTCCAGTAGTTTTGTCTGATTCTTTTTTAAATTTTTTATTTCTACTTAGACTTTCACAAAGATCATTCATTTTTTCCCCTAATATCCTTTAATTCTTTCTCTGTATTTTCCTTCATCTCTTTGAGCATTTTTTAAGATCATTTTTTAAATGCTTTGTTCAGTATATCCAATTCTGGTCTTCTTCACTGGTGTTTCTTGCTTTTTTTCCCTCTTTCTTTGGATGGGCCATCATTTCCTGTTTCTTCATTTGCCTTGTACTCTTGTTGCACACAGTGCATTTTATAATTTTAAAATGTTAATTCTGATGTTTATTCTCTGAGATGTTTGTTTTTTTGGTTTTGTAACTAGCTGGTTATAAGACAGAGATTCTCTTGATCACCAGCTTTCCTATCAGGAATGTCTGCCCAAGGTCAATGCAGCGTACAGGGTTTTTCCTGTCTTTCTAAGCCTTTGTCTTGTCCTTGACATTTGTTTATTAGTTGTTTTGGATTTCCACTCTGTTTCCCAGTAGACAGAGCTCCCTCTCCTGCCCCTGACTATCTAAACTGTATAGTTTTTCCACCCCTTTTATTGTCTCAAGCTGATTTTTCCTGAAGAGCAAATTCTGGGAGAGGGCAATGCCAGAGAGGAGTTTCCCAAGTTGATCTTTCCCTGTCAAAACAGGGAGAGGAACCTGAGAAGAGGCTTGGATTGGCTCTTTGCAAGGGTGTCTGAAAGTTGCCAAGAGCTTCTCAATTGGTTTTACAAAGCTGAGATTTCCTGGCTTGCCCAGCAAATACAGACCTTCAACTAAGAGTCCCCCACAGCCCTGAGGAGGCACAGTATCTTTATGTCTCCACTGCCACTACCCTGTCTGGTGAGGGCTGCTGCTGCCTTTGCAGCAGTTTGAAAGAATTGTTCCCTCAGACCCTTAGCAATCCAAATTCACTAATCAAAATTTATGACCAGGAAGGAAGGGGCTTTTTTTTAAAGGAGGCACTGGGAATTAAACTTGGGAGCTTGTATATGCAAAGCAGCTGCTCAACCACTGAAATACAGTTGCTCTGCATGGGAAGAAGGTTTTCATGTCCCTTTCTGTCACCAGCAAACTAGCAAGGATCTGAATCCCAGATGGCCTGTCATGAGATTGGTGGATGGGTGCTGGTAGCTACCTGAAAGAGAGAAATTGACTGTTCTTTACTGCAAGTTATCAGTCTCTTCCTCCCATTCTTCCCTGAATGCTTTACATTGCTCTTCTGGCCTCTGGAGTTTCAAAATAGTTGGTGTAGACAGTTCCTGCTTGTTTAATAGTTATTTTGGTAGAAAGACTGAGTCCTAGAGTTTCCTACTCCACAATCTACCCATTTCTCATTGATTTTTGGAAAATAATTTAAGCCAATATAGAATTCTAAGTTGTTGGCATTTTATTTCTTCAATGCTTGAAATATTTTACTCTATCTCTTCTTGCTTGAATGGTTTATGATTAGAAGCTTGCTCTAATTTTTGTTTTTGTTCCTCTCAAAATTAGGTATATTTTTCCTTCTGGATTCTTTCAAGATTTTATCACAGTCTTTGGTTTTCTACATATTGTATATGCTATGCCTCGGTGTGGACCATTTTTAGTATTGGTCCTACGTGGTATTCTCTGAGCTTCCTGTATGTGTGATCTTGTTTCTGTTATTAATATTGGAATATTTTCGGACCCTATTGCTCCAAATATTTCTTCTGCTTTGTTCTGTCTTTCTTCTACTTATTACAATGACAAATATGTTATATCTTTTGTGATAGTCCCACTGTTCTGGAATATTCTGTTGTTTATTTTTCTTCATTCTTTTTTCTGCTTATATTTCAGATGTGGGAGTTTCTATTACCCTATATTCAAGCTCATTGATTCTTTCCTTGAAAAGGTCCAGCCTGCTGTCAAGACCATGCAAAGCCATTCTCCATGTCTATTACAGTATTTTTTATTTCTAGAAATCCTTTTTGATTCTTTTTTAGTTTCTACGTATTTCATTTCATTACCCCTCTGTTCTTGCACATTGTATGCTTTTCCTATTAGAGTCTTGAATATTTTAATCATAATTATTTTCAGTTCCTTTTCTGATAATTCTAAAATCTGTGTCATATCTGTTTCTCATGGTTCCTCTGTTTCTTCAAACCATTTTGTTTCTTGAATTTTGGCATGTCTTGTAATGTTTTAAGAAAAGATAGGCATTTTGAACTGATAAATACATATTTTGCTAACCAGGCTTTTAGCATAATGATTTATTTTCATCTTGGGGGGAGATATACTGTGTTTAATGCTTGTTGTAGATGTAGATTTCAGAAGCTTCAAATTCCTGTAATATCCTATTTTTTGTCTCCCCTGATGTCTTTGGTTTTCCTTAAGATAACCTTCTTATATAGAGTTCTTGACTTATAACTTTTTCAGCTGTAACCAACTGCTATTACACTGGAGCCCTGTTGATATGATGATAAGCTATAGGAGAGGAGGAGTATTCACAGTCTTATGACTAGTTTTGAGTGTTTTAGTAGGCCTTCACAAGTGTTTCTCTAGGGGTAAAGCTTTTTTTTTTTTAATCCCTTTAGGTGAGACAGGAAGCTTAGAGTGGCTAAAGTGGGATGCATGTCTTCCCTCAAGGTAGGATAAGGCTCTGGTAAGGTCTTTTTCCCTGGAGAGTAGGACTTAATTATGGAGAATATTCAAGGCTAATTTTACAATGATTACTCTACCCCTCCCTCTGGCAGAGCCAGGAGGGGATATTTCTTGGATCTTCACAGTGATAACCTGGTGGAGATAAAACAGCAAAAATGTGGGTAGCTAAGATAGCTTCTCACAGAAGTTTCTTGTTCTCATGCTAGTCTACTTTCAGCCTCCAGAAATTCATCACAGTTACAATTTAACTGTTACGACCACTTTGTGGCTCTGGCAGCTTCTATTTCAGGTAAGCAGATCTCATCTGGACTCAAGATTCACCTGCCTCTATAGATTTCCAGATGGTAGTTTCCCCTGCCCCCTCAGTTCACTTGTGAGTCCAAGAAAAATCATTGATTTCAAAATTATTCAGTTTTTCTTTTTGTAAGGACAGGAATTATGGCTTCTAAACTCTTTACATGTCAATACTGAAACTGGAAATCCCCTCTTCTTATTTTGGATGACATGAATATTTTCTTCATTATGCAGTCTTATTTGCAGTTACTGAACTAATGGGTCAGTTACTGCCTCCCAAATATTCTCTTGGTTTCCCCAAATAAGGTCATGTACAGTCATAGCATTTACCTTATGCTGCATCTGGTCATAATAAAACCAGTATGGATTTTATCAAAAGAGTATTCCAGCCATGATTATGGGAAGTTGTTATAACAGTTAATCCTTTCTGCCAAATTTCTGCTTTCACTCACTACAGCAGAGTTCTGCCATCTGGAAATGCCTGCTTACAAATTTTGCAGTTATTTGAGGATCAGTCATTGGCCCAAATAATCTCTTCCTTCCAGCAGTAACTAAAGTATCTAAAATAAACACATATGCCCTTAATAGTTAATTCTGAGTCTATCATTCACCAGGCTCTGTAGGTATTTTCTGTAAAATTTCCTAATTGTTTTAACAGAATAATTTTTATATTCAGTAATTCTCTGAAAAAATTTTATTTATTTATTTATTTATTTATTTAACTTTATTTTGTACATTTAAAATTAAAAAATGAGCCAAAGACTTGAATAGACATTTCTCCAAAGAAGAAATACAAATGGCAAAAAAACACATGAAGAAATGCTCAACATCACTCATGATTAGGGAAATGCAAATCAAAACTACAATGAGATATCATTTCACACCTATCAGAATGGCCACTATTAAAAAGATAGAGAACTACAAGTGTTGGAGAGGATGTGGAGAGATAGGAACACTTCTTCACTGTTGGTGGGAATGCAGGATGGTACAACCACTATGGAGGACTGTTTGGCAGTTCCTAAAGAAGTTGAATATAGACTTGCCATGTGACCCTGCAATACCACTACTGGGTATATACCCAGAAGAACTGAGAGCAGTGACATGAACAGACATCTGCACACCGATGTTCATAGCCACATTATTCACCATTGCCAAAAGCTGGAAACAACCCAGGTGTCCATCAACAGATGAATGGATAAACAAACTGTGGTCTATTCACATGATGGAATATTATGCAGCTGTAAGAAGAAATGAAGTCATAAAGCATATGTCAACATGGCTGAACCTGGAGGACATTATGTTGAGTGAAGCAAGCCAGACACAAAAGGACAAATACTGTATGAATGCATTACTATGAACCAAATATATTGTGTAATATATTTTTTGATTAAAAAAATATCCTCTGAATTTGACCTTTAACTACCAATATCATTTTCAAATAATCAGGGGTCTTAATTGAGTCTCTTCACAAGTAAGCATAATATTTCTTCATGAATTTAAGGGGACTTTCCAGGGACAGGATAAATGAGTTTTATTGCTTTTCACCCATTACTATCTCCTCTCCTTTTAGAGTCCTTATTTTCACCAGGGCTGTTAAAAAACAGAGAATACAAATTTTCAATCATTTCCCTAAGGCCTGCCTCTCTTAGTCTATAGATCTGGGTAGTTACTCCAGGTCTAAGTATAATTCCTCTAAATTTCAATAATTAGATTTAGTTTTATAATCTGCCTCAAAGATTTTGCCACTTCATACCATGGAATCTCATCCTGTCTGTTCACCTCCCTTTTTATTCTTGTGAAAAAGCCACTTAGCCATTATCATCTGAGACAATGTTTGTTAGTCAGTTTTCTTTAGGGAACCAACTTACAGGAGATATCTGTAAATATTATGATATTTTATAAAATTATTTCATACAACCGTGAGGATGCACAAGTCCAATTCCATAAGGCAGTTTGCAAGCCAGGGACTTCAGTGAAGGTCCTTGATGAATTCCCCAGGAAACACTGGCTTTCTGAAGTAGTGATGGCAATTCTCTCACCCTGAACTTTGGAATCATTTCTCTTTTTAAAGCCTTCAGCTGATTGGATGAAACATCACTCATTGCTGACAGCAATTGCCTCAGTTGATTATAGATGTAATTAATCATAAATGCAATCAAAGCCCTTATTTTACAATTAGTCCAGTGCTTGCATGACCAAACAACTGGGCGCCATTATCTGGCCAAGTTGACACATTAGCATAACCATCACAGTCTACCAATTGTCAAACTGGCAGCTATACAAGCCACCTTAAATCATATGAAATCTCTAAATAAATCTATAACAAATAAATCAATATATATATATTTCACCTAACAATAACCAACTGTCCTGACTACAACCAGAAATGCACTAAATCTCTCCAGAATAAGGGGCAAATCCTTGGGTAATAATCACTCTTAAACTTGACATCCTTAATTACTATGACATGAAACTAACCCAACTTATATCATATAATAAAGGGAAAAGATAGGAAAGGAAAGAAAGACACTCACTTCATGTACATATACAAACATACTCATAACAAAACAAGGAAGAAATATGCATGACATTATAGTCCTCATTTCTGTACTGGTCACGTGGTCAAAGTTCATATTTATCATTACCTTTTTCCACTACCCATTCCATATTCCCTTTACACTCAATAAGCACCTCAAGTGGCTGTGTTTCTTGGCCGGGTGTGATGACCCAAACCTTCATTCCTGAAGATCCTGGGCATTGTTTATCCTGCTTCGATTGGGTTGTTACAGTTTTCTATTGACTTTAATCACAGGGAATGGTAGTATTAAGAGACACCCCAGGGGATCTCCTGTATTCCAGGCAAATATTTCTTTTCCTCCATTCTGTATTTGCAGTCCTATTTCCCCTTCATAGTCAGGATCAATCAATCACTGAAGCCAGTATAGAAGCAGTAAGTCCCATCTTATCCTGCAAAGGCATGAGGAAACCAAAGTGGCCAGGTGGCAGTCTTAACTTCAAGTTCAATGGAATCTTTGTTGTGTTTCCTGGTGAAAGCACTCCTCCTTTCAGAACTAAGACCTGTAGACTAGCATAGCTTAAGGTTGAAGGGACGGTAAGCAAAAATTTTCCTAGTGGAACACTAGGGATAATAATGATTAATGTCACTCATATTTTCACCCATTGATCCCTGGACCCATGAATTCTGGCTTTGGGAAAAACAATATAGTGGATGATGATATAGAGCATACACTGACCCCTTGGGGGACATTGCCTCAGCCCTGCAATATATTGCCACCTAGTTGGCACCATAATTGAGTTTCAATGTCCCCATTGCCATAATCAACCTATATGTCCCATTTCCAATCCTCAGGAGTCCACTCCTTTCTAACTGATACCCTCACTTTAACAGCTTATACCCTGAAAGGTTGAGATTTTAGTTTCCATTGCAACTCTGCTACTTGCACAGTGAGACTCTGGACCTCGTTTTCAGAGATCTTAAGTATGTGACTGCACAAAGCAAGATTTTCTCTCAAAGCAAACACAGAATCTTTCACATCATTCGTGTAGCACATAAATTGCAAATTTGAAGCCTTCAGCTCATCCCTTCCTTTTGTAACTGTATCCAGTGTATTTAGGAACACCCAGCCAACATCATTATACCTTTTAACTCCACAGAACTCTGTTAAGGTATTAAAAACACTCTCACCCAGAGCTTTGCTCCTGATAAGCATGGAAGTAGTCATATCCAGGTGTGATATTTTGAGCATCTCTATTGTCAACTCATTTCATAGAATGTTGGTGGCTTCTTGATTATTGAATATAAGAGTCATCAGTGCCAGTGAATCTAATCAGAATAAAGAGTTTATTGTCAAAATCCCAGAACCAATTCAGAAGTCCCATTTTTAAGATTCCGTTTCTCCAGAACCACTCCTGGTACCAAGCTGTATTAGTTAGGGTTCTCTAGGGAATAGAACCTACAGGAGATACCTGTAAATATTATGAGATTTTATAAAATTGTGTCATGTGATTGTGGGGATGCACAAGTCCAAATTCCTAGGGCAAGCTGCAAGCCAGGGACTATGATGAAGGTCCTCCATGAGTTCCCCAAGAGACACTGGCTATCGTAGAAAAGGACATTCTCTCTCGCTGAATTCAGAAATCATTTTTCATTTTAAGGCCTTCAACTGACTGGATGAGTCATCATTCATTGCTGACAGCAGCCTCCTCAGTTGATTGTAGATGTATTTAGTCATAGATGCAATTAAAGTGCATGAAATGCCCTTGCATTACATTTAGCCCCATGCTTGCTTGACCAAACAACTGGGCACATTTACCTGGATAAAATGACACATTAACCTAACCATCACACAATCTAAGGTCACACAGTATTGAAATAACAAAGTATTGTATTGTTAAATCAGATTCACATAAATTAGATATCTTACCCAATTTAAAGCTTTACTAATACTTTAAAAGATGGCTATGCAGGGCATAGACAAAGCTTGAAGAGGTTCTGATTGACAGCATAGTTCTCTAGATCTTCTCTAAGTAATATATATGGCTACATTATTTACACAGAAGAGGTTGATTTTTATCATGAAACATTTCCATTCTAGAATAAGTTACATAATTTATATGGCATTTTCCAGGGAGTAATTCTCTATAAATCTACAGACCTCAGATTTTTTACCTGGGTAAAATTTTTTTAAAAGCATATCTTGCTAAAACAGTTCTGTAAAATCTGGGTTGTTTAATACTATAGACACTAGTCTTATGTAACAACTAAATTTAAATAATTAAAATGAAATAAAATAAAAATTCAGTTCCTCTGCTACATTAGCCACATAAGGCTTTTAAAATTGAAATTGAATAGTATTAAATTTTAAATGAAATAGTATTAGAAAATTCATCTCCTTAGTTTCAGTAGCCATATTTTACGTGCTCAATAACCACATGAGGGTAGTAACTGCAATATATGATAGCACAGATATAGAATATTTCCATCATAACCAAAATTCTATTGGACATACCTGACACAGATAAGGACTCTCCCAGGAGATTTTTCATTAGCTTGTTTAGAAAGAGATTTGACTGAGTTAGTGTTTTCTTTCCCCTGGGCATCCCCTTGGAAGCAGGAAATAATAGATTCCCAATCTGTTTCTTCCTGGAAAATTATATAAAATGCCACTGGGATTTTGGAATCAAACCAGGCTCTTCTTAGCAAATGATTCTCCCTTAAGAAGCAGTTCCTTGCTTTCTATTTGACCCTAGTAGAAAACTAATGCTTTACTCTGAGACACCATTCAACATAGGATGGCCACTCTGAACTAAACATTACCTGATTCACAATGCCAAGAAGTCTTGCATCATTCCATTCAGCCAAGTGTAAGGTATATATGCGATATTGATTTTGAGCAGGTTCTAAAAGTACAAGAAAGTTTTTTACAAGTAGCTCCCAGTCTCATTTTACTTACTTCTGCTTCAGTAACATCCCTTGTTTAACCCATGATTATAGTTTCATAAGGACTTCACTAGGACTTTGTCAAGATGTGTATTGGCTAGCTATTGCCACAATAATGATGCACATCAAATACTCCAAGATTCAGTGGACTGAAAAAATAAAATTTATTATTGCACACAAATCTACAGGTAAGGTGAGACTCAGCTGATTTAGTCCAGGCTAAGTTAGGTGGATCCGTTTCTTCCACTGCAAGTCAGGTGGAGCACTTCATTGTTGAGCTACATTGTCCAAGGCTGCTCTATTAATGTGTCTTTCATACTCCTGGGGCCAGAAGTTAATCCAAGTCATGTCCTTCCTGTGATGATGATAGAGATTCAATAGGGTAAGTGGAATTATACAAGGCCTTGGATCAGAACAAGTGTGTTGTCACTTTGGTTTAATTTCAAATGGACAAGGTTACATGGTCATTCCAGAGTAAAGGAATGGGGAATCACACTTTGCCCCCTTAGTCGAAGGAAATGAAAAGTAACATGGCAAAGAGTATGGATTCAGAAAGCAGTGAAGGATTAGGAATAAAAATTCAGTCTGCTACACTGAGGAAGAAAATATTCAGGTAGGTTGGCACGTGTCACAAGGGAGTACCATTATAACCCCATTCAAAGTGTTTCTAAAGGAGATGGGCAAGGGACTCTTCTCAGAGGATAGAACTTTAAGCAGAACTTGCAGCTATTCACTTTGCATGGAAAGATTGATTGCTAGAAGTATTAATCTTCACTCATTTATGAGCATAAGTTCATAGTTTGGCTTTATGGACAGATACTTGGAGGAAACATGTTTGTGGGATTGGTGACAAGAACAAGCTGTGCCTATGGATCTTTTGGAACGAGCCCATAGTGTGAAAATCTGTGTAATGGTTGAATGCTCACAACAAGGAGCACTCACTAGGTAAATGAAAGGATCTGCCCTGTGGCAGACTGTCCTCTTCTTTCTCTAGCTTCCATGCCTACTCAATGAGCTCATACAAAAAGAGTAAATAGTGGCAGTAGTGATTTATACATGGACCTTATAGGATCTTCTCTTTATCAAAAGTGATCTCAGGACTTACCATAACTGATTGTTCAATCTCTCAACTAGCAGCTCGAATCAGTATTGTCCCCTGATACAGCACTGTAGCATGGAGAAACCAATCAACTACCTGATGCCAATAGAGCAGCAGGAAAAGAAAGGAGTTCATATGTAGATGGGAGATTTATCTAGGCAATCACAGTGAAGTGGGGTTTCTGCTACACATTGGAAACATGAAGGGGGAACTCCTACTATTTCTATGCTTAATGTTAAAACCCATAAAGGCAATATCAAAATAATATAGGTATATCATCCTGGATTCAGAAATATCCGAAATATAGTTTAGGTCAGCCCATCAGAAAAATAATCCAGTTCATCTAAGTTTCTGAATGAGGATAAAGAATACATGAAATATGTTTAAAGAAAAAAGTTATAAATGCAAACACTGTCTTTCAAGTTGTAGAAACAAATTAACACTATTTCAGATAATGCTATAAAGGAACAAAGTGAACAAGAAAGTCCAGTGTGATTGAGCCACATGCACCCTATAATCTCAAAAACATTATGACAAAAGAGTGATTCTATAACTTCAAGTGTACAGGCACCAGGAATATCTAAAAGATGAACTGAGATAAAGAGTGATAATCAAAGGAGACAATGGCAAGTCACTCACCCTCTGCAATGTCAGATTAGTCCTTTTCACTTCTTATCTCCTGCAGTGAACAACAACTTGATAGGTGAATTGGTGTCCCAATTTTCCCATAAGTGTAATGTGAGAGATAAAAATAAGATTGGCTCTGACCCGCAGCTTCTCTGAACTGAAAAAAATGAACATTCAAATACCCTGTGTTTTACCCAGAGAAAGACAAAGTAAAAAAATGCAGATATGTCCATGTAAAGAGATAGTCAGTTAATATCACTTCCCCTATCCCTCTTATAATCATAAGTAAGGTTTACCTACAGTAAGTACTCAAAAATCACTTTATAGTTCAATTTTCTACAAAAGGTGCTAGGAAGTGTGTATACTAAGTAAGTATACATCTCTTATGACAAGTCATTCAGTTAAAAATCAAGAGTCTGTTTTATACCTAAAAATATTTTAATAGAAATTTAATGTAGAAATTACATATAGAATTAAAGAAGTGAAATGAATATGAAAAAATAGCTTGTAAATAATGAGAATGATTTCAAAAGCTTTCTTTAATCTATCAAAGTCAGCCAAACTAATGGATAATTGGCAAATTGATAAGATTAAACATTAAACTTCTTTACATATTTGATTAAATATTTTGTGTAATAAAACAAAATCTTACCCTATTACAAAAGACATACATAATAAGGCCTTAATTACATAAAGATTAGGCAGTAAAAAATGTGTTTTTGTAATTTTGAACTACTAAGTGAGAAGAAATTTCTCTAAACATGAATGGAATTAACTCAGAAGATAGGAATAAAATGACTTTAATTAAACCAAAACAAGAGCTAGAAAATAAATTCATAAAACAAACACAAAAAGCATCCATCATATGGATCATAGGTACAGAAGAGGACTGAATAAAAAATAAATAGAATGTTGGTGATTGAAGATTTGAGACTCTTCCAAAAACTTTCCTCTAAATCAGTAAAAATATAAATTTTAAAAAGTCATTAAAAATGACTTTTTAATAAGTCATTTATATAAGTAGGTTTATACCCTGAACATTTCATCACACTACCTTTTAATGAGTTATTATAAGATATGGGCAGTAGCACAAATAACCAGAATATTGTTACATGAAACAAGTGTTATCATTGTTTTTCAAATAACTGTGATCCTTTTATTTCAAATCACTGTCTATGATTTGCTTAATTTGATACTTCTAATTATTTTGTAAGGTAAGATAAAAATAATACCAGGAGAATGGGAGCTGATGCATAATGTATGTGGAATTTTTAACACGGTTTATTATAAATGTATGGAAATGAATAGAGTTGATATTAATACATTATAGTGAGTATAACTAACACTGCTGATCTATAAATGTGGTTGTGACTGAAAGGGAAATTCAATGGATGCAATATTTCTATTGAACGGAAGCTAAAGAATAATCTAGGGACTTGTATTGCATAGTGATTTTGGTGGTGGATGAAGATTGTGGTTAATAGCATAGGAATGTTCTTCTTTTACAAAGTGTTAAGAATATAGTGATACTCAAGAAAATTACAACTAATATAATTTATGGATGATTGTTAGCAATAATATTGTAATATTTTTGCAGCAATGGCAAAGAAGATATTACATCAATTCTAAGGGACAAGAATATGGCGGGTAAAAGGATGTATGGGATTTTTCCTCTTTGTAGTAATGAAAACATTTCTAAAATTGACTGAGGTGATGACAGCACAACTCTGTGATGAATATGAGAGCCTCTGAGTGTACACTTTAAATGGATTTTACAAAGCATGGGACTGTATAACACAATGAATCTTGTGGTAGAAAATGGACTGTGGTTAGCAGAATAAATACTAAAACATTACCTCAGGAACTATAAAAAGCATATAATACTAATACAGTGTGTTGATAACTGTGAGTTGGGGGAAAAATACACCAGATGTAAGATATTGGCTATAGTTAGTAGTAACGTTTTGATGATGCTCTTTCATAGTTTGTAACAATTGTTTCACAACAGTGCAAGGTGTTGGTGGTGGGGTAATATATGGGAGCCCTGTATGATGATGTGCATGTTTGTTTTATAAGTTCACAACTTTTACTATACACTTATTGTTTATGGCTGTTGATGTATGAATGATAAACTTCAATTTAAAAAAGATTTAAAAATTTAAAAAATACCTGGATATTACATATTAGAAGAATGAAAATCTGCAAACCTAAACAGATGTTCACCAATGCACAGGACTATACATTCTGTAAAACCCTGCCACTCTTCTCTTAAAAATCTTGTTTAAACTTAATTGAGTGATTGATTAATTAATGATGCTCCCACAAACATGACTATATAAACGATTTGAGTTTTTAATTTATTCTATATCAACAGTCTTCTAAATCTCAATGCAAATTTTAAACTGAAATAGTCTTACCAGACATACCATCTGATATCTTTTTAAAATAAAATCATATCCTCCCAAGAAAACAAGGTCATTAAATCAGAAACTTCAGGGCTCCCTAAAATTATGATTAGCCAAATAAAAACTCATGAAACACCTAGGAAAAAAAACTGTTATTTACAAAAATAAACAAAAACAACAAACAGTATTCAAATATTAAGATTATCAGAAAATGTCATTAAATATTCTTAATTATACAATTAATATACTCAAGATAAGTAAAGAAAAAGACTTGTTGAATCAAATATGTGTAAAAACAGAAAACTTTAAAAATCAAGTATCAACTCTGAAAAGTAACCAGGTAAAAGTTTTTGGATTACAAATTGTAACCATGGAAATGTAAAATTCAATGGAAGTGCTAACTTGCAGATTTTACATTAACGAAGATAAAATTAGTAAACAGGAAGCTAGATCTTAAAAGTATAACTCAATATGCCTAAGAGGAAACAAAGAAATAGTCATGTTAAGGGACACAGAAGGTAATATGAATAATATCAGACATCTCATCAGAGGTTAGATGAATAGAATGATAGGATGGAAGAAATGCCAAGAAATAATGGCTGACAATTAGTGAAGATTAATCAAAGATATGAACCCTCAGATTCAGGACACAGAAGAATATCAAACAGAATAAACTCAAATGAGTCTATACCTAGATACATTTTTGTGAATCATCAAGACCTAAAAATCAAAGGGAAAATCTTAAACGAAACTGAGCCGGAAATATCTAAAATGAAACTTGAATCAGAATGAAAACAGAATTATCAACAACAAACCATGATTAATTAGACAACAAATAATATCTTCAGGGGGAAAATAATTGTCAATTTAGTATGGAGGACAAAATTAAGTTGTCAGTCATAAAAAAGCCAGGATAGGGGAGGGAAAGGGAAGAACAGGTGTAACATGGGGCATTTTGGGGACATTGGAATTGTTCTGCATGACATTGCAATGATGGATAGAGGCCATTATACATTTTGTCAAAACCTATAAAATTGTGTGTTGCAAAGTGTTAACTATAATGTAAAGTATAGACCAAGGTTAGTAACAATGTTTAAATATGTGTTCATCAATTGTAACAAATGTACCATATTAATCAAGATGTTGTTGGTGGGGGACAGTGAGGGAGGAGCTGGAGGTGGGGTATATAGGAATACCCTATATTTCTGATGTAACAATTATGTAATCTAAAGCTTCTTTAAAAATAAAAATATATATATATTTTTTAAAAAAAGCAGGATAAATCAAAATAACCATTTTTCAAGGGGAAAATATGAGAAAATTTTGCACTGGCCAAACTAACTGAAGGAATTTGTAAAGGAAGTACTTCAGGAATATGGAAAAACCATCTCCCAAACAACGATTGAGTTGTAATACAGAATGAACAGGGAAAAATGATTAAATCTGACTGAATATTGACCATAAAAGTTGGAACAATAAAAAATAATTGAATGTTAGACAAATATATGTTGGGTAGGAAGTGAAATTACTAGATTTAAAGTGTATTCAAGTTTTTGTATTATGCGTAAAATATGATTTCTTTTAGACTTTAAATGTTTCCATAAAAATTTAAGTGATCACTAAAAGATGTGAAAAAGATTTTATGATTTCTAAACCAGTGATGGAAAAGGGATTTAAAATTTTAACCTGAGAAAAGTGGAAAATTATTAGTAAAAATCATGAAAATAATAAATAAAAAACACAATAAATGATGATGAAGTCATTTCAAATATCAGTAATAGAAGCGATATCAATGTTTTAAATGATGCCAATGAAAAAAATTGTCTTGTGGAAATTTTATCTTTTCAATTTATCTTTTCAATTTTGCAAGTATGCTGAATTTAAACAAACAATAAAATAAAAATTGTGAAAGTGAAAAGATGATAAGTTATATAAGAAAAGTACTAAAAGAAAAAGGAAAACTAAAATTGATGTTGCTATAACAATATCAGGGTCAGGCATAAAAGAATGATTAAGAATAAAATAATTCTTTCTCTTTCTCTCTATATATGTATAGATATGCAAAATAAATTATACAAAATACAACATGCAAAAAACAAAATATTGCTCCTAGTATTACCTCAAAATTAAAATATATTAAATTGATAGAAGATAGATACTATTCTACTATCCAAAATCTTAGTGAAAGATTTCATATTACTTTACTTCATTAATGCATGAAGCAGACAATAAGAAAGATTAAAAATATGAAATATTCCATCAACACAATGACAGTCTGGATTTGCTCTTCCCAGGTCTAGAAGAATACTCATTTTTCTCTAGCATACATACATGGAACTTTATGAAAAATAACTACATATTAAAATATAAAGTTTAAAAAAAGATAAAAGGGATATAAAGTTATATTTTGATATATTTCAAAGAGGCAGTTATAGGCCACTTTATCTAACTGTCAAGCAATTAAGTTATAGATCAATAGAAACAATAAAAGACCAACACATTTGGAAATTAAAAACAAAAATTTTGTATATTAAAAAAAATCTTTAAAATTATCTGTAGCAAAAACTGTATGTCAAAACTTATGGGAAACAGCTTAAGTTGTTCTTAAAAGGTATTTGAAAGGTCTGTTAGAAGAGAAAAAAAAGGTAAAAAAATGCAGCACTAAAAAGGCTATAATTACATCATAAAGCACCTCAAAGAAAGTAGACCTCAAAGAAAATAGAATAAAGAAAATAATAACTACAATAGAAGAAATAAACCCTCACCCCTGGTGGGTAAATACACAGCCCTTGGGCAACAGTGTGCCCAATCTCCCTCACCATCTACAGACACCAACCTGAGCAGCTGGCCTCCCCAGCAACAAAGATGTCTCTTCCCCTGCTCTTTGTGCTATGTAAACAATAAGGCAGTCATTTGTTGAGAATCTCCCTTGTGCTTGAGCTTGTGCTCCCATTGTGTAGCAACTCTCTCCACACCAATAAAAATATATAGGACCTTGAAATAATTCAAATAAAAATTGTGCATTCCTTTTTAGGAATAAATTTTAAAAGTTAATTTACAGACATGAAAGATGACTTAAATAAATGAAAATGTGTCACAATTTCCTACATAGAAATATTCAACCCCATAAAGATGTTAGTCTACCAATTTTAATTTATATTTTCAATGGATTTTTTAATTAAATCCCAATGAGGTCTTTCACTAGACTCAACAATATGATTATAAAATTTATAGGAAAAGCACAAAACTAAGTACAGGCATGAAACTTTTAAAGAATTAATCCTGAAGAAATTTTCCTACCAGATATCAATACCTGCAAAACCTATAGTAGTTTTAAAAAGTGTGATTCTGGCATTAGGATAAACAGACCAATGGAAAACAAAATAAAGTCCAGACAAATACTCATAAATATGTGAGAACTTGATTTATGATAAAGGACAGGGGAAATGTGGGCCATGCAGATCAGTGGGGAAAATATTGGACTAAAATCAATGATGCTAGGGCAGTTGGTGATACTTACGTTAAGAAACTGATCATACTTTAGACTACTTGAATTCTTCCTTTGACTCAATAGTGAAAATTTTAAGGATGGTTATGAACATTATTCATCCATTCTATTTTGAGAGGTTAGAAAGTTAAAATCTACACTTTCCAGATCCCCTGTCACTGGAATTTTGGATGTGAATTAAATTCTGCCAATTAGATGCAATGAAATGTTAAACTGAATAGAGAAAAATATATAGAATGAATCAAAAGGCCAGAATGCTGAGGAGATAAGGGAGGAGAAAAGACAAAAAGAAAAAAAAAATTGAGGACTAAACAAAGAGAGGTGGAATGTAAGAATAACAGAAAGCAGAAGATAGAAAGATGAAGAAAGGAAAAGAGAGAGCATTGGTAGACAAAATCAGCATACACAGAAAACGGGAAATCAAAGAAGAGGAAACACAGCAAACAAGAAGCAAACCAGCAGCACCTAATTTAATAAAAAGGAGGGGGAAGAAAGAGGAAGATAAAAGAAGAAAACGAAAAACAAAACAAAACAAAACAAAACAAAAAACAGAAGCAAGCAGTTAAACAAAAACTAAAGAAAACCAGCCTTCCCTCTTAGGCCCCTGAGGAGCCTCTCCGGCTGCCAGTGTTCATTAATCAATTACCCTGCAGCCGGCCCTCCACAGGTTTTGAAGCAAGTTTTAGCAAGTAAACTAAGTTAATTTTTTTTAAAGTAACTTTTTTTTTTTTTCTTTTTTTTTTTTTTAGGAAAAACAAGAGACACAAGAGAAGTTAATACAAAAGAATGTCTATGTTTTCCTTGTCCTAGAGTATCAGCTGGATACTTGATATCTCATTGGATCACTACTCTAAGAGGAGCCAGGAATCTAAATAGGGACCTCATACATTCAAGGCAGAAACTCTTCCACTGAGCTAAACTTTCTGGTTGGGTCAGTTGTTTCTTCAGAAAGCTATCACTTTCCCTCAGGCAAGTTTGACTCTTTGCAATTGAGTTGATTCCTGCTGCTTAGGACTCTGTCCATGCCCCCTATTCTTATTGCTTTCTCTCCTAGGGCAGCTGGACACAATAGCCTGTGTCTATAGTCAGGTTGAGTTCCCTTCTGAAATTCAAATGAGACCCTGGGGAGTGAACTCACCATAGAAAAATGATTCTCAGAAATGACTCTCAACCCTCTTCCAGACCACGCCCTCCTCCCAGGGGACCCTAAACATGCTCTTGGAAGCATTTTAAGTGTTCCTACTGCCTGCCTCCTTAGGGAAGTTGATAGTTTTCTGCACAGGACTAATCACTTGCCTAACTCTGCCCTCTCTTAGGCCAAGTTTCTCTATCCCAGGGTGGTTAGGTAAATCAATCTGCCTCAGCAGATTCACCTCTCCCCTCTTCCTGGTACCACCTTGAGCTGGTTGCTATGCTCCCCAAAGCTCAAAGGGGGTCCAGGCAACCAAACCCACAGAAAGGAAACCCCTCTCCACCCTTTGCCAGAACCCTCCCATTCTAGGATAACTCTCCCTCCCACTAAGTGGCCAGTGGAGGAAGTTGGGGCTCACAGCAGCTTTTTGCCTTGAGGGTGGGGCTTAGCTGGCCATAGTTTCCAGCCACAGGGACCAGAAACTCATGGTTTTACCTTGAGCAATTTATCTCTTCGTCCAGTTCCCTCTAGATCAATGCCCTGAAGCTCCCCACTCTGTGAGTTCTCAAAACAGCTCCCTCAGGCAGGATCTCACCCCAAACTCAGCTGTTTTTTGCAAGAGAGATGTTGAGTGCCCAGTTAAACCAACACTATCTTGCCGCTTCTCCCAGGACCTAGTTTATTGAACTAAACTTGTAGAATATGCCATTACCTATATTAAGTTGTGTAAATATGACTTGCTCTATAGATTACAAACATTTGTGTCTATAAATGTTCACTCTTTGACTATGTCCTCATAATTAATGGTAAAAACTGTTTGTTTTCACTAATTTTGTTTGCAGAAAACAAATCTGATGTTTTATCCTATTTCTGTTAAAAATGTGGATTAAACCCAATTTTATGTCTATCTGCAGCCTGCACTGTAAAACCATAGAAACTAATAAAGCAAGAAGAATAAATTATTGAAAGAGAGAAAAAAAATCAAACTGCAGAGTAAAAATAATTTCTGTGAAATAGTGGAAAATCTGGACCAAAATGAGAAGATAAGCTGAGCACTTCCCTGACCTCTTAGTACTTGAGGCAGGATACAAATTTCCTAAGAAATAAGTGTCAGTGGAATATAAGTGCAACAATCTTTGTTTAGATCTGTGAGAGTTAAGGATAAATACAGGCTTTGGGTAAGGATAAGGGTTATTTCCGAGGAGACGTAATGAACACTGCTGGAAGAAACCAAGGATAAACAGGTTTCTTGAGAACAGAAGCCTGCTTGAGGTAATGTGAAGAGACAGCAGTGAGGTTGTCTGGGTTCTGAAGGACCTTGGGGACTCTTAAACACCCCTGGTACAAATTGAGAAAAAAACATATTTGATAAGAGTATTCCAAGCCACAAATTAAAACAAGACTGTAGAACTGCCAAACAGTCCTTCACAGTGGCTGTAACATTCTACACGCCCACCAACAGTGAACAAGCATTCCTATCTCTCCACATCATCTCCAACAATTATAGCTTTCCATCATTTAACAGTGGCCATTCTAATAGGTGTGAAATTATTTCTCATTGTAGTTTTGATTTGCATTTCCCTAATTGCTACTGATGTTGAACATTTTTTCATGTGTTTTTTCACCATTTATATTTCTTATTTGGACAATTGTCTATCAAGTCTTTTGCCCATTTTTTAATCAGGTAGTTTGTCTTTTTATTGTCGAATTGTAGTATCTCCTTATATACCATTGATATTAAACCTTTATCACATATGTGATTTCTAAATATTTTCTCCCATTGAGTTGGATGCCTTTTGACCCTTTTTTTTTTTTTTTTTTTAAAGATTTTATTTATTTATTCATTTATCCCCCCCTTGCTGCCTGTGCTCGCCGGGTCAGCCAACCACGCCGTGCGGGCGGGCCTGCCCTCACCAGGAGGCCCCGGGAACCGAACCCAGGGCCTCCCATATGGTAAACGGGAGCCCCACTGATTGAGCCACAGCCGCTTCCCCCTTTTGACCCTTTTGACAAAGTCTTTTGAGGTGCAAAAGTGTTTAATTTTGAGGAAATCTCATTTAACTAATTTTTTTTCTTTTATTGCTCATGCTATGGTTGTAAGGTTTAAGAAACTACTGCCTATCACAAGATCTTAAATTGAATAACCTGGCAAAACCACTACTAGGTATATACCCAGAAGAAATGAGAGCAGTGACACCAACAGACATCTGCACACCAATGTTCACAGCAGCATTATTCATAATTACCAAAGGATGGAAACAACCTAGGTGTCCATCAACCAATGAATAGATAAACAAATTGTGGTATATACACATGATGGAATATTATGCAGCTATAAGAAGATATTAAGTCATGAAGCATATGACAACATGGATGACATCATGTTGAGTGAAGCAAGCCAGACAAAAAAGGGCAAATATTCTATGATTGTGCTATTATGAACTAAATACATTGTGTAAACTTATGGATTTTAGTTACTAGAATATGGGCCATCAGAAAATAGAATGAAGGTATAGAATGGAAAGCTGAGGGCTAATCTGTGCAGAGTTGGTTAAAAAAGGTTGTAAATCTTTGGAATGGAATTGAAATGGTGAGAGCACATCATGGTGGTTGTGAATTGCAGAGCTATTATATGGGTATGACAGTGATTGAAAGGGAAAGTCTAAAGTCATGTATATTTCTAAAAGGAAAGTGAAAAAATGCAACATGGGACTGTATAACATAGTGAAACCTCATGCAAAATACAAATATGGGTAATATTGCATATATAATACTGTTTTTTATAAGATATAAACACAAATAAACTAGAGAAACAGAAACAGAATAGCAGCTATATATAGCAGGGAAGCATAGAGAGATTGAGAGGTGATGAGGTTTTTTTTGTTTGTTTGCCTGATTTTTTGTTATTTATTATTATTATTGGAATAATGAAAATGCTGTAATAATGATTGAAGTGTTGAAGGCACAAACACCATTGATTGTACACTTTGGATGGATTTATGCTATATTAATATGTATCAGTAAAATTAATTTTAAAAATCTCAACAAAAAAAAAAAACCTAGACTGTGAGCTGCCCTAGTTCATAGTACTCTTTCCACATTATACTTCAGCAACAGATAACTGGCTTCATTCAAATATGAGTATTAACCATATGTATAAATACTTCCCAAAAATAACAAAAAATAGTGAAATGTTAAAATAAACTTAAATGTAAATAATAAGAAATATCTAAGGAAGCCTAAAAGCCATACAAAGCCAGCCGATTTACATGCAGAAGGCATGATCTCTGTAAAATAAAATAAAAGTAAAGGACTTTACATTATAAAATAACAAACAGATGTGAATATTAACCAGACAGAATTCAGGAAAAATGGAAAAATCAGAAAAATTTCATAAAGGTAACTGATAGAAACTATAAAGACCATTAGAACAAACATGACAGTAGACAGGCATAAAAATAACAGAGAAAGTTAAATAGAACAGAACAATACACAATACTATGAAAGTGATTAGAGAAAAGATAAGATTATGGGAGACATAAAATAATAATTGAACCTAAACTCATCATAAACTCAATTATAAGCTACATTCCTATCTTCACAAGTATCCTGCATCAACACTCCTCAACTTCACTGGACCTAAAATGCCTTCCATTTTACTCTTCTCTCCATGCCTGCCCTTCTGTCCTTACACAAACTACTTTTTATATTCAGTTATTATAAGTATTTTCTTGCATGTATTCAACTCCTTTGCTATTCTCTTGATTTGTCATACTTGTTTCGCAAAAGCACAACTCTGATTAAACTCTACCTCACATCCTTCAAGTCTTTGCTTAAATGTCATCTTATTAATGAGGACTAAACTGACATTCTATTTAAAATTGGAAATTCTTTTATGATAATTCACATATCTCTTGTCCTGTTCTTGTTTTTTTTTTTTTTTTTTTTAATTAGCTCTTAACCTGAACTTTCTAACATACTACATAACTTACAAATTTGTTATAGCTCTTGTCTGATTTCCACAGCTACATTCAAAATTTTCTGGTTTTGACTGTTTTTTTATTGCTGTCTCTCTAGCATTGAGAATGATGAAAGTATATAGTAGGAACTCAATAAATGCTTGCTGAATAGATGCACAAAAATTTTGTCATAGAAAACAAAACAAATAGATTACAAAAATATGAAAGGTATGGAGAAATAAACCTTTAATGAAATGAAGCGTTCAAATCAAAGGAGAGAAGTAGTTACAATAGCATGTCTACCAAGAATTACTCTGGCCAACAGAACTTTAGAAATAAAAATGAAAAATAATAGAATCAGACATGTAGGCATAAAGATAAAATAGTGTCCAAGGCATGTGAAACAAGGTGGGTCTCAAATTTCTACGAAGAAACTCTCAATGCAAAAATATTTGAGAAATGTTCACAATGTTCTGAGGAAAAGAGAGTATGAACCACAGATTTAATGTGCAAGCAAGTCCTTCATTTTTAGAGGTGGCAAGGATTCTCCTGAAGCATGAAAAGTCAAAATTAATGTGCTCTTTTTAAAAACACAAAACATAACAAAATCAAACTATTTAGAATAGGCACCAAAGATATGAATACCACAGGAATAGACAAATCAAAGTAAAGATCTAATAGTGAGAGGTGGATTTCTGGTAAAGAGGAGTAAAGAGGCTGCCATAAGCTCTCCCCACTAAAAAATTTAAAATAGGACAAATTTGTCAGAAAGTCATTTCAGGGGATCTGAAAATTAACCAAAGTTATATACCAAATTGAGAAATATTTATTCATGAAACACCACTGAACTTTGTGTAAGAATAGGGAGGTTCTGTGGCAATCTTGGTTAGGACTGCTCACATATACCCTCTGCTTTACAGGCATGGTAATTTGACCAGGGCTGGGCTGGTCATGGAAACCATTGCCTTTTCAGTCAGAGAAAGAAGTGATTTTGATTGGATGGTAGAAAACCCACTGAAGTAGTGATCCAGCTGGAAAGAAAATGAGGAGAGGCACTGGCTATGCTAGTTTGAATCTTTTGTTCGGGTATGGTGAGCAATGGAAGAGAAAACTAACCAAAACTTAAAATGTAGATCCTGGAAATGAAAGATCTACAATTGGGCTATTGTGTATACATGTAGACATGATCCAAGATGGCACAGCAGAAAGTAAAAGACAGGGTAAATATAAACAATGCCTGATTTTTTAACAACTCCCCAGGCTACACAGAGCTGTATCAGACAAGGCCAAAAGCATAAATTTTGATCAATAATTGCATGACCATTAAGCTATGCTGACAAAAAGGAGACCCTATGAAGCCAGGGTTAAAAATTTAAAAAATAATATTCTGCAAAGAAATCATTAGCCACAGAATGCAGGTGTGAAAGATTTCACACATTTCTTCAATACAAGTTATAAAACAAAAGATTTCAGAGTTGCTATAAAATATTACCTAAAAGTTTCAGTCTAAACTAAAACTTACAAGACATGAAATGAAACATTAAAGTGTAAAAATGCCGAGGGGGAAAAAAAGCAGTAAATAGAAATTGTCTAATAATGGGACCTGTTTGGTTTAGCAGGCAAACTTTAAAGCAGCTGCTTTAAATATGCTCAAGGAAGCAAAGGAAAACAAGTTTAAAATTTTAAGAAAATGATGACAATGACTCAATAGGAAGAGAAACTCAATAAAGACAGAGAAACTATAAAAACATATCAAATAGACATTTTGGAGACAAAAAATATAATAACTGAAATTTAAAACTCACTAGAGGAGCTCAACAGCAGATTTGAGGTGGTAGAGGAGAAAACCAGTGAACGTAAAGATAAACCAAGATAAATTATTCAATCAAAAGAATAGAAATAAAAAAGAATGAGTAGAAATCAACAGAGACCCAGAGACCTCTAAGAAACCATTAAAAATAACTACTTACATGTGATGGAAGTTACCAATAGAGAGGAGAGACAAAGAGGCAGAAGCATCGTTTGAAAAGTAATTATAAAATTTTCCAAACTTGTTGAAAAATATTAATTTATACTTTCAAGGAAAGTTCAATAAACTCCAAGTAGGATAAACACACAGAGATGTACACCTAGATACATGAGAGTCAAACTGTAGAAAGACAAAAACAAAGAGAAAATCTTGAAATCTTCAAGAGAAAAACAACTCATCACATAAAGGGGAATAACAATATAATTAATAGCTTACTTCTCATCAGAAGCAGCAGAACTCAGAGGCAGCAAAATGACATAATCAATAGGCTGAAAGAAAAACAAAATCTGCCAACCAAGAATTCTATATCCAGTAAACTAGTCTTTAAAACTTACAGTAAAATAAAAAGGTTCCCAGAAACACAACGACTGAGAGAATTGAGTGCTAACAGACATACTTTGCAAAAATATTAAAGGAAGCCCTCCAGGCTGAAAGGAAGTAACACTAGACAGAAAACAAATCCACAGGAAGAAATAAAGACACCAGAAATATTTTTTAAAGTGTAAAAGTGTAAATATAAAAGACTGCACAAAATTTCTATCTTAAGTTCTTTAAAAGACATAAGATTGTATAAAGTAATAATTATAGCACTATATTGGTGGGTTTATTACATATATAGATGGAAAAATACACATATATGCCTAAAATAGCATGGCACTGTGAAATTATACTGGAGCAAAGTTTCTATGCTTTATCAGAATTAAATTAGTGTTTATCTGACGTGGATTTTAAATTAAGATACCTATTATAATCTTTAGAGGAACCACTAACAAAATAATTACATATATTGCAGGGTACAATTTCAATATATGAAATCAATTGAAATTCATATATTAACAATGTACACTGTAAAATTAAAATTAAGAAAATAACCACTAAAAATAAAACAAAATAAAAAAAGTGAAAAGAACAAAAGAAGTGAAAAATGTGCACTGATTTGGTATGAGAAATTAAAAGGTCTAATGGAAAGATAACCCATCTTCATGGATTTTAAGACTTTATATTATTAAGTTCACATTGCTCCCTAAATTAATCCATAGATTTAATTTGATAAATGCTTATCAAAATTCCAGCAGGGTGTTTTGTAGAACTTGACCAGCTAACCCCAAAATTCATGAGGAAATGCAAAGGACCTAGTATAGCTAAAATAATTTTGAAAAAAAGTTTGAGAACTTACTCTACCACATTTCAAAACTTAATATAAAACTACAGACAGTGTGACATTGGAGAAAGTTTGCTCATATATATAACAATGAAGCAAATTTTTTCCAGCCTTTTTTTTCCAGTTTTTTTTCTACCACATCCCATAAACTACCCTTATTATGCTCTAACATATTGAATTGTTTCATAAGGCCCATGACATGAGAGTGTGTCATACCTGCTATTTTCTTCCTACATTGATAGATCCAGGTCTTTCCCTGGCCTCCAATCTATCTAGCTAAGGTTCATTCATGAGTTTCTGTGTTTGTGATTCAAAACGGTTGAATATCTACAATGTCATAGCATTAAATTTTATATTTTTGCCCATCAAATTCAATTTAAAGATTACTTTTAACATAGAGCCATTATTTACTGCTCACTTTCCATGCCCTTTCTTGAATTCACAACTTCCTTATTTATTATCCCATTTGTGGTAGTTTGAACCTTTTGTGGGCCCCAGAAAATTATGTTCTTAAGCTAATTCATTTCTGTGGATGTAAACCTGTTGTGGGTGGGGCCTTTCTTTTGATTAGATCACCTTAGTAGGACATGACCCAGGTTGGGTCTTAGTCCTCTTACTGGAGTCCTTTATAAATGGAATAAATATACAGAGAAAGAAAGCCACAGAGGCAAAGAGGAACCTACAGAAGATGGGAGAGAAAGCCATGAAAGCAAGGAGCTGAAATCAACAGAATTTGGGAGAGAAAAAGTCAGAAGCTGAAAGCAATGGAGCCTCGAGGAGAAGACAGAGACTGGCAGATGCCCCATGTGCCTGATTGCCCACAGCTGCAGGTTGGGGAGAAAGCACTTCCTGATGATGCCTTGATTTGGGACACTTTCACAGCTTCAGAACTGAAGCTTATAAGTTAATAAATCCCTATTGTAAAAGCCAACCCATTTCTGGTTATATTGCCTTGGTACCCTTTAGCAAACTAAAATACCATTGTATTCATAATATAGTTCTATCATGAAGTACTGTATCATAAAAACTTTCTTTTCTGTGTCTCCTAGTGGCCTGAGAGCCCCACAAAGGCTAAACCGCAAAGAATTCATTTTATAAGCTCTTGTGCCCCATGTGTTTTTGCAGAATGAATTAATGAATTTTTAAAAATTGTTTTTTCTTCAGGTAGGACTTTATAAGTCTATAATTACTACAATACAAATATTAATAAAAATGTTATAAATATATATGCACAATACATAGTAAAATAGTCACATATACTAGTTTATTATGCATTAGGACCATGTTATAAACATTTCTGGTTTATAACAACCCTACATATATTACCCCTACTGAAATACAGAGAAATTGAAGTTTTCATAGTTTAAGTCACTTATACAAGGCTAAGTGGATGTAATGGAGCCCAGATTAACAATCAGGCTACCTGTCTCCAGACACTGTGGTCTTGAAAACATTTTGTATATATACATTGATTAGATACTTGATAATTAATTAATTAATTAATTAACTTACTCAAAAAGTAGAGTTGGCACCCCTACTCACAATTTTTAATAAATCTATAACAAAAATTTCTAATTAAATAATTAATATGGTCAATTTTTAAATTTGATACAGCTGATACATGAATACTTTCTAGAAATATATTTGTCTCTTGTACTTATCATCTGTTTTAAGTTATTAGGTGATTTTAAATGGCTCAATTTTTGTCTGAAATAGAGCAATTATCATTTTAGTATCTATAAAAGATGATGTATCAGTTACCCATTGTTGCATAATAAGCTACTAGAAAAATTTGCGGCTTAAAATAACCATCACTTTTCATGGCTCATGAGATACAGATAGATTGGGAAATTCTGCTAATCTGGGCAAGCTTAATTGATTTTGGCTCATGAACTTTAGGAAAATTCCAAAAATATTTTTATTATAATGCTTGCATAATTCCAAAATCAAAGTAACAAAACTAAGTTTAGGCCCAGCCACTCAACAATGTATCTTGAAAATAATTGTCCAGTTTAAAACAGCTAACATTTGTCTAAGAAATAATTAAAGATTTGTGGAATTTTTACTCATGTCTATAAAACTCTTGAAGTTATGCTCCAAGAGTTATTATATGCTTGAAAAACATGAAAAATTTTCATGGCACAACTATAGATAGGAGTTAAGCTTGAAATTATGTGCCAAATGTATCAAGAAGGCAAACATTTACAAAGGCTGAAAATCCTTTAAGGAATTTGATTACCTTGATAAAACATGGCAATAGGTAAAATGCTTAATAATTTTGTATAGGCTCTATTATAATTACAAAGAACCTTCATAAACATTATTACTATTATCACAATGCAGAAAATCAGCATTTGAAAGAAGAGTAAACCAATCTAGAGAGATATTTGTGTTTTTAATTATTTATTCATTCATTTTATAACTATTAATTAAGGTGAAATTTATATACAGTGAAATGCACATCCTAAGTGTACAGTTTGATTAGTTTTAATCAATAAATATTCTTATGTAACTACCACATCCATCAAGGTTTAAAATAATTTTATCTCCCCAGAAAGGTTCATTGTACCTCTTTCAGGCAATTTCCAGTCCCTTAAAGCAATCATTGTCCTAATTTGTAATGTTGCTATTTTTATCTACTTTTGATTTGAACGGAATCATACTTTTTAAAATATGTATGAAATTTAATTTTAGCCACATGGTTGCTTTATTTCCTTTAAATTATTTATGTCATAAATTACATTGATTTGCAAATCCTACCAAAATATCCATGCATTTCCACTTGGTCATAATGGATTATTCTTTTTATATATTTTACACTCTGATTTTCTGGTATTTTGTGAAGAAATTTTGTCAATGTTCCAGGGTGATATTGGTCTGTAATTTTCTTTTCCTGTAAAGCCATTTCCAGGTTTTGATACCAAGGTCATTCTGTTCTTGCAAAATAAGTTATGTTTTTTCCTTAATTTTACTGAAAATTTTGTAATATGTATCATTTAATCCTTAAATATTTGATAAAATTATGAGTGATGCCATCTGGATCTGTTATTTCTTTGTAAAAAAGTTTTTTAATAACATATTCAATTACTTTAAAAGATATGGATCTAATTAGATTTTCTATTTCTTCTTGGATCAGTTTGGTAAGATGTATTTTTCATGGAATCATTCTATTTCATTTAAATGGATAAATTTATTGTCAAAATGTTTCTAATATTTTATCTGTAGAATTTGAAATGATATTCACTCATACATGCACACACACACATAAAGCTACAACTGTATCATCTCACTTGGGTACTCAAGCCAGAAAGTACAAGAAGCAATAAAGGCATCTGATTATCTGATGCCTAACTTTCCTTAAGACTTTGAGCAATTCTGAAATATGTCAATCTCCAAAAGAAAAATGTAGTATGTCTGAAAAAATATATCCCTCAAACATAGATAAAAAAACTTAGAGATATTGTTATTAAATAAATCAATAGGAAATTAATTTCAATAATAAACAAAGGAGTGCAATCTTATCAAGAAATATGCTTATATCTGATATTTTATATTTAAATATAAAATATATAATATTTTGTTTTTTGTTAAATATATGACACCCCTTGGAGAAGTTTTTTTGAACTGAACTTCAAGCTCAATTATTCTTTCATGAATGTGGGTGTAGGTAGAATATCACGTTTCTTTCCTAGAGGAAAGGGAAAGGGTGACTGGAAAGAATAAAGACACTGAAAATTGAACCCTTAATTTCACTTTAAACCACCTTCTACCTCTAACTTCATATCTGATGAAAGGTAATCAAAATAGATTAGATTCATTGTTCCCAAAATATATTTTACAGAATGAGATTTTGGACAGCACTGAAATAGAGTTTAATTGTCCAGTAGTCCATAAAAATTTACTAAGTGCCATCACAGTATAACAAGGAAAACAGATTTTAAGTTACTAAATCACAAGGTAGGAGAAGTATAAAGAATCAATATCATAATCTGTATTACATTCTATCCTATCTCAGAAATATCACACATCTGATCACTCTATTTGGACTACTCTTCTATTTCCAAACCCCTTCACCTAGCTACTCAGTTTTCTGAGTCAGCAGTTTAATTTTCAGATCTTAAGGAAATTGATTCTGGTTACTCTTAAGCAAACCCCCGAGTCTGGATTAGAAACCCATTTATAGGGTTTTTATAGTATCCATAAGTCCTATTCCAGAACAATCCACACACTCTATTGTTAATGCCTATTTATGTTTGTAACTCTTACTAGATCATATTCATTGTCTTCACTTGAGTTTTAATCTATTCTTTACATACCTCCTGTGTGATTGGTATAATCACCCCCATTATGTAGACAAGAAAACTGAGACACAGAGGCCTTAAAGAACCTGTCAAGACATACAATTTATTAAGTAATGGGGTCCATATGAAATCCAAGGAAATGAAAGTTTGCCGTTGTGACTAACCAAAAATAAGTCACTCCCAGCACAATCATGTGCTGGCTACTTTAAAGAGACAAGGTTTTAAACATGAAACATCCCAGGAGTCACAACTTGGAAAATACTATTCCTAATCGCCCTCTTCTTTGAAGACATCAAACTAACATATTCCTATCAATAGCCAAAAACTGTCTTTGTTGTAAATTCTTAGCAAATATTTTTATATTAGTTTAGAGACAGAGGAAACAAGAAAATGCTTTTGTAAATCAAAGACTCAGAATTTTCAAGAGTCTCATAATATCCTCAATATGCTTTTCTTAGAGCTTATAGATTTCCCTTATGACTTATTTTAATCAAAAGATATAATTTTAATACTCCATGAGGACTGACATGCACATAATATTGTAATTTCAAGAGATAGAAGTTATCCTTACTACGCCTGCTATTTAATCACTGATTACACAATAATCCTGATAGTAGAAAGGAATTTGAATGGGAGTGGGTGAATGATGCAATATAAAATATGTTGGTTTCACATTTGTAACAAGAAATATCTGCCAAGAACAATGTTTCTGCACAAAATTATCCAGTTATACCATGAGATAACTGATTCTTTTGATTCTTCTCTCCCTTCATTTTACCCCTCTTAAGACCATGGGTAGCATATTTAATATCCCTCTTCGACTGCTAGAAAAACCAGATCGTAGGTATTAAATAACTGATTAAATCCATCTACTGATCCATAGGATATATCAACTACAATACTAAATGTAATCTATGCCCCATGGGCATTCTCTATTTTCTTCATAACATCTCTTTAAAATAACTCACCAAAGCAATAGTGATTAAAACAGTGACTAGAAATTTCTAAGAGGAACTGTATGGGGTTTTACACCACTTCCTCCATGGCATAAAATTTCCTTAAACTTCTCCAGCCCAAGCATCTCTTTACCTGCCCAAAACCATAGCATTCCCCACCTGCCTCTTTGTACATTTAGAACTAGTCTTGCTTTTTCAGCTTTTATTTTCTCTGTGCCTTTTGCAGGATCTCCCTGCCATTTTTAAGCAAACTAATTTGACTCTCTAATTTCTCCCAAATGCACATAATCCGACACAATTCCTCATTCATCAAAAGACCTCTGGATATCTAGGATCTACCCTTAGCAGGGATTGTAAATAACAATTTTTTTTCTTCTGGATCAGTGCTCTCCCAATTCAAAGTAGACTGACTCTTTGACAATAGCATGACCATCCTTGTACTCTGAAGTAATATTATATATACTCCAAGTTTACTTGTTGTCAAAGATAAACTACTGGTTCTTATATTTTATGGGGAAAATGTACTAACTGCCATTCGTAAGTAATAAACACTCATACCAGAAACTCAATTAGCATACTAGAAACTCAGTTGATGGCCTTGACCACCAAAATTTATGACCCTATAGAGAAAAAGGTGTAAAAATCAGCTTTAAGCACTATGGAAGGTTGAATGTGGTCCACCAAAAGACGTGTCCACCTAGAACTGTGATTGTGATATTATTTGGAAAAAAGTCTTTGCAGATGTAACTAAGGTAAATATGAGATGAAATCATCTTGGATGAACAAGGTGAGCACTAAATGCAATGATACATGCTGTTAGAAGAGAGAGAAATGATGAAGACAGAGATGCACAGAGCAGGAAGTGTTGTAAAGACTGAGGAAAGATTGGAGTGATCTGTCTACAAACCAAGGAACACCAAGGCCTGATGTAGCCATCAGAAGCATGGAGAGAGCCAAGGAATGGATTCTTCCCTAGAACCTCCAGGAGAAACCAACCCTGCCAACACCTTGATTCTCCCCTAAAGCCATTGGAGAGCACACAATGCTGCTAAAACCTTGATTTCAGACTTCTAGACTCCCAAACTATTTCTGTGGTTTTAAGCCAAAAAGTTTGTGGCAATTTGTTACAACAGTCCTAAGCAATTAATAGATGATCTTGATTTTTTTAAAAGTATTCTAGTAGATGCAATATCTTCTGTTATCTCTGTGATTAAGAATTTTATTTTTCTCTCCAAAGAGTTCTAGTTCCTCTGAGTTTTATTACTTTTCCCTGTTTGCTTTGGTCTCCTATTTCCCTTGAAGTTTCTTCAGTGTCTGGCTATTCTTGGCCTCACATGAACTAAGAGTGAAGCACAGATCTCGTATTGCTTTTTTAAAAAAAAATATTGAAGTATACCATTCATACATGAAAATACATAAACAATAAATGTATAGTGAAAGTTGTGAACTTACAAAGCAAACATGCATAACATCATACAGGGTTCCCATACATCACCCCACCACCAATACCTTGCATTGTTGTGAAACATTTGTTAGAAATTATAAAAGAATACCATCAAAATATTACTACAGTACTAATTATAGTCCATACCTTACATTTGCTGTATTTTTCCCCCAACCCACCCTATTATTATTTTTTCAAATTTACTTTTATCCATTTTTTAGCCCCCTCCCCCATTTTTGCTTTTTTGTGTCCATTCACTGGGCAATTCTCTGTGTCTGTTTCCTGCCCTGTCTTCTCATCCTTCTCCTGTCTTCACTGGTATTCAATCCTTGGAAACTCCGATGTGGGAGAGAGGCGTCTTACTGCCTGTGCCACCTTAGTTCATGTTTTTTTGATGCATTTCATCTTGGCTCTTCCTTGTGTCACTCTCTTGTTACATCATCATCTTGCTGCATGGCTCGGTGGGGCCTGGGGGCACACCCACTCACAGGGCCTGGTGGCCCACGCACCTTCTATTTTTTTTTTTTTTTTAATTTTTACCTGGAGGTCCCGGGGATTGAACCCAGGTCCCTCCATATGGGAGATGGCCGCCCAACCATTTGGCCATATCCGCCCCCCTGCTATATCTCTTTAGGTTGATCAAAGATACCTAGAGTTACAGTCATTTCCCATACAGGATAGTCATATAATTAATCAAGCCTGGTTTATCACCAGCATTCTAAAAACCAGACCTAGGGAGAAAAACTGGGTCTGTGGACACATGCATGGTTTCTAATATAGCAAATGTTTAGCCTACCCTGATTATCACAAAATCAGGACAGCGAGAATATTCACACTCATATTGTTTTTAAGATTGCTTTTGTGAGACTGACTTCTGGCATGACAGCATGAGGCATTCTGCTGACTTGCTCCCCAGTGAAACTGGTGAAGATCATTAAAAACAAACAAATAAATAAAACATTCTAAGCCATTGAAAATGGTCTTAAAGTCAAACAGAAATGAAGAAACATCTACTCAAGAAAATCTATGAAAATTTCATAAGAAAGGAAAGTCTGTGGTATTTGAACCAAGATTGCTCTCTTCCTCCCCTCCAAGCTCAGTGAGGTGGAGCCTCCCATAGACTTTGCAGCTAAGAACACGGGATTCCTTCTCCCAGCTCCTAGCCAGAGTACTTTTTTCCTGGAAGAAGCAGGACTTCAGCATCTTCCATCCAGCCTCCAGTTACCTGTTGCTGAGGATAAATCCAGGACAAGTGATTGTGATTGAGAGGTGGGCTCCCTTCTTCCACCCAACCCCCACTTTGTGAGATCAGACTTTACTTTCAGCATGGTGTGCTAAGAATAGAACCCAGTAACTCCTCCACTCACTTCTGAGACAGTGGTTCCATGCCAGGAGAGGCAAACCAAGAGGACCCGAAACCACTCTCCCCCATGCCTTTAGCCCCTAGAACAGGGGTGTCACTCAGGGAGAAGTTTGCCTTTGCTCCCCATCCTCAGATCCAGAAACCTAGTTCAGAGGTTTGGTCTGGTGGAAGAAGCAGGCCATTAAATATTAAATCCTAATTTTTCCCCAAATAATGGCTCAATTTGCAACACAGCATGGAGAATGTTAAACCTGAGTATGCCCTCAAGAACAGTAGAAATTAGGATGAAAGGCAATTAGGAAAATATTCATGGATTTAAAGAAGGCAGAGCCTAGACTGTAGACCTTCTAGTTTGCAGAAGAGAAACAGGAGCAAAAGAGCTAGGAGGTATTCTCCTGGAATCAGAACAAGAATCAAACATTGACTTTAAAAAATATTCCCTTGCACAAGTTGATTAGATTAGTTTTTAGAGGGTTTTATGCCCTATGGCATTACTGGAAACAATTGGGTAATCTCCCAGTAAGTAGTGGCATTTCATAACTTGATGTGGTCATGGAAGGAGTGAAAAGAGCCCTACTAGTACCACTTTCATCCCAGGGTGACTGCAGGCATATCCAAAGCTGTGACTCCCTGAAGAGCAACATCAGAGTCCTAACACTGTTGGGAAAAAATAGAATCCACTAAAATAATTCAGCCAGTCATTAAACAAATAAATAAGTAAATAACAATAATAAGGTCCAGAAGGGGGTAACCTGTATCCAGAGTATTAAAATATATGATCTAAAATGTCCAGTTTTCACAAAAAAATTATGAGAATTTCACAGAAACTGTGAGAGTCACCAGATAACAGGTTTAAAAGAAACAGATTTCAAAATATTTATTATAAATATGTTCATAGAACTAAACAAAAGTGTGCTTAACGAAGTTAAGGAAGATATGATGACATCACATCAAATAGAGAATATCAGTAATGATAAATTATAAAAAAGAACCAAATGGAAATCCTGGAGTTAAAAAGTATAACTGTGCTTGATTGAATTATGTTCTCCAAAAAGACACGTTCAAGTCCTAATCCCTAGGCCTGTGGGTGTGAACTCATATGTAAACAGGACATTTAAAGATCTCATTTGGATAAGGTCAAATTGAATCAGGGTGGACCCTAATCCAATATGGCTGAACTCCTTATAAACTTCTTATAAGACATGTTCTTCCCACATGCAAAATATATTCACTCTGTCCAAATATCCCCCAAAAGCCTTAAGTCATTTCAGTAAAAACTCAAAATCCAAAGTCTCAATAAAATCGGTTATGGGTATGGTATGTCCTGAAATAAAATTCCTCTCCATCTGTGGATCTCTGAAATCTAGGAAATAGGTTACCTGCTTCCAAAATACAATGGTGGGACAGGCATAGGATAGACGTTCCCATTCCAGAAAGGAGTTGTTGGAAGGAAAACAGGGGTCTCAGGTCACAAGCAAGTCTGAAATCCAACAGGACAAACTCCATTAGATTCCAAAGTCTGAGAGACATCTGTGGATCGAAGCTTTATTTTCTAGGCCTGGTGGAGCAGCCTTCCACCCTTTCCTAGCACTGGGGTTGAGGCTACACTCTCCCTGGAATGCAAGGACATAGGCCCCACCCTTTCTGAGCACTGGTGACTATGTTCTCCCTGAACACTTGGGGTATACCCCACCCTCTCTGAGCACTGGGGTGGCAGTCACCCTTACTTGCAATGCCATAGTGAATCTGCCATCTCTAAACACTAGTGTGGGTCCACTATTTCCAAATGCCAGGTAGGAAGACCTGCCCTATCTAAAAGTTGGGACATAGGCCCTCTCTCTTGGCCTGAGGAGATCTCTTATTCCCAGACTTCTGCTTCCGTGGTTCTGCCCTTGAAGGCATTCTTTCTTCATTTCACCCCATCTCTACCACTTTCAATCCAAACTTCTAGTCATATAGAATTGTCAAAAACCTTGTTGGCTTTATGTGCAATTCAAGGGAGCTGAGCAATCACACAAAAGTATCCTTAACTAATCCTCCATGCATAATTGTATTTCTATTCCAGACTTACTCTGAGATGGTTGATTGGACCTACAGGTCATCTGCCTAATCCCCTTATCAAAGAGCTGTTCAGCCATACCCTCTTTAGCATAGGGTTGTTCAGACATATACTCCCACAGAGCCTGGTTCTCTGGAAACTCACACTCTGGGGGCCCAGGGAGGGCTCTGATAGAGCCACATCTGGTTAGACTCTCATAGCATGCTATCTGGATAGGCTGAGAATTTTCCAAACCAACCATCAAGAGTAGATACTTTTGGCTTAGCTGTTCAGTCTTCAGTTTATGCCTTTATTTTCTCATTTTACTATGAGCAGCAAGGAAAAATAAGGCTGCATCTTTCACACTTAGCTTGGGAATTTCCTCAGTTAAATACTGACATTCATTGGAAAAAAGTTCTTTCTTCTTTCAAACATTAGGACAAATTTCAGCCGAGTTTTTTGCAACTTTTTAACAAGGATCACCTTTCCTTCAGTTTCCAATAACACATTCATCATTTCCTTCTAAGGCCTCATCATAAGTATAATGCCCATATTTCTACCGACAACCTCTTCAAGAAAAGTTAAGATTTTTTACCAAGCATCTCTAAATGTTTTAACCTCTTCCTGAATTCCAAAGCCTCTTCCACATTTTAAGGTATTTACCAAAGCAGCGCCCAACATTCCAATAACAAAAACTATATTAGTTTGACAGACCTGCTATGGCAAAGTCCACACATAGCTATCATTGAACAAAAATTTATTGTTTCACAGTTTTGGAGGCTGGAAGTACAAAATCCAGGTCTCGATAGACCATGATTTCTCCCAAAGTCTGTAGCATTCTGCTACTGGCTTGCCACAATCCTTGCAGTTCCTTGGCTTGCATTGCTCCGTCTGTCATGTGGTGATCTGACACATTCTCTGTCTTCTACTGACATCTTGTTTCTACTTCTCTGGTCCAATCATCTTTGTCTCCATCTAGATTTCTGATTCAATTTGGCTTCAACTGAATAGGATTTTTGAAGATTCTATTTACACACGAGTTCACAATTTAAATAATAATAACATCTTAAAAGGTTTTATTTATACAGAGATTCACATCCTGTAGACCACAAGTTAGGACTTGGACTTGTCTTTTGGGGGCACATGAATCAATCCTTACCATACATTCTACATCATAGTAGAAATGCTGAAATTCAAAGAGAAAGAGAGAATCTTGAAATCAGCAACAGAAAATGATGCATCACTTACAAAGGAATCCCAACAAGGTTAACAACTATATTAGCACAAATCATGGGGGTCAGAAGAAAATAGGATAACATATTCAAAGTATTCAAATAAAAAAACTGTCAACCAAGAATCCTATATGCAGCAAAGCTATTGTGGTGGACTGAATTGTGTACCCCAGTTTGGACACGATCTTGGTCTTGGTCTACATTCTGGTGGGTGTGGGCACATTGTAAATAAAAGATCTCTTCAAGATGTTACTTCAGTTAAGGTGTGGTCCTACAGAATCAAGCTGGGTTTTAATCCAGACTGTTGGAGTACTTCATAAGCAGAGTAAAAATCAGACAGAAAAAGCCACAGGAAGAAGGTGGAATTCAATGGAACCTGGAGAAACTGCCATGGGACAGAAAAGCCATGGATGAAGGATTGCCAGCAGCCAGCCTCAGACCACCAAAATCTTCTGGAAGAAAGCATCACCTGGATGATACCTTGATTTTAGACTTCTTCTACCCTCCAAACCATGAGCCAATAAATTCCTGCCATTAAGCCAATCCATTGCACAGTATTTATTTTAGTAGCCAGGAAACTAAACAGCTATCTTTTAGAAATGAAGGTGAAACAAAGACATTGCAGATGAGTGAGCCAAAGGGAGAGCCTATGTGTAATTGTTCTGTGTCAAAGCCTCAGCTGAGGTGTCTTAGCTGTCAGACAGCATGCATTTTCAGACATGATACAATTCATGCAATAACATAGCATTTAAGCCCAAAATTGAAGATGAATACAAGCATAATAATTTGGAGACCACTGATCTACAAAGTAACTGGAAGAATTTTTTCACAATACAGAAAAAATACAAATAAATTTAAATTATGAATAAAAGTTAAGAATAAGAAAATTATAGGATAATCCAGGATATCAGATATGGGAATAAAAGAAATTCCAGAAAGAAGAAAAGAAAGAAACAAATGAAAGGAAATTAATGTTCACAGAAATAGAAATTAAAAAGAAAACTTCACTAAATTTTGACAAAAATGAAAAAAATCTTGCAGTTTTTATATCAAAAGAATATCCTCTATACCAGGAATTAGGATTAAAGAAGAGCCACATTTAGACATGTGCTGGTAAAATTTTTAACTACGAGGAAAAAGGAAAGCTTTCTAATTTTTCATGTGGTATAGGTATCCCAGGAAAAAACAAAACAAAAAGCCATGTTATTAAATCTAATCCATTCCTGTGAGTGCAAACCCATTGCACATTAGGAACTTTTGATGAAGATACTTCAGTTAAGGTGTGTTCCACCTCAACCAGGATGGGTCTTAATCTTATTACTGGAGTCCTTTATAAGTGAAATGGATACAGAGAGAGAAAGAGAGAGAAAATCACACAAGCAAGAACCTGAAATCAGCAAAGTTCAGAAGAAAAGGAAGAGAACAGCAAACATTCCTATATGCCTTCCCATGTGACAGAGAAACCAAGGATCTCCAGCAGTCATTCTTCAAGAAGAAAGCATTGCCTTGATGATGCCTTGATTTGGACATTTTCATGGTCTCAAAATTGTAAGCTAATAAATTTCCCAACTTTAAGCCAACCTATTTCTCAGTATTTACTTGGAGCAGGTAGGAAACTAAAACATCCCACAAAAAGAAAAAGCAGTAATTACAGAAAAAAAAAGAGAGATAGAGAGAATTATACTGTCCATGAATTTCTCATTTATATATGGGTATTTTAGAATATGTTTAAATATCTAAAAATTGGAAAGAAAATTATTGCAACCCAAGAAATCAATGCTTAGTCAAGATAGCATTCATGTTGGAAGGTAAAGCGTAATATTTTTGTTGTTGGATTTTCTCTAGGTTCTTGGCTAAGTTACAAGAAATGAATTTCAAGAGCAAGCCAGGTTAGTCAGGCCAGTAATTTATTAAGGAATGGTGAGAAGAGAAATTGGAGAAAATAACAGATCATGGGTCCCATGTAGAGAAGAAGGGGCTGAAGAGTGATAAAGAGGATTGATTTAGAGACTAAAATTCCCCATTACAGATTATAAATCCCCAGGTTTACTTGCATATTGATCCAGATGAGGGGGCGAAGAAGGCCAGAACAAGGCACAGAAGGCAAGACCAGGTGTCAAAGGGCAAGAGAGAGCAGGTTTGGCCTTTGTGCTTGCTTTTTGAACCATTAATTATTCTGCCCCTTTGCTAATGACAGCGGAGGAGTCCCAGCTGTTTGATGTTTTGATTGATTACCCCACCCATCAATCCCTTGGGAAGGCCCAATGATAAGGCCCCTGGAGAATATCCTGGGCTTCTCTTGGCTTCTGGAGGAAATCTTATTCTGAATGGGGGAATCTCGCAGGTTCTTCCAGCAGCCATCTTGGGGATACCAATGCCCACGTGGGCTTTTTGCCAGTTTTCAGATCCGTCTATTGATTCCCTATTTTATTAGCCTGACTCATTTTCAGGTACTCAAGTTGAATTGATCAAGGCCCATTTGATTACAAGTGATAAAAATCCACTCTAAGTGGTTCATGCACCATAAAAATCCAGAGAAAGAATTCAAGTATAGCTAGATGGGCTACACTGACAGAGAAATAGGAAAACAGATTTTTCTTTAGAAGATCCCTGTCTTGGTTTGAAACATTGCTATAACAAACACAATGTTATATGAGTTGGCTTTTTTTAAAAAAGGAGTTTATTAGTTGACAGTTTCAGAGGCTAGATGTCTAAAATCAAAGCATCAACAAGGCGTTGACAACTGCTCTTCAGAATATATAGAGTTGGAGGACAAAGATGGCTTAATGCCAGAAGCCTGCATGCAAGTTTTGGGAAAACATCTGGGTCTGTGCTCTTTTCTCAAAACAAGATGTGCTTGGGTCAGGCAGTGTTTAAGGTTATAGCAGCCAAATCATGGTGTGTTTCTAGGGAATTAGGAGAGGGATGACTGGGGGCAGCAGGGGCTAGACTAATCCCCATTCAGCTAAGAGCTGTTATATATACCATATACTCTAAGTCCCTTGCTGCTCTTTCCAATACTCTGAGAGGTGAAAATGATTGTTTTTATCATTACCTATTTCTATTGGTACATATAATTAACTTTCTTTTGTATTTTGTATCTATTCCTTGGATTATTTTAGTCTCCCCAAATCTTGTTGATATCTCTCATCCACTATTATTTCCTCTCCCATTTCCCTTATACCTCATGGATGGATATCTTGCTCCAGAACAAATTGCCACTAATTTAGCAGTTTAAAACAATAAAATTTATTACCTCTGTTTCTGTGGAGCAGGAGTCTTGGCATGGTTGGGTGGGCTTCTTCTCTGGGTCACACCTGGCTGAAATCAATCTGTTGGCTGAGGCTACAAGCTCATCTGAGGATTTGATCTTCTAAGCTAACTGGGTGTTAGCTAAATTCAGTACCTTGTGCTTATAGGACTAAAGTCTCTGCATTCTCACTCGCTGTTAACCAAGAAATTCTCTCAGCTTCTAGCAAACCATCCTTGGATCTTTTCTACATGGGCTTTCCATAGGAAGTTCACAACATGGTTATTTGCTCCTTCAAAGACAATAGAATTTCTCCTCTTTCAAAGCTTTCTGATATCTCCTAAAGGCTCACTTAATTAGGTCAGAATGGTCTATAATAACCTCCTTTTGATTAATTCAAAGTAAATTGATTGGGGACCTTAAATACACCTGTAAATTTTCTTCTGTCATGTAATATAACATAATTAGAGGAGTGATACCCATCATATTTTACAACTCCTGCAATGAGAGGAGATTATACAGGGTATATACAATTGTAGGTAGGAATCTCTGGTGCCATCTATGAATCCTGCCTTGTACTATATATACCCTTTACTGAAATTATGTATATATGCATGCATTTGGTTAGTGAGATGTTCTAAGAAGCAAATGTTAGACAAATTGACCCAATTACACCTCATGAATTTAGTCTGCAGAACATAGCTATATCTCTATTCAATTACTAATCTGTCAAATAAATATGTCAGCTGTCTTCATATGAATTTCTAATTCCTGTCCATTGATGCACCATTTGCAATCATAGGATAAAATAATTTAATCATGTGTGTCTGTGTGTTAACTGTTATATTATTGGTGTTTATGGATTGATCAGAGATAAATGTAAAAGGGGTATTTTCAGAATCCCAGATTCATCAGGAGTTAAGTTTCTCTTAAATGATCCCATGTGAAGTTAAGATAACTGAATCTTAGAATCCTGTGTTTGGATAATCTTTCTATTCTATAGAAAGATGACTGTGTTTTACCCATTCTATCTCATCAATAAGATGAGGCAAAATTCAAATCCTTGTGAAGGTCTTGTAAGAATATTTTTTCTCTAATTGTGTCCCTGAAATAACACACAAAAGAATACAAGATAGATTATAGGTCATTTTGTAGAATCACCACATCTCAACAGATTAACAACTTGTTTATAAAAGAACAAGGTTATTTCTGAACTTGTATTCCAAGCAATCTCACATTCATTGTTAGTTCAGAGAAAAAAACTGTCACTTATGTTATCTTGTGATTTCAAATGTTGCAGCAACAGACAGGAAGTATAAATTCATATAAAGAGTCAGCATGGTTTTTGGCAGAACAATAGTTTGATATAAATGTGGCTTTGTTCTGCAGAGTTCATACGGTATAATTGGGTCAGTTTGTCTAACATTTGCTTCAAAGAACACTGCAGTGATCAAATATTCAACTACTAGATACAACAGGTAGGAGAAATTCTTCCTGAAGTTCTAAATTTCCCGAAATATGAAATGGCTGAGTTTTAGTTACTGTTGCTAATCAGACGCTAAACTTAAGACAGGAAATTATAGAAAAATTTTAGTAAACTGTTTCTTTTATTTGCTAAGTTTATAAATTAATGATATCCTCACAGCATCTTAAAAAGATAAAATTTAAAATACTGGAAGGAATTTAAGAAATAATCTAGCCCCTTATTATCCAAAGGGAGGTGGTCAAACTAGCCACCTCAGCATCACCTGGCAGGTTGTTAGAAATACAAAATCTAGATCCTTATCCCAGAATTATGGGATAATTTTAATTTAACAAGATTCCCCAGGTGATTCAAGCATACATTAAAGTTCAATAGGCACTACTCTGTTTCATACATCTCACTCTCACTATATGGATGATGAAACTACATGTACAAATGGCTTCACTTGTCCAAGATCCTCTACCTTAGATGAAGAACTGGACAGTATTCTCTGGACTCATAGTCCTTCACTCTTCCAACAAATTTTATTTCTTGTGTCAAAATAAGTCTTAAACTTTGGGAGGAGAGTGATATCAAAGATGAATTTTCAGTTTATTGGGACTTTCCATGTAATATGAATTTATTTCAGAATCCTTCCTAACTTCTACATGGTAAGTTGAAGGAGATAGTCACAATGCAAGATTGCCAAAAGTGGCATTGCTGATTTCTGAAACAAATTAAGATTGATCAGCTTCAGAGAGGAAGATTAAAAAGAGTAGGCTACTTAACTATGAAAAAAATACAAACACCAATGCATATATAAACTAGGCCAAATCACTTGGCATTTATATGATATTTGATGACAAAGCTCCACATTTTCTTACTGTTCTTCCCAGTACCAAATATCTACTTAGGGATTTAACAAAACTGTTGTGATGATTGTTAAATGATTTTCTAAATCTGGAGTAGGGATAGAAATTCTCTAAGGTGAAAATATTTAGTTCACAATTTGAGCTTCTCATTAATATGCACAATTTAATAATAACTTCTGGTATTTTCAATTGCGTGGAATTTTAAAAGCAGTGCTTCTTGTTCTGAATTTCTAACATGCCAATGTTAAGTAAAATTGATAAGGAAAAATGAAGTTTCTCTCAAAGGTCCCAGATCGTAAGGCTTCAGCCTTTTTAAATCGCTTATTACAGAAGAATGGAATCAATTCAATTTTTACCTACATATATATAGATAATAGTCCCTCTTTGAAATAGGTGTTAAAGATTGACATTTCACCTGTGTAAGCCTAAAAGAAGAGTGACTACAATGTCATTTATCATTTGATTCTAGAACACTATGTAAAGAGGAGTAGAATTTGTTGCATTTTTTCAGTAAAGGAATTAAAAGAAATAAAGGTCTCTGCTCTTTCATCAAAGGACATTTTAACCAAAAATAGGTTCAGGTTTGTGTTATTTTACTGTGTGGCCAGTTAATGTAAATGGCTTAAAGATTTTACTATTGAAAATAATTCCTGTGGTTCAAATAGTAAACATGTGGCATCTAAATTAGGAAGTGGCTGTATATGTATGTGTGTGTATGTGTAATGCACATATGTATGTACGTGAGTGTGTGTGTGTGTATAACCATCATGAACAAACTGATGGTTATGAAACAAAAGCAGTAAAATGATACTTCTGCCCCAATTAATTATGTAACTGCTTCTAACTTTAAAATGAACTTAACTTTCAAATTACCAGGAATAATTTCAAATATCTATATAGATACTCCAAAGTCATCTAACAGTAATTCTCCTCATAGTCCAACCTAAGTAACAAATAACGGTGAAAAGCAGATTTCCCTGAAAGCTACTTGAGAGTTTTATGTAATGCTTCCATTCCATATGGACTTGCTTGCTGACAACCAGGAATCATATCTTGCCAGTTTCTGGAATTCTTTTATTATCATTTACAACTATATCCTACTAAACACTAATAAAATTAAGAGAAGTGTTATGTGTGAGTTGTGTGGCAGAATCTCTTTTAGCCTAATAGTGTTCTGTTCCCTGTCTGGTCCTATTTTTATTTATCTTGGAATTAGCTTGGATTATTGTTTTTAATAGCATTCTAGACAGCCTTTTGTTTGATTTTTTGCTTTCTTAAATTATGCTTTGTTTCCCCTTCTTCTGTGTTTTGCTTATTTTGTGTTTGAGGTAAATACTTTATAGGTTGCTTAAAAAGAAAGATTGTTGCTGTTACTTTGGAATAAATAATTTATCTTTTCCTTTCAAAATGAATTTTTGTTTCATTATATATAAATTATTTAATTTTGAATTATTTTCAAAGAATGATATGGTATGCAATATTTACATTGAATTATATATGTTTCTATTATTATAAAATTATCTTGTATCTTTTTGCTGTGGCAGAAAACAAATTAGATTTTCTATATCAATTCTATTTGATCAAAAGTTAGACAGAATCTATGAAAAAAGGTTATAGGGAGCATGAGAAATAGAATATGAGGGGACAAAATCTCCCCTGAATGAAAACCACTGGCTTAATGAAAAAGGAGTGTGTAAAACTAGAAATATCTGGAAAGCACAGTGAAGGGATATAGCAGAATAATTTTAAAACATTTATTTCAAGATAATTAAACTTCTCTTTGTAATTGGTCATAAATACAATCTTAATTGGTATCACTTAAATGCAAATTGTCACTTTTCTAGGGAAATGTGATGCATGAAAATATATTTTTCCTGACTAATTGTAGAAGAATATATAATTTCCAAGTCATATATAGGGGGTATAATATAGAGATAGGGAAGTAAAGTAGGCAAGACTAGTTGTGGACTAGTCTTCTGGAATGGCAGTGTGAAGATCTTTGTGGACTTGCTCACCAGAGAAACAACCATGCTGGTAAAAGTGATTTTAAAATAGGAAATTACCTTGTAATATGTAGCAGTTTGAGATTATTTATGAATCCCCAAAAAGATGAGGATTATGTAAACTCATCTGTTCCTCTGGATGTGATACCCTTTGCTGGTATTAGATTCGGCTGAGATGTCTTTGATTAAATTATGTTAAGATTAGGGCTTTGATTTGACCATATCTGTAGGGTGTATCTCAGGGTTGAGTCCCTGCCCCCTTGGTGGACTGATATAAACGGACACTCATAGAGGAAGAGAGAGAGAACTTTGTTAGTTTTGATCCTGGTGCCCTGGAGAGAGATGAGCCATTTGCCTGATAGTTTGCAGCTGTGCAGCTGAGCGGCAAAGAAAGCCTAGAAAGAAATGAACCCTATACCAGCCTACAGCTGAGACCAGAAAAAGCTGGGCCCATGAAGCATTAAGAGAAAGAAGGAAGGAGAGACCAGGGAGAGATTGCGCGCCCTCTTGCTTGAACATGTGGCAACAGACTTTGTTGAGAAGGCAGCCTTGATTTGGACTCTTTAGGACCTTATGATTTTAAGCTTTTACCCCAAATAAATACGCTTTATAAAAACCAACAAATTTCTGGTACTTTGCATCAGCATCCCTTTGGCTGACTAATACATAATATATCTGTAAATTGTCCTAATGGCATAAGGCAAATGAAGAAACATTTTTACAAGAAAATTTAAATCTTGGTAAGATAAGTAAGAGTCTCTGCTAATTGAGTCACAACCCACATCCTCCCTCTATACCTGACTCCTAGCATCATGGTTTTCCACTCCAAATGGCTGTGGCCAAGAAGGTGGGACTCCCCTATCCAATCAGCTCCCAGTCAAGGACTACAGTATCTATCTGATAGGAGCAGGCTTCATGTTGTAGGTGAAATAGACTTCACTAAAATTTTCCAGCTAAGTCATTAAACAAAGAAATAAAACAACAACAACAACAACAAACCCCTGAGAAGTATGGGGATAAGTATACAGAATCACTACAATATATTATCTAACATGTCCCATTTTCAATATAAAATTAAGAGACATTCAAAAACACAGGAAAGTGTGACCAATAGATAAAGAAAAAAGTAGGCAATAGAAATTGCCCATGATAGGGCTCAAATTTCGGGTTTAAAAATAAAGACTTCAATGTAGCCATTATAAACATGTTCAAAGAACTAATTAAAAATGTGATTAAAAATGTAAAAGGAGATATTCTGATAATCTTCCATGAAATAAAGGTATGGAAGACAATAGATAAAAGTTCAGTATATTCCAAAATGCATGTCATTAAGACAGTGTGATTTTTATTACCTATAATGATTCATGAAACTTTATTTTTACTTTTAGTTATTTGGGTCAAAATATAATCACCAAATAAAAAATCATTGATAAATAAAGTGAAAAGGCAAGTTGGAAAGGGAATTTAAAAATTCTATTAATATATCTACAACCGGGAAAGGGAATGTTTTTTGAAACTCACATTAATAACAAATTTGATATATTTAATATAAGTATTTTACTAATCAATAAGGAAATGCTAAATAACTCAATAGAAATTAGTCAAAAGAATTTGAAAAACCAATTCGTTGAAGAAAAATACAGATAACAAATAATATGTAAAAAATAGTCTCAACCTTAAATGAGAATTTAAACAATTAGATAACATTTTCAACAATCGTATCTGCAATATTTAAAAGCTTGGCAATAATTATGTTTGGCACGGATTCCTGTGAGTGAAGGAAGCAGAATAGGGCTACAGAAAAAAGCTAAGAATGGATGCGGTATATTCAGCCTAACTCTGTGGGGAACTCTGAAGTACTAATTGTAGCAGAAAGTTCATCCCACGAGACCATTGGTTAGATGTTGGCCACGGCCTGCCTCTGGACTGGTAAATATAATATATAAAGGTAATCTGGGCAGTGCGCCAATATATCCACTAAGTAAATGTGTAGAACAAAGTTATTTTCAGAAGACTATTAACTGAAGTATATTTGAAGACATATTGAGGAGCAATTTGGCAATAGTGATTAAACATATCTATGTCCTTTATCCCAGTAAGTCTACTTCTAGGAATATAAATTACATAAATATATACATGCCACACTGCACAAAAAATTTTATGTATAACAATGATTATTGCAGGATAAAGTCCTCCAAAGATGCCCATGTGTTAATCCCTGGAAAGTGTGAATATGTTACCTTACATTGCAAAATGGAATTAATAAATAGGAAGAATATCCAGAGTTAACCAGGTGGGCTCAGTGTAATCATAAGGGTCCTTTAAATGTGACCAAGGAAGCAGAAGAGTTAGAGTCAGAGTAATGCAATGTGAGAAAGACTCTACCTTTCATTTCTGACTTTGAAGATGGAATCAGGCCATGAGCCAGAAAATGTGGGCAGCTTCTAGAAGCTGTAAATGGCAAGAAAACAGTATCACTTAGAGTTTCTGGAAAGGAACACAGCCCTGCTGACAATGTGATTTTAGACCAGCCACTCATTTCAGACTTCTGACCTCCAAATTATCAGATTAAAAAAAAAAAAAAAAGTCATGCTGTTTGAAGCCACTAGGTTTGTGGTAAATTGTTATAGTACTAATATGAAACTAATACACAAAATTATTGAAATGATATATAAATAGTAATCATACTACTAATGAGTTGGGGGTGGAAGTAGGAGTAGAAAGAAAAACCAAGGACATATCTAATAGTTTGACCCTGAACACTTGGGAGGATAAATGCTAATACTACCATTGCATAAGAACAGTGAAAAAAAAAGGAAAAGTATAGCTACTGAGGTTTGTTTCTCTTGCTTTTATTAAGAACAATTTAAAATAAATGAAAATTCTCTGAAAATGAGTGGATAAATATTGGTAACTGCCTTGCCATCTGTGCTGAAATGTATTTGACGGATTTCTAATTTAACTGATTCCATTTTATATAATAAAATGCTTTTACTAATTTTTTCTTTGAATACCCATGAAGCATTAGGTCAAACAGAAAGAATGTTATATCTGCTTTGATTGGTTGCATGGTTTTGTTTCTACTTTCTCAGTGCATTGCAATGTTAACTAATTAAGTTAAATAAATAATTAGTATATTTCATTATTTCATTCTAGGATCAAACACATGGGATTAAGATTACAAATAAGATTAATCTGTTTTATTAAGATCCATATCAACCATTTAGTATTTTATAATTGTAAGATGGGATAAAATTATCTAATAGAAAATATATTATATATATGAAATAGAAAAATATGAGCATATATTATATAGAATTATATATAACTGTTGTATATAAGTATAGATACATATGTGTGCATGCATTTATATTGGATTATAAACAGGATTTACAGAGGACTTAATAGAAACTTTATGAATTTTTGCAGACTAGCAGCTTTGGATGAACATAGTTGAGGATTATGGTCCATGTTTAAGATCATGGAATTATCTTGGAGACACTATACCTGAATTCTTTAATGATATCAAATAAACAAATGTATTTATAAAACACACTATATGGATAACAAGATAGATGATAATTTAAAAGGTTTGTGAGAAAATTATCTACAAAGGAATTTTGATATATACAGAGGCAAAGTGGAACCATCTTTCTACAATTATAACTCAAATGCTTAGTAGTCCCTTTCCTTCAAGATAATGGATTCACAAGAAATATTGCCTCCCAAGATATATATAGAATATATCAATATGACCTTAGCTCATAGAAGACTGATTATAGAATGTAGTAATAATTGTCTATCATGATGGACTGTGAAAAACAGTAGTATAATGCCAGTCCTGACAACTCTGAAACTAAACGGGCAAGATCATAATAGCTGGAAGTGCAGTCTTTTTGTCAGCAGTTTTGGAAGATGGAAGAGAAAAATGTTTTGCGAGAAGTTATCAACACCCTAGTACACAGCCTCCAATAAAGTCCCCTGTAGAAAAGAAAAGTATGTGTGCACATGCGTGCGCGCGCACACACACACACACACAGTGTTAAGAGCATAAAAGTGAAGCAGTAACCACACAGAATATAGTCAAAATAGGGGCCAAGGTATTTTTTGATGGTCTGATCTTCAGAAAGTTATGAAGATGTTTAATAGAACATACCTGGCATCTTGAGAGCAACATAAATGCAGAGCACAAAAGGGTACCACTCAGTTTGTACCCTGAAAAGAAATCAAGAATGGGTGATCAGAAGGCTAAGAGCGGTTGCCCCAATAAAAATCACAATCCCTTTCCCAGTTTATATACCTGATCCAGTTTAGAATCCACACAGTTTGGAATCCTTCAGTGAGACTTACGGCATTTAGTTTGATGACTTTACACTGGAAAAAGGAGTTACACAAACATTGTTAGGATTGTTGAAAACAGAATTCAAGTTGACATTGATAACCCAGAAACCCAAATCATTCTCATGTCCTCCTCTTAGACTAGGGGCACATGAAGGCCAGATAATAACATGGAGTCCTGGCCAAAGTCTGGCTTACAGTAAGTTCACTGTGTCTGTGCCCCTAATCCCCATGATGGTAATTTCTCTGGTCCCTGAATAGAAAATTGGAATAGACATACATGATTGTTAGCACAAACCCCACACTGGGTTGTTGACCTGTGGAGTAAGAACTATTCTTAAGGAGAAAAACTAAGTGGAAGCCTCATAAACTGCCCACTGCCACCCATCCAAGAGAGTCAAACAAACAAACAAAAAAATCACATGCTAAGAAGTGTGGTAGAAGTTAGTTCTACTTTATAAACATTTAAAGGCTGCATGGGTGGTAGTCTCCATCATATTGCCATTAAATTCATAAGTCTGCCTGTGCACAAATATGATGTGTCCTAGAGAATGACACTACACTACCTCAAGCTCAACTCTCTCAAAGCCCTAATTGCAGCAACAGTGTTCAGCAGATGAACACAGTCTGTGGTTCCTGGTATGTGGCCACTGATTTGGAAAATACATTAGTATCCATCCTTTACAGAAAAGAGAATCAGAAGCAGTTTAAATTCACATGGAATTAGAAATGGATACATTTATTGTTTTCTTTAGGGCTATCTCTTCCATCCAGTGGCATAATATAGTCTGAATAGATCTGGCTTTCTGAACACCCTACAGAATATCATATATCATTTTGTCATACTAATTTTTCTATATGAACTATAAATGGCTAACATGTTGGATGTATTTGTAACATACATCTAGAGCTTGCCACATCTGCAAAATATTCAGAAGTTCAATGATTAGGATACTGCTTGGACATTCCATCTGAAATAAATAAATTTTTACATCTTGCACTTCCCATCATGAAGAAGGAAGCCCAAAACCTGGGGACAGCTTTGGGGTCTTCAGGTAGCCTATTCCACTACTGGGAGTACTCCTCCAAATGACATACTATGTGACATAAAAGGTTTCCAGCATTGAGAGGATCTCGGAGTCGAAAAGAGCACTATGGCAGATAAAGATTATCAATGGAGGGAAAAGACGTTGTATGGGATTTTGGCAAGTTCTAGTGGGGGGAATTAAGTGCAGAACCGTGCAGTTTTAGAAGAAGGTCATACCATCTTCTAGGACAAGTACCTATGCTGCCGCTCTCTGTGATAAAACGGATTCTCTCAAATCTACCTAATCCTAAATTTGAATGGGTTGGGAAGTGCTATAACCAGGATTGAGCATAGACAAGCTAAAACAGCAAAAGCAATTTGTATGGGCAGGTAGCCCTAATCCCCAAGTCATCCAACACTATTGCACCAATGCCTATCTCTCAGCTACCACCTAAGGATAAATTGGCTTTATATGCAGATTTAAGCTGAAAATGGTGATAGCTTTACTCCAGCCCCACTCAGGGGTGGCCTTGAAAGACAGTAGCAAAGGAAATCTTTGCAGAGTTTTATGAAGTGCACCCAGACATTTGTTTTGTGTGGTAAGAGATTTGGCCTGAGGGTAGAATTTATATATATACATATATAATCATGGACAATGGCAAATCACTTAGCTGGCTGGTCAGGAGCCTGTAAGGAAAAATATTGGAATAACAAGGTCTGGGGAAAAAAACATGTGGATGTATATTTGGGCGTAGGTATAAAGTATGAAGATCTTTATGTCACATGATAAAGCCCAACTGAGAACATCCACCATGCAAGAGGCATTCAGCATCCAACTATTAAAAAGGAACTCAACCAGTTAATCTTAGCTAATCTTTGTCATCAACAACACTAATATCATGATGCACCATAGTGGCATGGATAGAAGCTCTGCATGGAAAGCAGCTTATCTAACTAATGCCAGCAATAAATGTCCAACCTGTCAGCAACAGAGGCAAGTAAACCACTTTAACCCCTACTACCATGTAAGGACCTGTGATTCATTCTGACAGGAATAGACTCATATTCTGGATATGTGCTTGTCCTTTCTGCTTTCGGGACCTGAGCCAGCACCATTACATGAGAGCTTACAAGTGTTTGATCAATCTGCATAGAGTCCTATTTAACATGAAGTCAGAACAGTTTACAGCAAGAGAGGTATAAGAGAGAAGGCCCACAACTGTGGTATGATATAGTGTAGGAATGGCCTGAAGAAGCAACAGATGAACTGCCAGTTTGGAGCCATTGTTTATCAGGGAAGGACTGCTTCCTCCATGATGCTTTATTTACTTTGAATCAGAAATCTTTATATGGAGTTATGCTCCCAGTAGGAGCAATACCTGGGTCTATGAACCAAGGGATAGAAGTAGGAGAGGTCTGCTTGGCATCACTAGTAGGACTGACCTGCAGCTTCCAAATTAGAGTCCTTACATCCCAGAGTAGCTTTTTCTCAGTATCAATTCCTTGTCACCCACAAAAGAATTTTCTGTCCTGGGGATTTTGCTGATAAAATGCAATTGAAGAGCTGTTAAAAAATCAGAAAATAGACTTTGACCATATGTAGAATTTTATCTAAAGTTGATTCCTTCACTTCTACACATTGCAGAATGCAAAATTCTGGATTCATTGAGGCTGTGACTTCATTGGCGAAAAATCTGTTTTGTTACCTAAAATGTAGTTGCTTGGGTGTGTGTGATGGAAAAAAAAAACAAAACTGGAAACAATGTGCCTATGACATTTCTCCAATTTGAAATATTGCATCCTTTCTATAGGAATAAAAAAAATTGTGCTAACAATTTGAAAGGCATGTTCCCTAGGTATGCATTACTTCTAAGTGAAAAACAAGGCCCAAATTACTGCCAGAATGTTTATCACTGCTATTAATAAAAGACTCACACCATACTAATCAATGTATATCTGCTGCTTATATTGTAAAACCCCCTTATGCAAAAAGGAAACTTAACATCAGCCCATCAGAACATTTCCTCGCTTGCTTCTGTGTTTGCCCTATATAAACTTCTCATTTTTAATCCTTCTGTGGAGCTCCTTTCCATGTGTAGTTTCAATGTTGCCCAATTAATGAATCAAAACCTACTCAAATAAACTCACATAAGTAATGTCTTGTTTAACATATTTTAACAGTACACACACATATATATACGTACACACATAACACAGACAACTAGATATAAAAATAGATATGTGTTTATATGTGGGTTAGCTATACAAACATACATTTCCTTGCTCTGTTCACTGAAAGGACTTGAAGAAGGGACACCAGAGTAGCCACAAGCACACTTAGCACCCAGCTCTTTTTTTTCTGTTTTTCTCAAATAAAAGGAATCAGAACTCTCTTTTACAAAATAATTCCAATTAAAACATGGGGATGGGCCTCCCTGGCACCGAGGGATTATTACCAAGTGCCAAATAGCAATGAATCTGGAAAAAGACCTTGACCAAAAGGAAGAAATGGTAAATAAAAACGAGATTTTAAAGGGAGTCTAGAGGTCATTCTAGAGGTTACACTTATGCACATCTCAGCAGGATCTCATTGACTGCCACAGTAAACAGTGGCTCAAGTAGCAGGACTCCTGAGAGCTCTAGAGACATCCAGAAACTATAAGCAGGTCAGACAGCTCAGGAATTTATGCTCCCCAGCGTGACAGAGTTAGACTCATTTACAGATTCTCTACACATGGTTCTTCTGCCCCTTTTATTTGAACCTATAATTTGCCCTATACTTGATACATACAAGTCCCAGAGACTTAAATCTTTGATCCGTCCATGTGCTGGTTGTGCCCTGAATTTCAGCAGAGTTGCAGCACATACTCATTGGACTCACCCAGGACACCTAACAAAGAGATGATGCTGGAAAACACCCATCCCAAGGAACAGAGAGTGTCTGCAACTGCAAGCAAGAAACTTCTATCCATCTGCTCCCATGGGATCTAAGCTCCCTCTCAATTAGAAGCAGAGTAGGCATCACTATCTTCAAATCCTCAAGACTGGGAAATGAACAATGACTAAAGTAGACTTATTATTATTTCACTATAGGCTTTTTATTATTCTAGCAATGGAAGAACTCTTATCATTGCTATAAGGGCAGTGGCCATCAGAGGTTCTGAGGGATGAGACAAGGCAGAATTGGTGTAATATGAGGAAATTCTCAGAACATTGGAGTTGTCCTGCATGACATTGCAGTGACAGATGCAAGCCTTTGTATATTTTGTCATAACTTACAAAATTGTGTGGGACAGGCAGAGTGTAAACTATCATATAAACTCTAATCCATGGTTAGTAGCAATGCTTCAATGTTTGTTCATCAATTGTAACAAATGTACCACAATAATGAGGGATGTTTTGGATGTGGGAAAGTATGGGAGGGGGAGGGAGTGAGATATACAGGAATCCCTTATATTTTTATGTAATTTTTTGGAATCTAAACCTACTTTAAGAATTAAAAAAATAATTAAAGGAAAAGAAATTGAAAAAAAAGTAGCAGGAATAGGTAAACGGGAAATCACCTTGAAAACATGACAGTAGTAATTGCTAAAAGCAAGATACATTGATGAATACTAAAACTGATGAAACTTGCAATGGCTCAAATATGAGCCCAACAAATACTTAGTTATTCTGGTGGTTTTAATATATGTCCACAAATTCCAGATTTGGAGTTTAATTCCTCTCCTCTTGTGTGAGGCTTAGGCTTAGTGACTTGCTTCTTACAAATTGAGTTTTGAAAGGAAAATAAAAGTAGCTTTCCAGTGGAGAAACTGGTAGATACCACCTTAACATTATCATTAATACAATTAACATTGTCATTAATAAGACATAATGATATCATTCATCTACTAATATGATATAATCATATGAGAAGGGCATTTCACCTCTCTGTTATTCTTCCTCCAAATCCACAGCATCAGTCCAAATTATGAGAAAACAATAAACAAACACATATTGAGCAGCATTCTACAAAACACCTGACACATAATCTTGAAAGTGCTATTGTCTTAAAAAATGAAGAAAAATTTAAGAAACATCATAGATTGGAGTGACTAAAGAGTTGTAACAACTAAATGGAATGTGATTGGATCCTTAATAAATAAAGGATATTAGTGGAAAAACAGAAGAAATTCCATAAAGTCTATAATGTAGTTAAGGATGTTGTATCAATGATAATATCTAAGCTTTCATAATTTTAAGTTATCATTTATGTAAGATGTTATATAAAATATTATCATTGAGAAGCTGGATGAAGGGTATTTGGGAACTCTGTACTATCTTTGCAACTCTGCCGTAAGCAAAATTATTTTAAACTAAAAAATTACAAAAATACCATAGAAACAACCTATTTAATACACATTAGAGCTGTCCTCTACTCTTCATTCCTGCTCCTACTAAATGTATTGAGACACTTATCAATTCTCATATAAATTATCAAAATTGACTCACCTGGCCTCCAAGTCTCTTTCTTTGCTCTTTCCTAACCTCTATTGCATCCTCCCAATATAAACAAACTGTATCGCATGCAAAGATAATCATAAAAATATTTGCATAAAGTCTTATAACAGCATTCCTTTGTTTTTATTACTTCCCATATTTTTAGCTTCATTTCCCAGGTCTCATGCTTGCCACATATTAAGTAGTTGATCTCTGCAGTTCCCTACATCTGCCAATCTCTTTCACACCTCCATCCTTTCACATCTGAGATTCCTATTTTCAAAAATATTAATCTCTTTAAGTCTTTACGTTGATAATTCCTCCCTCCCTGGAAAAAAATTAGCTCAGAGATAACAGCTCCTAGAAGCCTTTCCTCTGTCACCTGTTGTAAATTGTGCTTTTCTCCGGAATCCTCCACACAAATCAATTACTCGCAAAGACCCCATCTTATCTACAGTTCTCTGTCTTAGAGTCTGGCAATAAATAGGTGTTTAACCAAATTTTATTTAAAATGATGAAAAAATATTGAGAATGAATTCAACTGGAGAGATAAAGACAAATCTATCAGTGAGTAATATGAATGTGTTAGAACAGAGTAAAAACTCTTAAGAAGTCATATTTTTTTTTTATATAAAGAAAATGAATGCCCATCTGAACATTTAAAACTTTATCAATCGTCTGGACTAGGATGTCAAAAACCATTTAAGAATATTATTGCTAATAATATAGCAAGAAATAGCAGCAAGAAAATCCCATGTAAAGAATCAACTCCAGAAAGGTGCATGCTCTAGAACTACAGGCATTGCTGTGAGAAAGGAATCAGAAGCCTGTATCTGTGTATGTACATTAGAACTCCACAGTGGGATAATAAAGCATCAAGTGTCACAGCATTACCTTTCCTCTTTCAGAACCACAAGGACTCCACATTTCAAAGTGCATCTTCATTTTCAAGGCTCAGAGTCCCAGAGGATTCATTCTGAAGGCTTTTAAGGCTGCTATTGGCTCTGTTGGGACAACCTAGGTAGCCCATTCATCTTCAGTGATTCAGGGTCAGCAAAGAATTTGCAGGGAAATGGCATGAAAGGCATTTTAACTGAAGAGCAGATGGGACAGACACAGCCTGTGTAAAAGCCCTTTTAAACTGGGAATTTATGATCTAGTTAATTTCAGTCATTGTCAAATAAGAACAAGTTTATAATTTTTTGAGTTGATTTTTAAAAAGGAAATACTTTATTTTCCCCCATTTGTTATGAGCTATTAAGTTTTTAAAGTTCACATTAAGTTTTTAAAGTTCTTTATGTACAATGTCCAAATTCTATCTAATATGTATATTTGGTTGCTTTACACATTATGTTGAGGAAAAGCATATTGAAAGTGTCAATGATCAAGTCCAAGGCAAAGCCTGAAATTTTTTAATGCATTTTCTTCTTAGTTTTTTTTATAGTGGAGTTGCTATGGAAACTGGTAAAGGAGCTAAATTACTTGTTGATTCTGTATATGCTTTATCTTCTGTCCTCCTATTCTGATGCTTAAGTGAGAAACTGAGCATGTAGGATTTTATATTCTCATCTTCCTTTAAATGGAGAATATTGCCATGTGGATTCTAAAGTTAGAAGTACAGAGGGATTTTTTTATTATTTCAAAACCCATTTTATATTATAATACATTATTTTCCAATGACTTGAGCACATCATTTCATTATCACCACACAATTGTCAAATTTGGGGGATGCACAGACACAGAGTAAAGCTGAGGGCATAATACACCCTGAAGTGTGCCAGCTGCTGAGGTAATACAATTGCAGTGTACCTCCATTCAAAGCTAGATGCCCAGAGTGGGAGGATCTGGGACAGTAGCCAGTAATCGTTCCCACTGCCTAATCTTAAGCACAATATACTAAAAAACTATTATTTGGCTGTCGTTAGCAAAGGCACACAAAAAATTGGTATTACTAATTAAGCTGCTGAAATGTTGCCATAGAATATCTGGGAGGGCAACGGGTATAAAACAAAAGTTTAGCCACTCTCTCAAAGAAAAACATAATATGACAAAATGGAGCAGATTCAGCAACATAAGGGTTATTTTGGACAGTACTATTAAAAGTACTAGTAATGAACAATTCTAGGTAAAGCAGATAAGGGTCTGTGTTGAGGATTCAGTGTCCAGTTACGAAAATTTAAAAAGTGGATTAAAATATGACTCCTGAGGGAAGGAATCTTTGGTGGGAATGACTTAATATGGAATGTGTGTGCTTTCTCCCTTTCTCATGCATGCATCCCCAAGGGATCTCTGTGTAGATGCAATTTCTCAGTTTGGAAAGTGATGTCTCTAGAGTGAGAAAAGTAACCATGCTAAGAAGGACCATCCCAAGAGAGGAAGCACTAAAGGAGATGAAAAACTCAGAGAATTAATATACTCAGTAGGGTAGAAATACACAAAAAACCCAACACTGGAAGAATAGCTAAGTAAAATTACCACATACAAATGCTAGAAGTCTTAGCACTAGTTAAAAATAATGGACTAGATTTACATATAGTCACATTAATTGAGCTCAAAAACACAATGTTGAATAGAAAAATAAGAAAAGATTTATAGCATAAAAATAGCAAGATATATTTTGCAAGGTTAAACATAAATGGAGGTTGGACGAGAGATCAGAATGATATTGGTAATGGAGTATAAAAAGGGAAAATTAATAAAAATAATAAACAATAAAAATACAGGGAAAATGATGCTTTGCCAATATATGGTGGGATACTTGGTTTTGTCCTTAAAATAAATTCATTACATGAAAGGGTCTTTTTTAACATTAAAAGGAAAGATAAACATTTAGCAAAAACTGAAAGTCCTATACCATTCTTCTAAGGATAATAAAAACGGATGGTGGGGAATAAGAATGCTTGCATAAATTGAAATTGTGGGAGTGGTGAGCTGCATTTAATCTTTAGCATAAGATCACCAGGAGATATGTGCACTCCAGGGAAACCCTCAGGCTTTTGAGAAGACTTTAGGGAATTGAGTGTCTCAGAAGAAGGATCTAAGAAGCTGTATGCACTTGCCTTTATTTCTCGTCTCCCTTATATATGTTTGTTTCATAAATGTGCTTAAATTACCTTCTACATTCCTTTAAAGAGCAAATAATTCTTCCATATATAAAAGAGTGGCATGGGCATCTTTGCCTTAGGAAGAGCCACCCCTGCATCCATTTAAGCATGCTATTGACCATACAAGTATAACTGGCCAAGAAAGCTATGTGCAGAAACCCAGCTGATCTCTGTTCACATCCGGTGTCTTAAGTAGGGCTGCTTTGGCCCTGAAGTGGCCAAAGGATGCTGACAGCCTGCCAAGATGCCTAACTATACAGCTACTTCCATTCAGAGGGGACCGTTTCTTTTTTCCTGTCTGGAATAAAAATGGCATGTCAGTTATAGGTGATTCTGAATTTAAGGAGTAACCAGACTAAAAAAAAAAACACAACAAATGATACTTATGGATCTGGGTAAATAAAACTCAGCAAGGTATAGCTTCATATTTAACTAAGAGCTAAAGACGAAAATGCATTTCCTAAAAGGGAAACGGTTTTATCCTTCTCTGTGTCTGAGCTAAATGCATGGGCCCATCATGTTGGTACTAAAGGGAAAGTGGTTTGTTTGTGATGAGTTGGGTGTAAATTAACTGAAAATAGAATGAATTAAAGATATTAAACTATAATAAGAATTTTAGAATAATCTGGGTTGGAGAAGCCTTCCCCACAGAAGTAATAAATGAAAATAATGATAGAACAAAATATCTAAAAACTTTAAGACTTTTATTCATTAAGAGGTTCTGTATAATACCTTCATAGACAAGTGTATATTGGTAACCATATATATATGTATGTATATAATGTTTATGTATATATCAGAAAAGAAGTATTTTCTATAATATATCATGGTATTGTGCATGTTGGTAAAGAAAAAGACTTTATAATAGGAAAATAGTGTCTTTACTTAAATTCTCTAAAAAACAATATAAGTGAGATCAGTCTTAAGTGGCAATGCTTTTTGGAAAATGCATCTCAGCGAAGAAAGAAAAAAATAGAAAATGAGGCATAGAAAGCAGAAGAAAATTAGGAAATTTAAAAAAAGTCTATGTGACAAAGGAAGAAAGAGGGAATTTATCTTCCTATTCCTACTCCTTCCTGTTTCTTCTCTCTCATTTGTCAAAGTTCCCCCATGGGGAAGTTCTTGCCTTCCATGTTGCATGTCTTGGCCCCTTTGGAATGTCAAATCCCACTCCCTTTGCTATGGTGCCTCAACCAAGTCCAAAAATTATGGGAGGATCTAGTAAGTCTGCATGAATGGCAGGTTTGCCTCCAGCACCAGAAATAAGTAGGACCTGCACAGATGTGTTTGCTGCAAAGGTGGTTGATAATCATGTGCAGGGGGATCAGGGTGAAAGAAACTAAGGAGGTAATATGACAAAAATGATCAAGAAAATGAACAAAAAGCTCATCAAAGATTATAACATTTGGCAAAAATGAGATAAAAATATACTCATCTTCACTAAAAAACAGGGAAATGCTATTTAAAATACGTAACAAAGTACACATACTCATCAGATTGATGAAGTTTCAAGAACGATGAAATCCACTATTAGCAAGTGTACAGAAAAGAGTTTTACTTGTATTGGTAGTAATATAAATTGGTATGCTGCTTCCTTAGAAGGCAAATTGTATTATCCATCTATGACTATACTTAACTATATAAATACAATTAATGTAAGATGTTAGTATTAAGGGAAGCTGGGAAAATGGTTATACAGGAACTCTGCATTATGATTGCAACTCTTCTTTAAATCTAAAACTATTTCAAAACAGAAATTTAAATAACATTGACAGCATACGTAATCTCAAACCAATCAACAAATGTTTGCAGATATCTATTGTATAAAATATTTGCAAATTCAAAGGTATGCCTAAATTCAGTGAATGATTTGTAGTAGCACAAAATTAGAAACAACTACTATTCATCAATGTTTAAACAGATTATCCAGTTTTTGGAATACCATACTGTACTGTAGTTAAAAAATGACGGCGGCCTATGTGTACTGATATGGAATGGTCTCTAGTATAGACTTCAAATAGAAAAAAAATTTCAGAGAAAATATATTAGCATCCAAATTATATAAAACTGTTTGTATAAAATCCATAGGAAAAAAATCTGTAAGGACATAACTTGGAGAAAGGAGCTAATTAGAAATGTGTGAAGCAGGACTTACACTTTTACTCAGTTTACGTCTCTATTTTTTAACTTTTTCTATTGAGAATTCATTCACAAATCCCTTGGGTTATTAATCACTATAATAACTATATTTAAAGGTCTGTGTGAATAGGCAGCACCCAAATAGACCCACACAAATAAGTCAGTTGATTTTTGACAAAGGCACAAAAGCAATGTAATGGAGAAAAGAGAGTCTTTTCAACAAAAGGTCCAGGAAATGCTGGATGTATACAAGTGAAAAAAAAAAAAAAAAAAAAAAAAAACTACCTAGACTTAGTCTTTATACTTTAAATAAAAATTAACCCCAAAATGGTCATAGACCTAAAAGTAAAATGGAAAACTATAAAGCATGTAGGAAAAAACTTAGGAGAAAATCTATGTGACATTTGGCTGAGTGATGCATTTTTAACAACACCAAATTCACTCTCTATGAAAGAAAAAATTGGTAAGTTGTCCTTTAATAAAATTAAAATAACTCCTAAGAGAAAGACACTGTAAAGAAAATGAAAAGGCAATACCCAAATGGAGAGAAAATATTTGCGAAACATATATCTGGTAAAGGACTTATGTCCAAAAATATATTTAAGAATTCTTAAAAGTCAACAATAAGAAACAAACAAACAAAAAACTCAATTAAAAAATGGGCAAGAAGTGTGAACAGACACCTCACCAATAAGCATATGAAAAAGATGTTCAGTATCCTTTGTCATTAGGGAAATGCAAATCAAAATAACAATAAGATATCATTGCACACCTATTATAACAGCCAGAATTTAAAATCTGATAACACCAATTGCTGAGTAACTCTCATTCATTGCTGGTGTTATTCATGCAAAATGATACAGCCACTCTGAAAGAAAGCTTGGCAGCTTTTTGTAAAGATAAATATATTTTTACCATACAATTCAGCAACTGTACTTCAAGGTATTTATCTAAAAAATCTGAAGTTATAAGTCTACACAAAAACCTGCACATGAATATTGACAGCAGATTTGTCTATATTCACCAAAGACTGGAAGCAATTAAGATATCCTTCACTACATGAAAGGATAAACAACTATGGTACATCCATAAAATGGATTACTATTCAGTTGTGAAAAGAAGTGAGCTATCAAGTCAGAAAAAGACATGAAGGAAACTTAAATGCATATTGGTAAATGAAATAAGTCATTCTGGAAAGACTACATACTATGATTCTGGTAGTATGTCTTTTTTTAAAAATTATGTGCAAACACTTAAATCCACTAAGCAAAAATACTCCCTTCTCCCCCTGCCTCCATAACCTGATAGCCTACAATCTAATTTCTGTCTCTACAAATTTACTATTTCTAGATAACTGATATAAGTGACATCATGCAATATTTGTCACTATGTACCTTGCTGATCTTACTCAGCAAAATGTTTTCAAGGTTCATTCATGTTGCAACATGTTCATTTATATCTTATAGACTTCATTTATATCTTCTTCTGTCCCAATAATATTTTATTGTATATATGTAACACATTTTGTTTTTCCTTTAATATTTTGATGGACATTTAGTTTCTATATTTTAGCTATTGTAAATAATGCTGCTATGGATATTGGTCTACAAATATCTGTTCAAGTCTCTGTTTTGACTTTCTTTGAGTATATACCAAGAGTGGATCTGCCGTGTCATATAGTAATTCTATATTTAACTTTTTGAGGAACTACCATATTGCTTTCCACAGTGGCTACACCATTTTACATTTTCACCAACAATGCACTAGAGTTCCAATTTCTCTATATCACCTCCAACACTTTTTATTTTCCATATTAAAAATAATAGCAATCCCTGTGAGTATAAAGAGATATCTCATTGTAGTTTAAATTTGTATATCCTTTATGGCTAATGATGTTGAGTGTCTTTTCATATGCTCATTGGCCATTTTTATAGCTTCTTTGGAAAAATTTCTTAGTTTTTAATTGGGCTGTTTGGATATGACTGTTTAAAAGCAAAATTACAGGGATAGTAAATGGCTAAGTGGTTACCAGGAATTTTGTGGGGGTGAATAAATGAAAATAAATATTTTCTAGAACAATAAATTTATTCTCTATGATGTCATGAAGGTGACACTATGCTTTTGTAAAAACGCATAGAACTTTATAGCACAGTGATAGTTAATATATGCAATTTTAAAAATCACTTTTGGATGTTGGGGAATCCCATGATGGAATATAGACTATGAAAATATAATCTAACTATAATAAAATTTTATGAAGCAACATCCTGAAAGGTAAATTGGAAAAAAGGTGAAGAACTAAGTGACTTTGGAAATGAATAGAGATTATAACATTAAAGACATTTAAAAAATTGTACATAGAGCTGTATTCTAGCTGATAAAATTGTTTACCATGCTGGGATAGGTTAACAATTCTGGAATCAAAATAAATGTACTTTGCAAATGAAATATTAAGTAAATAGATGGTGGAGGATGTGAGCCTGTTGGAGTGAGAGGTTACAGATAATCAAGGGGAGAAAGAAAGATAGAGTCATACATTTAGTAATGGGTTGGAGTTGGAGATATTAGTGTAAACTTATGTTTGGTTTAATATTGATACAGATGGTTGCAAATGGAAATATTTATAGATAGGTTTATACACATATATTTCTTTGCTCCATCAGCTGGAAGGCCTAGAAACAATGACACCCAACAGAAATGAACACATTTAGAGCATAGATCTTAGATCTTAGTTTCCGGTAACATTCTCCAATGAAAGGAACCAGGACTCCTTAGAGATTGGCTGATTCTAAGACTGGGACTGGTAATGTGCAAGGTGTGCCTGGAGCATCTTGTAATGCCAGCAAGTAAAGAAGAACTCAAAACAAAATAAAATAATAAAATTAAAAACTACAATGATGGGAGTATGAAAACGGGACATAGGAGTCAGTTGAAAGGCACACGTGGCCAAAGCTGGAACCATTTGGTTAATAGAATTAACTTTGAAAAAAAAAAACTGGTTTATAACCCAATTCTCTTAGTTTGCCAGGGCTGCTAAGACAAATACTACATACTGGTTGGCTTAAATAAAAGGAACTTATTGCCTCACAGTTTTGGAATCTATACATACAAAATCAAGGTGTCAGCCTGGCCATGCTTTCTCCAAAATCTGTAGCAATCTAGTGATGGCTTTCCAGCAGTTCTCTATCACATGATGATCTTTCCCTTCCTCTCTCTTCCTCTGGTTCCTGCTTCTGTGTCCAGTTTCTTTTTGCTTATAAGGACTTCAGTCATATTTAATTCAGTTCCACCCCCAATTTGGTTTGAGCTCAACTTACCCAATAACATCTTCAAAGAATCTATTTACAAATGGCTTTGTATCCACATACTGACTCACCATAATTATTAACATATTTAATGATACTATTTACAAATGGGTTCACATCCATAGACCTGAAATTTAGGACTTGAACATGTCTTAATGGGAAACATGATTCAATCCTCAAGACCAATGTATAAAATAAATATTCACTAGTCCATATTGACATAAATAAATAGTTGAATAAGTAAATAAATAGGGAAGAAGAGACAAACATCCCATGCAGAAAAATTCCAAATCATTTATGTAGGTACTCTGTCCCAGAGAAGGTGGAGAACAATTCATCATCCCTTAAGTGTGGGCTGGGCATATTAACTTCCTTTCAAAGATAAAGTAGGGAAAGGAGGAATAAAAGAGTAACCTTATAATGAAAAAAAAAGTCACAAACACTACCTATTTAGGTGATCAAGATTAATATCAACAGTGATAAGTTATGTTGACAATATATAACCTTGTTATTATGTGATAAGAATTGTGCTTTACTTTGTAATCTTCCTTCAAGAAACTTATAAATCCAGGCTAATCATGAGAAAATCACTAGAAAAATCTCTGTTGAAGGACATTCTAAAAAAATACCCAAGAAGTGCTTCCTCAAACTGTCAAGTTCATCAAAAGCAAGGAAAGTATGGGAAACAGTCATGGTTATAGAACCCTATAGTATCTTCCCATTTTATCTCTAAATATAAACTATTCCAAAATTAAAAGTTTATTTCAAATTTATGTGCCAACACAAATCTTAGTTTCCCAGCTGCTAAAACAAATATCATACAATGTATTAGCTTAAAAAAGGGAATTTATTGGCTCATGGTTTTAAGGCTAGGAGAAATCCAAAATCAGGTGTCAGGAATCTGTTGCTTTCTCCCTGAAGACTGTGGCATTCTGGGGATGGCTCCAGGCAATTCGTGGGTCCTTGGGTTTTCTGTCATATAGTAATTCACTTGTCTATATCTTCTCCTTTCTCTTCCAGCCTCCACTGACTTCCAGTTTCCAGCTCTTCTCAAGGCTTTTCTCTGTGGCCTTCTCTACAAGATCCCCAGCAATAGGATTAAGACTCATTCTGATTCAAATGGACACAGAGATGAAGAGGCTGAAAAGAAAACTCTGAGTTACCCACATGGCTGGAAGTGGCACCCATAAACCTTGAAGCGAACAGCCTGGTAAAACTAGTGGTTAATGGTGGCTAACTGGGGGCGAACAGACATTTTCCTCTCTAGGAATAGGGAGGGTGTGGTGGGAACTGAGTATGGAATATCTTTGGTGAGTTTAAGCAGTAGGGTCCACTTTGAATTGTGGTTTTAACTGGCTTAGAAACCAGCCTGAAGAGGTTGAAAGAATCACTTTTGTGGAAAGATTTGCTTAAGAGCATTATCTGCTGGCAGGCCAAGAAAGTGAAGGGAAAGAAGACTTTTTGGAGATTCTCTTGTCCCTCTTCCCAAGCCCCCTTGGATCTGGTCTATGCCCAATTAAAGGGTCCCTAGCCTTACTTTGATCATTTAAATAGGGCATTTTTAAAGTTTTAGAATAAGTTGAATGAAAAAATTAAAAAAAGAGCTATGACACAAAACCACTAGGCAAGAGAGAGAAATTGACCATCAGAGTAAACTCACTAATATAATCAGAAGCCTAAACATCAACAAAAAATTACAAGCCATATTAAGAAACAGGAAGATATGACTCATCCCAAGGAAGAAATTAAGAGTCCTGATGAGACGCAGGATTTAAAACAACTAGTCAATGATTTTCACACAAATTTCCTAAATCAAATCAAAGAGTTGAAGGAAAATATGACTAGATAGATAAAGGATATTAAGAAGACACTGGGTGAGCATAAAGAAGGAATTGAAGGCTTGCAAAGAAAAGTAACAAAGTTTATGGGGATGAAAGACACAATGGATGAGATAAAAAATACATTAGAAGCATATAATAGTATATTTAAATTGACCAAGGAAAAAATAAGTGAATTGAAATACAAAACATCTGAACTTGAAAAAAAGAACAGAATAGAAAGAGAAAAGGATGAAAAAGAATTGAATGACAGTGTGAAATGCACAAACATACATGCTATGGATGTCCCAGAATGACAAGAGAATGGAAAAGGGGCAGAAAGAATATTTGAGGAGATAATGACTGAAAGTTTCCCAACCCTTATGAAAGACATAAATATCAATATCCAAGAAGGACAACGCTCCCCAAACAGAATAAATCCAAATAGACCTAGTCCAAGACACATATTATTCAGAATGGCAAATAAAAGAGATAATGACAGACTTCTGAAAGCAGCAAGAGAAAAGCAATTCATCACATTCATCACATACAATTGATGTACCATAAAACTAAATACTGCTTTCTCATCAGAAACCATGGAAGTGAAAAGACAGTGGTATGATATATCCAAGGTAGTGAAAGAGAAAAATTTCCAGCCAGGAATCTTTTATCTGGCAAAACTGTCCTTCAAAAATGAGGATAATTTTTATGTCTTCACAAATAAACAAAAGCAGAGAGTATGTCATCAAAAGACCAGATTTATAAGAGACACTAAAGAGAGTGTTGCAGTCTGAAAGGAAAAAACAAGAGAAGCATGAAGACGAGTGTAGAAATGAAGAGTAAATAAAAGGATAAAAGGACAGACAATAGTAAGATATGAAAATGAAAAGGCAAAGGATAAAATAGATGAAGTAATTAATTCTTTTGCAGTAATACCATTGAATGTTAATGGATTGAACTCCCCAGTCAAAAGACACAGACCAGCAGAATGGATAAAAAAAATATGAGCCATTTATATGCTGTCTACAAGAGACTCCACTTAAATGGAAGGACACAAATAGCTGAAAATAAAAGGTTGTAAAAAGATATTACACAATATAACCAAAAAAAGAACTGAATAGGTACACTAATATTGGACAAAATAGATTTTAATGCAAAACTACTATAAGAGATGAGGAAGGTCAATATACATTAATAAAAGGGGCAATTCACCAAGAAGAAATAACTATAATAAATATTTATGCACCTAACTTGGGTGCCCCAAAATACATGGGACAAACACTGGCAAAACTTCAAGGGAAAACAGGCATCTCTATATTAATAGTTCAAGACTTCAACACACCAGGCTCATCTTTGGATAGAACATCTGGATAAAGGATCCATAAGGAAACAGAGAGCTTAAATAATACAATTACTGTACTAGACCTAACAGACCTAAATAGAACATGATGAGAGATGAAAATGTATTGTGTCACATAAGCTTTGAAAGTTAAAGGGTGTAGCTGGGCCACAAAATTAAAAAATAGATGATAATAGGAAGATGAATGGTGCTTTATTTGAGAGCTTTTAATTTTCCCCCTAACAATTTACTTTATAGGGAATTTTGGCTTGTGCTATCTTATGGGGATTCAGATAAGGATATAAGAATATCTGAATTCTATTCCAAGAGGAAATATTATATCATTATGTGACCAACAGGGTTTTTAAAATAGTAGGTGTTATCAGAGATACTTATATAAACCTCTTTTTTTCCCTAGGGAAAAAATATTTATTTGTGTCTGCAATGGCTGTGCAATTCTTATACTATAGCTCTGGCAAAGTATTAGAGCTAGAATAAATTTTAAAGAACAAAACTAAAATTATAAGTAAATACATGGGCTTTTAAATAAAGACAACTTAGAAGAGTAAAACTTTGCAATGATTATGGTTAGCTAGCAAATTGAAGAATAATAGAAATATTATTGTCATCCCCACTTGAAATTTCAAGAAGATATACCTAACACAAATAAAGTGATGTACAACCTAAGAAAAGCAATAGGTCTAATGCAATTTAGTATACCTAAAGGCAATAGAAAGTATATTTAGTTTCCAGTAAAGACTATTTTTAAAAGCAGGATTTGGGTGGAAATGATAGATTGTATTCCTGTTCACATTTTTCTCTTCCACTCCCTGTAGATTTGACTTGTCAAAGACAAAAATGTTGGTGGAAGTAATATATTCTCAATTCCATACAGGAAGCTTGAGAAAGTGGATGCTTTGGCTTTATCTCTTTTACTTTTTCTGAAGCCTAACAATGTTCCAGGTAGAGGCTGGTCTGTTTACCCAGTCCCAGAGTGAATACAGCATGCAGAGCAGAGCCACAGCCAGCCCAGCATAGGCATATTGAGTGCATGAGAAGTGAATGTATGGCGTACAAGACACTGAAACTTAGGGTTGTTGTTGCAACATAGCCTATCCTATCCAGAGTGACAGAGTAATTAAGAATAATTCTCCACAGTACCTAGGAAGTATGGTGTTACACAATCTATACAATCTACACGAAAATCTACACTATTATTTCTGAAAGCCTACTATAAGCTTGAATTATACCATATTCTCCAGAAACAGGAAGCAACGTCCTGTCCTTGAGTAGCTCAAAGCTTACCACAGAAGCAACTATGAAAACAGGTATTTATAGGAAACTGCCTACACTCTTATAAACTAGATACTAAAGCTGTGTTTGAAAGCTTAAAGTCTAAAAATTAAAGAATATACTTATCTGATATAAAGAAGTGTCTTATCTCAAGGAGCTAATATAATATCAGTATAAATATATACACACACATGCATTGTTTAATGATGCTGATGGAAACATATAGAGCATTATGTGCCTGGAAAGGAGGACTGAGCATACTTAAAGTTACTTATCACAATTACCTTATGAAGCAGATACTCTTATTACCCCTATTGTGTAATCGAGGAAATTAAGACATAAAAGGTTAAGTAATTTATAAAATCATGAAATTTTGGTTGAATATTTTGGGCTGAACACATGCGTTAACCCTGAAACCTTGTTAAAAGAACTAAAGATATTTTTTGCAGTCATACATTCACAAGGACAAAAAATATTAACCAATAGAAACACAATTTTATGAGTGACAGAGTCATTATCCACTCTGAACAGCCAGATAAATGCTCTTCCCTCACGTCTTTAGAAGTCTGAAAATTTATTCTCTTAAGAGAATGAACAGGGGCTTTTGTATTTGGTCCCATCAGATGTGGTTGAAATCAGAGGTATTATACTCAATAAACTAAGTGAACTTTCCTGTACTGAATTCTGAGAACTTCCAACTTTTATTTCTATCTGTTCCAAGTACTCTAATAGCCAAGTTTATATACATCAGGCAAGAGTATGGAAGATTTTTCTATAGAGAATCAGACCAGCCATGGGAAAAAGAGTTAAAGTTGCTTACATAGGGGGTTCACTTCAAAAAGGTGTCCAGTCAGACTGTAGAATACTGATATATCAAGAGCTTCTATTCAGTTATTTTGTGTACCAACTTCAAAATGAATGGCCAGCCTAGTAGTATTAGTCAGGGTTCTCTTGGAAAACAGAACCAACTGGATATATCTGTAAATATTAGGAGATTTTATAACATTGTCTCATGTGACTGTGGAAATGTACAAGTCCAAATTCCATAAGGCAGGCTGCAAGCTGGAACTCTGATGAAAGTTTCTGATTTCCCCAGGAGGAGTTGGCTGGCTAAAGAAATGGAAATTCTTTCTTTGACTGCTGAAATCATCACTCCTCCTTTTTTTAATAATATACTTTTTTTATTTTTTAAAAAAGATACTTAGATGATATAGATGTTACATGAAAAATATGGGGGATTCCCATATGCCCCACTTCCTACTACTCACACATTTTCCCACATTAACAACATCCTTCATTAGTGTGGTACATTTTTTACAATTGATGAACACATTTTGGAGCATTGCCACAAAGTGTATATTATAGTTTACATTGTAGTTTGCACTCTCTACCACACAATGTGTAAGTTATGACAAGGTATATAATGACCTGTATCTGTCACTGCAATGTCATTCAGAACAATTCCCAAGTCCATAAAATGCCCCTAAATCACACCTATTTTTCTCTCTCCCTCCCCTCAGAACCTCCAGTAGCCACTGTCTCCACATCAATGATAATAGTTCTTCTATTGCTAGAATCACAAGAGGTCTATAGTAGAATTACAGCAAGTCTACCCTAGTCCATCATTCATTCCCCAATCCTGAAGATTCTGGGATGGTGATGCCCACTCTACCTCTAACTGAGAGGGGGCTTAGATCCCATGGAGCAGATGGATCGAACTATTTTGCTTGCAATAGCAGACTCTCTCTGTTCCTTGAGGAGGTCGTTGTCAATCATCATCTCCTTGTTAGTGGTCCTGGGTGAGTAGGGTTGCAACTCTGTTGAGATTCAGGGTCCAACTGGCACATGGAAAGTCCAAAGATTTAAGTCTCTTGGACATAAAACTATCAACTCTAGTACTAACTATAGATTCAAATAGAAGCAGCAAAGGAGCCATGTATAGGGAAACCACAACTGAGTCCAACTCTGTCACACTGGGGAGTATAAATTCCAAAATAGCACCCACTGTCAGGGTACCAAACTCCTGAGCTGTCTGCCCTGCCTACAGTGTCTGGGTGTCTCTAGAGCCATCACTTCTCCTTTTAAAGCCTTCAACTACTTGGTTGAGATGTTTCTCATTGCTGAAGGCAATCTCCTCAGGTAATTGTAGATCTAATCATCCGTGAATATAATCAACAGACTGATTTAGGGCCACCAAATGTCTTCACAGTAACAATCAGGCCAGTGCTTGCTTAATCCAAAAATTGGGCACCATTACCTGGCCAAGGTGACAGATGAACCTAACCATCACACTAATATATAATATTTGAGGAAAGTAAATATGAAATGGATGCCAAATCTAACAAATAATAGAAATGCAACTTAAAGAAAAGACAATGCAGGAAAAAGAATAGTACAGCACAAACACACAAACAATAATATTCTCAAAGAGTTAAGAGAGTTATTACATATATGAAACAAAAACTAGATGCTATAAGGAACTAGGATGAAGAAAAGGAAGAGAAAAATAAATGCACAGAAAAGCAAACGAGGCAAGAAAATTCTTGTGTAAAATAGCTCTAGTCATTTTGGAGTCACCATTTCTTGAACATCCAAGAAAAGTACTTCCCAAAGAAATATAATGCAAGTCATATAAGTAATTTTAAAATTTCTAGTAACCACATTGAAAATAAAAGAAATGGATAAAATTAATTTTATTATACCAGCATATGCAAAATTTTAACATATAATCAATGTAAAATATTCAGATAGATTAAAGATAAAATATGTGGAAAATTTTTCTCTGCAAATCATAAGAAATATGGAAGAGCTATATTATTATAAGATAAATTAAATTTCAGAACAAGGAATATCCCCAAAAATCAAGAGCTTCAGGAAACAGAAAAATCCTAAATATATATGCTTTTATTTACAAAACTTCAAAATCCATGAAGCAAAAGTAACAGAATTGAAATGATAAAAAATATTCTTAAATAGAATTGATTATGTCAACACTACTCTTTCAGTAGTTGGTAGAATAGTAGTTCATATTATTTAAGGAATTTGTCCATTCCACCCATGTTGTCAAAATTATTAGCATAAAATTGTTCACAATATTTCCCCTTTACCCTTTCAAAGTCTGTGAAATATGGAGAAATGTCCAAGATATTGACCATTTGTGTCTTCTCTCATTTTTTGTTGATAATAGCTGCTAGAAATTAACCAATTTCATTGATTTTCATAGAACAAGTTTTTGATTCCATTGATGTTGTTTACTTATTTTTCTGTCAACGTAATCCTTTCTTTTTTCTTTTTTACATTTTCCAGTTAATTGCCTTGTTGACAAACCATTACCACAGTAAAGTCTTAGCTTACATTCAATTAGTTACTGATAGACCTTGCCATACCACTTTGAACTTTTTTTATATATTAGTAAAAAAAATTTTTTTTAATATTTTTTATATTTTTTAAAAGATGCTTAGATTACATAAATGTTACACAAAAAATATAGGGTTTCCCATATGCCCTACTCCCCACACCTCCCACACCCTCCCACATAAACATCCTTCGTTAGTGTGGCACATTTGCAATTGATAAACGCATCCAGGGGCTTTGCCATTAAGCAAGGACCATAGTTCACATTGTAGTCTATACACTCTCCCTCACAGTTCTGCATGTTATGTGATGATATAAGATGGCCTATATCTATCATTGCAATGTGACTCGTTGATGAGCCAAGTGCAGGGAAGACATAATTGAGTCCAACTCTGTCACTCTTAGGAGCACAAACTCCAAAGTAAGGCCCACTGGCAAGGCACCAAACTCTGGAGCTATCCACCCTTACCATAGGATCTGGGTGTCTCCAGAGCTCTCAGGAGCCCCACTATTTGGGTTAGTACCCACTTTGGAAGTCTATGAGAGCCTGCTGGGATGTCCGTAAGCATTACCTCTGGGATGACCTTCCAACTCACTTTGAAGTCTCTTAGCCATATAAACTCATTCGTCTTTACCTTTTCTCCCTTTTATTCAAGGTCTTTTTCCAGTTGCATTGCTAATTGATGCTTGGTAGCAATCCCTCTGTGCCAGGGTGGCTCATCCCCATGTGTCATGTCCCACACTGTGGGAAAGGTAATGCATTCATATGCTGAGTTTGGCTTAGAGAGAGGACACATTTCAGCAATAAGGAGACTCTCAGGAGGCAACCCGTAGGCACCCCATAACAATAGGCTAAGTTTCAATTTTAAAAGCAAAGGCTCATAAGCCCAGTCATCAATATCAAGGGCCCATCAGTGGATCATCCTCCTTTGCCAGTCACTGCCCCTGCACTTGGGGGTCTGTTACTGCTCTCTTAGAGAATGTGGCAGAGCTCTTCAGGATGGGAATTCAGAATTCTCTCTGTTATTGTGTGAGTCTCCACGCACTGTGACAATGCCCCATGAACATTTGAACATTTTTATTTACCTTATATTTACGCTCAGGTGAACTTCCTCCCATGCATCCCCCATCACTGACATGCCACACCAGCGATCCTCCCCCACCCCATTTGTAACCCTTCTGTGATCCAAAACTTCTTCAAGAATAAAGCCATTACAGTAACCACATACAATTAATAGGAAAATGAAACAATAATGATAAGTTTAAATATAAGAAGTAAAATACATAAAAATTAAAAATATATATATAATAAAATTAAAAGATTGGGATATTTAAAATAATGAAATATATTTAAAAAAATTTTTTTTTGACATTGTGCTTTTCATCACCACAATATCTGGTGTACTCCCTGTGCTGTGGCACCTTCCCCCAGTTATTCCCCAGTTTCTCACTATTTTTCATTTTGTTTTCAAAGAAGTTTTATGTCACAGCAAAGTCACACACAGAATGCAAGAGACTCTCTCCTTTTCCTCCTCCCCCATATTAATACCCTTTCATATGTGGATGGTACCTTTGTTATAACTGATACACAAATAGTGAAACATAGCTACTAAACATGGTCAATGGTTATATTATGGTTTACATTTTTGACTGTATAATTTTATAAATTTTTATGATATTTACTATGTCCTGTGTCCATCATTGTAAGATCATGAAGAATACTTCCACTGCCCACTAAAAATCCCCTGTTTGATCTATTCTATTCCTTCCTCCCCTTCCCTTCAGGGCTCACGGTGACTCCTTGGCTTCACTACTTGGATGACAAGATTCATAGTTACATGTAATAAGACTGAAGTCTTGACACACTGGTTTGTCCTCCCCTATTAGGAACTGCCCATGCTCTTGGGACCCTGCCACTTTTCTATTTGTGAACAAATCTGTCCTCCTGAGGACGGGAGTCCGACCCATTTTCACTCATTGTGTGGGTCTCCACCCACTGATACAACACATTATGAGAGAATGATCACTCACACACTCCCTACAAGCCTGCTCCAGGTGCTCCCTGCCCTGAATGACCCCCATCCAACACCCTAAACCAGTAACCCTTCCTTGCCATATTGCCATAAGAGCATTCCGAACATTGTACTTTCAACCACATACCCGCAAATACCCAGTGTTCACCTGGTCCTTCTCCCGCCCTCCCCCCAGTACCCTGAAACTTCCACCCAACCTTCTCAATCTACCCACCTGTCAAACCTGCAACACATAACCCAAAATTATCACTACCCTCCTATCATATCCCTTCATTACAGAACTACACAATTTCACCTTACCATAGATTACACTCATATGGGTGTTGGCTCACAACCTTCTACTACCTTTCTATTTCTTGTAAACCTATGTTCCAGACAATAGCTCTCTGAGTCAGCTCAATTTGCTTAATTCATATCAGTGAGGTCATGACCTGTTCACCCTTCAATGCCTAGCTTGCTTCCCTCAACATAAGGTCCTCAAAATTCATCCATGTTATCCCGTGTGATAGCACTTCATTCCTTCTTGCAGCTGAGTAATATTCCATTGTATGTATGTACCACATTTTGCTTATCCATTCATCTGTGAATGGGCACCTGAGTTGATTCTACTTTTGACAATAGTGAATAATGCCTATTTGAACATTGGTGTGCATATATCTGTTCATGTCTTTACTTTCAATTCTTCTGGGTATATACGCAGCAGTGGAATTGCTGGATCATAGGGAAGTTCTATAGTAAATTTTTTGAGGAACCTCCAAACTCTCCTCCACAATGGCTGCACTATTCTACATTCTCACCAGCAGTGGATGAGGGTTCCCATTCCTCCATATCCCCTCCAACACTTATAGTCCACTGTTTTTTTAATAGCCACCATTCTAATGGGTATAAGATGATATCTTATCATAGTTCTGATTTGTATTTCCCTAATAGCTAGTGATGTTGAGCATCTTTTCAAGTGCTTTTTAGCCATTTTTATTTCTTCCTTGGAGAAGTGTCTTTTCAGTTTGCTTGCCCAGTTTTTAAATGATTGATTGTCTTTTTATTTTCAAGGTCTAGGATTTCTTTATATATGCAGGATATTAGGCTCCTATCAGATATATGATTGCCAAATATTTTCTTCTATTGGGTAGGCTGCCTTTTTACTTTCTTGATAACGCCCTTTGAGGTACAAACATTTTTAATTTTGAGGGGATTCCATTTCTCTATTTCTTCTTTCACTGCTCATGCTTTGGGTGTGAAGTTCATGAAAACCATTTCCTATTACAAGGTCCTGTAGATGCTTCCCTACGTTACCTTCCAAGGTCTTTATGGTCTTGGTTCTTATATTTAGATCTTTGATCCCTCTTGAGTTGATTTTTGAATAAGGTGTGAGATGCTGTTCCTCTCTCATTCTTTTGGATATGGATATCCAGTTCTCCAACACCATTTGTTGAAGAGGCCATTCTCTCCCAGCTGAGTGGGCCTGGTGTCCTTGTCAAATATCATAAGACTGTATATGCAAGGATGTATATCAGAACTCTCAATTTGGTTCCATTGGTCGATATGTCTGTCCTTGTGCCAATGCCATGTACTTTTGACCACTGTAGCTCTGTAGTATGTTTTAAAGTCAGGTAGAGTGATTCCTCCAATTTCATTTTTCTTTTTCAATATGTCTTTTACTATTCAGGGCCTTTTGCCCTTCCAAATAAATTTCATAGTTAGTTTTTCCAATTTGGTAAAAATCGCTGTGATGATTTTTATTGGGATTGCATTAAATCTGTAGATCAGTTTGGGTAGGATAGATATCTTAATGATGTTTAGTCTTCCTACCCATGAACAAGGAATATTCTTCTATTTATTTAAGTCTTCTTTGATTTCCTTTAACAGTGTGTTGTGTAGTTTTCTGTATATAAGTCCTATACATCTTTAGTTAAATTTATTCCTAGGTATTTGATTCTTTTAGTTGCTATTGTAAATGGTATTTTTTTTCTTGATTTCCTCCTCAGATTGCTCATTATTGGTGTACAGAAATGCTACTGATTTTCGAGCGTTGATCTTATAGCCTGCGACTTTACTGAACTCCTTTATAAGTTCTAGAAGACTTGTTGTAGATTTCTCAGGGCTTTCTGTGTATAAGATCACGTTGTCTGCATATAGTGAAATTTTTACTTCTTCCTTTCCAATTTGGATGCCTTTTATATCTTTTTCTAGCCTCAGTGCTTGAGTAAGTACTTCTAAGACAATGTTAAATAGGAATGGTGATAGTGTGCATCCTTGTCTTGTTCCCAGTCTTGGAGGGAAAGCGTTTAAGATTTCACCACAGAAGATGATGTTAGCTGTAGGTTTTTCATATATATCCTTTATCATGTTCAGAAAGTTTCCTTCTATTCCTATCTTTTCCAGTGTTTTTATCAGGAAAGGGTCCTATATATTGTTGAATGTTTTTTCTGTCTATAGAAATGATCATGTGATTTTTTTTTTTCTTTCAATCTGTTTATGTGATGCATTATATTGATTGATTTTCTTATGTTGAACCATCCTTGCATAGCCGGGATGAAACCAACTTGGTCATGGTGTATAATTCCTTTGATATGTTGTTGAATGTGATTAGCAAGTATTTTGTTGAGGATTTTAGCATCGAGGTTCATTAGAGAGATAGGTCTGAAATTTTCCTTTCTTGTGGAATCTTTGTTTGGCTTTGGTGTTAGGGTAATATTGGCATCATGGAATGAGTTAGGCAATGTTCCTTCTACTTCTATTTTTTGGAAGAGTTTAAGCAGGATTGGTGCTCTGTCTGCAATGTTTATTAGAATTCACCTATGAATCCATCTGCTCCTGGACTCTCCTTAGTTGGGAGGTTTTTGATGAGTGATTCTCTCTTTATTTGTGATTGGTCTGTTGAGTTCATCAATTTCTTCTTTTGCCAAGACTGCTTGTGATTTTTTAGAAATTTGTCCATTTCTTCTGAATTATCATTCTTGTTGGCATATCACTTTTCAAAGTATCCTCTTATGATATTCTTTATTTCTGTGGGGTCAGTGGTGATATCCCCTTTTCTTATTTTGTGTATTTGCATCTTCTCTCTTTTTTTCTTTGTTAGTCTGACTAAAGGTTGGTCACTTTATTGATCTTTTCAAAGAACCAGCTTTTGGTTTTGTTTATTTTTTCTAGTGCTTTCTTATTTTATATTTCATTTAGTTCTGCTATAGTCTTTGTTATTTTCTTCTTTTTACTTCCTTTGGTGTTAGTTTGTTGTTGTTTTTCCAATTCCTCCAGGTGTGCAGTTAGGTCTTCAATTTTAGCTCTTTCTTCTTTTTTGATATATGCATTTATGGCTATGAATTTCCCTCTCAGTACAGCTTTGGTGGCATCCCACAGGTTTTGAAATGTGTTGTCATTTTCATTCATTTCAAGTAGTTACTTATTTCTTTTGAGATTTCCTCCTTGACTCACTCTTTGTCTGACAGTGTGTTGTTTAACTTCCATATCTTTGTGCCTAATCTTTTTCTCTTGCCCTTACTGATTTCCAGCTTCATCCCATTGTGGTCAGACTAATTAATTTGTATAATCTTGATCTTTCTGAATTCATTGAGATTTTTTTGTGGCTTAGTATGCGATCTATCTTGGAGTATGATCCATGTGCACTCAAGCAGAATGTATATCCAGCTTATTTGAGTGTAGTGTTCTGTATATGTCTATTAGGCCCAGATCCTCTAATGTATTAACCAAAATCTTTCTTTCTCTATTGAACTTTTTTTCGAGATATTCTCTCTAATGGTGATAATGGTGTGTTAAAGTCCCCCAGTATAATTGTAGAGGCATCTATTTCTCCACTTAGTTTTTCCAGTGTTTGCCTCATGTATTGTGAGGGACCCGTTTTAGGTGTGTAAATGTTTATGATTGTTCTTTCTTCTTGAAAGATTACCACTTTCACTAATATATAATGTCCGTCTTTGTCTCTTACGTTAGTTTTGCATTTAAAGTCTATTTTGTCTGATATTCGTATAGCTACTCGTGCCATTTTTTTGTTATTGTTGGCTTGTAAATTTGTTTTCCAGCATTCACTTTCAGCCTCCTTGAATCCCTGAGTCTAATGTGAGTTTTTTGCAGACAACATATAGACGGGTCATATTTCTTAATCCATTTGGCCAATCTGTGTCTCTTGACTGGTGAGTTTAATCGATTACTGTTCAGTGTTATTACTCTCAAACAATTATTTACATTAGCCATATTTTCTTTGGGTTTATGTAAATCATATGTTGTTTTTATTTCCCTTTTTGTCCTTTTAGTTATACTTACACTCTTCTCCAGCTCTCTATCTCCTGTTTTTTCCCTTCAACCTGCAGAACTCCCTTAAGTATTTCTTGAAGGGCACATTTCTTATTGACATACTCTCTTAATTTCTGTTTATCTGTAAATATTTTGAACTCTCCATCATATTTAAATGCCACCTTTATTGTACAGAGAATTCTTGGCTGGAAGTTTTTTTCTTTAAGTACCTTAACTATGTCATACCACTGCCTTCTTACCTCCACGGTTTCAGATGGGAAATTAGCACTTAATCTTATTGAGCTTCCCTTGTATGTGATGATTCTCTTTTCTTTTGCTGCTTTCAGTATTTTCTCTTTGTCTTGAGCATTAGACAGTTTGACGAGTGTATGTCTTGGAGTAGGCCTGTTGGTATTTATACTGTTTGGGGTGCACTGCACTTCCTGGAATTGTAAATCCATCTCCTTCAATAGGGTTGGGAGTTTTCACCATTATTTCTTCCAACACTCCTTCTGTCCCCTTTCCTTTCTCTTCTCCCTCTGGGATGCCTATAGTGCCTTTATTTGTGCATTTTGTGTTGTCATTCAAATCCCTATGGCCCTGCTGAATTTTTTCTATCTTTTTATCTATCTGTTCTACTATCTGTTTGATTTCAGATGTACTGTCTTCCACATCACTAATTCTTCCTTCTGCCTTTTCAAATCTACTGTTATGTGCTTCCAGTGTATTTTTAATTTCCTGGATTGTGCCATTTATCACCATCATATCTGTTATCTTTTTATCTTTTAATTGTATGCTTACAGTTGTATGTTCTCCCAGTGTCTTCTTAATATCCTTAATCTCTTCCTTGATTTCATTAAGTTGGTCCATGATTTTTGTTTGGCATGCTTTGATTAGTTAATCAATGTCCTGCAACTCTTCCTGTTTTTTTGTTTGTTTATTGGACTGGGCCATGTTTTCCTGTTTCTTAGTATTGTTTGTGCTTTTTGGTTCTCCTCTAGTCATCATTTTATCTTGATGTGTTTATTCAGTTGATAAGCTTCTCCTTTTACTCTAGGGTTTTATTTAATTGCTGTTTGTGTGTGTGTGTTAAGTTTTCTCTTTGACACTTAGTTCTTCTTATTCTATTTCATTGCTGCTGTCTATGTTTCTTGTTTTGGCTTCTTTATGTCTTTGACCTTCGTTCTTCTGGCTGTTGATACACAGTGACCTGGTTTGTTGTACCCCAAATCAGGTCCCCATGGCAGCCTCTGGCTTTTTCTTTGTTGTTTTAGTGAGAGCTAAGATTTATATGTCTAACCCATGGCCATGTTCCCACAATCTTATATTCATTTCTTAACTTAAATTTTCTTTTCTTCTTTTTTGGATTTAATTTGTAATTTTTTCTAATGATGAAAAAGCAAATTAAATATAAACCCTCCCAAAAAATATAAGAAAATCTAAATCATTTGCATATACCTTTATAAATTAAAATATTGAATTTATGATTAAAAGTATTTACATATAGAAAAATCAGATTTGCATGGCCACACTGGCATATTCTATCTGACATTTAGCAAGAAATAATACAATCATTTTAAAAATCTTACAGAATATAGAAGAGAATGAAATATTTTCCTACTTATTTGATAAGGTAAGTGTTATCCTGATAAAAAAGAGGAAAAATATATAAAAGAAACCACCAGACCAAATTACTTATAAATATAAGTATAAAAATATTATTTAAATAATACATAAAAATGTAATGTATCATATTAAATAGGGTATATACAAGTTAAGCAAGGTTAGTTTAGTTTTCAAAAATCAATTTTAAAATAGTGCTTACTGGGATAGTTACATCAGGATGTCTGAAAATTCACCTATCCATAAAAGCGAAAAGAACAATGGAAAAATTTTTCAAAATAAACATTTTCAGAATGCTGGAAATTAACCAAATGCTTGCAAGAATCCAAGAAGAAAATATTCAGGAAAATTGCTCATCTTGGTAAGAACAGAAAGCTTTGTGACATTTTAAATTGCCCTTTACTCATCCCTCCTACAGATCTGTGGTTACCTTAAAAAACAAACAAACAAAAAACCCAGCAGCTTAGCAGCCACTGTAGGAATAGAGTTTGAAGCTCTCCTCACCACCCCATTTCCAAAGATTTATCATTATTTGATCTGTATGGCAGATGCCTAATAAAGTCCCTTTCACAGGGCTTATCTTTGCCTTGATTCAGAGCTCACTCAGTGGAAAAAGCCTTATCCACAGAGTGATTATAAAAATAAAAAAAAATCAGAACAATTGTTTAATACTGCAGCTGCCTGAGTCAGCCATACCAGCTGAGGCAAATGAGAAGCTTCCCAAAAACTTAAAAGGAAAATTTGATGGATGAGATGTCCACAGAGTGCTTTGAAAAACTTCAACATAGTTCTGGATAATTAGAAGACAATGCACATGTGCAGGTCCGTGCATATATCCAGGAAAAAAAAAACACAAATTAGTCTTTATTTTCTCATCTCTGGCTGAATGTAAGTGCCTGCAAAATCAGGAAGTAAGAGAAGATAGAGAGTTGTAATGTGTAGAAGCATTCACAGACTGAAACATATGCACAAAGCCCCTGGGCAAAGAGTGGGAAACTGGTTGGGCAAGGTTTTTAGGGAAATCTCTGGAATATCATTAACTGATTTAGTAAATTAACCACGTGGACATGTCAATGGCCTTGCATAACAAAAAAATATATGGACTTTATTATAAAGTCACTTTTAAAAAACTGTAGAAACAACAAAACCCAGCAAAAGCTATCTATGTTGGGCAAGGGAAAACATAATTTATAGAGTTGTCACATTATTTTATTTAAAATTTTTAGTTTTCAACAACAAAAAATGAGCTAAAGGGACACTTATTCATTGTTGGAGGAATTATAAAATGGTGTAGATGCTGTGAAAAATGTTTGGCAGTTCCTAAGAAAGTTAAGGGTAGACTTATCATATGATCTGGCAATCTTACTTCTAAGTATAAACCAAGAAAGTGAAAGCAGGGACTCAAGCAGATATTTGCACATCAATGTTCATAGTGGCTTATTCACAATTGCCAAAAAATAGAAGCAACCCAAGTGTGCATCAACAGATAAGTGGATAAACAAAATGTGTTATATACATACAATGGAATACTATTCAGACATAAAATGGACTGAAGTTCTGATACATGCAACAGCATGAATAAACTTTGAACATATCATGTTGGGTGAAATAAGTCAGATACTAAAGGATAAATATAGTATGATCTCACTAATTTGAAATAATTGGAATAAGCAAACTCATAGTTTCAGAAACTGTAATACATGATATGCCATGGGCTGGGGTGGGGAAGGGAATGGAAATTTAATGCTTAATTGGTAGAGAGTTTCTGTTTGGGTTGATACAAAAGTTTGGTAATGGATGGTGGTGCTGGTAGCATAACATGGTGAATGTGACTAACATCATTAAATTATTTATATGAATATGGATAAAAAGGGGAAATTTTTAGTTTGTCTATATATATGTTACTAGAATAAAAAATTTTTAAAATTAAAAAGACAATAAAATATTAATGATAGATTGAAGAAAACCTTTTGTGAATGGGAGAATCTGATTTCTAGAGTTGCCACATTATATACTTTGAAATTTTTAATTTTCAACAACAAAAAAAATAGGAGACATGTAAAACACAGATTCATATGGCCCATAGACAAGGGATAAAGTAATCAATGGATTGTCCCTGAGAAAGCCAATAATTTGGACTTAATGAGAAAAATACCTAAAATTAGCTGTTATAAATATGTTCAAAGAACTAAAGGAAATTATTTTATTAGACTGAGTCATGTCTTCCTGTTTTTTATTATGGCTTGTAACTTTTTGCTGGTGTCTAGGTATAGTTTATCTTAATGGGCTTATTCAGTTTGCTAGTTTCTCTTTCTCGTTTAAGGTTTTTTTATTTTGCTTTGTGTTAAGGGTCCTCTTTGACACTTGGTTCCACTTATTCTACATCTGTGTTTCCCCCCAAAAATATTAAGTCCTTTAAAAAGAAAGAGAGAAGAAGAGAAAATGATTTTTTTAGAAAGGATGTAAAAGGAACCATAAAAGAGCCAGGAAAAAAATAAATAATAAGATTGAAAAATCATAAAAAGTAAAAAGGAATAAGAATTAAAAAGGTGGAAGAAAAAAAAAAAGAAATAGGAAAAATATAAAATAGAAGACTAGATAGATGAGAAGAGAAGAAAGAAAATGGAAACCAAACAAGAGAAGACAGAATGAAAGAAAAGAAGAGGAAGTGGGAAAAATGAAAAAAAGAAACGAAATAAAGAAAAGAGAAAAAAGAAAAACAGACCTCCCCCTCAGACCACTAACAACTGTCTTAGGCTGCCAGTGATCACTAATCAATCATCCCATGGCCTGCCCTCTGCAGGTAATGTAGAGGAAAAAAACAAAAAACAAAAACAAAACCAAAAACAAACTAAAAACAAAAATCAGTCTAAGTTCCCTGTTGCAATGCTGCTTGTCTCACAGTGCCCCCTCCCCCAGGGAGCCGGCTGGGTGCCTGACAACCCACTGGATTGCTCTCTGTTTCCCTTCTCTTCCATGTCACTTGGGTGTCTGACAAATCACAGGCTGCCTCACCACACTATCCTCTCATGAGGGTTGTTGGGTGCCTGTCAGCCCAACAAAACTTCAAAACTTGAGCCCTCAAAACCTCACTGCAATATTTGCATTAGTTTCCTAAGGCTGCTATAAAAAGTACCACAAATAGGTAGCTTAAAACAAGAGAAACATATTCTTTCACAGTCCTAGAGTCTAAAAGGTAGAAATCAAGGTGTAGGTAGGGCCACATTCCCTTTGCAGTCCTAGGGAAGTATCTTCCCTTACATCTTCCTAGGTCTTGGTGACTTCTGGCAATCCTTGATATTCCATGGCTTATAGCTCCATCACTCTAATCTTTGCCTTCATCATCTCTATGTGCCCAAACCTTCCTCTTTTCTCTTCTAAAGTTACCATTCATTTGATTTACTGCCCACTTTATTCCAAGATGATTTCATTTTAAGATCCTTAAATAATCACATTTGAAAAGACCTTATTTCCATTCAACCCACTACAGTCCACATTCTCACCTCCAAATTCACATGCTTCCCAATGTGCAAAGTATATTCACCCCATCCCAACATATCCAAATGTCTTTATCAATTCCAGTATCAACTCTAAGTCTAAAATCTTATCAAAATTTCAACAACTCAAAAGTCCCAAATCTTATCATCTATGTCATCTAAATCAGGTATAGGTGAGACTCTGGGTATGATCCATCCCAGAGCAAAATTTCTTTCCATATGTGGACTTGTGAAACTAGAAAATAAGTTGGCTGTTTCCAAAATACAATGGTGGGCATGCATAGATAGACATTCCCATTCAAAAAAGGACAAACAGAAGAAATAAGGGAGTTCCAGGTCCCAAGCAATTCTGAGTGAAGCACAATGGGAAAACACCACTATGTTTCAAGGACTTGTAATAATCCTGAGGCTTGAAAGTCTGCTATCTTTGTCTATGGGTAGTGGCAGTAAAGCTCCTGGGCCTGTGGTGACAGTGACCTCACTTTCTGGGTCCACAGAAGTGACTATCTCACCACATGGCTTCTGCCTCTACCTTATGGCTCTACCTTCAGAGTAATTCATTCTTCATTTCATCACTTTTCTTATATTTAATCCAGAATGGTAGCGATTTTCAAAAATCTTGACAATCTCCCAAGCAATTCATGGATGGGCCAAGTTTTTAGACAAGAGGGTCCTCCATAGATCTTCCCTGGAAACTCCCCTGCTCTGTTCCTGGATTTTGTTGATATGGTTGGATTGTATCCCTTAGTCACACTCCTAATCTCTTCAATAAAAGTTTGGACATCTGCCATGGGTGTTCTCTCCAGATCATACTTGTTCAGTAGTGGATTTCATAATTTTTAGCAGTTGGGATATTTCAAGACCCTCCAATATCACCAAGTGCTAGTACTTTTTGCTTAAGAGTTCCTTTCACAAATTATCTCTTTTCCTCTCACATTTTACTATAATCAAGAATGAGAAACCAGTGTGCACTTTCTACACTTTCCTTGGATCTTTCCTCCATTAAGTATCCAAGTTCATCACTTAAAAGTTCTGTCTTTCTCTCACAGAACACAATTAAGCCTGCCACTTTATAAAAAGAATCACCTTTCCTACAATTTCAGGTAACATTTTCCTTAATTCATTCTGCATCCTAAGCAGAGGCACACTGAACCTCCATATTTCCATTAGCAGTCTCTTCAAGGCATTCTAGATTTTTTTCTATTATGTGCCTCAAAATTCTCCTATCCATAGGAACAGATGTGGCTCTAGTAGTTGAGCACCTGCCTCCCACATGAGAGGTCCCGGTTTGGGTTCCTGGTGCCTCCTAAAGAAGACAAAAAAAATGAGCAGGCAATGAGCAGACATCGAGCAAAAAACAATGAACAGACAATGAGCAAACAACAAGCAGACAACAAGCAAAAGCAAATGAGCAGGGAACAGATGTGGCTCAAGCATTTGAGTGCCTGTCTCACACATGGGATGCCCTGGGTTTGGTGCCTCCTAAAGAAAAAACCAACAGACAACTAGCAGGCAATGAGCAAAAAACAATGAGCAGACAATGAGCAAAAAATAAAACAAAAACAACAAGCAAAAACAATGAGCAAACAGGTGAAGGAGATAAAGGCGCCATCTCGGGGGTGGGGGGGTAATTCTCCCATCCTCTACTCATTACCCAATTCCAAATACACGTCCACATTTTTAGGTATTTGTTACAGCAGCAGCACACGCTTTACAGTAGTGAAATCTTTATTAATTTTTTAGGTCAGCAAAAAATGTTCCCAAAATTGATTGACTTAATACAATGTAAATTTATCCTCTCATAGCTCTGGAGAGTAGAAGTCCAGAATCAAGGTGTAAATAGGGTCAAGCTCCCTCTGATTGTTCTAGGGAAGGATCTTTCCAAGTCTCTTCCTAGCTCCTGTTGGCTTCCAGAAAAGCTTCATGTTCCTTGATTTGTAGCTGCATCAGCCCAGTCTGCATTTATCTTCACATGCCCTTCTTCCCTGTTTATCTGCATCTCTGAGTCCAAATTTCCTGTTCCTTTTTCTTATAATGATACGAGTCTAAATCCAGGATGATTTCATTTCAACAATCCTAAATAATAACATCCTACAGACACTATTTCTAAATAAAGTCACATGCTGAAAACCCAGGTGGACATGGATGTTTTGGGGAGAAGTGGGGGGTTTTATCTAATCCACTATAATATACAAGAGAGAGAAATGAAAACATATGTCCACACCCAAATTGCACATAAATGTTCACAGAAACTGTTTTAGTTTCCCATATTCTAAAACAAATAACATACAATGGGTTGGCTTAAACAACAGAAATTTATTAGCTTATGGTTTTGAGGCCAAGAGAAGTCCAAAAATCTAAGTATCAGTAAGACATTGCTTTCTCCCTAAAGACTGTGGAGTCTTAGAACTGGCTGACTGCGATCCTTGGTCCTTGCCTTTTCTGTCACATGGGTGCAATGCACATGATGGCATCTTCTCCTTTCTCTTTTGACTTCCAGCTTCTGGCTGCTCCCCCTGGCTCCTTATTCTCTCTGATTTTCACTCTGCTTATAAAGAATTCCAATAATTCAGATTAAAGCCCAACCTGATTCAGTTGGGCCACACTTTAACTGAAGTAACCCTTGAAGATATGTAACTACAATGGGTCCACTCCTACCAGAATGTAGACCAAATCCATGAACATGTTCAAACTGTGGTACACAATTCAATTCACTCCAGTGTATCCTATGGACCCCAAAAGATATTCTCTTCCCACATGAAAAATACATTCATTCCATCACAGCATCTCCCAAAAAGCCTTAAGTGATTTCAGTAACAATGCTAAATTCAAAATCTCATCAAAATCGGTAGTTATGGTTTGGTCCAACTGGGACAAAATTCCTCTCTGCCTGTGGAACTGTGAAAGTGAGAAAACAATTTATCTGCTTCCAATATACAATGGTGGCAAAAGCATAGGATAGACCTTCCCATTCCAGATTGGAGAAAATGGAAGGAAAACAGGGGTCACGGATCTCAGACAAACCCAAAAGCAGCATGGAAAACACCGTTAGATTTCAGGGTCTTCAAGACATCTATGGATCAATGTTTTGTCCTCCAAGTGTGATGGAGTGGCAGCCTTACTCTTTCCAAGTCCTTGCACAATGGCCATGCTCTCTTCAAACCCTGGAGTGAAGACCCTACCCTTCTAAGCATCAGAATGGTGGTCAAACTCTCCATGAACTCCAGGACACAGGTCCCACCATCTCTGAGCACAGGGATAATGGCACTTTCTTTGAACAAAGGGGCACAAGACCCAGCCCCTCCAAGTGCAAGAGCAAATGGCCTGCCCCCTCCAAGTGCAGGGGAAGTCATGTCCTTTCCACACACATAAGTGAGCCCACTCTCTTAGCCCTAAGAAGTCTTTTTGGTCCAGGTCTTTGCTTCCATTGTTCTTTCTTTCCTTCAAATCATCCTTTCTATGTCCCTTTCAATCAAGGCTAGCAGTAATTCTGGTTATACAAATTTTGCAAAAACTGTGTTGGCTTTGTGTGAAGTTCAAGCAGATCCAAACCATCAGTCAATAGAACTTTCCACAGATCTTTCTTTGATAACTACATTTCCAAACATGACCCATAGAAATGGCTGAATGGATCTACATTCAGCTACTTCTTCTTTAGCAAAGGATTATTCTGTTAAACCATAATATTGAACCCTGTTCTCTGCATAGTCACTTCCTGAAAACTCGGGGAGGTCCCAGGTAGAACTTCTTCTAGCCCTTGTCTCAGAGTAAAAGTATAAAAATAACTGGATAGATTCAGAATTTTCCAAAGAATCAATTTCTGGTTTTATTGTGCTTAAGAATAGATTTCAACTTATCTTTTTCATCATGTGTTTTACTATTAGCTGCAAGGGGAAGCCAATCTGCACTTTCTACATTTACCTTGGAAATCACCTCAGCTAAATATCCAGGTTCATTGATTACAAGTTCTACTTTCAATTTGACATTGGAATACAATCTTTCCAAGTTCTCTGCCACTTTATGTAAGGATTGCCTTTCTTCCAATTTCCAATAACACACTCATCATTTCCTTATAAGTCCTCACTGGAAATACCTTTAATGTCCGTATTTCTACCAATGAGCTCTTCAGAGCTATATAGGTTTTTTCTATGAAGCACCTCACAATTCTTACAGTCTCTACCCATTACTCACTTCCAATGCCATTTCCACATTTTTTAGGTATTCTTAATAGCAGGACACTATTTTCTGGTAACAAAAACTGTTTTAGTTTCCCAGATCCTACAATAAATACCAGACAATGGGTTGGCTTAAACAGTAGGAATTTATTGGCTTATGTTCTGAGGCTAGATGAATTCCACAACTGAGTCATCAGTAAGACAATGCTTTCTCCCTGAAGACTGTGGCATTCTTGGTCTGGCTGCCACCGATCTTTGGCCTTTGGCTTTTCTGTCACATGGTGTCATCTTCTTTCTCTTCTAGGTTCTATTGACTTTCAGCTTCTGCAACCTCCTCCTGGCTTCTTTTTCTCTTGACTTTCACTTTGCTTATAAAGGACTTCAGCAATCTGGTTTAAAGCACAACCTGATTCTGTTGGGCCACACCTTAACTGAACTAATATCTTAAAGACATCATGTTTACAATGGGTACATACTCACCAATATGTGGCCCAAGACTAAGACTATGTCAAAAACGGGGTTTTAAAATTCAATTCACATCAGTAGCATTATTCATAATAGCCAAAAAGCAAAAATGCTTCAAATACTGATCAACTGAAAAATGGATTAACAAATGTGTTTTAGCCATACAGTGGAATATTATTTAGGCAAAAGAAAAGAATGAAGTACTGATACATAGAAACATTATGTTAGTGAAAAAGCCAGTAACAAAAGACTGCTTATTGTAGGAGTCCATGTATATACAACTTTCAGAGTAGGTAAATTCATAGAGACAGAAAGTTGATTAGTAGTTTGCCAGGGGCTGATGTAAGTGGGAAATGGGAAGTGACTGCTAATGGGTGTGGGGCTTTTATGAGATGATGAAAATGTTCTAAAATTTGATGGTCTTTTTTGTTGCCTAACATTCTGAAAATACTAAAAACCACTGAATTTTATACTTTAAAATGGTTATGTACTTTTCTATTTCTCCTTTCACACTACCAATGTAGAGTTGGAGCAGATTTGATAGGTGCAGCTAAGACCATATGGTCCACAAAGCCCATATATTTAATGTACAGTCCCTTTCAGATAAAAGTTTGTCAACCCATGGGCTAGACAATTTCAATGAAAATACCTCAAAATATAGTGCTACAAACAAATTAGAAGTGTGTGTGTGTGTATGTGTGTATACACATATACATATACACATGTATTTTAAAATACTGTTGGATAGTCAGGACACGGTCATGAAGTAATTCTTTTACAGCCACCGAGATTTCTGTATCTTGTTGAGTCTTTGCCACTCTCTAGTATGACTGAGTTGCCTTCATAAATGATGGCTGAACAACACCATTGCATGGATAGGTGGAAAGAGAAGAGATAAAGTATCAGCATATTTTTATTTTTTAAAGTAAATGACAAGAAAAAGAAATTAAAATTAAAAAAAAGTAAACATGATAGCTGTGCACATTATTTCTATCCATATTTAATTGGCATGAGATTAGTCATATGGCCATAACTAGCTGCCAAAAAGGTTGGTAAGTATAGACAATACTAACTCTTCGGGAGCATTGATTTGTTAGTTAATAGGGGTAAGGGGGTAACTAGATACAGGGGACAGATACCTTTCACTGCTACAAACATATTTAATACTTTAAAGTGGTTGCCTAAACATGAAAGGGGAATAAAGTAGAAATCAGGGTTGAAAAGGAAAAAAAGTGGCATATGAACAATAATGAGGTTTGGGAAATTGAGAAATGTAGTACAGTTATGTAATTAAGACTCAGGAAAGTGTTGAAATGTGAGTTGCACCTGATTATGAGGTCAAGTCCCAATCTCCAGAAGGGTCTGGTATCCTGAGTTGAGGGTCAAGGAGCTAAGATGATATAAAGTTTTCCATCAGTGCAGTAAATGGAGCTTATATTTCTAACTATGTCCTCCCTCCTGAGCAGCTGTATGCTTCTATGTGAGAACTTTGAAAAAACTGGTAAGCTTATAACTCTATGTGTGAGCATGCTGTGTTGTCTCCTATTTAAGTACTTATCTTCTTAAGTTTCCATTTCTTTTGCCATTAAAGAAACATTACTTCTTTAACTATGTCTATTTTACTGCCAGGCATAGCACCATCCTGTTGTGGCAACCAAACAAATACGAAATTAAACAAAAAGTCTTTCTTAGAAACAACTAACAGTATATCAATCCTGAGAAAGCCTAATTAAGGCAAAAAGAAGCAGCATAATTATACAGTTGTAGGATTTGCCTGTAACTACCTATGTGTAAGAGATTTTTTTAAAACGATTGAGAAAAAAGTAATTTCCTGATTAACACAAGAACAATTAAGTGGACAAAGAGCAAGAAGAGCTAATTCACAGAGGAGAAAAACCAAAAGGCCATTAACTTATTATATGGTGCTTGTCCTGATTGGTATTCAAGGAAATGCAAATTACAGCAACAATTAAAGGATCTTTCAGATTAGGAAACATTAAAAACAAACAAACAAACAAATACCATCTAATACTAGCAATGATGAGGTAAAGTAGACACTTTTATTAATTACTGGTAGAAGTGCAGCAATATTCATTAAATCTTAAAATAGACATATTTGACTCGGGATTTTACTTTTTACTTTGGGACATTATCTGATAGAAACCAAATCACTAGTATATTAGACTAGTTCAACAAGAATGTTTACTTCTTATAGAGACAAAAACTGAACACAACCTGAATGTCCATCAGTTCAGAAAGGATTGACTAGATTGTGGTTCAGACATATTGGGTAATATAGACGCAATTATTAAACACAATGTATTAAATCTGTATTTATCTCAAATGATATTTTCAGTGGGAAAAGAAAACTGATTTATATTTATAATTGGGGCCCCATTTTTGTCAAAGCAAACAAAAAGCCAATGCTTAAGTTAATATTTTATATTGTTGTATTTGTATGGGTGGGGAGAATGGTGTGAAAGAGTACCACTAAAATTTTTTTTTTCTTAGTGAATTAAATCATTTTTATTTTAAATTTTTTATTCATTTTTAAAAGATACTTATATTACATATGGAAGAAATTATATCATTGATGTAGAGACAGTGGCCACTGGAGGTGCTGAGAGGAAAAAAGAGGTATAATATGGGGGCATTTTGAGGACCTCAGTTTTTCCTGAATGACATTGCAGTGACAGATACAGGCCATTATATATCCTGCCATAACCTACAGAATTGAGTGGGAGAGAGTGTAAACTACAATGTAAACTACCAATAAGATTTTCACATAGGTTTCTTCAAAGTTATGGGGATGTTTGTAGGGGAGGAGATGTTGAGATCTCCATTTTATTTCTATTTCTTACTTTTATATTTCATTAATTAATCAGCACATAATGGTTTTGTATTTTAAAACACAATGAAAAATTAATGTCTTGTAATCATAATTTAAAGAAGATATATGAAGATGGATAGTCAGCAGGTAAAGAGAATAGGAAGAGGTTCATAGAATTGATTGTTAGACATGCTTTTGTTGAATTTACCTGTAACTTCATTGCTAACTAAAATGGTCAATTTATATTCCTTATCACACTTGAACTTTTAGCAGCATTTGACACAGATAATCACTCCCTCTTTTTGACAGACTTTCCTCACTTGACTTCAGATGTCATAGTTTCTTAATTTCCCTCCAACCTTACTGGTTGCTCCTTCTCAATGTACTTTGGTAGTTCCTTCTCTTGACTTCAATATGCTAATATGGGAATGTTCAAGAGATCTATCCCTTGTTCTTTCAATTTTTATCTATACTCATTCACCTGTTCAATTTATTTAGCCTTGCAGCTTTATATGGGATAGTATGCATTAACTGCCAAGTCATCTCAAGACTTCAGGGAAATGAAAAGTAGTTATTTCCTCACAAATTGATACAAGTTCCTGCTTTTGCAACTTTATGAATGAGACTTATGCAACAGATCCAGAATCTGTGAATACAAAATACACAAACATCATTGAAAAATGCTTTGGAAAGCTTCTCAATAAATCTTATGACATCACAGATGGGAGATGAAGTCTGAGTTAGAAGAGCCATATGGTCTAGAGAGTACAGAAACATGTCAAAATATAATTCCAGGCGTTTCTGATTATATCATGTTAACTTTTAATAACAAGTGTTCACTGCTTTTACAAGCCAAGTAGTATATATTATATTTCACCTGTCCCCTAAGATGTTTAATGCAATGCCTCCCTACCTCCAACCCTACTTTTTTTTCATTGCTATCATCTCAGTTCCTGCTCTTATAATCCCATGTTAGGATAATAGTGTTGATCTGTTCTCTGATCTCCCTGACTATAATATTATCTCCACAATATGTCATTATGCACACCGATACAACTTTTATATTCTGAAACCTTAATGTTCATTATATTAGTAATTACATAGAGACCTTAAGTGTTCCCCAGGTGTTTATAAGATTAGCAAATTCCTTAGTTTAATATTCTAGGCTGTCTAAAACTATCTTAACCTTGGTAAATCAATTTGGGCTCCTTATCCTTTACCCCATATATAACTCTATAGCCCCATTGTTCAGTGGTCATCACATGGGAACAATTTCACCCCCCGTGGGACATTTGACAACATCTGGAGACAATCTTAGTTATCTTTATGGGGGATGGAGAGTGTGTTATTGGCATCTAGTGAGTAGAAGGCAGGGATACTGGTAAACATCCTATAATGCACAGGACAGCCTCCCCCAATAAAAGATTATCCAGCCCCAAATGTCAGTATTTCCTAGGGTTGAGAAACTTTGCCGTAATTTAAGTCCAGCATGCTTTCTTCTTGGAAAGTGCCTTTCTAATTTACTCCATTTCTTATCTATTCTTCATGATTCAGCTCAACCATTTATTAAACTATCTTTGTAACCCATTGAGATTATTCTTTCTCCTATATTATGAAACTGTACAATATTTTTTGTATCATTTGGCACAGATTGCATACCATGTTGATATTGAAAGTCAAACTTTTTTTGCGTAATATGTATTTTCCAAATATATAAATATATTTCAAACACTTTTAGCATTGTCCCTCTTAGAGTTTATTTTGATAACTTGAGGAATTTATCCAGTTAGAAAATGTGTGTGAAATGCTAATATACTTCCAAAACTCAGATCCATTCAGACCTTACTATCAATAGAAAATGAATTAATTGTAAACAAAAATTAGAGTTCATAATAAAAATAAAATGAGCATTTCAATCAATGTATTTGACAAACGGCTTTTCTTTCATTTTCCCACATAATGCATATTATCTATATTTATTGCTAATAAGGAAAGTATTTTCTGATATTTTTGTAAAGTTTTACTTTGATTAGAAAGTATAATGTTTATTTATTGGCTGAATATGCTCTAATTATACCATTGTTTATATATGACTCTTAATTTAAGGGGTGGAGGAATATATTTTCTCTCTTCACTTCTTTAAAATACAAAGAATATAATTTCAAGCTACACCTGCTTCTGCTATTACTGTTATAAACCTTACTCTTGCAGCATTTAAAATTAGCTGCAATGCTCCCTGGCAATTTTGCATTAAAGAATGTTCTTCTCTCCTTTAAGTGATTGTTACTGAAAAAAGAAAAGCTTATAAAGAAGCAAGTGTATGAAGATGGTATTTTCATTTGTGTTTAAAGGGCGGGTGACTTTCCACGCAAGGCAATTCAGTAAAAATATACATGATGGAAAATGAGAAATAAACTACTGCTTTTCTGCATCATGAAATCCATGTACTGTTTTATGTAGCTGCAAAATAGATGATTTCCCATAATACACACAATGCCAAGCAAATTTACCTAGTATTTACTTGCTCCCAAGTGCTAAGCTTGAGGAAGCTTTGGGAAGATGAGAATAATCTAATCTATGGGGTTTTGTTCTGTAAAAATGTATCTGGGCACTGTGGTTTAGCAGAATCCTACTCTGGGAATAGAAATCTATATCTAGAGGACTCTGGATTGTTGAGAGTCATGCTGCTTTTGTTAAAAACATTTCTTCTCCCTCTAGCTTAATTCAAAGAAAATCTGATTATTTCAAAGTCTGAGAAAAGACTGTTGATCTTTCTTAATTCGCTTAAGCATAAAGGTCTATGTCTCTGAAATAAGAAACTGAAACAGACACATGTACATTTTTCTCCCAAAAGATATAAACAGATTAATATAGGTAGAGTTGGTTTGTTTGTTAAAAGACATGGGGTTTCAAAACTGTGCACAGATCTTTTTACAATCATTGGCATTTGAAAGTTCTCAAGTGCTATTTTCTTTACTTAATGTAGCCGGTACTAGAGTGTCTAGCCACATGCAGGTAAGCATCATTGCATTATCTAGAAAATCAAGACATCCTGGTCCTGTAGTTTGCATTATCAAAGTAAGGACCTGACCAAAGCCAGAATGTGATTTTCACCTGCATATGTTATAAACTGTAAAAGCCTTTAACATTTAATTCTCCATGACTCCTCTAGAACCTCTCCTAAGCCCCTTCTGAGTTGATTGGTTCATGTCCACCCATCTTTCAATTTTCTTTCACAAATTGAAAGAAAAATCCAATCCTGAATTTTAATGCTGGCCACTAATCAGTCCTTTCCTGACTAATCTTAATTCCGATAACATGTCTCTTTCTTTTCTACTAGTTTGTATACATACTTATTTTACCTAATGCAGGTGTAGTATGAAGTTAAAAATAGAACATCAATACTGAAGCAATATGACTGAATTTTATTTCACTTAAATACCATTGTATCAGTAATATTATTTTCCATTTCAAGTGTTTGTATCAGTATTTATTTTATGGATTTTTGAAAAAATTATATTTGTTTCTGCCAACATAGTATGGCACAAGCACTTAAAATATTTTTTCGTATTTATCAGTCCACCAAAGGACTGATGACACAAAGTACCAGAAATCTGTTGGCTTTTATAAAGGGTATTTATTTGGAGTAAAAGTTTATAGTTTCAAGGCCTTAAAAGTCCAACTCAAGGTTGCTTTCTCACCAAAGTCAGTTGCCACCTGTTGAAGCAAGATGGCTACCGATTTCTAGCTGGACTCTGCCTTCCCCTCTGGGCTTTCTCCTTACATAGGGCTTGTTTCTTTTAGGGCCTTCTTATATCACTCTTGACTGTCCCACTGTCTTTACAGGGTCAGCTGTAAGCTATTAGGCAAAATGGTTCATCTTTCCCCAGGGTCTCAGCTGTTTGAGCCTTCTTCTTTCTGTCACATGGTAGGATCAAAAAATGACAGAGCTTTTCTGTGTATCTTCTTATGTGTGTCTGTCCCTCTGAGTGTCTGTCTATATCAGAGCCAGCAAGGGGTGGGGACTCAACCTGAGACACACCCTACTGATGTGGTAGAATCAAAAAGCCCTCAAAATGACATTGCAATGATAGCTATAGGCCATTTTGTATTATCCCATAACATGCGGGGCTGCGTGGTAGAGAGTATAGACTACAACGTGCACTATGGTCCAGGCTCACTGGCAATGCCCCAGGATGCATTTATCAATTGAAACGAATGTGCCACACTAATGAAGGATATTGTTTATGTGGGAGGGTATGGGAGGTGTGGTGAGTAGAGTATATGGGAATCCCTAGCCTTTTTGTGTAACATTTGTGTAATCTAAGTATCTTTTAAAAAATAAAATTAAATTAAAAAAAATAAATAAAGTAATGAATGCATAACTATGTGATTATACTGAAGAAAAAAAAAAAAAGCCCCCAAAGCAATCTTAGCAGGTAATCTAATCAAATGTCCCTCAACTGAATTTAACATAATCAAAAGGTTTCACACCCAAAAGAATGGATAAGTTTATAGACATAATCTTTCTCTCTTTGGGGAATTCATAAAATAATCTCAAACTGTCACATCATATTAAACTATTACCATCTCTATTTTACAGAGGATGAAATGAGTCAGAGAGAGGCTATGCTTCAGCCTAAAGTCATATGGCTAATAAATGGAGGATCAGGATTTGTACCAGGAAATTTGATTACAGAGTTTGTGACAATTTCTGAATGTAATGTATGTTGGCATATTAAAATATTGCATTGATTTTCAGCACAGCCACATTGCATATTATGCATTTCAGAACAAATTTCCTTAGAAAAAATTAATTTATGACAGTTTGAAGCAGGGTGGGCCCCAGAAGATAATTTCCTTAGAACTAATCCATTCCTGTTCATGTAAACCTATTGTAGGGGTAAGCTTTTGATTAAATTACTTCAGTTAAGGGCCTTTGATTACTTTGCATGACACAGAGTGGTCTTAATCCTCTTACCGGAATCCTTTATAAATGGGAGAAACATGCAGAGACAGAGTAAAACTCTTACAAGCTGAGAGAGAGGGCCTTGGGAGCTAGAATTTGAAATCAACAGAACATAGAAGCTGAGAGGAAGCCACTGAAGGCAGAAGCTGAAAGCAATGGAGTCTGGAGGAGAAGGCAGAGACTCACAGATGCAACCATTGTGTCCTGCTGTGTGCCTTATCTCCCATAGCTACAGCCTGGGGAGAAAGCATATCCTGATGAAGCCTTGATTTGGACTTTTTTCTCAGCCTTGAAACTGTAAACTTTTAAACTAATAAATCCCCCTTGTAAAATCCAACCCATTTCTGTTATATTGCCTTGACAGCCTTTAGCAAACTAAAGTACAATTCTGTATGGGAAATTTGGAAATATTATTAGTGTTTTTTGATTGTTTAATGTGCTGCTTGCAAATCATCAAATTGTTACAATGCATGAAAATAATAATAAAAGTAAATTAACCTGAGGAGGAGCCAGATGGCAGCAGAGTAAGGAGCTCCAAGAGTCAGCTCACACTACAGGGCATTTAGTGATTAATCAGAGCTATCTAAAGCACCTGTTTTGGGGCCACTGGAAACCAGAGGAGCATCCTGCAACATCCTTGAGTGAGTGGAAGGAGGAGACTGCCCATCTGCCAAGAAGATCGTGAGTTAGCACTCCACACCATGGAGACCAGTGTCCATGACACAAGGACATATTCTGTGGCTGGAGCTGGAAGTTCCATTTCCCAAAAATAGGAGAGGAAGAGACTGTTGGGTACTGACTTCAGCTACTGATTAGTAAATTTGACTGACTAAAGTATAATCTTAAGAACAGCTAAAGTTTGAACATGTCCAAGTCAGAAAGAGGCCAGTAGCCACCATTTTAACTCTGCACATGGCATGAGGGGAAGTGGGGCTGATTGAAAATCACAGTGCTGGTAGGGACTAGCTCCTTTCAACCCAGATCTGATTGCAGTTGTATCCTAAGCCCCAACCCCACCTCTGGTAGGAAGGAAGCTGGGGAACCTGTGCCAACCTCTCTGAGGCATAAGCAGCCTCAGGAGCTATTCTGTGGCTGCAGTTGGAAGCTCCATTTCCCAAAAACAGGAGAGGAAGAGGCAGTTGGTCACCCACTTCAGCTACTGATCAGTAAATTCAGCTGGCTAAAAGTAAAACCCTAGGAACAGCTAAAGTTTGAATGTGTCCAAGTCAGAAAGAGACCAGCAGCCACCATTTTGACTCTGCCCCCAACATGAGGGGAAGTGAGGCTGACTGAAAATCATAGTGATGGTAGGGACCAGCTTCTTTCCACCAAGATCAGACTGCAGCCCTAGCCTAGGCTCCAGCCCCAGCTCTATCAAGGAGGAAGCTGGTGGGACCTGAACCAGCCTCTCTGGGTAACTGCAGGCACATTCTGCCAGCACAGACTGAATAATTGGACATTCTGTACCCTAATAGGATAGAAGAGGAGCTGTGTTTCCTCAGACTTTCTGGGCAATTGCAGGTGTATACAGCCCAAGTGAATTAGATTGTTGGGCAGTCCAGAGGGTCCATGCTCAACCCTGGCAGGAAAGGAGATGGTGCTATATCAGTCCGCCTGGGCAATTGTGGTCAGTTTGGACCTGCAAAGCATAGATTGCTGCCCACAGTTGCAGCTCCATCCCTACCCCAGGCAGGGGAGGAAGGGGTGTGAAATTTCATCAGTCTGTCTGGGCAATTGCAGACAGTCTTGGCCCAAATGACTTGGATTATTACAAACAGCTGAGGCTTTGTCCCTACCCCTAGCAGAGGCAAAAGGTGGGAGAAGTTTCATCAGTCCCTGGTGCAATGTGGGCAGTTTCAGCCTCCACAGCTTACAGTGCAAACTAAATCCTTGGCTCCTCCTATACAATCAACAAGCAAGAAAGGCAAGAAAGCCCTAAAGAGAGAAACTGCACCCAGAATAAATACATCTGGTAAGCCAGATACCAAGACACCAACAAAACTTACAATTCACACCAAGAAATAGGAAGTTATGCCCCAGTTAAAGGAAAAAGACAAAAAGGAATTGAGACAACTAATCATAACAACTAATCATAGATGTTCAAATAAATCTCCTTAATAAACCCAATGAGAAGGCTAAAGAGATTATGGATATTAAGAAGACAGTGGGTGAGCACAAAGAAGAATTTGAAAGCATACATAGAAAAATAGCAGATCTTATGGGAACGAAATGTGCAATAAATGAAATAAAAAATGCACTGGAGTCATATAATAGCAAATTTGAGGAGGAAGAAGAAAGGATCAGTGAGCTTGAAGACATGGCCTCTGAAAAAGAAGAGATGAAGAAAATGGAAAAATTTAACAGGGTCTCAAGGAACTAAACGACAGCAAGAGACATGCAAACATATGTGTCACAGGTGTGCCAGAAGGAGAAAAGAAGTAAAAGGGGCAGAAGAAATATTTGAAGAAATAAAGGCAGAAAATTTTTCAACCCTATTGAAGGACATAGATATCCATGTCCAAGAAGCACAACATACTCTGATCCAAATAAATCTGAATAGACCAACTCTGAGGTACATGCTAATCAGAATGCCAAATGATAAAGACAGAGATAATTCTGAGAGCAGCAAGAGAAAAGCAATGTGTAACATATAAGGGATCTCTAACAAAATAAATTGCCAATTTCTCATCAGAAACCATGGAGGCAAGAAGATAGTGGTATGATATATTTAAGATACTGCAAGAGAAAAACTGCCAACCAAGAATCTAATATCTGGCAATGCTGACTCTTAAAAATGAGGGTGAGTTTAGAATACTTATAGATAAACAGAAACCAAAAGAGTTTATAACAAAGAGCCTGGCTTTGCAGGAATACTAAAGAAAGTGCTGCAACTTGAAAAGAAAAGACAGGAGAGAGATGCTTGGAAGAGAGTCTAGAAATGAAGATTATATCAGTAAAAGTAACTAAAAGGGTCCAAAAAGTGGTGAAAATAAAATAAAATATGGCAGATAAAACACAAAGGTCAAAATTGGTGAAATAAAAACTGTGTTTATAGTAATAACATTAAATGTTAATGGATTAAATTCCCAATCAAAAGACACAGACTGGCAGAATGTATAAGAAAATATGAGCCATCTTTAGACTCAAGAACACCAATAGATTGAAAGTGAAAGGGTGAAAAAAAATACTCCACGTATGCAGAAACCAAAAAAAAAAAAAAAAAAAAGATGGAGTAGCTATATTTATAGCAGATGAAATAGACTTTAAAAGCAAAACTGTTATTAGAGACAAGGAAGGACATTATGTATTAATAAAAAGGGCAATGCACCAGGAAGAAATAACAATCATGAATATATATGCACTTAAACAGGATGACCCAAAATACATGAAGCAAACACTAACAAAGCTGAAGGAAGAAATAGATATCTCCACAATAATAGTTGGAGAGTTCAATACACCATTCTCAGCATTGGATAGAACATCTGGGCAAAGGATCAATAAAAAAATGGAGAGCTTGAATATAATAAATGGACTAAAGCTAATAGACATATACAGAACCCCAAAAGAACAGGATATACATTCTTTTCAAGTACTCAGGGATCCTTCTCCAGGGTAGACCATATGTTGGGTCACAAAAGAGATCTCAATAAATTCAACAAGATCGAAATTATATAAAACACTTTCTCTGATCATAATGGAATACAGCTGGAAATCAACAAGGATGGAAAAAGGATTATTCATCATGATCATATGGGTTTTATACCAGGCTTGCAAGAGTGGTTCAACACAAGAAAATCGATCAGCATAATATACCACATTAATAAATCAAAGAAGAAAAGTCACATGATGCTATCAATTTCTACAGAAAAGGCATTTGACAAAATACAACATCCTTTCTTGATAAAAATATTACAAAAGATAGGAAGTGAAGGAAACTTTCCAAATAGCCAGAATCATCTTTAAAAGGAAAAGCAAAGTTAGACGATTCTCACTTCCAAACTTTAAATCATGTTACCTACCTACAGTGGTAAAAACAGCATGGCACTGGCATAAAGATAGACACACAGACCAATGGAACCAAATTCATGGTTCAGAAACAGACCCTCACATCTATGTTCATGTGATTTTTGACAAGCTTGTCAAACCACCCAGCTCATTTATGATAAAGACCATATATGAAAAACCCACAGCTAACATTGTACTTAAGGGTGAAAGTCTGAAAGGTTTCCTGTTGAGATCAGGAACAAGACAAGGATGCCCACTGTCACCACTGTTGTTCAATATAGTGTAGAGGTTCTAGCTAAAGCAATCCGGCAAGAAAAAGAAATAAAAAGCATCCAAATCAGAAAGGAAGAAGTAAAACATTTGCTGTTCTCAAAAGATATGATCTTATACCTAGAAAGTCCTGAAACATCTACAACAAAGTTGCTATAGCTAATAAACATTTTTGTCAGAATGCAAGATCAATATGCAAAAATCAGTGGTGTTTCTCTATACTAGCAATGTGCAATCTGAGGAGGAAGTCAGGAAAAAAATCCATTTACAATAGCAACTAAAAGAACCAAATATTTAGGAATAAATTTAACCAAGGATGTAAAGCACTTGTATTCAGAAAACTATAATGCATGGTTAAAAGAAATAATAAAAGACCTAAATAATTGGCAGAACATTCCATGCTCATGGATTGGAAGACTAAATATCATTAAGATGTCAGTTCTACCCAAATTGATATACAGATTCAATGCAATCCTGATGAAAATTCCCACCAGCATTTTTTAAAGAATTGGAAAACACAGTTATCAAATTTATTTGGAAGGGTAAGTGGTCCCGAATAGCCAGAATCATCTTTAAATGGAAAAGTGTAGTTAGATGACTCTCACTTCCAGACTTTAAATCATATTACCTACCTGCAGTAGTAAAAACAGCATGGTACTGGCATAAAGATAGACACATAAATCAATGGAACCAAATTCATGGTTCAGAAACAGACTCTCACATCTATGGTCGTGTGATTTTTGACAAGCCTTTCAAACTCACCCAGATCAGGCAGAACTGTCTATTCAAAAAATGGTGTTGGGAGAACTAGATATCCACAGCCAAAAGAAAAAAGAAGATCCCTGTTTAACACCTTAAATAAAAATTAACACAAAATGGACCAAAGACCTAAATATAAAAGCAAGAACCATAAGGCTCCTTGAAGAAAATGTAGGACAACATCTTCAAGTCCTGGTGGTAGGTAGTGGATTCTTAATCCTTATACCAAAAGCACAAGCCATGAAAGAAAACATAAAGGTAGCCCACTCAATGGTAGAAAATATTTGGAAACCACATATCCGATAAGGGTTTGATTCCCATTTCATATAAAGAGATCATCCAACAACAATAAAATAGCAATTAAGCCAATTAAAAATGTGTAGAAGTGTAGAAGTTTTAAATAGACATTTCTCCAAAGAGGAAATACAAATGGCCAAAAGCACATGAATAAAGTGTTCCATATTACTAGCAATTAGGGAAATGCAATTCAAAAGACATCTCACATCACATAGAACGGCCATCATTAAAAATAAATAAAAAGTACTGAAAAATATGTGGAGAAATAGGAACACTCCTTCACTGTTAGTGGGATTGTAAAATGGTGCACCCTCTGTGGAAGACAGTTTTGTGATTCCTCAGGAAGCTAAATATAGAACTGTCATATAATCCTGCAATTCCCCTACTAGGAATATATCCAGAAGAACAGACATCTGCACATCGAAGTTCATAGCGGCACTATTCACAGTTGCCAAAAGATGGAAACAACCCAAGTGTCCATCAACCAATGAATGGATAAGCAAAATGTGGTATATGCATACAATGAAATACTATGCTGCAGTAAGAAGAAACGAAATTGGGACAAATATGATAACATGGATGAATCTTGAAGACATTATGCTAAGTGAGGTAAGCCAGGCACAAAAGTACAAATATTACATGGTCTCATTAATATGAACTAAAAATGAAGAATAAATGTGTGGAGTTAGAACCTAGAGTACACGTTATTAGGAGATAAGAGGAGGGCTGAGAAGGAGTACTGATGCTTAATGTATATAGAAGTTTTAAATAACTTTATTGTAAAAGCATGGAAATGCATGGAGTTGATGGTAACACATTATAGTGGGTAGTAGCTGGTTTAGAAATGGGTAATCTAGGAATGTAAATGTCAATTGAAAGATAGCTAGAGAATAATCTAGGGACTGAATAACACAGTGAACCCAGAGGTGGTTGAGAATTGTGGTTGATGGTACAGATGCAAGAGTGCCCTTCTGTGAGTTAGAGCGGATGTATGTCACTATTACAGGGTGGTGGGGATATAGAGAAGCATGGGAAAAATCCAATTGGTGTGACCTATGAACTGTGGTTAACTGCAAAACTGTAATATTCTCACAATCTGTAACAAATGTTCCACCACGGTGTGCATTGGTGAAGGGGTGTTGGATGGGAATTCTACACATGTGCATGATTCTTTTGTAAGTTCACAAGTTCTGTAATAAAAGTATGTTTAAAATAATAACAATAGCATGGGTTGGGGAAAAATATACACCAAATGGACTATAGTTAGTAAGATTTTGATAATATTCTTTCATAATTTGTAACAAATCTTTCACAACAATGCAAGGTGTTGGTGGTGGGTTGATGTATGGGACTCTTGTATGATGTCAAGCATGTTTGTTTTGTTATTCACAACTTTTACTATACACTTATTGTTTGTGTAAGTTCATGTAGGAATGATATACTTCAATAATTTTTTTTTTAATTAACAAGTATAAAAAAGTAAATTAACCTGGCAACAGACTTCGAATGGTTGAGACTAGAGGAAAAAGCATAAGCACAATATTGCTAATTTTTAAGGTCTTGATTTTTATTAAGTAAACCTGCTTGACTACTATAGAACTACTGGAAAATTCATTGGTTTCCCAATAAAATATGCTATTAAGTTTCACATATTAAACTTATGAATTATCAGACATGCCTTCCACATTGTTGGTATTCAGCAAACAGGTTAATGAAATCTCTGCTCTAGAGGACTTAATTTTTTAAATAATATTTTTAAAACAGAATTTGATCTTCATATCTCAAGCATATAAGCAATTTCTTCAACATGGAAAACCTTATATAAAACTCAATATCAAAATTCGGTCTCTCAGATCTTTAAACTTCTATTTTGTATTCTTTTATCTCATATATATTCCCTAATCAACCACCAAGCTAAATCACAATAAATATAAACCTTAGCAAACATTTAAATATTACATAATATGTCCTATGATCTTTGGCAGTAGTATCTACAGTCCTTTCAAACAAGAATATGTGCTGCTTCTCTTTCCTCTAATAATTAGCCTAGTACTCAGTGCAGCACTTTATATGCAGCGATTATGCAGGGATTATGCTTAGAAGGATAAAGGTAGCACCGAGGTCAGCTGAAAGTCGGGGAAAGCCTTTTCATTTCCACATATACTCCCTATTTCCATTCTTTCATCCACTATACCTGAGTATAGTGTATCCACTATACCTGAGTGATGTACAATATTCTCTGTCATGTGGCCGTTCATTTGCATCTCTTAAAATCTCTTAAAATAAAAGTTACATTATTGAAATTGTCTCTAATTAAATTGGGCTTCAAGCCTAAAGCATCATACACATACAATCTTCTCAGCTGCATGATTGCCATAATTCATCTCATTTAAGTTAATATCAGTTGTAAGACACATTCCAATTTTGGAGATATTAATGTGAAAAATGTATAATAAAATTGAAGAAATATACTAGCTGTATTTTTGCACATAATATGTTGCATAGATATTTATTATATATGTATACATATACAGCTCAGTTGAATACATACCTAACTATAGATTATCTATCAGGATATACTCTTAATTTACATGATAAACAAATGTCAGAATGCCTATGTCCATTTAATTAATTACAATTTAAAAGTAAGTTTGCTTTTGGTACATAAATAATCCAACATTAATATGAGAGATCTCAAAATAAGATTTTCTCCTTTTTGAAATCTACCACCTTTACATGCCAAATACTATATATTTGGCCTCATCAGCTGTGCATAAATCTATCGATTTTAATGAACAAAGAAGAAATAATTTTGTAAAAAAACTACCACAACAAAATCATGTTCTCCTAGTAGTCCATATATAGTTGAGGAGTTAAAAAAAGGGATACAGTAAAAATTTATTTATTTATTTAATCACAGATTCATTTATTCAAGAATTATTCATTGAATTTCTGTTATAGGCCAGGCATAGTACAAGGTGCTGGAATAAAGAAATATAAAGATGCTAAAAACTACCTTTTTTTGGAAGGCTGAGGTGAATTTTGAAATTGTCTTTGGGATTCCTGTGGCTTATTTTTGTTTTTGTTGTTGTTGTTTGTTTGGTTTGGTTTTATTTTCCCTTATCCCAAAGCATAAGGGAATACTCTTATTTTTCCCTCAAACTGTACTTTTCAGTGTGTGTTTATTACCTGGCAACAAAAAGATAAAAAAGTAATGGTAGATCTTAGATTGATAGGGTTTTTGGTAGCTGTAGCATAAAATATTTTTTTATGATGAAACCCATAGAAATTTCCTCTACAACAACAAAGGACTTAAGAATTATTCTACCAGCTTGCTCACTTCAGGAAAGTACATTTCAGCTTTCAGGGATTCCTGATTGATATTCTTTGAAATGCTGAAAATACCATGCTAGTAAATGATACCCTACAGATTAAAATCATCTTTTCATCTGTAGAGCTATAGGACAATGGATTATAAACCTCCCTGTGACAGACTGACTAGATCCCACTTGATGTCAAATGACAGCATCATTTCAGACCATGAAATGACGCCTCAACAAAAGCAGCCAGAGAGAGACACTTAACCTGGGCAGTGCTTTTCATTTGGTTTTCTTTAGGTATGTGTATAATCTTGTGAAACCCTTTTACTTGCTACTAAGGACCCATATCACACTGCAATGTGTTTTGTTTGTGACCTCAAAAACACGGGTAACATTAGCCTTGAGAGACAGCATTAGTGGTCAAGTCCTTGGGCTCTGGAGCCAGTTTCCTTAAATTTGAATCACAACTCTTCATATTCATCTGTGTGACCTTAGAGCATTACTTATCTTCTCTGTGTCCCTTGTGAAATGGGGATAAATGATAACATCTTCTTTGGGTTGTTGTGAGTTTAAAATGGGATAACTCGGGTAAGCACTTCAAATAGAGCATATCATAAATATTCAACAGATGGTAGCTATTATTCTGAGATTTGTTTTTTCTTTCTAGAGAGTCTGACACCTGGGTGGGACCTAGAACTTTGTTGGTGACATTTTCATTTGATGTATGATGACTTCTTGCACTATATCTAAGAGTGGTCTTTGAAAAGCTCGCTGCCATCTTCTAATCTCTAACTCTATCCTTTCACATTCGAAGAACATCCATGCACAATTCAGATTACCAATGTACAATTCACACTGAAATATATGAGGCTTTCTAAAAGGTCGTCCTTCAATGACATCTTTTTCATTTAAAAATTTCTCTGGGCCACTATGTGCTATTCTAACTTTGTTATTGACGTTTATGAAGAATACTTTCTTTTTCTGGTCAAAGTTAACCACTCTTCTTGTGCTCTTGATTTCATTCTCTCCCACCTTCTTTGGGTTCACCTAGTGCTTTCTTCCCCTGTTAGCATTGGATTGTAGGCAACAAACACATATACCTTCTCTTGCTTAGACTCAAATAAGTCCTCCCTGCACATGGTTCACCAGTCCCTTCTATTCAAACCTACATGTGATGCTGGAGTTTCTTAGGTATACTTCCAGAGACTGGAGCCTCCCGCCTACCTATGTGCCAGGTGTGCATGAAATCTAGGTGGAGCTGCAACTCCTACCCTACAGCTCAATGGACTCATCCAAGTCACCTGGTGAGGAGACAACGATGGGCAGTGGCCATCCCAGGGAATGGAGAGGGCCTGCATCTGCAGGCAGGATCATCCCACCCACCATATCCATGGAATATAAGCCCTCTCTCACTTGGAGTTGGAGTGGACATCACCATCCCAGTCGCCTCTGGATTGGGGGAAGAACTATGGACTAGAGTGGACTTGATGGTATTCTCTTGCTCACATATGGTGATTCTTGCAATGCAAGAAATTATAACAATGAGGTGGAGCCAGTAGCCACTTGACAGTTTTTGTGTAGGGAGGGGATGAGCAGTTGAAATACAGGGGCTTCTTTGGGAGTTGGAGGTTGTCCTGAGTACTGTTGTGGCAATGGATGTAGGCCATTTTAAATCAGCACACACCACTCAGAACTGAGTGGGAGAGAGTGTGGTCTACAGTGTGAACTGTGGTCTATGGTTGGTGGCAAGGCTCCAGGATGTGTAAATTCATTGAGGTTGGTGGGCCACACTGTGGGAGATGTTTGTGTGGGATGTGGTGGGAGGTGTGGGAGGTGGGCAACATGGGAATCCCAGTGGGTTCCGTGTAATATTTTAGGTAATCTAAGCACCTCTTAAAATATATGTATATATATATATATATATATATATAAATAACATTTTTGTAAGCGAATACACATATATGCATATATATTTATATATCATTTTGCAAATGTTTGTATGTATTGTGAGAATTTTGATTTTTACCCATAATAAAAAAAAATGTGAATATATATATATATTTTTTAACAAAAATACCATCTCCCCATCACGATAAATATTTCCTCTCTTCTCAGTCTTTTAAATGATTCCTCTTCTTCTAATCCCTAAATATAGACTTAATCAAGTTTGATATCAACCCATATTTCCTTACCTTACCCTCTATCCCTCTCTTCTTTTTAATCTCTTCTCTATTTCAATCACTTCCTCTCTGCTTGGAAATCTACTGTATATATCTCTATTTCCAATTGCCCTTCTGAATTCCAGTCCTGCATTCTCTGCTCCTTGCTGTATATCTTCCTCTATATGTCATGCCTGTGCTCAGATATGACATACTTAGATAAGGCCCTCACTTATTTAATTGTAGAATAATCAAATTGCCTTCTACCTGGTATCTCATCCTTCCTTGTCTACTTCATATTACTTTATTGCCAGGATAATCTTTCTCAAGTTTGGATTTCATAGAAAACCAGCATTACCAAAAACATTCTGTAATTCAAGATCCTTAATAATATGAGCCACAATGATTTTCAAAACTTTCATTATAGAATCATGTCTGATAGGGTTCTGTTTTATCCTTGTGTGTGAATATATCTTGGATATTTTTAAACATAACCAAATGTGCTTTGGAAAGAGACCAGCCAAGAGAAGAGATTTATAAAGGCTTATGGTAAAGTTTAAGAATTTTGACCCAGAAGATGGATGAAATCAGGGAGTCTGAACAATTAAATACCTTAGTAATACTCAGAGCTTTGAGGAAATGGGCATTGTAAATTTTCACAAGTTGTAGTGACCTCTGAGCTCCTTTGTAATATTAATATTAAACAATGGGAAGATGAGTTGTACAGAGGTATTTTCTGATCAGCATGGTAGGAACTGAATAGCCAAGAGCTAATCATATTTCTTGATATGTCTGCATAGTTTGACATAGTGATTACTCTCTCATTTCCTCAGTTGGTTTTTAACATATCATACTCTTCTGATTTTACCCTTAACTCATATGGCCGTTTCTTCTTAGTTTCCATTGCTAATGTTTCGTCCTTTATCATCAATCTAAATAATCTCATCAACTTGCATGGTTTAAATGGACTCCACATGCTTAGGACTCCAAAATTCATCATTTCAGCTCTGACTTTTCTGACAACCCGAGTAATAGAACCAATTACCTTACCAAAATTCCCACTTAGATGTGCAATAACCGTCTCAAAATTAACACATCCAAAAGAGAAGTCTTAATTACACTGCAGTTGCCAAATAAGCAAAGGAAAAAAAAAAAAAAAAAAAAAAAAAAACAACTTCCCTCATGCAGTTTTCTTACTCAGTAAATGTTGTTGCCTTCACCCAGATTTTCAGACCACAAACTGAGGATTTTTTCTTGACTCCTTTCTTTCTTACAGTTTCATATCCTATCCAGAAGAAAAATCCCTGAAGGAGTTACCTTCAAAATATGAAATAGGCACCAAACACTGCTACCAGCCTGGTTTAAGCACAGTCAGCTCTTGCATGGAGTACTGCAGGCCTTCTGTCTCTTCATTTGCACTCTTACTCTCCTACTAGTTTATTCTTCACATACTAGTTGGGGTACTTTTTAAATATGCATATGAAATTATATCAGTTCTCTGTTCAACCCTCCAAAGACTACCTTATGTAATTAGAATTATTCCAAACTCCTTACCATGCTCCTCAAGGTCCTACGTAATCTTGCCCAGACAGCCACTCTGAATTTCCCTCATCCCTTTCCCCTAAATCTTTCTGCTGGTTCCAAACTAGTTTTATTGCTGCTCCTCAAATAGGTCAAGCTTTTTTTTCTCCTTCAGGGCCCCTATCCTAGCTTTTCTTTCTGCCTGGAAACCTCTTCTCCATATCTTTTCAGGTCTCTATTTAAATCTCTTCCTCCTTAAAGAATTCTACTTTATCAAAAGCCATCATTATTCCCTATCACTCTTCACCCTTCACTATGCATTATTATTTTTTATAGAACTCATTACAACCTGGCATTTTATATTTATTTAATTGCTCATTATTTAGTTATCTCAATACACGTAAGTTCCACGTGGATATGTATGCTCTTACTCTATAAAACACTAACAGTGTCAATAATCAGTGCCTGGCCCATAATAGATGCCCAATAAATATTTTTTAACAAATGTTAAATGAGCAATGGGTGATAGAGTTTTTTCAAGATGTACCTTGGCACTCACTCACAGCAAAATCTATGTTCTACAAAGGACTATGACTTACTAAGTGTGGAATCGCAAGATAACTTGTCATGAATTTGAATTTGAGGCTATATCTATTAAAGTTGTTTAATCTAGGGGTTAGATGAGGCCATATATGATCAATAACATATAATCCTAGAATCTTTTTCTCTAAGCTTATGTTTGAATGGCTTAATTCTTGGGACTCACTACTTTCCAAGAAGTTCTAAATATTATAAAAATATTTTGTATTTTATTTATTCAATTATTGACTATATTTATTGAATGATCTAGGCTCTTGATTTCAATCATTTCAATTTATTGGTATTAGTCTACCTTTAAAATACTTTTCTACCATCACCACCATCCATTACCAAAGATTCCTATGATGGTAGAACAACATTGTGAATGTAATTAACAGCAATGAAGTACATATCTGAATTGAATAAAAGGGGGAATGTTATATTGTATAATAGGATAATTTTTTTAAAAATCCATGGAACTAAGTTACACAAACAGTGAACTCTAAGTTAAACCATGGACTATAGTTAATAGTACTATTGTAAAAATGTGCTCTCATCAATTGTAACAAATGTTCCACACCAACTCAAGGTGTTAATAATAGGGAGGTATATGGGAATCCTGTATTTTATGCATAATTGCTCTGTAAACCCACACCTTCTCTAATAAAGAAAAAAAATGAAACAAATATTTATTTTTTATGGAGGCCATTATATTTCTGTACTCTAGTCAAGAAAATCTACTTTTAGTGAAACAATTTTCCGTATTTTCTGGAAAGCACAGGATAGTTTGATATGGCTGTTTTAATGCAGGAATTTTGACATAGCCACTTGACATTTTGACTGAGGGACACTTGACAAGTTCCCCCATAAAAACATACCATTAGAGTTCAGGTTGTTTTGCATTCTTGTATTCCTTCCTTTTTAAACAAGTAATGTGCAGTAATGTGCAGAGCAGACATCCTTAAACTATCCCTTAGCATCATTCTTTTCTCATGCTTACTCTTAAGCACTATCTCCTGCCTTACCCCATCTCTGAGCCTCACTGCATTTCCAACATACCCCTGGGACAGAGCCAGTGATGTCTGTTGCACATATCATTTGGTTATAAAAGATAATACCTCTTAAACGTTGACATCTAAAAACATAACATGTATCAAACAGCTGTATTAGCTTGGCCCTTCAAAATCACTCACTCCACAACCTACTCTGTCCACAACTCAGTGACACATATGTTGTCATGTTCTTTTTCAAACCCTAAGCCTTTGCATGGACTATTGCTATCAATTTGTTTCCTGATTCTGGTTCATATGCCAAGTTTCAGGTCAAAGTCCCTCTGGGAAGCTTTCCTCAACTCCCAGGAAAGTTCATTTTATCTTCCTACGGCAACCTTCATGCTTTTAATTTTTTTTGAATAGAGAAGTTGTAGCTTTACAGAAAAATAATGCAGAAAATAGTTTCCATATATGCCACACAAACTGTTTTCCCTCTTCATGACACTTTTTATTAGTGTGCTAATATTGTTACAATTGATGGAACAATATTATTTTAATTACATTTTTATAGCCCATAGTTTACATAAGGATTCATTATTTTTGTTGAGTGATTCTATAGTCTTTAAATAATTTTTATTCTGATAACATATACAACTTAAAATGTCCACATTTAACTATATTCAAATTCATCTTTCAGTTTTGATGATTACATTCATAATGTTCTGCTACCCCCATCCAATACTAAAGCTTTTCCATCACCCCAAACAGTAACTCACTACTAATTAAGTATTAACTCCCAATTTCTTACATACACCTCCTGCCCCTGGCAACCTGTATTTACAGTTTCTGAATCAATGAATTTGCTTAATTTAATTATTTCATATCAGAGTGTTCACTCAATATTTGCTCTTTTTTGAGTCTGACTTCTTTCATTCAACATGTCTTCAAGGTTCATCCAAGTTATTGCATGAATGAGAACATCATTCCTTTTTATGGCTGAATTATATCCCATTGATGTATATATCACATTTTGTTTATCTTTTCATCTGTTGGTGGACCTTGAGGTGCTACCATCTTTCAGCAAATGTGAATAATGCCACTATGAACATTGGCGTGAAAATAGCTATTTGAGTTCCTGCTTTCAATTCTTTTGTGTATATACCTAGAAGTGAGATTACTGGGTCAATTCTCTCCTGGGCATTCTCAGGAACACTCACACTGAAGTAATTTCTCCTTCCATCTGTCCCTTTTCTGTCTCTTTTATTTCATGCTGGCAGTGGTTCCATTCACGCAGCTCTCACAGAAAAACTTCGTGGTTTCACTTGCAGCACACAGGGGTCCAAACCTTCAGACAGTAAGGCTTTCCACAGATCCTTCCTGGGTAACTGCATTTCCAATCTTGATTTGCACTGAAATGACAGGCTAGTTCCATGTTCAGTTAAATACTCACATGGAGCGCTATTCTCTGGGGACTCACTTTCCAGAAGCTCAGAATTTCCTAAACCATCAATTTCTGATTTCTTTGTGGTCAGTTGTTCAGTTCTCATCTTATCTCTTTCTATCTCTTTCCTTTTGCGTTTTATTATAAGCTGCAAGGAGAAGCCAGACTGCACTTTCCATGTTTAGTTTGCAAATCTCCTCAGCTAAATATCCAAGCTTGTCACTTTCAAATTCTACTTTCCATACAACATCAGAACACAATGTTGCCAAATTCTTTGCCATTTTAAAACAAAGGTCACTTTTCTTCCAGTTGATAATGATACATTCATCATTTCTGTCTAAGGCTTCTTTTCAGAAGTACCTTTTTTATCAAGCATCTCACAATTCTTTCAGAATCTACCTCTTACCCATTTATAAAGCCATCCCCACATTTCTGGTATTTGCAATCACAACACTCCACTACTGGTACCGATATCTGTTTTCGTTTGCTAAGGTTGCCAAAAGCAATGTACCAGAAATAGGTTGGCTTTTATAATGGGGATTTATTAGGCTGCAAGCTTACAGTTCTGGGGCCATGAAAATGTCCAAATCAAGGCATCAGGTGACACTTTCTCCCTGAAGACTGGCTGCCAGCAATCTTGGACTACTCTATCAAATCAAAAGGCACATGGTGACATCTCCCTTCTCCTCTGGGTCTCATTGCTTTCAGCTTCCTGGTTTCCATGGTTTCCTCTCTCAGCTTCCACGGCTTTCTCTCTTTGCTTCTGTGGCTTTGTTCTCTTTCTCTGTGACTCCATCTCTCCACAGTTATCCTGTTTATAAAGGACTCCAATAAGAGGATTAAGACCCACCCTGTGCCTTGCCTTACTGAAGTAATCTACCCAAAAGGCCTTTGGCTGAAGTATTCCAATCAAAAGGCACCACCTACCATAAGTTCACACCCACAAAAATGGATTAGCTCTAAGGACATGATTTTCTCTGGTCCATCCAGCATCAAACTGTTTGGAGCTTGTTGGGATTCTTGAACGTGTATATTCATTTCTGCTAGTTGTTCAAAGATTCTGTGGGAGACTATTAACCTCAAGCATCTTACACCAACACCTTGGTCTACCAGAATTAAATCGTTATGTTTTGTATGTACTTCCATTAAGTCATTTTTCTCATAGTATTGTAATCCTGGATTTATGTGATTGTCTTTATGCTAAAATAGAAGACATGCTAAAGACTATGGCATGACAGTGTACTATACTAAATTATATTTTGATGGGCTGCTTAGAATTTCTTGTCTAAGATTTGTCTATAATTTTGGGGTGGCAGCAAATAACAGAGGGTAGGAAGACCTGCAAGCACATTTTTATGAGAGCCTACTTTTTTGAAAATCAATACAACCCATAGCCATAGCCTCCTAGCTGATGGGCACCATATTTTGATTCTTGTGGCACAAACTATGTGTTCAATGACTGTATTGGATTTCCTCTTGCTATTTTTAACACCTAGGTTGAAGAGGTTTATCACAAAACAAGGTATAATATCTTATGTTGAGTAGACAAATAATTAAGAGTTTTTACACTTATTTATTTTCCCAATTATAGTATTATCTCTATAGGCAACTGAATATGGTGTGATTCAGAGTCCTACCTTTCAGAAAGGCAAGTTGTTCAATTTTTCATTCATTTATTATTCATTTATTCACTTATTCCTTCATTCACTAAGCATGTTTATGTGCTAGATGGTATAAGAAGACAGATAAAATCACAACCCCATAGATATTTTATTTAGTAGCTTTACAGCTATAGAGAGTTGCAAGAATTTATCATCTATCAAATACTGTAAATATTCTTAAAAAATGGTCTGTACTCTTAGAAGCCTCATTATTTATGTCAGAGATGATTACCTGTTTAGTTAACCTCGTTCCCTCTCTTTCTGGACACACATACATACCTGTGTAGGCATGTATGTCCACAGACTATGTTTTGATGATGAAATATGAGCAGAAGCTATCTTATCACTTTCAAGCCTGATGCATGTAAACCTCCCACATGGGGTGCTCCACATTCTTTTGCCTTCTTCCAGATTGTTGCAGAGAAGCACAGCGGTTTTGGAAGTCAACATGTTGTAGATGATAGAGTCACATTATGCAAGGTGTTGGTGGAGGGGTGATGTATAGGACCCCTGTATGATGCTATGCATGTTTATTTTGTGTTCACAACTTTTACTATACACTTATTGTTTGTGTATGTCGATGTATGAAAGGTAAACTTCAATTAAAAAAAGAAGAAAAAGAACATTAACATATCATAATATGAAAATTGATTACAGAGCTGTCATCATAATTGACTTACAAGTGTTACCATTTTCAGTGAATATCCTTAAGCATTTATAATACTGTTAATGTAAGCAATCATTAAGAATTCCTAAGGGTGTCACCAAAACCAGCATCTGTTCCTCATCTCAACTATTTAAGTAGTCATCTTAGACTTTTTTATAAGGCTGCAATATGGAAGAGCAAATTATGAAGGTTTTTGACAAGACAGAGGAAGAGAAGAGTGAGCTTAAGAAATCAATCGGGAAAAGAGAACAGCAAAGAATACCACTAGCTTTTTTACTGTTACATCTCCAGTGCTTGTCATTGAACCAAGATTCCACGGGACTCTAGAGTTCCAGGAGATGTCAATAAAGGATCCTCAAGAAATCATGATTGAGAAAGAAATAAGCACAGTTTTTAAATTTCACATAGTATTTGATGCTAGCACTTGCAGTGATGACAGTGACTGAGAAGCCCCATTATCAGTTTCTTTAGAGGTTTGTCAGTCTTCTAGAGCAGTGGGCAATAGGACCATGATCATTTGGTTAAGTTCATTCTCAGATTTTGATGTACAAGGCCACTGGTAATGGTTAAGCACAATATTGCATAAAGGGGAGAATGGTAGGCCGATGACATCAGCCTGTCCCAAATGAATTACCTTCTCCCATCTCCTCCCCTTTTGCAGACAAACAAGTCTTATCAGTGTAGGTGAAAAATCAGTGGGAAAGGTTTGTTCTAACCAAAGAAGTTGTATGAGCTGCTACTCTGCTGTCCCCGTTACTTTGTTATTGTAAATTTTGAAAAACTTGGATTGTGTAGGTCAGAAGTGAATCGTATTGTAAAGTTTTTATATTTTGAAATATTCCTTTTTAGTTGTTTATACCATTCTGTTATATTTTTTATTATTATTAGAATTTCAAGAATATGCCTGATGGTCAACAAAAGCAAGTTTTGAAGACATGCAATGTGGAAAAGGAAAATTCTAGGTCTTGCCCTACAACTGGATGATAAACTTAATGATGAATGATTGCACAACAGTGTGAATATAGTAAAAAACACTGAAATGTACATTGTAAAAGGGTGACTCTTATGGTGTGTGAATTATGTATCAATAAAGTTGTTATTTAAAAATATTAACAATGAATAATTACAATCTCTGAGGCATTTCACTACACAGTATTACAAGGGACAGGCATACAAAGAAGATCATGTTTACAATGAGAGCTACTTATGGATGGGTATTGAATGGTTTGGGATGTTAAACAAAATTACCTTATTTCATTATGTATTGTATGTGGCAAACAGCTTACAAATTCAGCAATGGCTCCAGCAAAGTAGAAACAACACTTAAGGACAAATCACAGGCCTTTGACAATTAAAAGTGCTTATTTCTTAAAAAGCCCTTAGAAAACCAAAACTATCACAGTAAAATGCTATTTTTAAAAAAATCAAATTCCATGAAAAGAAACAGAATAAGTTATTTTATAGCCAAACTTATTGCCCAGAAAAGCAAAATCTAAATAGTTGATGAGAACCTAATAATGCCAGCATAAAAAATTATAGTGAGTTAAATGCTACAATGGGGTCATTAAAAAGTTTTCTTTCAAACAGTATGATAGGTCAACATATTGATGACATATTACATGATGCTAAAGAAATGTTGGGTAATAAATTGAAAACAATAGCTTCTTTATCCAGGTTGGTAAGTCAACAGATTTCACCAATAAATATCATGTGCTGTAGCATTTGTAAGATTTGTAAAAAATGGTGAATTTCAAGTAAATTTTTCTGCTTCAAAGAGCTAATACAAGCAAAAGCCAAAGAATACTTAATATTTATCTTCATATCTTGAAATAAGTGGTCCATTTTAGAGGATCTATGATGTCTTCTGCGTTAATAATGATACATTAATGGTTGGATACAAGAGAAGTTTCAACTTCTCTTAAAAAGGAATACTACTTTCGATTTTTTTTCCACAGAGAGTTTAAAAAAATCTTGGGGATGAAATTAAAAACATGTTGTCTGATGTGACCAATGTGGGCAATTTTATTTAGCAAAGACCAGTTCACTCAAATATATTTTTAAAATGTATGAATTATTTGAACACATAATTGCCTGAAGAATTCAGAATCCCAGTGGTTTCGCAGAGAAAGAGTTATCAACATGGTGCATGAGTTGAAAGATAGATTGCAGGAATATTTTTAAGAAAATATGGGTCAGATTTTGCTGAATGTTTGGAAGATGAAGAATTGTTGCAGAAATTAACCAAGCTAATAGGCATTTTCCATCACATGAATCAGGTGAACAAGTCTCTAAGAGGCCTTGGAGAAAATATTTTGTCTTAAAATGACTAGATCTTTTAATTTAAAAGGAAACTGAATGATTATTTAATGCATGTTGGTAAAGAAAATCTTCCAGTGATGCTTGGGCTTGAGTTTGAGGAAGGATATGGTAAGTCTCAAGTACTATCAAAAACCATTTGAAGGATGTATACAAATGTATGGTGGTGAATCTTCTCTAAATCTTCTGCTCAGCATGAGAAATTGACATTGAGAAAAGAGCAAGAAATTTAATAAATAGAAAATTAGAAAAGTCATGTTGCCAAAGAAAATCTTGAAGTGTTCATACTAATTTCATCCACTCATTGTTTATATATTTGTCCCTGGGGTATTTCTGAATTTCTGTGCCCATAATACATACCATATATAATATCAAAGTTTTTGTTATCTATATTTGTTTTTCAGAAAGAAGACATAAGATTTATGGAGTGAGTACAGATTACTGGTCACTTAGATAAATAGTACCATGCTAATCTCATGACACCCTAATTCTTTCCCCTGGGATGATGTGATGAGAAGCAAGGTACTGGGGTAAATACTCTAGATGAAAAACCCATAAAATATGATTCTGGGGGTTATATTGGGAAGGGAGAACTGCAACTTGTTCCCCTTTATAGAAAGACAGACAGGGAAAAAAAAGCCTTATCTCCCTATTGTAATCAAATTCTCTTTGGGAAGCATCCTAGTATCTTACTCTTACCCTCTGGAATGAAAATAAATGTCTCTAGGAGAAAGATAAGATTATACTTCCAGATTTACAACCCGGAGAAGGTCTTCATGGCCCCAGGTCAGATCCTTCATGAAAAGTAAAGACATACCTCTGGAAAGATAAGTAACTTTCTCTAGAGGTGTCACTAATTATTGAGCCATAATTTAAATTCCCAGATCCAAAATGTTAATAAAATTTGCTGAAAAATCCCCAACAATTAGGAAACATAAGAATATTTTCTCTACAGTTTCATAATATCTCATTCATGTTTTCATAGTAGAAAAAAATTTAAAAGACTTTTTGACCTAATTGGCTAAGGTAAAAAGTCAACAGGAAATTTTACAGAAAGATGGGGAAGAATTAGGGAATTAGATTTCCCTCTACCTACACAATTGGCATGCATTATAGTTCATATCTTTTGTGTAGAGGTGAAAGCACATGAAAATGTAGCATAACAAGTTGGCCAAAATAAACAGCTCCAAAGAAAATTATTCTGTATTATAGTGTTTACAATTTTATTATATTATCTAAAATGTACTGATAATGCTCATTTATCGTGAGCTCTAAGTATAATGATTTTTATTCAGGGATACCCTGAGACCTAAAATTCTTAGAAGAATTCCTCTTGGTGAAAAGATTGAGAAATAAATGATATACAGTAATGATATACAGTTTCATCCATTCCTTTTAATTGTTTCATGGTACTATATTGGGCAATACACCATTTTTTTAAAAAGTACTTTCCCTATGGTTAATAGTAATATTATAGAAATGTGCTATCATCAATTGTAACACCAATCCAAGGTATTAATAATAGGGTGGTATATTGGAATCCTATATTTTAAGCATGATTTTTCTGGAAGCCCACAATGCCTCTAATAAAGAAAAAAATAAAAACGACTTTCCCATTGATAGATATCCAGATTGTCTCCAATTCTTCACCACCACTATTCATGCTGTAGTGGATGTTCTTGAAAATATCTGAGTATGGGCATACATGAGAATTTCTATGGTATATATAGTCCAGAAATTTCTTTTTCTGGCTGTAATAGTTGACCATTCCTTCCAGTAATACAAGAGTTTTCTAATATCTGCAAATCCTATTGAACAGTTGATATTCTCCACCTTTCTCATTATTGTCAGCCAATAAATGTAGAGTGATGATTGGTGTCTGAATTTAGTGTTTTTTTTTCCCCTTCTGATAACAAATAAGCTTGATGGTCACTTCATATGCTTGTTAGAATTTGGATTTGCTCTTCTTTAAAAGAAATGCCTGTTCATGTCCATTGCCAAATTTCTTAATGTGTGGTTGGCTTTTCTAAGTGATTTGTGGCAATTTCTTAATATATCCTAAACATTGGTCACATGTAGTTATTAGACATTGTAGATCTACTCTTCCATCTGTATACTATTCTGTTCCATTTTTCTAATCTTATACCTATATGATACTGCTAGATCATGAACTCTGTACTATTTCTATTCAAGGATGATGGAGCTATTCATGGATCTTTCTTCCTTAATATACTTTAGAATTTATACATTGCATATGTACATATATACACACATATATGTAAATTTTATCCTTTAAATAAAGGAAAAGAAGTTTTGATTGAAGCTAACTTGAATTTGGAGATAATATGGGAAGAACCAACAGTGTTTTGATATGAATATTTCTATAAAGAGCATTGAATCTCTTCATTTATTCATAAAAATTTAAAAATTTCCTTTATTAGAGCTTTAAAATTTCTGCAGAGAAAACTACAATTTACCCCATAAAAACTAAACTAATTCCTAGATATTTTGTATATTCACTATAAAAATGTATTTTACTATATTTTCTAGTAGGTTTATTGCTGTTATAGAGAAATTTTTACTTTTTGTAGCTTGATCTATACACAGCATAAAAAAATTTGATGAAATGTTATATGTTTAGATTGTTGAGTCTCTATTATAGTGTTTCCTTTTTAGTAGGAAATCATTTTGTCATAGGCAAATATTGTCATTTTGAATCTCTCATCCTTCTACATTCAACCCCTTCCCACCCCTATTCTTTCATTTGATACTGATCAGGATGATCCTCCAGAATTATTCATTCCAGTAGAGAAGATACTGGACATCTTTGTCTTGTTTCCAAAAGAATGCATTTAAATAGGATGCATTAAAATTCTCTTATTTTTAAAATAAACTTATTTTAGATGAGTTTTAGGAAGGAAGTCACTATGTACAGATCATACTTAAGGAAAAGAAAAATTACAAAGATAGTACAGAGTTCCCATAAAACCTATATTCAGTTTTACCTATTATTATCTTACACTAGAATGCATTAGTTACAATTAATGAAGCAATATTGATATATAATTATAAACTGAATTCTATACTTTATTCAGATATTTTAATGTATTTTTATTATTTTATGTTTTTTTTTTTTTTTTTCTGTCTGGGACCCCATCCAGGATAACATGTTACATTTCATTATCATGTCTTTTCTTCCTAGGCTTCTCTGGGCTAGGAAAATTTCTCAGACCTTATTTTTGATGCTATTAATAGTTTTAAGGAGTACTGGTCAGGTATTTTGTAGAATGTTCTCAATTTGGATTTGTCTGATGTTTTTCTTATGATTAGACTGGGGTAATATGTTTTGGAGAAGAAGACCATAGAGGTAATTTAATTGCATCAAATCAAGAGTACACACTATCAATGTAACTTATCACTGTTGATGTTCACCATGATCACCTGGACATTACCGGGTTGTTGATTAATATTAAACCAGCATTATATACCTGGAATAAATCCCACTCAGTCATTTGTGTAATTCTTTTTATGCGTTGTTGGATTCAATTTCTAACATATGACTAGTAGTTTTTGTGTCTATATTCATGAGAGATCTTAATGTGTAGTTTTCCTTTCCTGTAATGCCTTTGTCTCATTTTGGTATTAGAATAATACTGGCCTCACTGAATGAGTTAAGTGTTTCTCCTGTTTTTATTTTCTGGAAGAGATTATAGAGAATTGGAATCATTTTTCCTTAAATGTTTGGTAGAATTCATCAATGAAATCTTTTGGGTCTGGTGCTTTTTGTGTGAGGAAGGTTATTAATTATTGATTTAATTATGCTAATAGATACAAACCTACTCAGAATATCTATTTCCTTGTGTGAGTTTTCACAATTGTTATCTTTGAAGGAATTGGTTTATTTCATGTAAGTAATCAAATTTGTAGGCTTAGAGTTATTCATAATATTCCTTTATAATTCTTTTAATATCCATAGGACCAGTAGTGATGACTTGTCTCTAAAATTGGTAATTTCTGCCTTCTTTCTCTCTCTCCTTTCTCTCTCCTTCCCTTCCCTCCCCCTTTATCCCCATCCCCTCCCCTCCCCTCTCCTCTCCTTTCCTTTCCTTTTTTCCCTTTCTTTATGGTTGACCTAGCTACAGGCTTATCACTTTTGATGATCTTTTCAAAGAATCAGGGTTTTAAATTTTTCATTGATTATCTCTATTGTTTTCCAACTACATTGGGTTTTGTTCTAATTTTTATTATTTCTCTTCTTTTGCTTGCTTTAGGCTTAAAATTCTCTTCTTTCTCTAATTTCCTAATGGGGAGGCTTAGATTACTGATTTTTGTACGTCTTCCTATTTTCTAATATGAATTTAATAATAATAATTCTCGCTAAACACTGCTTCCACAGCATCCCACAAATTTTTGCTTAGTTGTATTTTCTTTCCTATTTAGTTCAAAGCATTTTTTTCAAATTCTCTCAAGACTTCTGCTTTGACCCAAGTGTTTAGAGGTGTGTTGTTAAATCTGCAAGTGTTTGGTGATTTTTTAGCTTTGTTATTGTTTTCTAGTTAATTCCATTTACCTCTGAAAACAAACTTTTGTGATTTCTATTCTTTTAAATTTGTAAAGATATGTTTTATGGCCCAGAATGCAGGCTATCTTGGAGAATGCTCCATGTGAACTTGAGAAGAATGTTCATTCTGCTATTGCTGAATAAAGTATTTTATAGTGTCAATTAGATTAAATTTATTGATAGTGCTGCTCAGGTCAACTACATCCTTACTAATTTTCTGCCTTTATGATCTATCAATTACTGTAAAAGCAGTGTTGAAAACTCCAACTCTAATAGTAAATTTGTTCTACTTCTTTTTCAGTTCCATCAGTTTTCCCTCATGTATTTTGAAACTCTGTTGTAGGATGCATACACATTTAGGGTTGTTATGTTTGAACCCTTTATTATTTTACAATGCCCCTTTTTACCCCTATTAACTTTCCTTGTTCTGAAATCTACTTTGTCTGAAATTAATACTTACTCCAGTTTTATTTTGATTAATGTTAGCATGGTACATTAGACTCCATCCTTTTCTTGTGGCTTCATATTTAAAGTGTTTCTTGTAGGTAACATATATTTTGTTTTGTTTTTTGGTGTATCCACTTGGACAATCTGTGTGCTTTAATTGGCACATTTAGGCCATTCACATTTAAATTTATTATTCAGATATAGTTAGATTAATAGCATATTTATAACTTCTTTCTACTCATAGCATTTTAATTATTATTCCTCCTTTTTTATTTTCTCAATTTTTAACATAAAATAGAATTTTATATTATTCCATTTTGTCTCTTCTCTTAGAATATCAATTATTTTTTTATATATATTTTTTATTTTTTAAAAAGAAACTTAGATTACATAAATGTTACACAAAAAATATAGGGGATTCCCATATGTCCCACTCCCTAGCCCTCCCAAATTTTCCCACTTAAGCAACATTCTTCATTAGTGTGGTACATTTCTCACAATTGATAAACACATCTTGGGGCATTGCCACTAAACGATTATTATAGTTTATAGTGTAGTTTAGACTCTGTCCCGCACATTTTTGTAAATTATTACATGATATACAATGGACTGTATCTGTCATTGAAATGTCACCAGGATAATTCCCAAGTCCCAAAAATGATATCAAATTACACCTATTTTACCCTCTCCCTCCACTCAGAACCTCCAGTGGCTACTGCCTCCACATCCATGATAAAATTCTTACATTGCTAGGATCACAACAAGTCTACTGTAGAACAATTAAAAGTCTACTCTAGGCCATTGCCCAGTCCCCAATCCTGAGGATTTTAGGGTGGTGATGCCCACTCCACCTCTAATTGAGAGGGGGCTTAGGTCTCATGGGGCAGATGGATGGGGCTTTCTTGCTTGCAGTTGCTGACTCTCTCTGTTCCTGGAGATGGTCATTGTCAGTCATCTTCTCCTTGCTAATTGTCCTGTGTGAGTCTAGTGAACTGGAGAGTAGGTGTTGCAAGTCTGTTGAGATTCAGTGCCCAATAGGCACATGGACAGCTGAAAGATTTAAGTCTCTTGGACATTCAACTATCAACTCTAGTACTAACTATAGGTTCAAATAGAAGGGACAGAAGAGCCATGTGTAGGGAAACCACAATTGAGTCCAACTCTCTCACACTGGGTAACAATAAATTCCAAAGTAGGGTCCACTGGCAGGGTGCCAAACTCCTGAGCTGTCTGCCTTGCCTATAGTGTCTGAATGTCTCCAGATCCCTCAGGAGCCCCACTATTTGAGGTAATATTTACTTTGGCAGTCTAGGAGTTCCAGCTGAGATCTGCATAAGTGTAACCTCTGAAATGACCTCCTGACTCACTTTGAAGTCTCTTAGCCATATAAACTCATTTATTTTTACCTTTGCCCCCTTTTGGTCAAGGTCTTCCTCCAGTTGCTTTGCTAGTTGGTGGTTGGTAGTAATCCCTCAGTGCCAGGGAGGCTCAACCCCAGGAGTTATGGGGAATGTAATGCATTTATACACTGAGTTTTGGCTTAGAGAAAGGCCACATTTGAGCAACAAGGAGGCTCTCAGGAGGTAACACTTAAGCACCCTAGAATACTATGCTAAGTTTCAATTTCAGAAGTAAAGGTTCATAAGTACATTCATCACAATCAAGGGCCTGTTAATGATCCTTCTTGCTTCACTAGGGTCTGCCCCTGTACTCAGAGGATTCTTGCTGTCCCATTAGAGAATTTGACAGAGCCGCCCATGATGGGAATTCAATACTTCTTTAGTTATCGTATGGATCTCGACCCACTGTGACAATGCCCCATGAACATTTCAGCATATTCATATTCCTTATAGATATGCTCCAGGTGAACCTCGTCCTGTGCATCCCCTCTCTCTATACTCCACACTAATGATCCTCCCCTACCACAATTGTAATCCTTCTGTGATCCACAATTTCTTCAAAATTGAAGCCAACAAAATAACTGAATATAATTAATAGGAAAATGATATAATAATGTTGGTTTTAAAATAATGAATAAAATACAATTTTTTTAAAGTTTGAAATAATGAAAAAATTTAAAAATATACAATTAAAAAAATTTTAACATTATGTCTCTCATCACTGGAAGATCTATTGTCTTGCTTGTACAGTGAAGAATTTTTTCCATTTATTTGCACAGAGTCTAATTTTTTTTTTCATTTTGTTCAAAGAAGCTTTAGGTTATGGAAAAGTCATGTACAGAATATAGGTGATTCCCATATACCCAACATCCTCTACCTTTCCCCCTTTTCTCTATTAATAACATTTTACTTGTGGATGGCACATTTGTTACAATTGATGTACAAATATTGAAACATTGCTACTAACCATGGTCAATGATTTACATTGTGGTTTACATTTTAGACCATAAACTTTCATAGATTTTGATTAAGATTTATGTGGTCTGTATCCATCCTTGCAAGCTCATGTAGAATAAATTCCACAGCCCCAAAAATGTCCCATGTTCCATCTACTCTATTCCTCCTCCCCTCTCCCCTTGGGACCCATGTAACCAACAAGATTAACTCATTGAAGGACCAGATTCGTAATTACTTGCAATGACATCGAGGGCTTGACATACCAGCCTGTTCTCTCCTATTAGGCACTGCCTATGTTCTCAAGAGACTCCCGCTCCTCTATTTGAGATCACAGCAGGACTCCCCAGGATGGGAGTCCAACACCTTCCCATTTAATTATGTGGGTCTCCACTCCTTGATATAACACACTATGACAAGATGAACGCTACACACTCCCTAGAAGCCTGCCCCAGGTACGACCTGTCCCGCATGCCTACCATATCCAACATTTTAAACTAGTAACTGTCTCCTGCCATATTTGCCAAAAGAACATTCTCAGTGTTGTAGTTTCAACCACATAACCACAAATCCCCAGAGTTCATATGATCTCTCTTCTCACTTTCCCCCCAATTCCATGGAGAGTCTAATCCACATCCCCCACCCTACTACTTTACAAACCAGCACCACCCAGCCCATAGCATCACTGACCACTGTTATGCCCATCCACTGCACAACTACACCCTTTCACCTTATCATAGATTTTGCCCATATAGGCATTGACTCAAACTTCTCCCTTTCTGTCTCCTGTAAACCTATCGTCCTGGCTATAGCTCTATGAACCTGCTCGATTTGCTTAATTCATATCAGTGAGATAATAATGTAATATTTGTCCTTCACTGCCTGACTTGCTTCACTCAACATAAGGTCTTTAAGATTCATCCATGTTATCCCATGTATTGATACTGAATTCCTTCTTACAGCTGAGTAATATTCCATTGTATGTATGTACCACAATTTGTTTATGCATTCATCTGTTGATGGACATTTGGGTTATTTCCAAATTTGGAAATAGTGAATAATGTCGCTATGAACATTGGTGTGCATATATCTGTTCATGTCGCTGCTTTCAGTTCTTCTGGGTATATATCCAGCAATGGGATTGCTGGATCATATGACAGTTCCATAGTTAGCTTCCTGAGGATCCACCAAACTGTCTTCCACAATGGCTGCACTATTCTACATTCCCACCAGCAGTGGATAAGGGTTCCTCTTCCTCCACAGCCTCTCCAACACTTGTAGTCCTTTGTTTTTTTAACAGCTGCCAGTCTAATGCTGTAAGATGATATGTCATTGTAGTTTTGATTTGCATTTCCCTAATAGCTAGTGATGTTGAGCATCTTTTCATGTGCTTTACAGCCATTTGTATTTCTTTTTTTGGAGAAGTGTCTATTCAAATCCACTGCCCATTTGTTTTAAAGAGTAATTTGACTTTTTATTTTCAAAGTGTAAGATTTCTTTATATATGCTGGATATTTGGACCCTATCAGATATATAATTACAAAATATTTTCTCCCATTGAATAGGCTGCCTGTTCACTTTCTTGACAAACTCCTTTGAGGTGCAAAAGCTTTTAATTTTGAGGAGGTCCCATTTATCTATTTTTTTTTTCATTGTTTGTGCTTTGAGTTTGAGGTGCATGAAACTATTTCCTATTACAAGGTCCTGTAGATGTGCCCCTACATTATCTTCCAAAGTCTTTATGGTCTTGTAAATTATATTTAGACATTTGATCCATCTCGAGTTGATTTTTGTATATGGTGTGAGATGGTGGTCCTCTCTTATTCTTTTAGATATGGTTATCCAATTCTCCAAGCACCATTTGTTCAAGAGGCCATTATCTCCCAGTTGAGTGGGTTTGGTGGCCTTATTGAATATCAGGTGACTGTATATGTGAGGATCTATATCAGAACTCTCAATTTGGTTCCATTGGTCAGTATGTCTATCCTTGTGCAAATACCATGCAGTTTTGACCACTGTAGTTTTGTAATATGTTTTAAACTCAGGTAGTGTTATTGCTCCAATTTCATTTTTCTTTTTCAATATGCTTTGGCTATTTGGGGCCTCTTGCCCTTCCAAATAAATTTCACGGTTAGCTTTTCCAATTCAGTAAAAAATGCTGTGGTGAATTTTATTGGCATTGTGTTAGACATCCCATTTGAGTAGGATAAACATCTTGATGATGCTTAGTCTTCCTATTCATGAACAGGGAATATTCTTCCATTTATTTAAATCTTCTTTGATTTCCTTTAACAGTGTTGTGTCATTTTCTGCGTATAAGTCATACATCTTTAGTTACATTTATTCCTAGGTTATTGATTTTTTTAATTGCTATTGTAAATAAGACTTTTTTCTTGATTTCTGCCTCAGAGTGCTCATTTTTGGTGTAGAGAAATGCTTCTGATTTTTGCATATTGATCTTATAACCTGCCACTTTACTAAATTCATTTATAACTTCTAGAAGCTTTGTTGTAGATTCCTCAGGGCTTTCTATGTATAGGATCATGTCTTCTGCAAATAGTGAAATTTGTATTGCTTCTTTTTGAATTTGGATGCCTTTCATATCTTTTTCTTGCCTAAATGCTTGAGCAAGTACTTCTATTACAATGTTAAATAAGAGCAGTGAAATTGGGCATCCTTGTCTTATTAGAGGGAAAACTTTTAGGGTTTCTACATTGAATATGATGTTAGCTGTGGGTTTTTCATATATAACCTTTATCATGTTGAGGAAGTTTCCTTCTATTCCTATGTTTTGCAGTATTATTATCAGAAAAGAGTGCTATATTTTGTCAAATGCTTTTTTTCCATCTATAGAGATGATCATTTTATTTTTTTCTTACTATCTGTTTATGTGGTGTATTACATTGATTGATTTCCTTATGTTGAGCCATGCTTGTATACCAGAGATGGCACTCACTTGCTCATGGTGTCTAATTCATTTGATGTGTGGTGAAAATGATTAGTAAGTATATTATTGGGGATTTTAACATCTTGGTTCATTAGAGAGATTGGTCTATTGTTTTCCTTTCTTGTGGCATCTTTGTTTGGCTTTGATATTAGGGTGATGTTGGCATCATAGATTGAGTTAGGCAATGTTCCCACCACTTCCATTTTTTGGAAGACTTTAAGCAGGATAGGTGTTAGTTTTTTCTGGAATGTTTGGTAGAATTCACCTGTGAAGTGTCTGGTCCTGGGCTCTTCTTAATTTGGAGATTTTTGATGACTAATTCTATTTTGTTATTTGTGATTGGTCTGCTGAGTTCATCAATTTCTTTTTTCATCCATATAAGCTGTTTGTGTGTTTCTAGGAATTTGTCCATTTCCTGTAAGTTATCTATCTTGTTAGCATATAATTTTTCAAAGTATCCTCTTTATTTCTCTGGGGTCAGCAGTGATATCCTCTTCCTCATTTTTTATTTTATGTATTTGCATCTTCTCTTTTTTTCTCTGTTAGTCTAGCTAAAGGATTGTCAATTTTATTAATCTTCCCAAAGAATGAACTTTTGGTTTTGTTTATTTTTTCTAGTGGTTTCTTATTTTCAATTTTGTCTAATTTAATTCTGCTCTAATCTTTGTTATTTCCTTCTTTTTAATTCCTTTGGAGTTAGTTTGTTGTTCTTTTTCTAATTCCTCCACGTGTGCAGTTAGGTCTTTGATTTTAGCTCTTTCTTCTTTTTTATATATTTATTTATGGCTACTATGAATTCCCTTCTCAGTACAGCTTTTGCTGCATCCCACAGGTTTTGATACATTGTGTTGTCATTTTCATTTGTTTCAAGGTAGTTACTGATTTCCTTTGTGATTTCCTCCTTGACCCACTGTTTGTCCAAGACTGTGTTGTTAAACTTCCATATCTTTGTTCCTAATCTCATTCTCCATCCCTTACTGATTTCAAGCTTCATTCTATTGTAGTCAACAAAATTACTTTGTATAATTTCAATCTTTCTGAATTTATTGAGAGTTGTTTTGTGTCCTAGCATGTAGTTTATCCTGGAGAATGATCCATGTGCACTCAAGAAGAATGTATATACTGCAATATTGGGGTATAATGTTCTGTATATAGCTATTAGATCCAGACCATCTAATGTTTTATTCAAAATCTTTGTTTATTGAAACTCTGTTGCAATGTTCTGTCTAATAGTGATAATGGTGTATTAAAGTCCTCCACTATAATTATAGAGGCATTTATTTCTCCACTTAGTTTTTCCAGTGTTTGCCTCTTGTATTTTGTGGCACCCCTTTTAGGTGTGTAAATGTTTATGATTGTTGTTTCCTATTGGTAGAGTATCCCTTTTACTAATATATAGTGTCCTTCTTTGTCTCTTACAATAGTTTTGCATTTAAAGTCTATTTTTTCTGATATTAGTATAGCTACTCCCACCCATTTTGGTAATTATTTGCTTGTAAAATTGTTTTTCAACCATTCACCTTCAGTCTCCATGCATCCCTGGGTCTAAGGTGGGTTTCTTGTAGATAGCATATAGAAGGGTCATATTTCCTTATTCTTTCTGCCAATCTGTTTCTCTTGTCTGGTGTGTTTAATCCATTAACATTCAACATTATTACTGTCTAGAACTTACATAACCATATTTCTTTAGGTTTATGTATGTTATATGTTGTTTTTATTTCTCTTTTTTATCTTTTTAGTTGTTCTTAAACTCTCCTCCAACTCTCTCTCCCCTGTTTTTCCTTTTGACTTGCAGAATTCCCTTTAGTATTTCTGGAAGGGCAGGTTTCTTATTAACATGCCCTCTGTATTAGTCAGGCAAAGGGGTGCTAATGCGAAATACCAGAAATGGGTTGGTCTTTATAAAGGGTATTTATTTGGGGTAGAAGTCCACAGTTACCAGGCCATAAAGCATAAGTTTCTTCTCTCACCAAAGTCCATTGCCATGTGTTGGAGCATGACAGCTGCCTACGTTTGTCAGGGTTCAGGCTTCTTGGATTCCTCTCTTCACGGGGCTGTGTTTCTCTCCAGGCTTAGCTCCTCTGTTTCCTCCACAAGGTCAGCTGTAGACTATCAGGCAAATGGCTTGCTTCTCTTCTCCTTGGGCCTTCTCTCCATCATCAAACCTCCAGCTTCAGAGCTGCTGCAATTTTGTTCTTTGTGATGCCTTTTATATTTTATTCCCTACCCACCAAGGGGTGGGGCTCAATTCCCTACTGACATGGCCCAATCAAGGCCCCAATTATAACTTCATCATGCCCAGATTAACAGATCAGCTTACAAGCATAATCTAATATAGATTTTTGGAATTCATAATTACATTAAACTGCCAAATGGCTACAGCCTCTTAATTTTTTATCTGTGAATATTTTGAACCTTCCCTCATTTTTAATGTCAGCTTTGCTGGATAGAGAATTCTTGGTTGGAAGTTTCTTTCTTTTAGCTCCTTAACTATGTCATACCATTGCCTTCTTGCCTCAACAGTTTCAGATGAGAAATCAGCACTTTATCTTATCTAGCTTCCCTTGTATGTGATGGATCTCTTTTCTCTTATTGCTTTCAGTATTCTCTTTTTGTCTTGAATATTGGACAATTTGACCAGTATATGTCTTGGAGTAGGCCTGTGTGGCAGTTTAATATTGTTTGTGAATTACAAAAAGAGATATTGGATTACGTTTGTAAACTGGTCTCTCCCTCTGGACATATTAGATTATACTGGATTCGGAGGTTTCACATTTTATATAATGAATAAGGCTTTGATTGGGCCATATCAGTAGGGCATTGCATCCCTGCCCCCTTCATGGACAGGGACTTACAGAGAACAGACATGGCAAAGTATAAGAATTGGGAGTTTTGAGCTGGAGCCCAGGAAGTAAGCACACAGAGGAACAGAGCAGCTGAGCATGGAGAGAATCAAGCCCTAGGGAGAGAGACAGAGCCAGTTGCCTGACAGGTGGCCTTGTGGAGAGAGCAGAGCAGCTGAGCCCTGAGAGAAACAAGCCCCAGGAAAAGAGGAATGCAGGAAGCCTTAACTCTTGGCAGATGTCACCAGACATCTTGCTCCAACACATGGCAACAGAATTTGGTGAGGGAAGTAAATTAAGCTTTATGGCCTGGTAACTGTAAGCTTCTATCCCAAATAAATACCCTTTACAGAGGTCAACAGATTTCTGGTATTTTGCATCAGCATCCCTTTGGCTGACTAATACAGCCTGTTAGGTTTATACTGTTTGGAGTGTGCTGTGTTTCCTGGACATATACATCCATCTCCCTCACTAGGGTTGGGAAGTTTTCAGCAATTATTTTCTCCAACATACCTTCTGTCCCCTTTCCCTTCTCTTCTCCCTCTGGGATGCCTACAAGGCATATGTTTGTGCATTTCATGTCATCATTTATCTTTAAGTCCCTGCTAGATTTTTTCTATCTTTTTATTTATTTGCTCTACTATCTGTTTGATTTCAGGTGTACTGTCTTCCACGACACTGATTCTTTCCTCTGCCTGTTCAAGTCTTCTGTTATATGCTTCCAGTGTCTTTGATTTCTTGGATTGTGCAATTCATCACCACCATATCTGTTATCATTTTATGTATCTTTACAATTACTTCAGTATGTTCTCCCAGTATCTTCTTAATATCCTTAATATCTTCCTTCACTTCATTAAGTTGATTCATGATATTTGTTTGGACATCTCTGATTAGTTGTCCCATGTTCTGCATCTCTTCCTGAGTTTTCATTTGTTCATTGGACTGGGTCATGTCTTCCTGTTTCTTGGTATGGCTTGTAGTTTTTTGTTGTTGTCTAGGCATCTGTTTATATTGATGAGTTTATTCAGTTGATTAGCTTCTCTCTCTAGTCTAGGGTTTTATTTTGTTATTGTTTTTGTGTGTGTGGTAAGGTTTCACTTTGACACTCATTCCTCTTATTCTATTTCCTTGCTCTTGTCTATGTTCCCCTGAAAAAAAATTAGGACCAGAGAAAAGGAAAGAGAAAGGAAGAGAAAAAGAGAAATAGTAATAATAATAGTAAAAGGTAGGAAAGGAACTGTACAAGACCCAGGAAAATGAATATTTAACATGAGTAAGAAATACAGAGGAATAAGATTTAAAAAGTGGCATAGAAACAATGAAATGAGAAAGAGAATAGAGAAAAAATACATAGCATGAATTAAAAGACCAGAATGATGGGAAGAGAGGAAAAGAATAAAGAAAAGAGAGGGAAAAAAGTAAAAAAAGAAAGAAACTTGAGCAAAAAGGAAAGAGAGAAATAACAAGAAAAAGTGAAGACCAGAGAAAAAGAGGTGGAATGAAAGAACAACAGAAAACAGAAGGTAGAAAGATGAAGGAGAGCAAACAAAATAGCGTAAGTAGAAAAACTTGGTAAAGATAAAACAAAAGACAAAACAGGGAAATGAAGGCAAAATACAACAAACAAGAAACAAGATAACAGCAACTCATTTAAAAAACGAGAAAGAAAGAAAAAGAACAAAAAATCAAAAATAAACACAGAAAAACAGCCTTCCCTTTTAGACCCCTAAGGGTTTACTCAGGCTGCTGGTGTTCAACAATTATCACCCTGCAGGCTGCCCTCTCCTCTATTTAACCATACCCTACAATCATCAATATATTATTACTAGTATTACTTTTAACAAACACTTATCTTTTGTATCAATTAAGAATATGGTATCTTTTTTATTATTATTATTATTATGGGTAAAAATAAAAATTCTCACAATACATACAAACATTTGCAAAATGATATATAAATATATATGCATATATGTGTATTTGCTTACAAAAATGTTATTTATATATATATATATATACATATATTTTAAGAGGTGCTTAGATTACCTAAAATATTACACGGAACCCACTGGGATTCCCATGTTGCCCACCTCCCACACCTAGGTATAGATGTTTTCATATTTATACTGCTTACTGTTCACTGAGCTTCCTGAACCTGAGGTTTGGTATCTATCATTAATTTTGGAAAATTCTCAGCCATTATTAATTCAGATGTTTCTTCTACTCTGCTCTCTGTTTTTTTCTTCTCTTTCTGGTATCCCAATAATGCATATGTTTCACGTTTTGAAATCATTCCAGAGTCCTTAGCTGTTGTAGTCTGTTTTTATTCATTCTATTTTTCCTCTTTGCATTTCAACTTGTGAAGGTTCTGTTCACTTGTTATCAAACTCAATGATTCTTTCCTCTGCCATGTTCACTCTGCTGATGAACCCATCAAAGGCATTCTCTATTTCTGTTACAATATTTGTTTGTTTTTTCATTTATAGCATTTCTGTTTAATTCCTTGAGTTTCCAACTCTCTTCTTATATTACCCATCTTTCTTTTAAGCTTTTTTTAAAGGCGGTACCAGGGATTGAACCCAGGACCTCATACATGGGAAGCAAGAGCTCAACCACTGAGCTACACCTGCTCCCCTACCCACAGATATTGCATTTTATATATTTTTCCTTTAAAGTCAATATATTAATCATAATTAGTATAAATATTCTATCTGATATTTCTAAAATCTGTGCCAGATCTGAGTCTGTTTCTAATGCTTACTTTGTCCCTTTAGAATGTGCATTTTCTAACTTTTTAGGATGCCTTATAATTTTTTGTTAAGAGCCAGACATGATGTGTCTGATAACAAGAACTGAGGTAAATAGGCCTTTCCTGGGAGGTTTAATGCTAATCTGACTAGGAATTGTCCTATGCATAATTGTTTTATAGTTATAATTTGTCAAGGGCTTCAAATTCTTCTAATGCCTTTAGCCTTTGCTTTTATCTCCCTTGTTGATTTTGGTTTCCCTAAGTGCTTCTCAGAGGAGTCTGCATCTTGCAGCAATTTCAGCTATAATTTATTGTTAATATATTGGACCTTTGTTGGTTTGATGGTAAGCTGTGAGACAAGGGAAGCCTTCTGTTAACTATTATGAAATTGTAGTCTTCCAATGAAACCTGTACTTGGACTGTGACATTCACAAGTGTTTCTTTGTTCATTTTTTTGACTGTTTTTTCGTCCCTTAAATGAGACAGGATGGCAAGAGGGACTAGAGTAGGAAAAAATGCCCTTTCCCCAGTTGGGAGCTAAGGTTCTGGTAAAGTCTTTTCCCTAGAGACTAGGCAGTTTTTTAGCAAGAATGCTCTGGGCATACTTCACAATGGTTAGTCTTCCTCTTCCCCTACCAGAGCCAGGAAGGGATTATTCTCATACCTTTATCATAAATAGAGGTTCCCATATAACTCCCCTCACACACACAGTTTTTCTTAATATTAACACTGCATTAATGTGGTGCCTTACAATGGGTGAAACAATATATTAAATTATACTATTAAATATATTCTTTCATTTACATTAGGGTTCATAGTTTGGGTTGTATAGTTCTATTATTTTTAAAATTTATTCTGTTAACATATATATGACTTAAATGTTTCCCCCTTTAACCACATTCGAATATATATTTTAGTGGAGTTAATTACATCCACATGTTTTGCAACCATCACCACCATTACCAAAATTTTCTATCACCTAAAACAGAAATTCAGTACCAATTCTAACTCCTAATTTGCTACCCTCCTCAGCACCTGGTAAACTGCATTCTAATTTCTGATTCTGTGAAATTCCTTATTCTAATTATTTTATATCAGTTAGATTATACAATATTTATCCTTTCATATTTGGCTTACTTCCTTAACAAGATGTTCTCAAGGCTCATCCATGTTGTTGCATACAACAGAACTTCATACATTTTTATGGAGCGTAATATTCCCTTGTTTATGCATTATATTTTGTTTATCCATTTATCAGTTGCTTCCATCTATTGGCAATTGTGAATAAAGTCACTATAAACATGAGTGTGCAAATATCTGTTCTAGTCCCTGATTTCAGTTCTTTGGGGCATGTAGCTAGAAGTGGGATTGTCAGCTCATATGGAAATACTATCCCTAACTTTCTTAGGAAGCACCAAACTATTTTCCATAGCAGCTAGACCATTTTACATTGCTACAAATAATAAATGTGTGCTTTTATATGCCTACATCCTTTCCAAAACTTGTTATTTTCCATTATTTTAACTGTAGTCATTCCAGTTGGTGTGAAACAGTATCTCATTGCACTTTTTATTTTCATTCCCATAATAACTAATGATGTTGAGTATCTTTTCATGTGTTTTTTGGTCATTTGCATATTTTCCTTGGAAAAGTGTCTATTTCCCACCCTGTGAGTTGTCTTTTTACATTCATGACAAAGTCCTTTGATGCCCAAAAGTTTTTAATTTTGAGGAAGTACCATTAATCTATTTTCTTTCAACATATTGTGTAGTTTTCTATGTACAAATCCTTTACATGCTTGGTAAAATTCATTCCAAGATACTTGATTCTTTTCATTGTTATTGCAAATGAATATTTTTCTTGATTTCCTCTTCAGATTTTTCATTACTAGTGGATAGAAACAATACTTGATTTTTGCCTGTTGATCTTGTACTCTGCCACATCATTGCATTTTTCATTAGCATTGTTGTGGATTTTTCAAGATTTTCTCTATTGGATATGTAATATGTAAATAGGGAAAGTTTTCCTTCTCATTATTGTATTTGGATGCCTTTTATTCTTCTTCTCACTTTATCACTCTCGCCAGAACTTTTATTAAATGTTGAATAACAGTAGTTGACAGTGGTTGTACTTGTCTTGTTCCTCATCTTAGGGAATGCTTTCTGACTTTCACCATTGAGTATGCTGTTAGGTGTGGCTTTTTAATATATACCTTTTATCATGTTGAGGGGGGTTCCTTCTATTACTAGTATTCTGAGTGTTTTTACCAAGAAGGGGTCCTGGATTTTGACAAATGCCTTTTCTTTGTCAATTGAGATGATCTTGTGTTTTTTTTGTTTTTTTTTTTTGTTTTTTTTCATTTGTTCTACTAATATGATGTATTCCATTAGCTGATTTTCTTATGTTGAACCACTCTTGCATACCTAAGATAAATCTGACTTGATCATAGTATATGATTCTTTTAATGTGCTCTTGGATTAATTGAGGAATTTTTCATCTATATTCATATGGGGTTTGGGTCTATTATTTTCTTTACCTGGCTTTGGTATAATGGTGGGGAAAACTTCATAGAATGAATTAGGAAGTGTTATCTCTTTTATTTTTTTTTTATTTTTTATTCCCTCTTTTGATTTTTTATTTTCTATTTCATTTATTTAATTCTATTCTCTTTTCTATTTCATTCTATTTAATTTTTATTTCCATCTTTCTGCTCACTTTAGATTTAATTTGTTCTTCTTTTTAAGATCCTCCATTTGTGAGTTTAAGTTTCTGATGTGCAATCTGTTTTCTTTTTAATGTAAGCATTTAGAGCTATAAATTTCCCTCTCAGTGCTGATGTTGTTGCATCCCATGAGGTTTAGTATGCTGTGTTTTCACTTTCATTCACATCAAGATATTTCCTAATTTCTCTTATGATTTTTACTTTGACCCTTTGGAGGTTTAAGATATTATTGACTAATTGCTACATATTTGTAAATTTTTCAGTTCTCCCTCTGTTACTGTTTTTAACATTCATTCTATTGTGATCAGAGAAGATTGTTGTATATGTCAATACTATTAAATTTATTGAGAATTTTTCTGTGACCTATTCAATGATCTATCCTGGAGAATGACCCATGTGAACTAGAGAAGAATGTGTATTCTGCTTTTAAGTCTAGTTGGTTTGTACTGTTATTCAAGTCTTCTATTTTTTTATTGATTATATGACAAGATATTCTATCCATCATTAAAAACAGTGTATAGAAGTCTCCTATTATTAAGATAGAACTGTATATTTCTTCCTTCAAATCTGTCAATATTTGCTTCTTAAATTTTGGAGCTCTACTATTAGGTTCATATAAATTTATAATTATGTCTTTTTGTTGAATTGATCCTTTTTCAATGACCTTTTTTTCCCTTGGAGCAGATTTTTACTTAAAGTTTATTTCATCTATTATTAGTATAAATTTAACAGATTGTCTTTTGGTTACTGTTTTCATGGTGTGTGTTTTTCCGTCCTTTCACTTTCAACCAAATTGTGTCATTGAATTTAAGTTGAATGTCTTACAAACAGCATATAGTTTAGTCATGCTTTTTTATCCATTCTGCCATTCTCTGCCTTTTGACTGAAGAGTTTAATCCATTTACATTTAAAGTAACTATTGATAATGAAGGACTTTCTTCTACCATTTTGCTATGGTTCTTTGTAAGCTTTGTACATTCTGCCCCTCATTTCTTCCATTAATACCTGCATTCATATTTGTTTTGTTTTGTTTTGTTTTTGTTTGTTTTGTTTTTTAATGTTTTTATTTACTTTTTTCTACATTTATATTTATTTGTAGTTTTTATTTTTGCAGTATAACATTTTGAGTCCCTTCTCATTTCCTTCTGTATATATTTTTCAGATATTTTCTTTGTGGTTGCATTTGAGTTTAAATTTAATATTCTGAAAGTATAACAATCACATTTGATTTGATACAAACTTAACTTCAATAACATGCAAACTCTGTTCCTAAATCACTCCACCACCCCCCAACTTTTAATGTACTCGTTACAATAATAGCTATATACATTGTATGACCAAAACCATAGTTTTTCATTACTTTCAGGGAAGTTGCATTTTAGAACTTGTTAAGAAGTAAAAATTGGTGTTACATACTGTGGAAGTTTGATGTAATTATGAATTCTAAAAATATAATTAAATCATGCTTGTAAACTGATCTGACTAATACAGAATTTGGTACCGAGGAGTGGGGAAGTGCTTTTGTAATTACCAAAATGTTGGAACGGTTTTATAAATGGGTAAGGGGTATTTTTTCAAGGAATTGTGGAATGCTTGATGGAAAAGGCCTAGACCAATTTGAAGAGATTGTTGATAGTAATATGGACGCTAAAGAGACTTTCTATGATGCCTTAGAAGTAAATCATGAAACTTTTATTGGAAACTGGAGGAAAGGCGATCCATGTTTTAAAATTGCAGAGAACTTAACAAGATTAACTCCTGGTGTTATAAGGAAGACAGAATTTAAAAATGGCGAACCAGAGCACTTAGCTAAAGAACTTTCCAAGGTAAACTCGGAGAATGTGTCTTGGCTTCTCCTTGCAGCTTATAGCAGAATACTAGATGAGAGAAATACACTAAGGACTGAACTTTTGGGCACAAAGAAAACAGAAACTGATTCTGGAACTTCCAAGTTTGTGGAAATCAAATTCCCAGATGAAAATGCCCTATTTGAAGATTTTACTAAACTTGGAACTTGTAACTTAGAATTGAAGATGCAGTTATCTCGGAAAGACTTGTGGAAAGTCTTACTGTCTGATGGCTTGGACCCCTGCTTCCTGCATGCTAAACCAACAAAGTTTTTGAGAATGCTGTATGAACAAAACCACTGTCAGCTTGGACAAAAGAGAACATGGAAAGGAGAGATTGAAGGAGAATCAGCTTTAAGAAGAAAACTGTGGAAGCAGAGATCTGGACTTAAGACATCTCCTTGGGCCAAGAGAGGAGCCCCACCCATGTGTACAGAGAGGGTGAGATTGCCCCTGCAGTTGAAGAGGGTGGATGTTCCTACCCAATGTTCTGAGAAAGTTTTGATGCCCCATGGTGCAGAGATGGTGAGTTTTCCCCAGCAGTTGAAGATGGTGGATGTCCCCACCCGATATTCTGGGAGAGTTTTGCCATCCCAGGGTGCAGAGAGGTTGGAGCACATTCCTCAAAGATTAGGGTGGTTAAGGTCAACACCCCACAAATCTGAGAGGGGTGTACCTGTCCCCCATAGATTAGAGAAGGCCAGGTGGTCAACCCATTGCTCTGAGAGGGTTGAGCCTGTATGCCAAAGGTTAGGGAAGGCCAGATGGTCAACTCATTGTTCTGAAAGGGTTGAGCCTGTATGCCAAAGGTTAGGGGGAATGTTGTCTTCACCTCGCTGTACCTGGGAGGCTAAGACTCTAACCCAAAGATTGGGTAAGGTGTGGCAATCACCCCAACACTCTTGGGTGGTGAGGTCTGAAGCTTGGTCGACACCCAGATGCTTGATGAGGGTGGAACCAAGAAAATGGCCATTGGGCAAGCCTGTGGAAAGGGTGAGTTCCCATGTGGCCCCAAGGAGAAGAAATCATCATCTTAAGAATGACTCAGACTTTGAAATCAAATGGAGGATGCCCTGCAGGTTTTACTGAACTGTAGAGGATCCATGACTCATATTTAACACCCCAATTTCTCCTTATGATGTTGAAAATGTTTATCTTTTGTCTTTCCATTTGTGTATTGGAAGCAGCTAAATGGTTTTGTAAGATTCAGAGGTCTATAGCAGATGGGACTTTGCCTGAAGACAAACTGTATTTCTTTAAAATGATTTTGATATGATTTTGTACTTGGATTGTTACTGATTTACGTTATTTTAAATATTGTAATGTATTTTTGGAATTCAGAGGGTGGAATGTGAAAGTTTGATGTACTTATGAATTCCAAAAATATAATTGAATCATGCTTGTAAACTGATCTGTTAATCTGGGCATGATTAGGTTAGGATTAGGGCGTTGAGTCCCACCCCTTGGTGGGTGGGGAATTGAATATAAAAGGCAAGGAAAAGGACAGTTGAAGCAGTCTTTTGAGAAGCAGTTTTGATGTTAGAAAGAAGGCCCCAGGAGAAGAGAAGCAAGCCGTTTGCCTGATCGTCTGCAGCTGACCTTGTGGAGGAAACAGGAGCTAAGCCTGGAGAGAAACGCAGCCCCAGGAAGAAAGGAACCCCAGAAGCCTGAACCCTGGCAAACACCAGCAGCTGTCTTGCTCTAACACGCGGCGATGAGCTTTGGTGAGGAGAAACTTAACACTTTATGGCCTGGTATCTGTGGACTTCTACCCCAAATAAATACCCTTTATAAAGACCTACCCAGTTTTGGTATTTCACATTAGCACCCCTTTGGCTGACTAATACACATACAAAAATATACAATAATACTGGTCTTTATTACTACCTCTATGGTTACCTTTACTGGAGTTTTTTATTTCTTTTATGCCACTTTGAGCCACTGACTAGTATCTTTTCTTTTCAGTTTGCAGAACTCTTTTTAACATTGCACTTAGGGAGGTCTAGTGGTAATGAATTCTCTCAGCTTTTGTTTATCTGTGAATGTTTTAATTCCTCCCTCATTTCTGAAACAGTCTCATAGAATATAAGATTCTTTGTTGGTAATTGTTTTCTTTCAACACTTTAAATATTTCATAACTGATTTATCACCTTTGTGGTATATGATGAAAAATTGGCACTTAATCTTATTGGGACACCATTTTATGTAATATGTTGCTTTTCTCTTTTAGCTTTTGGAACTCTCTCCTTATCCTTGACATTTTCTTAATTATTATTATTATTGTTATTATTTTTATTTTTAAAGACGTTTAGATGACATAAGTCTTACATAAAAAATATAGGGGATTCCCATATGCCTAACCCCTTCCCTCTCCCAACTTTTCCACATTAACAGTGTCCTTCATTAGTGTGATACATTTGTTACAATTGATGAACACATTTTGAAGCACTGCTACTAATCATGGGCTATAGTTTACATTATAGTTTACACTCTATCCTGAACAATTTTGTAGGTTATGACAAAATATATAATGGCCTATATCCATCATTGCAATGTCATGCAGGACAATTCCAGTGTCCCAAAAATGCCCCCATATTACACCTATTCTCTATCCTTCCCTTCAGAACCTCTGGTGGCCAACGCCTTCATATCAATGATAAAAATTCTTCCCTTGCTAGAATATAAGTTTATAATAAAATGACAATAAGTCTACTTTAGTCCAATGTTCATTTCTCAATCTTGAGGATTTCGGGATGGTGATAGAACTATGTTTCTAATTGAGAGGGGCTTTAGATCCCATGGGGCAAGTGGATGGAACTATCTTGCTTGCAGTTGCAGATACTCTCTGTTCCTTGGGGTAGGCATTGTCCATCATCATCTTCTTGTTAGTTGTCCTGGTTGAGTCCAGTGAGCTGGAGAGTAGGTGTTACAACTCTGTTGAGATTCAGGGTTCAACTGGCACATGAACAGACCATATTCATGTGGAATAGAGTTAACAAGTACAGTGCTAATTATAGGTTCAAATAAAAAAGGGCAGAAGAGCCATGTGTAGGGAAACTAAATGAGTCTAAATCTGTTACACAGAGGAACATAAATTCCAGAGTAAGGCCCACTGACAGGGTTCTGAATTCCTAAGCTTGTCTGTCCTGCTTATAGTGTCCAGATGTCTCTAGATCCCTCAGGAGCCCTACTGTTTGAGATCTTTTTCTGGACACATTGCTCATTGGCCCTTAGTAATCTCTTGTTGACAGAGAGGCTCAGTCCTGGGAGTCATGTCCCACACTGGTGGGAAGGTAGTTCATTTATATGCTGAGTTTGCTTGGAGAGAGGCCACATTTGAACACCAAGGAGGCTTTCAAGAGGTAACTCTTAGGCAATATATAACACTAGGCTAAGTTTCAATTTCTCAAGAAAAAGTTCATAAGTACAATCATCGATATCAAGGGCCTGACATAATGGTCTGTCTTCCTTCACTAGGCACTGCTCTTGTATTTAAGGGATCCTTGCCATTCTATAAGAAAATGTAGCAGGACTCCCCAGTATGGGAATTCAATATTCTTTTGGTTATTGTGTATGTCTCCACCAACTGAGACAATGCCGCATGAACACGTGAACATATTCATATGCTTTAGAGGCGTGCCCCAAGTGCATGCCTCCCCAGATATCCTCCCATCGCTGACACCCCACACCAGTGATTCTACCCTTCCACAGTTGTGACCATTCTGTGATCCAAAACCTCTCCAAAACTGAAGCCAACAAAATAACCAAATAAAATTAATAAGAAAATGAAAAAATTTTTAAAATAACACATAAAACACAAATTTTTAAAAAATTGAAATAATATATTTTATTTTAGACATCCTGTCTTTCATCACTGTAAGATCTGTTGTCTTTTATGTACAGAGAAAAATTTTTCCATGTATTCCCACAGTGTCTTATTTTTTTCCATTTTATCTTCAAAGAAGATTTAGGTTACAGAAAACTCACATGGAAAATATAGGGGATTTCCCTATACCCAACACCATCCCCCTTTTCCATTCTCCCTTATTAATAACAATTTTTACATGTGGATGGTACATTTGTTACAATTGATGTACAAATATTGAAGCATTGCTACTAACCATGTTCAATGGTTTACATTATGGTTTAAATTTTGGACCATACACTTTTATAGGCTTTGATGAAATTTAAAATAGGCTGATTATATTTTTGCAAGATCATTCAGAATGATTCTAATGTCCTAAAAATGCTGTATGTTCCACCTATTCTATTCTTCCCTTCCCTTCCCTTTGGAACCTATGGTAACCACTAAGTTTCAATTTTTGAAGAATAAGATTCATATTTACTTGCAATAATATTGAGGGCTTGACATATTGGTCTGTTTTCTTTTATTAGGCACTGACTATATTCTCAAGGTATTCTTGTCCCTCTAACTGAGAACATAGCAGGACTCCCCAGGGTGGGAGCTTAATATTTTCTTGTTTATTGTGTGGGTTTCCACCCACTGAGATAACACACTATGACAAGATGAATGCTTACATATTCTTTAGAATATGTCCCAGGTGCGCCATATCCCATATATCCCCCCACACCTGATGCCCTACACCAGTAACCCTCCCCTGCCATGTTTGCCAAAAAAACATTCTCAACATTGTACTTTTAACCACAGACCTGTGAATCCCCAGAGTTCACTTGCTCCTCCTCCAAACCCTCCCCAGTTACATAGATAGTCCAACCCAACATCTCTGACCCTACTCCCCCTCACAGACCAGCACCAGTAAACCCAATCACATCATTGCACCACTCTCACACACATCCACTGCCCAACTACACCCTTCCACTGTATCATAGATTTTGCCCGTATGTGCGTTGGGTCACCTCTACTCACTTTCTGTCTTCTATAAACCTATCTTCCAGACTCTAGCTCTGTGAGTCTGATCAATTTGTTTCAATCATATCAGTGAGGTCATGTAATATTTGTCCTTCAGTTCCTGGCTTAATTCACTTAACATAAGGTCTTCAAGATTCATCCACATTGTCCCATGTGTTAATGCATTCCTACTTACAGCTGAGTAATATTCCATTGTACATGTATACTACAGTTTGCTTATCCATTCACAAATTGATAGACATTTGGGTTGCTTTCAATGTATGGCAATAGTGAATAATGATGCTATGAACTTTGGTGTGCATATATTTGTTCATGTCCCTGCTTTCAATTTTTTGGGTATATAACCAGTGGTGGGATTGATGGATCATATGAGAGTTCTAGAGTTAGCTTCTTGAGGACCCACCACACTGTCGTCCACAGTGGCTGCACCATTCTACACATCCTTTCCTCCACATCCTCTCCAACATTTGTAATCCTCTTTTCTTTCTAATAGCCAGCTGTCTAATGGGTGTAAAATGATATATCATTGTAGTTTTGATTTGCACTTCCCTAATAGTGATGTCGAGCATCTTTTCATGTGCTTTTTAGCCATCTGTGTTTCTTCTTTGGAGAAGTGTCTATTCAAATCACTTGCCCATTTTTTAAATGGATTGTTTGTCTTTTTATTTTTGAGATGTAGGATTTCTTTATATATGCTGGATATTTGGCCTTTATCAGATAGATGGTTCCTAAATATTTTATCCCATTTAGTAGGCTGCCTTTTCACTTTCTTGGCAAACTCCTTTGAAGGGTAAAAGTTTTTAATTTTGAGGAGGTCCCATTTATGTATTTTTTCTTTCATTGCTCATGTTCTGGGTATAAATTTTATGAAACCATTTTCTGCTCCAGATCTAGTAGATGCTTCCATACATTATCTTCTAGGAGCTTTATGGTCTTTGCTCTTATATTTAGATCTTTGATTCAGCTTGAGTTAATTTTTGTATAAAGCATGGGATGGTGATCCTCTCTCATTCTTTTGGATATGGATATCCAGTTCTCCAAGCACCATTTGTTGAAGAGGCCATTCTCTCCTTGTTGAGTGGGCTTGGTGGCCTTGTTGAATATCAGTTGACTGTATACGTGAGGATCTGTATCAGAACTCTCAATTCAGTTCCTTTGGTAAGTATGTCTATCCTTGTTCCAATACCATGCAGTTTTAAACACTGTACTTTTGTAGTGTGCCAAATAACACAGTAAACCTAGTGTTGGATGAGAATTGTGATTGATGGTACAGATGCAAGTGTGTCCTTAGTGAGCTAGAACAGATGTACATCACTATTGCAGGGTGGTGGAAATGTGGAGAAGCATGGGAAAACTACAACTGGAGGGACCTATGGATTGTAGTTAACAGCAATACTGTAATATTCATGCACCTAAGCCATAGATGTACTGTGTTGATGATGGGGGAGTATGGAAAAAGTGTGCCAAATGTATGCTATGGAAAATAGTTAGTGGTAATAGTCTGATGATGTTATCTCATAATCTGTAACAAATGTTCGACCACAGTGTGGTGTGTTGATAGAGGGTTATTGTATGGGAATTCTGCACAAGTGCATGATTGTTTTGTAAGTTCACAACTTCTGTAATAAAAATATATTTAAAAAAATAATAAGGTGGAAGACAACCTGCAATATGGCAAGAATAAGTTGCCTGCTGCTACAGGGCAGTTAGTAATCACCCAGAGCTAACTAAAGGATTAGTTTGGGGCCTCCAGGAGACCAGAAGTGTATCCTGCAGCATCCTTGAAAGAATGAAAGGAGGAAACTGCCCATCTGCAGAGAAGATTCGTAAGTAGAGCACTCCAGGCCACAGAGGCTGGTGCACATCCTTCACTGAAGGCACAAGCCGCCTCGGGAGTAGTTCCACAGCTGGAATTGGAAGCTGTACTTCCCAAAAATGGGGGAGAAAGAGACAGTTGGGCACTAACTTCAGCTACTGATTAGTAAATTTGACGTAAAGTATAATCCTAAGAACAGCTAAAGTTGGAACCTGTTCAAGTCAGAAAGAGGCTGGTAGCTGCCATCTTAACTCCACACCTGACATGAGGGGAAGCAGGGCTGACTGAAAATCACAGTGCTGGCAAGGACAGGTTTCTTTACATCTAGATCAGATTGCTGCTCTAGCCTAAGCCCCAGGCCCTCCTGGGATGGAGAGAAAGCTGGGGAGAGCTACGTCAACCTCTCCGGGAAATAACAGGCCATGCTGCAGAGGCCGGTGATCATCCTACTTTGGCTTGGCAAAGTAGCTATTCTGTGGCAGGAATTGGAAGCTCCATTTCCCAAAAACAGGGGAGGAAGAGACGGTTGGCCACCAATGTCAGCTACTGATTAGTCAGTTTGGCTGGCTAAAATATAACCCTAAGAACAGCTGAATATTGAACCTATCCAAGTCAGAAGAAGACTGGTAGCCATCATTTTGACTCCACCCCCAGCATGAGGGGAAGCCAGACTGACTGAAAATCAGGGTGACGGTAGAGACCAATTTCTTTCACACAGATTGGCCTGCAGCCCTAGCCTAGACTTCAGCCCCAACTTAAGCAGGGAGGAAGCTGGCAGGCCCTACAACAGCCTATTCAGGTAACTGCAGGTACATTTGGCTGACAGAGACTGAATAACGGAAGTTTACCAGGCAATTGAGGTCATCTTGGACCTGCAGTGCATAGATTGCTGCCCACACCTGCAGCTCCATCCCTGCCCCAGGAAGGGGAAAAAGGAGCATGAAGCTTCATCAGTCTCTGTGGGCAAATACAGTCTATGCCTACATGAGTATGATTATTCCACACAGCTGTGGCTCTGTCCCTATTCCTTAGAAACATACTAATCAGAGTGTCAAATGCCAATGACAAAGAGAGAATTCTGAGAGCAGCAAGATAAAAGCAATGTGTAACATGTAAGGGATACTCAATAAGATTAAATGCTGATTTCTCACCAGGAACTATGTAGGCAAGAAGACAGTGGTATGATAATTTTAAGATATTGCAAGAGAAAAACTTCCAGCCAAGGAGCTTATATCCAGCAAGATTGTCTTTGAAAAATGAGGGTGAGTTTAGAATATTCACAGATAAACAGAAACTGAGAGTTTGTAACCAAGAGACCCACTTTGCAGGAAATACTAAAGGATGTGCTACAGCCTGAAAAGAAAAGACAGGAGAGAGAGGCCTGGAAGAGAGTCTAAAAATGAAGATTATATCAATAGAAGTAATTAAAAGTGTCAAAAGAGTGGTGAAAATAAAATATGACAGATAAAACCCAAATATTTAGGAATAAACTTAACCAAAGAAGTGAAGCACTTGTATTCAGAAAACTACAACTCATTGTTAAAAGAAAATTTTAAAAGTCCTAAATAATTGGAAGAACATTCCATGCTCACAGATTGGAAGACTAAATATAATTAAAATGTCAAGTCTACCCAAATTGATATACAGATTCAATGCAATCCCAATAAAAATTCCACTAGCATTTTTTAAATAAATGGAAAACATGATTATCAAATCTATTTGGAATGCTAAGGGATTCTGAATAGCCAGAAACATCTTAAAATGGAAAAGCAAGTTTGGAGGACTCTAATTTCTGGACTTTAAATCATATTACCAAGATACAATGGTAAAAATAGCATGGTACTGGCATAAAGACAGACACATAGACCAATAGAATCGAATTGATGGTTCAGAAACAGACCCTCACATCTATGGTCAAGTGATTTTTTTTTTAAAGATTTATTTATTTATTTACTTTTATCCATTTTTACACCCTCTCCTCCTGTTTTTGCTGTTTTTGTGTCCATTCACTGGGCAATTCTCTGTGTCTGTTTCCTGCCCTCTCATCTCATTCTTCTCCTTCTGTCTTCACCTGGATTGGATCCTCAGAACCTCTGATGTGGGAGAGAGGCGTCCTACCACCTGCACCACCTTGGTTCCAGGTTTTTGGTCATGTCTCGTCTTGGCTCTCCCTTGTGTCACTCTCCTGTTACATCATCATCTTGCTGTGTAACTTGACAGGGCCTGATGGCACACCTGCACGTGGGGCCTGGGGGGCTCACCGGCTCGCAGGGCCTGATGTTGCAACCATGCATGAGGCCTGGTGGCCCGCACACCTTCTATATTTTTCTTTTTTCTTTTTTTTTAAATTTTTACAGGGAGGTCCTGGGGATCGAACCCAGGTCCTTACATTATGTAAGATGGATGCCAAACCATTTGAGCCACATCTGTTCCCTATGGTCAAGTGATTTTGGACTAGCCTGTCAAACCCACCCAGCTCAGGCAGAACAGTCCATTCAACAAATGGTGCTGAGAAAACTGTATATACATAGCAAAAGAAGGAAAGACGACCCCTATCTCACACCTTATATAAAAACTAACTCAAAATGAATAAAAAACGTAAATATAAAAACAAGAACCATAAAGCTTCTAGAAGAAAATGTAGGAATCTATCTTGAAGATCTAGTGGTAGGTGGTGGATTCTTAAAGGAGATAAGAGGCAGACTGAGATGGACTACTGTTATTGTATCTAGAAGTTTTAATTAGCTTTACTGTAAAAGTGTGGAAATGTACAGAGTTGATGGTAACACATTATAGTGAGTAACAGCTGGTTTATAAATAGGGATGTGGCTGAAAATGGTAGTCTAGGATGTAAATGCCAATTGACAGAAAGTTAGAGAATAATCTAGGTACTGAATAGTACAGTAAACCTAGAGGTAGATGAGAATTGTGGTTAATGGTACAGATGCAAGAATGTCCTTTGTAAGCTAGAACAGTTGTACATCACTGTTGCAGGGTGGTGGGAATTTGGAAAAGCATGGGAAAAATACAACTGGAGTGACCTGTGGACTGTGGTTAACAGTAATAATGTAATATTCTTGCCTCTATGCCAAAGACGTACTATGTTGATGATGGGGAAGTATGGAGAGTGAGTGCCAAATGTACGCTATGGACCTGGTAATCATCAGATGATATTATCTCATAATCTGTGGCAAATGTTCCACCACGGTGTAGTGTGTTGATAGAGGGGTGTTGTTTGGGAATTCTGCACATGTGCACAACTCTTGTAAGTTTACAATTTCAATCATAAAGATATGTTTTGAAAATGATTATAGGGTGGGTGGAGGGAAAATACACCAAATGTAATATAAGGACTATAATCAGCAGTAAGAGTTTGACAATATTCTTTCATAACTTGTAACAAACGTTTCATGACAATGCAAGGTGCTGGTGGAGGGTTGATGTATGGGGCCCTTGTATGATGTTATGAATGTTTGCTGTGTAAGTTCACAACTTTTACTATACACTTATATTTTATGTATGTTCATATATAAATGATATAAAATATAATAATAAAAGGGTGGGTTGGGGGAAAATATTTTGTTTAGTAGTAATATTTTGAAATGCTTTTTAATCATTAGTTAAAAATATTTAACAACAATGCAAGTTATTTGTGGTAGGGTGAGGTATGAGAGCGTTGTATGACTATATGTGTGTTTGTTTTGTAAGGTCACAACTATTGCTATACACTTTTTGTTTATTTATGTTTATGTATGAGTGATATACTTCAATAAATTAAAAAGAAAATAGGGTGGGTTGGAGGAAAAATACACCAAATGTAAGATATGGACCAGAGTTAGTAGTAAGATTTTGGTGATATTCTTTCATAATTTGTAATAAATGTCTCACAACAATGCAAGGTGTTGGTGGTGAGATGATGTATGGGATCCCTGTATGATGTTATGCATGTTTGCTTTGTAAGTTCACAACTTTTACTATACACTTATTGTAAGTGTTCATGTATAAATGATATAAAAATAATATAGAGTGAGTTGGGGGAAAAATACACTAAATGTAATATACTTTGGTTAGTAGTAATATTTTGAGGGTACTCTTAATTCATTAGTTAAAAATGTAGCACACAATGCAAGGTATTGGTGGTAGGGTGAAGTTGAGAGCCCTTAGAGATGTTATGTATGATTGACACATTGTTTATATATGTTTATGTATGAGTGATAAATGACAATAAATTTTATAAAAAGATTTGAGAAATTTTTAGCTGTTATTTCCTTCAACACTCATTCTGCCTCCTTTTCATTCCCCCTATAGGATGCCTATAATTTGTATGCTTGTGTGTTTCATCATGTCATTCAAATCCCTGAGTCCCTGCTGGATTTTTTTCTATCTTTTTATCTATCTGTTCTATTACCTGTCTGAATTCAGATGTACTGTCTTCGACATCACTGATTCTTTCCTCTTGCCTGTTGAAATCTGTTGTTATGTGCTTCCAGCATTTTTTTTCCCCCTTAGGTACCAGGGGCCAGGAATTGAACCCAGACCTCATATGTGGGAAGCTGGTGCTCAACCACTGAGCCACATCGGCTTCCCTGATTTGTTTTTTTCATTTGTTTTGCTTGTTGTTTGTTTTTGCTTTTTCAGGAGGAACCAGGAACCAAACCTGGGACCTCTCATGTGGGAAGCAGGCACTCTACTACTTGAGCTGCATCTGCTGCCTCCAGCATATTTTTGATCTCTTGCATTGGGCCACACATCACCTTCAGATCTGTTATCTTTTTGTGTATGTTTACAATTTCTTCAGTATGTTCCCACAGTGTCTTCTTAATATCCTTTATCTCTTCCTTCACTTCATTAAGTTGATTCATGATATTAGTTTTGACATCCTTGATTAGTTGTTCCACATTCTGCATCTCTGCCTACTTTTCAGTTTGTTCATTAGGCTGGACCATGTCTTTCTGTTTCTTAGTATGGCTTGTAATTTTTTGTTAGTATCTAGGCATCTGTTTATTTTGATGGGTTTATTTGGTTGGTTAATTTTTCTTTCTAATTTTTTTTTTAAGGTTCTTTTTTGACGCTTGGTTCCTCTTATTCTATATCCTTGCAATTGTCTGTGCTGCCTTGAAAAGAAATATTAGGACTGAGAAAAGGAAAGAGATAAGAAGAGAAAAAGAATAATAATAATAATTTTAAAAGGTAGAAGAGGAACCATACAAGATCTAGAACAATAAATAATATGAGTAAAAAATCATAAAAAATACAAAGGAATAAGGACAAAAAAGGTCAACTAGAAAAAATAAATGAAACAAGAACCAAAATAGAAAAAAATAGAGTGAATTAAATGGGCAGAAAGATGAGTTGAGAAGAAAAGGAAAAAAAAAGAGAGAAAGAAAAATGAAGACCAAACAAAAAGAGGTGGAATGAAAGAAAAGCAACAGAAGACAGAAGATGGAAAAATGAAGGAAAGAAAAGAAATTAAGTGGGTAGAAAAAATAAGTAAAAAAGGAAACAAATAAAGGGGAAATACAACAAACAAGAAACAAAAGAACAACAACAACCAAACATCCCAAGAAAAGTAGGCATCCATCTTAGGCCATTAGGGAGCTTCTCAGGCTCCTCGTGCTCATCATTCAAACACACTGCAGCCTGTTCTATGCAGGTTGAGGTACCTGGTTTTAGTGAATAAAATAAAGAATTTGAAAAATGATAAAAAATAAAAGTTAACAGATCAAGAGAACCTAAAACAAAAAATCTCAGCCTATATGTTCCTTTGTCATAAGGTGCCAGCTGGGTGCCTTATACCCAATGGATCACTCTCTGGATCCCTTCTCTGAAGAGGTACCTGTAATTGAACCAGAGACCTCGTATACACAAGGCAAGAGTTCCTACACTGATCTACACCTGCTACACAGGTTAAGTAGGTCTCAAGTTATCTGGCTCTTCCTGCCCCCATTCCCTCAGGCAAGTTGAGCTTCTAACAGTTTGCCAGAGCCGGGTTGGTTATGCACCTCTCTCTGCCCCCTCCCTGACATATTTCCTCTCTCCCCATGGCAGCTGGGTGGACAGCCTGCCTGATCAGATACCACTGCCCTCCCCCTGGGGCAGCTTCAGTGCTGGTTGTAGTCTTTTTTGAGATTCAAAGGGAGTTCAGCTGGCCATACTCACTGAAAAGAAACCACTCTCCACCTTCTGCCAGACCCCTCTTCCTCCCAGGGAATGTTCTTTCCCACTCAGTTCGCTGCAATGTGCCAGGAGTTTCACTGAGGTTATTTGTCTTGAGGGTGGTGCATGTGTGCTGTTCCCAGCCACAGGGGTGAATAAATCATGGTTTCCTTTGGCCTTTTTGCATCTGTATCCTGCTCCCTCCTGGATGATGCACAGCACTTTCCTGTTCAGCAGATCCCCAAAGCAACTCCCTCAGGTAACTTTTTGACCTTTCTCCATTGTTTTTTTGTGAGAGAGTTGAGCTCTGTCACCTACTTTGATGCCATCTTCCCAAAGGTCTCTCTATCCTTGACATTTGACAATTTTACTCCTGTGTGTCTGGATGTAGTTCTCTTTAAGTGTATACTGTTTGGGGCTCATTGAGCTTTTTGAATGTGTATATTTATGTCTTTTGTTAAATTTGGACTGGTTTCTGTCCTTATTTCTTTGAGTATTTCTTTTGCTTCTTTCTTTTTTATCCTTCTTGAACTCCTATAAAATGTATACTTGCATGCTTGAAAGTGTCCCACAGTTCTCTTAGGCTCTGCTCACTCTTTTTCCTTTTCATTTTCCCCGCCCCCCCCAAGATGGCTCCCTCATCTGTTTGCTCATTGTTTGTGCACATTGTTTGCTCATTGTTTTTGCTTGTTGTCTCTCATTGTCTGCTCATTGTTTTTTTTTTTTTTTTTTTTTTTCTTCTTTAGGAGGCTCCAGGAACCAAACCCAGGGCCCCCCATGTGGGAGGCAGGTGCTCAACTCTTTGAGCCACATCCACTACTTTTTTTCATTCTTTATTTTTTCTCCTCAACCTCAATCATTTCAATTACCTTTTCTTTGACTTCACTGATTCTTTCTTCTTCCAGTATGTTGAAGACCTCTAGGAAATTATTTATTTCAATTACTGTGGTCTTCAACTGAAGTATTTCTTTTTGGTTCTTTTTTTAAATTCCTATCCTTCATAAGATTCTCATCCATCATTTTCCTGATATCCTTTAGTTCTTTCTCCATGTTTATTTTATTTCTTTGAGTATATTGAGGATCATTTTTCAAAAAATTATCCTTGTCTATATACAGAATCTGGTCTATTTCCTTTTTGGTTTTTGGATTTTTATCTTGTTCATGTGGATGGACCATTATTTCCTGTTTATTTGTTTATCTTGCAATATTTTGTTGCACACTGCACATTTTAATATTATAATGTGTTTACTCTGGTATTTAGTTCCTGATTCCTTAAGTTTCTATCCAGTGGTGTTATGACAGAGATTTCCTTGAGTGCCAGGAGCTAACAAAAGCAAGCAATCCAAAGCAAATCAACAATGAAAAGTAATCTCTCACAGTCTTTGCAAATTGGTTCTGCATTGGCTGGTGTTCTCCTTCAGAATACAGTACTCCTATCAAGAAGGTAATCACATGTTAAATGTGAAGTGCTGGGTCATCTTTGTCTTTTCTGACCCTACACATTGTCTGATTTTGTGATCCATGTTGGCCTTAGAAATTCCCTTGTTTACAGAATTTCCAATGCCTCCTCTCCCTGTGAAATAGCATTCACTTTTGCTCTCCCTTGATCCACCTTGTTTCTTAAAGTAGGTAATCCTTTGCCCCAGGTTACTGTGACTTAATTGTTCCTGACAAGCTGCTTTTGCTTATAGGGTAAGCTTTTAAGGGCGAGCCAGAGATGAGTCTTTGTGGGCTATATTGTGAGAGCTTTTAGATATACATTACCTAATTTAATCTTGATAATAAACTGTTGTGATATAAATTATTAGTCACATTTTTATGTGTGAGAAAATCTAAGATTTAAAAAATTGAAGAATTTTGCCAGTCTAAGAATTTACACAGCCAGTAAATTATTCAGCTGAGATTCAGAGTTACTTCTCTCCCACTTCAAAATCTGTATAAAAATCCATTTTTCTCTATGCCATTCAGGTAAGTTTTCACTGGGTTAATTTACAATGGTTCTTTTTTCTATCTAAAATCTATGCATCAAATACAGGATGACTATACAGATTATTCAAAGTTACTTAATAACTGTAGAAGAAATCATTTTGCTCTCTTTTAGTTTATATAGAATAACTCTGATAGAACAGTCACCAGGATTGTTTACTGGTGCATGTGATCTGAGACAAGTTTATTTATTTGCATCTTCTCTATTTTTTTCATTGTCAATCTTTCTAAGGGTTTGTTGATTTTGTTGGTCTTCTCAAAGAACCAACTTTTGGTTTTGTTGATTCTCTCTATTGTTTGTTTTTTCTTCTCAATTTTGTTTATTTCTGCTCTGATCTTTATTATTTCATTCCCTCATCAGGTTTGGGATTAATTTGCTGTAATTTTTCTAGTTCCTATAGGTGTGCAGTTAGGTCTTAGATTTTTGCTCTTTCTTCTTTTTTAACATAAACATTGAGGGCTATAAATTTACCTCTCAGTGTTGCCTTTGCTTTATCCCATAGGTTTTAATATGTTGTGTTCTCATTTTCATCCATTTTAAGATATTTACTGATTTCTCTTGCAATTTCTTCTTTGATTTACTGTTTATTTGAGTTGTTTAACCACCATATATTTGTGAACTTTCCCTGTTTCCATTCATCATTTCTTTCCAGTTTTATTCCATTATGATCAGAGAATATGTTTAATATAATTTCAATATTTTTACATTTATTGAGACCTGTTTTGTGACCCAACATATGGTCTATCTTGGAGAAGGATCCATAAGCACTTGAAAACAATGTATATCCTGCTGTTTTGGGGTACTATGCTCTATAGATGTCTGTTAGGTCTAATTCATTTATCATATTATTCAAGCTCTCTGTTTCCTTATTTGCCCTCTCTCCAGATGTCCTATCCAATGCTGAGAGTAGCGTATTGAAGTCTCCAACTATTACCGTAGAGATATTTATTTCTCCCTTCAGTTTTGCCAGTGTGTGCCTCATGTATCCTGGGACACCAAAGTTAGGTGCATAAATATTTATTATATTTATCTCTTCTTGGTGAATTGTCCCTTTTACTAATATATAATGACCTTATTCATCTCTTATAACAGTTTTGCATTTAAAATCTATTTTGTCTGATACTAGTATCACTACTCCAGATCTTTTTTGGTTACTATTTGCATGGAATAACTTTCTCAAACTTTCACTTCAAACTGATGGTGTCTGGGACAAATTCTTAATACTTACTGTCCTCAAAAGGAAAATGGAAATATTAATATTAATATCTACCCTTAGGTTTGTGCATATTAAATAAGAAAATCCACACTAAAGCATGTAGTAGTGTAGTGCCACCCTGTTGCCAGTCTGCGCACTGAATGAAAGAAAAGTTTCTTTTTCAGGGTCCCTGTTCGGGCACCATATGTTGCCGGTCAGGTGGCGGTCAGGACCTGGGTCCATGAAAACGGTGCTGCGGATGAGAAAGAAAGAATAAGACAAGAAGAGAAACTGGGATCCCAGTTTGCAGTTGGCAGATGGTAGGGGGTCAGCCTATTGGTGGGTTGTATAAATGTGTGAACAAGGAGGATGAGCATGTAATATAATAAGTTAAAAGAACGGTTTTGTTCAGATATACTTAAATTGTCCTTAATATAGGAATAAAGAAAACTTCTTTACAGTGTAGATAATTCTTCCGTATGACTACAACTCTATTAATTTTTAAACCCTATATACCCAAAATTGTTATTTTACTTGCCCCAAAGCAAGGATTAGGAAGTCCTTCAACATCAGAACCTTCAGTGGAAAAATCAGAATTTGTTATTACTAATCTAAGCTTTAAGGCCTTCATGCATGCATCGAGAGGAAGCTTAATGGGAGGTAATTTATAAGACTTCTGTCTCATTAAGGAATTATTGGAAAGAGAGAATTGGAACACCTTGCCTCCTTAAAATACAATAATAGAGCAAAGACTTTGGCCTTTTATATTAATTCCTGTCCTCTATGTAATATACTTCTCAAATATTAAGCACGTGGCATCTCTCTATCATCTCTGTTTGTCAGCTAAGCACAAAACCAAAACTCTCTTAGAATGCTGGTAAGAAACAGTGGTTTCTATTCATCATTATATACTAGTACAGCCTAGAAAATCAATAAGTCTTTGGCTTTGCAGCAAGCGTTCCTGTGATTTTTTTCCTAGTAGATAATGAAGAGGTTCAGCACAGGAAACATTATCTTGTTTGTGTGTATGTGGAACAAAACTTGGTAAAAAATAAATAGCTCTGTGAAAACTTGAAAATTTGTCTTAAGCATGTGGTACACTCACCATGTTTGGACACAAACAAAATAAACACCAGTGAAAGTTGATGTGGTAGCCCAACTACCTGATACAAAAGATAAGATTTCTTTATATTTATATATTTTAAGAATCCAGGAATTTTAGAAGTTTTCTGCAAATTCATCTATTATCAAAACCATGTTTGGATCATGGAAGCTTAAAAACTTCAATGAAGAATATGAAAATTCCAGAGAAAATAGAACCTCTGATCATATTTTGCTTTTCAGCTCAGGTAGCATCACTAGTGTTCAAAGCTTGCACACTTGTACAAAGCCAAGTAATGCAAAAAATTAGCATCTAATGGGAAGGGCAAAGCGTTATTGATTGACTGAGTGAGAGACAAAGCACATAAGTTGGCCTTATTCTGTGCCAGGAACAATTTCTAAATGTTTTATTAATATTAATTTATTTTATATTCATAAACCCTATGAGGTTTCTCCTATTATTTTGCCACTCTACATATGGATATCCTGAGATACAGGTTGGCCCGAGGGCACACAGCAAGAAACTTTCAGATCTGGGGTTTGAAGTCAGACATGAGCATCCTTCAGCTGTTCTATTCACAAAAATATTTTCAGTGTCAACATGTTTTAGAACTAGCACAGTTGGATATATGTACCTGATTTAATAGCACCTTGTTTCAGCAGAAATAGATTTTAAATTTATGTTTTCCTTTTAAGTGCAATGATACTTCCTTCCTTTCTCCTGATTACTTTCCAACCGTCTTATAGTTCAGCAAATATCTTGGGGAAGTGTTTCATTACCTCGTGCAGTTGAATGGATCAAGGGTATAAACATTTGAATCTGTATTCCTAACAATGTGAACAATTCCTTTCTAAGAATTTTTTATCTAACCTCTTTTGAAAGTTGTGTATAAGCATCTTTGAGGTAAGACCAATTGCATATTTACAATGATTCCAATTTTATGTCTAATGCAACAGCATGATTGCTGTTATTTATAGAATGGGCTTACCTTTCATGGGAATGAGTTGATGTAAATGACTGTATTGGTTCTTGGGCTTTATTATGAACGATTCCTCTGGAAACCACTATATTCAGGCCTTGTGCCTTTTTGACTTGTCTCAGTTGATTAACAAATAGTATTTGTCAATTTCCTGTGTTTTACTAATCCTTTTAATTGACTTTGTGACTTTACATTATAATTCAGATAGACCTTAAACAATCCCTTTGATTCATACAACATGTAATGATATAATCTCTCTGGCTAAAGTCTATAATCTAAGGTGATTATAAATGCCAGCTCTTCATTTTAGCTTTTATATGCAGTTCAATATACTGTTTAATATCCTTAAATTTGCTATTTTGAGCAACATGGATGCCTCACCAAATTAACCATATTTACTTACTAAGATATTTACTCTCCTGGTAACATTTAAATACAGAACAGTGCTTATGGCTGGGGAGATGATGTTACATCTTTACCAAAAAATATTGGTCTTTGGTGTTATTTGTTTGATTCAAACCACTGTCAGTGCATAATTTTGACCCTCTGTTCTGTTTGTGTGAGGCTAAAACTAAGGCTTATCAGCCTCTGATTTGATTTATTCTATATAAATTCTTTAAAATCAGCCATTTGTTTGAAATACAGCACCAGTTCAAATTTCCATGATGTGGCCATATGTCGTCATTCATCATGATCATTCAAGACTGTAATTATATGTATATTCCTCTTTCAGTACACAGCTCTCCTTTAATAGGAAATATACAGTGTTGTATCCAAACTACAGTATAAGAGATGAGCATACCTTCAACACAGTTTCTAGGTAAAAATTAACTTTTAATTAAATATTTCATTTTGCATGTATAAGAACCCATGAAGGGAAAAACAGTCAAAACAAACCCAAACCTGGCTTGCAATGCTTACTTCCTAAAATCATTTTGCTTTGTTTTGTTTTGTTTCTGGTCCGTATGATTATCAGTGAATAATAAATAATGCTTTTAGTTGAAGCAGCACATCTTTTCTATTGTAAAATTCTGAGTGTAGGCCTGCAAATGATACTAAACCAAGCATTATGCTTGACTAAATTATTAACTTGAATTAACTTTCTGTATGAAGATAGGTTCTATTTTTCATAATTTGTTTCTGAAGAAAGCTTAGATTTTTGAAATTTCTCTTAAACTGTGGTATTCATTTCTACTACCTCTGTAAATATAATGCCTTGATGCCTGTTCTACTGATAATCTCTCTCTAAATGTCAAAGTATTTGCTATATTAGAGAAATAATATGCATAAAAGGGAATGAGGCATGTAAGAACGATTTAAATATGATTAAAACTCAGAATATTTGAAATAATATTTAACTAAGTACTATATACATTAATATGCCATTTTAAATATTCTCAAATGATTATTTCCAAATTAAAATTTTAGAGAATTATCTACATAATTTATCCACTAGAATGTGCTAATTGATTATCATAACCAAAGGGTTTGTAAAAGGTTAGTAACAGAATCTAGAAGTGGAGTGAAATACCTTTGGTAATTTAATTTAAAAAATCAATATAATGCTTCTTGACATTCTTTATAATATATAGAGTGTGAATCAAAGAGAAACTCTTCCTGTGGTCAGAAAAATGGATTGAATATCAAACCATAAGGTCATATTGCATATATGTTATCAAAATACATCATATTGATTCATTTTAGGTTTTTGAAATAACATTATAAAATAGCAGGCAACAGAGGAGCACCAGTGGCTCTGAAGTTTTGAAGCTATGGAGAACACATGAAGTGATTAACTATCTCATACTGGGATATGCTTTTAAGGCATTGCAGGAGCTTTTTAAGTGTATGTTCTTTCTTATTGGCTGGCATGAAGGGCAGATTGATAAATATCTTTGCACTGTATTCAGTACTGGAGTAGCTCTTTCAAATCATCCATCTTCCACCCATTTTAGGAAACTTCAAGTATATTTGTGTGTGTGTGTGTGAGAGAGAGAGAGAGAGAGAGAGAGAGAGAGAGAGAGAAGAGCAAGTGATAGATGATTTAGAAGAATTTTGCAGTTTTTAAAATAAAGCATATAGAATAAACAGGGTTTCTTAAAATATGAGAGCTAAACACTGTAAGTTACATTTTATATTGTGACCAATTGTACAAAATAGACATTAAAGAGTTTGGTCCACAATGAAGAGAGATTCTGCACATATATTGAAATGAAATGATAGCAGCATACTCTCATAATGGACCCTTGGATATTGTCACAACTCTCAAGAACCTAGAAATAAATCATCTATAAGTCCAGTGTTGGTCACACATGTAAGCCAGTCCTCCACCAAGACACGTTCAGAACAAAATTAATGTCACAGCAAAAACAGTCAGGTACCACACAACTTATTTGTTGTTTTAAAATTTATTATGCACAGGAAATATGCATATCTTTTTAATCACCATGCTTAAATATATCAATCATTTCTCAGAATATTATGCAAATGGGGAGATTTCTATTAAATAATACTACTGCCATTATTGAGACTTCAAGAGCCACAAAAGAAATTATACTATTGAATTCAATATTCTGAAATGGTAATTTTCAGAGTAATCTGCTATTTATTTTCTTTATCACTAAAAATTTAGAGTTTTGGAGATGAAAAATAGAAAACATTGTTGCAAATGTTAATAATCTCAGGCCCATGTATACTTGAATACATCATTTAGGCTTTTTGCTTTTTCCCTAAAAAATGTCTAGCTAAGTTAATGTTCAAAATTTCTTACATTCCTGACAACAAGATATGAGAAGATTTAATTCATGTAAATATTTTATCCCGTTAGGGCATAATTTAGATGTATATGACTAACTAGATTAATTACTAAATAAAATATATATTATTTAAAATTTAGGATATGTGTATTTTATCTCCCATTTAATTTCAACTCCTGAATATTTAAGAAAACTTTAAATCAGCTGTTATTTTTGTCCCTAGATAGAAATATTTAAAATATTTTTGTAAAGATCTTGTTTCTTAAAAGTATATAAGAAAGCACCAAATTAATAATCAAATTCAATGATGGCTATATTAGTACCCTCAGGTAAGAAATTAATCTGATAAGTTATTTTTTCATCTTCTGTATGTTTTCCTTTTAATATTGGTCTTCTTCTTTAAAAAATAGAACATTAAACAATTTGACAGCATTTTTCCCAATTGCCTTAAATAAATTAGGATGTCAGATTTTCTAGGAGGTAATCTTGAAATAGAAGTGCTTTCCTATCAGGATTCTATGTTTATTGATCTAAATATCAATAATTGTTCAAAATAACGCTTTTGAATGAGCAGTATTCTAGCCTGCTAGAATAAATCATTACTCAGTTCAGATATTTTTTGCTAGCATTATTGATGGAATTGTAAGAGGAAAGGATATCGAGGCAGCACATGTTTGTTTGAATCACTGTTCTTGAGAAAGAGCATATGCTGGAGGGAAGCATGGTATAAGTGGATAGATCAAGGGTTATGGAATCTAATATAGTTAAACGTACATGCCATGTGTCCTTTGCAAATTGTCCAACCTCTCTGATCTTATCTATGACCTTAACCTCTCTGATCTGATCTTATCATATCATGATATGACTATAATAACAACTACCTTGGGTTTTGTTTTGAGCTAAAAATGAGATAATGTCTGGAAAGGATGGTAAGACATTGGAGGCTCCTTTTCTTGAATTTTATGTTCAAGAGGAAAAAGTATGTTTGGTAATTATATTTGTGAAAGTAATGAGACTACTTTGAAAATGATCTGAAAGAACCATGAGATCCCACATTTTAGGTCTCTTCTTCAAGTAGAAGAAATGCACTCTTTATTAGTTAAGAAGTTTCATTGACTCACCATTTTTGTGGGAAATTCTCCAGGTTATAAGTAGGATGGGCTTCCTTCATTCTTTTCCATTACTAATACAACTGGAGAGTGACATCTTTTGGCTTTTGGCTTTGGGATGCAATCTTTGGAACTAGAAATGTATTCTTAGCAAGATCAAACTTATTGTAAATAAATAGTTCATGGATATAGTTATGGTTCTGACTATTGGTGAAACAACTTGGCATTGAGCAAGATTTGGAAAATAAAAATTTGGCAATGATGATACATAATAATTAGATATGTGGGCTTCTTAGTTTGGTTGGTTAGTTGGCTGTTTGATTTATACTAACAGAGCAATTTAGCTGTTTTTAAGAACCAAAACTCATTTATATTTTCAATCATCCCTGCCATGCATTTAGATATAGTCTACAGCTAGCATGACAAAGTTAACATGTGAGAAAAGAACAAGGAAAAATGTTTAAATTCCTTAAGGAGTAAATTTCCAAAGGATGTTTGTGATTGAAATGCTTCCACACACTCTCTCTCTCTCTCTCTCTCTCTATATATATATATATATATTTATATATATATATATATATATAAAATAAAACAAAAAATAAAAGAACCTACTAATAATGCATAAATAGAGTCAAATCCCAGAATGCAGTAGAAATCCCGGTTTAAATGAATCAATGCTGCCTTAAGCAAGTATATTAGTGAGGAAAAACTTCTGGTCATAGGGCATGTGAGTTCGTCATATGGATAAAAACCATGGACAACACCTTTATACTTATCCCTCTTAGTTTCCACTTTAATCTACATTTTGTTCAATAGAGTCTTAGGGACTCTTCTGAATACTTCTCACTTCTGTAGCTGTTCAGAATGTAAAGTTCTGAAAGTGGAAAAAAAAGTGGACTTAAATTGAGGTTGTAATTATGAAATACTAATTGTGAGATTATAATTGTGAGATTATAACATTATGCTCAGTATTTCAAGGTACCCACACTATGGGTTATTACTTCCTGACAACAGGAGGTTGATACTGACCAATGATGTGGAGAAACAGTACTTGCCACTCAATAAAGTGCTCGTACTGTTCCATCAACTTCTAAATTACTAATAAATGTCCTGTGTGGACCAGTAAAATGTGATCATTTGTCTTGGGGATAAAGTCCTTAAAATACATGATAATTGAAACAAAACAAATTTTACTCTCATTTTGGGGTATTATTTCCATTACAGAAACACATAAAGCAACGAATACAAAACAAAATATGAAATTTCCTTTGAATTCAATGACAGTTCAACATTCAGAAAATAATGAAAATGGGCTAGGATTAAATCTTGGAAAATATAAGGAGTAAAACACAAGTGATCACCCCAGGCTAATCATGAAAATCTTTTTAAACATTTTAAGTAAGTTAACTATATTCATGCTTACAAATGTTAAACACTGACTATTGGCTGCTATTATATCTGTATCTCTATCAATAAATTAAAAAACAACATCTGGCTCTAGGTTCCCATCCTGACCATATTGATATTGGTAGATTCACTCTTCAGCATTGCACTTGCCTTTTTGTGGTGTCATTTGCACAAAAGCTACTGTGTTCCAAAGAAGCAAAATTAGTTTGAGCTATAATTCATAGTTTTGTTGTAACTCTTTTGACATATAAAAGTATTTGAAACAAAATCACTGAGTTCATAGAAATACAGTTTCATGTTTTAGTAATTGCAAAAGGGAAAAGTTTATTTCAGGTGGAAACAGCTTTTCCTCGAAGAAAATCTCTTCTTAAGTGTTTCTTAAAACACAATCGAAATTCAGAAGAGATGATTTGCAGCAAAAATTTTACAGGGTTACTTAGGCTTAGCTACACATATACATGCACAGAAGAAAGGAAGGAAAAGAAAAGATACTGCTTCTGTCAAAAAAACAAGCACTTTTTCCCCTGGTGTCATGTCTTTGGATATGTACCGCCTTGGAGAAATGTATAAATCATTTTTATACATGTAACTGTCTTAGAAAACTAGAGATTTTAGTACAAAGAAATCAATTCACTCAAAGAATGCCCATATGCCATTGTTATGAGTTACCATATATACACAAAAGGAACTTACAGAGGTCCCCTGTTTTACAGTTAGTGATGTACTGTCCATTAGCACAGTGGGCTTACACCTTCTCCAGGCCTGAGTTACACTTAGTATTACAAATAATATTATAACAATGCTGAAAATACTGATACAAAACAGCTTTAAGATGGTATTTCTAAAAAATATCCCTCCTTTTTAAATTGAATTTTTATTCCAGGTTTTCTTTTTGAATGCTTCAGCTTTAAAAAAGATTTTCCAAGAAAATACTAGAGTTTAAAATGTCTCTTTAAGTGTCTATTAAATGACAGCTTTTCTTAAATAGATTATTTTTTACAAAGTATAATCCAAAAGTCTATTTTCCAGGAAAACAAAACTATAAACTCCAAAAGTTCAAATCAAAAACATTATTTGTGATACATAGTATTTCCATATCCTGGGAAAAAATCCTTGATTATTTTTCTACCATGCTTATTTATTTACAGGCTTAAAATATGCTAGCAACACACATCAACTTTCAGAACAAATCAAGCTGAATTCCACAATTAATAATCATATATTTTTTTCTATTTTTCTATCATTTCTTCAATATTTTCCAGCCCAAAATGTCTATCTGCATGGGAATTGTAGCCTCTAAAGTATAGTGGGAATTTCAGATAGCAGTCTTATTAGGTTGAGCAAATTGCAGTGTGTATTGTTCTTTTGGCAGGATTACAAACACACAAAGAAAGAAAACATTTGCCAAATATTTATCTTGATGCACGATGTCTTCCTTTGGAAAACAAAAATTACAAGTACAACATATTCACTAAACTCTTTACTCTATTAATTCTAATAAATGTTTGAAAATTTATCAAAGCTCAAGAGTGAAAGCTAGGGGGTGAAATATAATGGCTCTTCCCCAAGGCATAGAGCTCAAATACATTTTAATACTAGGAGATGCATTTCAAACATAGCTCTAATTTAAGCAGATTGGTCAGATGCCATGCTAAAACTGCTACGCTAATTTCCCTTTATTCATTTCATTTGTACAAGCTGATGTATTCTGTCTCTAAGAGAATTCAGAGAAAACAACAGATCATGCAGTATACATGACAATTTCACTTTGCATTAACTATGCCTAATATGGAGATAGTTACCAGCTTTTATCTTTGTGTAGGAAAACTACAGCCTTGATTCGTACAGGTCCATGTTAAAAATCTTTAAAAAAAAAAAAAAAGCTTAATACCTTTCCAATATTAATTAAACATAAAGGAATTCTTTTACATAGATTTATTGATCTATCTCATGTGCACTTAAGTATAAGACATATGCCATTTTATTCAAAGAGAAATATTTTTCCATCAAATGAACTTTAAGATACTTATAAGAGGTTTATTCCTAAGGTCAAATTGCAACAGTTCACATATAGTTTACTTTTGTTCTAAATCTAGATGGCTGTCTAGCCAGGGTATTGTGTATTGGGCTACCCCAAAACTTTCTGTTCCTCAATTCTTCATGTAGAGTCATTGATAGGGGGTGATTAGTATAAAACAAATGTGGACATAGGTTTTTTAAAAAATTCAAAAATACAAGAAGAGTGAAGTAAAAGAATATTTTTCTTAGAGTGTTCCATCCCCCAATTTTTAAAAATATGCTAATATTGCCATGGCAGTAATCAAAGGGCATAGCATGTAATGCTTTATGCATCATTTAGAAAATGTAGCCTTCTTTACCACCACTGTCTTATGTCATAGTACTTCAACATCAATAGCAAAAGCTAAAAGCAAAAATTTTGGAGGATCGGAGCTGTCATTCTCTATTTGGCTAGCAATTACTCAGTCTGAAATCCTTTGTGAACTACTGTGAACTAAACATTTAGTGGATAAAAGAAATAGTCTTTCCCCCTTAATAGTATTGTAAGATAAGCTTGAATGTATGTAATAGAGAGACAAACGCTTCTCTAGGTTACATGCAAGCAAGCTTCATGCCTCAAAAAAAAAACAAAAAGAAACAAACAAAAAAACCACAACATCAAATATAAGACTTTAAAAATCCCTCTTTTTTCCTCCTATTAACTATGGAATTTAAAATTCTTTAAATTCTTTTATCTATTTATTCCTCAATCTATTTTCACAGTAACACCATTAAATGAACAGAGCGCTAATTGATTTTACCTTCTGAAACGTCAGTGCATATCAGTGAGTGACAGAACTAAAAGATAAATAAGTTATGGGCTATATAAACCAGCAAGATGGTCCCATTTATTATACATATATATAGTAATGCCTTCAAGGCAATTCAACCTAATTCAATTAGCATGCTCAAACCCTTATTCTAAAGAAGGAAAAAAAGCGCACAAGTCTTTGTTTATAACTAAAAATAAAAAGTAATAAGAAGTACATGGCAATTTAAATATGAGTTATGCACGAGAAACGCTTGGTCTTAACCATCTTTATCCTACATAGAGACAGGAACAGAGTGATTTATTACCCATCCTGCTGGCCTAGAGTTTGCAGCTCAGTGGTGTGTAAATTGTGGTGGAGAAAAACATTCTTCCTGCTGTACATGTGTAAGGAGATTGGCCCTCTCGGCGGCTGTCCAAACCTGCCCGTAAAGGATGAATGCTGTCGAGCCACAGCAGTTGAGTCCTTTGGTTTCTCTGAGAATGTGGAGAACCCTTCTACCTTAGCTGTTGGCTTCAGAGAACTCTGCCCACCAGTGGCCTGTAAGTTCTGGGTTACCTCTGAGGGGAGGGTTTCAAAAGTTCCTCTTGAGTGTTTGATAACTTCCACCAGTTCCTTGTCCTTCAAGAAATTACTTAAATATAGACTTGATAGTTGACAGGTTCTGTTTTTGTAGGGGCTTGTTTGGTCAGCTGCTGAGTATCTAAAATGGTCCTCGGTGAGAGTATGAATTGGCTTTCTGTCCCTTGTACTGAGACTTTGGCTCGCAATTCGATTTTGAGATGTAGCCTAAGGTAAGAATACAGAAAGGAAAATGTGTGTTTAAAAAACTCAATAATAGCATACATAGACCACAGAGTGATATTTACACAACTCCATGCAAACCCCTAAATTTTTATCAATATTAAGAAAAACTTCAAAATCTCCATGAAGTTAACTTCCCAGTGCAACACTGCTAATCCAAAAGTTAGTTAAATGGTTAATTTACTCTAAAAAGCATTTCCTAAATTTGAATTCTTTGTATATAGTTTTACGTGAGAATACAGATTATTTTAATATTCACATATGATGTTATTAAAGATTTTTGGTGGTAGTGGTTTTAATATGCTAGATTTTCCTACTTGCATCAATATCGTTATTAATATTTGCCTCACCAAAGTGTAACCTAAAAATTTAGGGAGTTAAAAACACCAAAGTTTTTTCAATGACCTAAGGAGAACAATAGTGCAGTTAGAAGAAACTTCAGCCAATTGTTCATTTAGACTTTTGGATGCACTTTTTGGATGACACCTTCTTGCTCACAGATGCATATTCTCATGGGATAGAAACAAGACATAGCTCATTGAATCATGCTGTGGGGGAAGCAAAGATTGCATTATCTTACAGGCTGGCACCAGAATTCCTCTTGGAGAGAGCACTGTTTCAGTTTAGAAAAATCATTGAGGTAGAAACTGAGACTAGCTGGCTAATCGCTCTAAAGGCAAAAAAGCAAAGGATTTAATGTTGTTTTAGAGAAGGAGGTGAAAAGAAGAATGATGAGCAACAGATAAGAAAGAAGAGTCATCCTGATGGCAGTACACCAGAACAACATGAGCTGAAGGACATGAAAAAGCCAGGAAAGTTTCTGTTTGCTTGACATATAAATTGTATACAATTTTAAATACCCATCTTTCCATTGTTCCCTCAGAAACTATATTTCCAAACCTGCTCCCTAGCTTAAGCCTCAATTTGTCTATTTGTTTTTTAATAAAATTTCTCTTTGTTGTTTAATTAAACAAATTTAATGTAAAACAAAACCAAAAAAACACTTGATTTTTTATTTTTGACTCCAAAATCCATTCTTCCCCAAGTATTCTCCTCAATAACTGACACTGCTACTAGGACAAACCCTGAAATTTATCTTTGCATTTTCCTTTTCCTCATATCTCTTAAAATCAAGTCCTTGCTGCTATACTGCCCACCTTAAGCCATCTACTTCTCTCAGAATCAACTTCCATTTTCTAAATTTAATCAGCAATAGCCTGGACTACAGAAGAAATCTTTGTTTTAGTTTCCTCGTGGCTAAATCAAATGCTACAATGGTTGGCTTAGACAATGGGAATTTATTGGCTCATGGTTTCGAGTCCAAAATTATGGCACCACCAAGGCAATGTTTTCTCTCAGAAGACTGTGGCTTGGGGCTGGCTGCCAGCAATCCTTGGTCCTTTGATTTTTCTGTCACATGGCAATGTGCATGGCAGCCTCTCCTGAATTCTCTCTTCTCTTCTGGGTTCCACTGACTTTCATCTTCTGGCTATTTCCTGTGTGGCTTTCTCTCTCTGTGACCTTCCCTATAAGTTACAGATTAAGCCTATCCTGATTCAGCTGTGTCACACCTTAACTGAAGTAACCTCATCAAAAGGTCCTATTTACAAGACTTCACACTCACAGGAATGGTTTAAGTGGCCATGCTCTTCCCAATCACTGGGGTGAGGGCCCCACCCTCCCTAAGCATTGGGATGGCAACCAGTCTCTCCATGAATGCCGAGACACAGGCCTCATCCTCTTCAAGCACTGGGGTAGTAAAACTCTCCCTGAAAAATGTGGTGCATGTCCTGCCTTCTCCAAGCACTTGGGCAAATGACCTGCCCCCTCCAAATGCAGGGGTGAAACTGTCCTTTCCACATACTGGACTGAAGAGATTTCTTAGCCCTAAGTTATCTCTTCATTCCAGACCTCAGCTTCCATTGAAGTCATTCTCCCTTCAATGTCTCATTCATTCCATTCCAGCAGTGGTTCCCCTCATACAAATTTTACAAAAACTTGTCAGTTTTGCATACAGTTCACAGGAGTTCAAACCATCAGACAATAGAACTTTCCACAGATCTTCCCTGCATAACTGTACTGACAATCTTGAAATCTACTGAAATGGCTGATTGGATCCATGTTCAGTTAACCACCTACATGGAGTCCTATTCTACAGGGATTTGCTTTCTGGAAGCTCAGTGAGGGCCCTAGTCTCAGAATACATTATCTGAATAGTCTCATAATTTTCCAAATCATCAATTTCTGACTTCTTTGTGCTTAAGAGTTAATTTCTCTCTTTCCTTTCCTTTCTCACTTCATTATATTCTGCAAGAAGAAATCAGGCTGCACCTTCCACACGTAGCTTAGAAATTTCGACAGCTAAATATCCAAGTTAATCACTTTCAAGTTCTGCTTTCCATCCAAGATCAGAACTCAATTTTGCCAAGTTCTTTGCCACCGTATAACAAGGATCACCTTTTTTCCAATTCCCAATGACACATTCCTAATTCCCTTCTAAGCCCTTGACAGAAGAACCTTTAACTTCCATATTTCTAACAACATTCTGTTCATGATGAATTATAAATGCTCTAAAATGATACAAACTTTCTCTACAGCTCTCACTCATTTTTCAGCCCTCACAATTCTTCTAGCCTCTACCCATTTCCCAATGCATCTCACTTACAGGTACTAAAACCTGTTTTACCTGTTTTAGTTTCCTGGCTGCAACCAGTCAGCTTAAACAATGGGGATTAATTGCCTCACAGTTTTGAGGCTAGAAGACGTTAAAAATCAAGGTGTCAGCAAGATAATGCTTTCTTCCAGAAGACTATGTTTCTTCCAGAAGACTGGCTGCTGGCAAACCTTGGTCCTTTGACTTTTCCATTATGTGGCAATGCATATGGTGGCCTCTCCTGACTTCTCTCTTCTCTTCTGGGTTCCATTGATTTTCAGCTTCTGACTGCTCCCTCTGTGCCTTTCTCTCTGTGTGTGACTTTCTCTGTAAGGCCTTCAGTAATAGAATTAAGGCCCATCCTGATTCAGCCGTACCACACCTTAACTGAGGTAACCTCACCAAAAGGTCCTATTTACAAGACATCATACCCACAGCAATGGATTAAATTTAATAACATGTTTTCCTGGCATACATAGCTCCAAACCACAGTCCCCTAACTTGTCTCCCTGCCTGCACAAGGCATTCACCACATAGCAGCTCAAGTGATGCTTTAACAATATATTATTTTGGTTCCCATGTATTTTGTAATTTTATTGACTGGATGTTTGTCAATCCTAGTTGTTGTCATATGCTTACTTGTAGCACACTTTCTACATTACTTATATTTTGCCATTTTAACTCTTACATAAAGTTGATGCAGAAATAGCTAGGTCGGTTACCTGGTTTATAAAGGAAGCATTGTTAGACTCACAGGAGATGCCTCAGGGATTTTCTTAGGTGTAAAATGCATAAACTATTTTGATTTGATTTTGATTTGTCAAGAAATGTTCAGGCTTTCTCCATTTGGCTATTTTCCAATTCTCTAGGCATTGAACAAACTTAGAAATAAGATATCCTATTTTTTCTCCATCTTTGTTACTTTATGTAAGACATTTCACTGTTGAAATAGTTACCAAGAGGCCCCCAAATTAGCATTGTGCTTAATATCTACATTCAAACATAAGACAAATGATGGGTACTGCTTTGAAATATTGTGAAGAAAGCTTTGTTTTGAGATTAAAAATACATTAATAAATTCATAATGATAATTACCAAGTGGTAATGTTTCTTTTCATTACTGAATGCTAAATTCAAAAGTAGAGCAAGTGGGTGGCAACTTCATTTCCATTACTTTAATATTACGATGATGGAAGTATTCATCATTTCCTTTATATGACCATTTTAACCCTCCTGGGATAGTACATTAAATTCAATATACAGTTTTAATAAAGAATTCTTGAAAAGTATTAAGTAACTCAATCCCACAGGTAGTCTCAGTACTCTCTCTAGTATAATACATGGTATCTGCATGATACATGTGGATCTACCAAAAAAAAGGAAAAATATGAAGGATCTCAGTCTTAATTTTTTAAGAAAATGAATAAATTCTGCTTGTTTGCCATAGTTTCTTTTTGACTGCTTAGAGGGTTTTTTGCTTGTTGTTTGGTTTTGTTTTGTTTTAGTTCTCTGTAATGTTCACCATTAAGATCAGGGTTCATTGTATATATGGGAGATTACACAGTGTAGAGGCTAATGGCAGGGAATTGGGTCAGAAAGATGTAGATTCATTTATTTAGTTAATAAAATTTTATTGACAACTAATGAGTGCAAGGTGCTGCATTACATCATGGGAAAGAGTACTGTTCATAAAAGCCTTGGTTTCTGCCTTCAGGCAGCTTAAAGTCTAATGGGAGAATCATCTAGAATCAGACACTCTCAGATGAGTGACCGTGGCAAATCAGGTTAACTTCATAATTCTCCAATTCATCTGTGACAAGGAGATTTTTATTCAGACTCATATCACAAAGTTATTGTGAAGATTAGATAAGCTAATGTGTATAAAATGCCTAATACTGTACCTAGAATACAGTTATCTAGATGATAACAACACAATTAATAACCATAACAAAATGAAGTAACTGATAGATGTAAATTTATTTTGATAAGGGTTTATTCCATCCTAAACCACCCTGAACACTTCTATCACACCCTAAAGTCAAAAAAAATTTCCCCAGAATATCTGAGTAATTTATGTGTGTTGTTATAGTTTGGGCTCCCCAGAAGACAGGCTCTGAGCTAATTATTTGTATGAAGTTTACTTAGAGTGTTCTTAGGCCAAGCCCTGTTGGATAACGAAGACTGCAGGGTCAAGTTCAGGCAGAGGAAGAAGTTAAACTTACTTCAATTGAGAACACAATCTTATCTGATCACACAAAGATATCTGAAGCTGGGATGGCAGTTCACAAATGTCCCCAATTCAGGCAAGTGGTTGGGCAGTTTATACCTTTGCCTCAACTAATTCTTGGACATGGGTAGGATATCCTCTGAGAAGGGAACATAACTGTGGGTGAGTAGGCTTTTTTTGATTGTTGCAGAGTCAAATTCTCTCAGAGTAACTTACTTAATGAATTGTTAGCTGTCAACACTTTCAGCAACTGGAGAGATGAAGGCTTCAGTCCTGAAGGTGTATGTGTTTGGCAGGAGTGAAAACTGGGAGTTTCACCACAGCATCCACTATATTCATTATCCTAATTATATGTATAAGTGTATGTGTGTGTGTGTGTGACTTATCATGGGACAATTTTGCATGATGGAAAGAACATTGAACCTCGAGCCAAAAGATTCTAATCTTGGCTGTATTAGTCTATCCAACTGTGTGACCTTGGATTTAATTTTTCTGGGCTTCAATTTCTGAGTCCATCAGATGAAAAGACTAAAATAGAAGAGGATATAATTTAGAATTTTGAAGAAATCCTAACATTCATTCAATTACCTTCCAGTTTTTAATTTTGAAATTTAGAGTACATATTTTCTTCTACATGTATTAGAACATGTATAAAGAAACAAATGAAAGATATCTTGCTTCAAAATATAAAAAATATATTTTGGAAGACATTTACATTGATTTTCCTGGCCCAGAGGGAACTAATTTCCTCATGTTGCCATTAATTGATTCTAATCCCTTCTGAATCTCCTGGGATCATCCCTGAAGTGAACTTGCAGTGCATATGACTTTGTGGCTACACTTTCTCAAAATCAAAATTGTTTCCCCAAAACTCATGTAGTTATGTTAGTTTTTGGACAATTTAGTTGTAAAGCAGATATTTTATTATCTATCCATCCAGCTCATAGTAGAGGATGAATGGGTAGAAAATCTAGTAATAAATCAATAAAGTTTGCAGATTATAAAAAAAAAATCAGTTTTGCTTGCCTATAAATTTCTTCCTCACACTTTTTCACTAGAGCATATAACCTGCATTTCCTCAAATCCAAGACATCATTGATTTAAAAACACATTATTATGTTATATACCACTAAGAAAGGAGACAAATAAACACATGATGCTAATTAAACTATGGCTCCCCGCCTTAACTATAGTCTGTGTGACAAATTAATCAGTCATTCCAGCCTCCCTTTGCAATTTCTTTTGTATTCAGTTGCCTTGCTTGGCATTTGATAGACATTCTTTTTGCATTTATCTCAATGAAACAGCTTCATCTACATGCAAGAATGTAGATTTCATAAAGCATTTAGTTTTTACTTTGCAAGAGAGTATGAAATTGAAAGCATTCTTCCAATTATAAATATTTGTTTCCCTAATATCAGAATGACTCCCTGCTTCTTTCTTTCCTTTACTTTCTGGATACAAAATAACTTTTGTTACAATGTGCAATGCATGTAAAAGATTTTTGAAAATTTAGATGGCAACTCAATTTAATACAAGTAGCACCAACACTGCACATAGCACGAAGAAAAGACAATATGAAACCAAGAGAAAATTCACACATGGACAGGCAGTGTAAACTCCATTAGAACCACAGCTTGGTGGACAGCATTGTTTGGAGATGCATCCTGGTTTAGTGGTATTTAAAAAAATTGTCTCATAATTGGTGAAAAATCGAAACACAGTAATAGTGCCAGTGTGTGTAGCCCAATTTTCATTAAGGCAGGATGACATGATGCTAGAATTTATGGGGAAAAGGAGAACATTTTGTTCAATCACTGATTCATTAATGAGTATTTAATGATGTCTAATCAGTTTTTTTCTGAAGTTCTTAAAATTTTTGTGTAGAATGTAATGGTACTTGCAAAAAATGTTACAGGCAAGAATTTCATATCCTAATTCCTTGCATAGATTAGAACTCAGCACAGGTTTGATTATTTCATTTGATTTTAAAAGATATTTTTTCTGACAATATTTTCCACTTAAAAATAGTATTGTTTTATAACTAGAATTGTTCTTGTTGAAACTATCCCCAATAGTTAGCTAGAAAAAATAGCATCACATTAGAAAAATGACTTCTTAAATAATATTTTAACAACTATAAAGATTAACGAAAGCAGCAGCTTTATAACTTGAATTAAATGAAGGAAGAGATAAATATAAATTTTTAAAAAGTGAACTAGGATTATTATTGGTCAGAGTTCTTGTAGCAGAAGACATTATATAGTAACTTTTAAGTAGATAATTCAACTTGAGAAACACATGTCCCGAATAAGTCCATGGTTTCCTATTGATGAGCCTTCTAAATCAAGTAAGTAAGATATGCAAAGCAAAGGACTGTGCATGTCATAGTCAAGAATAGACACTTTGACCCACACTCCCACAACCATGCCAAATAAAATATAAGTTCCATTAGCACAGGGACTTTGCTTGTTTTGCTCAAGGCTGAATCCACTGCTCCTAACAGTGCCTGGCATTTACCAGGAACTCTATAAATATTTGTAATGTCCAAAGAAGAATCTATTACCATGGTTTCTTTATCTAATATGGAAAATTCTTTTCTTTGAGATATTTATCTCATTGATTGGCCTGTAATTACTTTGTTCTACATAAGTTGGAATGTTACATGGGTCATAGATGCCTTTTCCCAAGGGGAATGTCAACTTTTAGGGGTGTTTTTGTAGCCTAGATTTCCCCTTATTTTTACCTTTACCAATAAGGAAACAAGATATATTATGTAACAACATATACCCAATAGAAATAATGAACCCTTCAGAACCACCAAACCAATTTGACATTAAATCTGTAGCTTTAGATATCAAAGCAAGTGAAAAAAATCCACTTAAATACATTTTGTCAATGCTGTATGAAATAAATTGAAAAGGGGGCATTGTGGAGTAACAGTTCTTATTTTTCCCTGCATTGTGTCAACATGACAGAGGGAGATATACTTCTTTAACCAAAATCAAAGTTATGAAAAATATTCCCATTGAAGTACTTTTAATTCAACCCCATTTCCTTCCCTTTATGAAAATATTTTGAATTTTGAAATGCTAATGAGAATGGTCAAAATCTTCTCTAATTTATAAAAATAATAATTTTTGGTACTTTAGTAGTAGTTGCAATGTATTAATTAAAGTACGGATTCACAACTGTGACCCATTTGACACTGACCTCACAGCATGGAGATAGAGTAAGGTTATTTAAGATGCCTAAATCACATAGGTATTGACTGAATAGGTCATTGCATTAGTTCAGAAAATAAATTATGAAGGCACAAGCTGAGGCAGTAGAATGAATGAATGACAGAACTAAATCTACAATACATATATTGTTTTATCTATCACTAATACATCAATATTGAAATCTACAGGCAGAATAATAGAATAAAACTAACAATAATGTAATGTTAATAAACCATATCTATGTATTGTTAAATAAGATTTATATATATATATAAATATATATATATATTTAAAGCACTTAGAATTGATAAAGGATTGCACAAACACTATTAATCACTGGATGAAATATTGAAAAATATAAATAAATCTTAGATGTAGACAAGTATTTTCATGTCCTTTATTGTGCAATAATTGCCGTAAAATGTTTTGCTACCATCTAATCCTGTTATAAATTTAGATTGCATCAATTTTGTGTTTCTTTGCATTTTCCCAAGTATGAACAAATTGTCCTCTAAAATACAAATTTCAGTACTTTTCAATACCTTTAATTAATGATTTATACTCAGTTTCTCCATTGTGTTTTTAACCTTACCTTGGTCTTTACTTTTTTTTTTTTTTTTCCTATCCATGTAAGCAAAGGAAGCCCTGCAGATACTATTTTGGTCTCTTCAATAATCTATTTTCTCTAATGCGCTTTGTAAATTCTCTTAGGCTAAAGAAAGATGAAATAAGCACCCTGACCTATTCAGAAAATATGAGGTATCATGTACATAGCCCCCTAACCACAGAAGCACACATCTTACAGGAATCTATTTTCTCTTGCTTTTAGAGAATGGGTTTTTATAGTTTTCTAAGAAATGTTGTACTACATGTGAAATCAACTATTGGAGGAGACAAATACTTTTTTCTTGTAAAACTCTATCACACTATTTCTAAGTGAGTTTGAAAGAAGGCCATAGTTGACTTAATCATTAGCCTATCAGAGTTGTATAAATTCTTTAAAAGAGGAAAATACAATATTACTGAAAAAAAGTTTTATTTGCCTTTATAAAATTTCCAGCAGGCCTTAGAATATTAGGCAAAACAAAATTAATGTACAATCACAACAGAAAGTAACAAGGTGATGATGAGTGCTGTCAAGAACTAGCTGTTTACCTTATACCTAAAGATGAAAAGTTTTAAGGTGGTCTGGGATTCTCAAAAATTCTAAACTAAAGGAACCATATACTATAGAAAATTATCAATTTCAAAAAACAGCTCAAAGGTAGTCATGTCACTTCATATAAGAATATATTTACAATAAAAAACTAAGATTCAGTGAATATTTAGAGTATACCAAGAAATGCACTAAGTATGTTTTCTGTATTATTACTTTCAATCTCTATTAGAGGAATCTATTATTTCCATTTCAATGAAAAGGAAATGGAAACTCTTACAGTTAAATATTTAACTAGGATTACAGGATTAGTGGCTACAGAATATAGACTGGAATTCAAACATTTGGACTCCAAAGCTCTAGGATGAGGGTTTCTCAACCTTGACACAATTGGCATTTAGGATCAGATAATTCTTTGTTGTGGGGTTCTGTGCCCTGCAGAATTTTTAGCAGCATCCCTGGTATCTACTTATCCATGCCAGTAGCACCCATCCCCCAGCTGTAATGAACAAAACTATCTCTAGATATTGCCAAATGTCTTCTGGGAGGCAAAATTGCCCCAATTAAGAACCCCTGTCTTAAACTATAATGCTTCCATAAATTAGACTATAAAAGTGATCAGTGCAGTATATTTCAATTTTAAAAAGCCATGAAACATGAAATTCAGTCCCTTTTATAACATTTATAGTCATTACAAGAGCAAAATTAGGTTTTTACCATTTTTATTTTTAATTTAACAAACATATATGTAATGGATTAAAATAAAATAGGGCCTTTTCACACTTCCATTGCAGCATCTCCAAGGTTGGTAGCAACATAGGGGTTTAGCACTGTCCTGATGCCTCAGCATCTTAGCCCCTGTTGTTAGGTCCCTCTGTGACTCCCCAACAACTGTTTATATAAGATATTCAGCTTCTCCTTCTACCCTCCTTCTACCTGGGTTTGGACCTCCACAAAAGTCAAATACAAACTCCCCAATCCCCACTCTTTCTTGACCAATTGCTCCAGCTCCAACCCTATAACACCTAAAGGCAGAGCCCCCAGGCCCCCTGTAAACTCTTGCTCCCTGCCTGCTTGACTGAGCACGCTGCTCCTCTCTGTACCATGACCTGTGCCTACTAAAAAACTATTCATTCATGCACCTCTGGTGTCGCTCACCTTTGCACCTGTCTATCCATATAAAGAGCCTTGCAATACAACAGGTAATGCTGCTTACTATATGCTTTTCTGGGCTCTTACAATAATTACATTTTAAAAATTATTGCCTCATTTACGAAAGCAATGCAATGTACTAATATACGTTGAAAGCCTTTGTAAGCATAAACATTGTTCAACAGCAGCAATTAAAAACACATAGAGTATAGTGCATAAAATCAAAAGTTTCTTCATTCAGACGAACCAAGGAAGCATTAGGGTTCTAATTATTTTAATTAAGCAGCACTTCTGTCAGTGTGCTAACAAAGGTTTTGAAAAATAACTTTTCTCCCCCACATAGGAAGTAGAGGAATAGTGAAGTGTAATGAGCTATTTAAAAAACAAACCCCTCTTGATTTTTCAGTATATTTCGCTGTGAAGTAAATAGGTAGACCAGAAATGTGCCTTTTTCTTAATGACAACCATTGAAGTGTCAGTGTAGAGTCAAACCACATTTATTAAATATAAGAGACTGTCCTTTTCCTGTCATCACTGAGGAATAGTACTTCTAAAGCAGTTATAAATACCAGGACATTTCTCTGCAGAAGGCTTTGGCAAGTTGCTGTGTGTGTTTGTTTCCACAGATGTAGAATCTGTTTGCAGTGATAAAGGGTTTTGTTAAAGGTCTAAGAAACACTCTACCATAGAGAGATTGCATACAGAAGTAGCTCCTGCTTTGCAAGCAGGAAGCCTTTTAATAAATTCAAGTAATAAGCAAAAAGAAACAACAAAAGGTTCTAGTGGACACGACTTGTTTCTTTCAGAGTGCAAAATTACCAAGAGGTGTGGAATGTAGAAAATTGTCTAGAGTTAAATTATTTTTGCTAGCTCAGCCTCACTCCTGAATTCTTTAAGGGACAGTAAATTCTCCTGGTGCACATTTAGGACTCAACCAGGGTTACAGGATTTGCACGAGATAAGCAAGGCGAATGTTAATAAGGCCGGCCAAAGGACGAGTTCCCAAGAGAGAAAGGCCATGGCATCATCCTCTCTTCACAAGAAAAGTGAAAAAAAATGCAATGCTAACCTATTCTGTTTATAAGCAGGGTAACTGAACTGACAGGACTGAACCCTGTGGAAAAATAATGAGTTTCTTTAAAACTAAATCTTTGTATGTGTGTGTGTGTGCCCATGCGTGTGTGCGCATGTGCACATGTGTCTTCTCTGTGTGAGCAATTCTCCTTAATTGAAAGGTGATTTAAATGAAAGTTTCAGCTAATTACTGCTCACAACATCAATAATGGGGATATGGTTAAGAAATCATTTAGAAGATACCCTAAGAAAGGATAACTCTACACAACTGATATTGCAGAAAAGTGAATTTTAAGAAGAAAAGGAAGCGTGAAGTTTAAGCTAAATTTATCTAAGGAAAATGAGTAAGAAATAATTTTATGTGTTTTTTAAGAAAGGCACAATAGTGGATAATTGTAGTGGTTTACTATAGCAACAACATGGAAAATGAGTCTCTAGTCTAGACAACCAGATGCCCAATACTTAACATATATTAGATGGTGAAATGTTTTTTGAATGAGAGTAGTTTTCAAAAAATAATCACCTAAAAAACCTTTAAATTCACTTAATGCCTTTTGTTTAAATGATTCATAGGCTTTATGGCAGATGGCTATGGCTTTATGAAGTAAAAATATCTCTTGTACCAAACAAATGAATAAAAATTTATAAAATTGATTAAGAATCTAGCCTGTTTATTCATCTTGTTTTCTGGTACTTATTCACATGACTAAATAAAGTGAGCCCTAATTACCTTGCTTAAATGATTCTAGCTTATGAGACATTTTACCCTATAAATTCTGCTGGGGGACTTGCAAAAGTAAGACTTTATTTATCTAATCCAATGGATTACAATGGGAAAGAAAGTGAAATAAAATTAGAGCAATTTTACCTTACTCATTACTCATCTGTTGTTTTATATCAGTATACTGTAATACCACCCATGTTTACGAATAAGCTTGACTCCTGAATAAAGACAATACATAATTAAATACATAGTATAATTTTGGGATACTAAAAATAATAAATATAATTATAACATTCCATCTGTAGTATATTTTAAATTTTATATGTTGCTTTCACACAAACTATCCTGTATTATTCATAAAAATGTATATTAAGATTGTTTCCAAATGCCCTACTTTCATTTTATAGATACAAAAACAAGCTTTTCAAATGATTGGCTTATTTAAGATGATTGTAATATTAGGTCTTTGACTTCTAAGTCCTGTATACAATGCTCTCTGTATCTGCCAAAAAAAAAAAAATAATAAAAAAATAAATAATGAAATCCCCAATTGGTTAGTTGATACTAAAATCTCACCTTCGTATTAATTTCTTTTAATTTACTAAGTATTCTTTGCTTATTAATGCTAGTTTTACTTTATCAGGCAAAATATACCTGGGTACCATACAGAAATTATTTCAAGATACCTTTCAAAATTATACTATGTAAGTCATTAGTTATTTAAAATGTATCATTCAACCTATTTGATTATTTCTAGAATTGAGGTTTTGAAAGGAATCATATGAAGTGGGGATATCCAGAAGGAATGGGTAACTTATAAGTAGAGAAGAATGATGTTGAAGAAAAGGGATGCAGGGAGCAGAAGATAGTGTACTTCACTTCCTTCCTCTCACCCTGCCCAAATAACTGGCAAAGCAGTTAGCCTGAAAGAATATGGGCACAAGGATACCAGACCACTTGAGTGTCCTTCAGCATTCACCTATCCATATTCACCATATCCATTCATTATTTGAATTTAAATATATCTAAGGAAGGACTCAATTATATCAATATTTTAAAAGAAAAGATACAAGATGTACTTTAAATGTGATTTTTAGATTGCCAGCCATTTTTATTAGCTTTGCTTATATTTTTGTTCAGATACATGCACAATTTAGGGTAGACCAAATATCATTTATGAAAACTCAGGTATACAGGTAAGATCTGACAAAGAGCAAAACTGACCATTTATGATTGATAAGATTTGGTAATAAAAATTTTTAAATGCCCTTCAAAGAATTTATAATGTCAAAAGGATATTATAAACGTGTATGCAAATATAAAGTATGCAGAATGTCTTGGGATTTGTGATGAAGTAATGTCCTTTTTTCCCCATCTGATTTGCTGAAATGCTTTCATGTTCTATAAATAAGAAATAAGACACAGCAGAGAATGAATTACAGTATGGAAAGTTATAGTCAGATTATCATTGTGTACAAGTTAGGAACACATTTTACATAAGTATGGAATTTTAAAAATACATTCTTTTCCCATATAAAGAGACAAGGCTTGGAGATAGAAGGTTTATTTCTCATCCTTTTTGGGTCTTTCTTCTTTTACCATTTTTTCTTTCATTCACTCATCTGTTTATTCATTCTTATGGAGAACCCACATTCAATATAAATATAATGGGCAATTAAAAGAAATCAAACATATACTCTTATTTTCAAAGAACTTGCTGTTGCTTAAATAACTAAATTTATGTACACAAAAATAAAAATAAGGTTGAATAATTCACTAAAGCAATAATAAGAAAGTGTCTGAAGTCAAGATTTAGTGTAAAATTAGTGGTGCAACCACATAATATCTAGGAATGAAACAGAGCTTTTAAAAGAATTACTTTATTTGGTTGCTTCAGTTTCTCAACTTCCCCTAATTCATAACTCCCATCAATTTGGTTTTAGCTTCTCCTAAATTCCTCTAAGTTGTTAAATCAAATGGTTACTTCTCAGTTCATATATTCTTGACCGTTGCAAAGCATTAAATCTTAACCACTTTCTTCTTGAATTCTGTCATCTTATGATATCTGTGACATTTCATGCTCCTGTCATTCTCCTGCTTCTCTTGTCATTACGACTCTATTTCCTTTGTCGGTTTACTTTTCTAATTGAGCTCTCTAAATGTTAGTTTCTCCACGACTTGGTCCAGGATGCATTTCACCCCCTCTAGAAGATCTCATTTATTTCCAGAACTTTACATATCTTCTTTATATGAAGAACGTAAACTTACACTTCAATCTAAACTTCTTTTTAGAGTTTCAGAGTCTATATATGTACCTATAACCACCTTACAGGTATCTCAATTGTATGTTTTTGCAAATTTAACTCATTATAATTGCATCATGTCTGGCTTTCATCTATTCTTAATAATTCCAATACTATTTGTTGTATCAATGAATGAATGGAGCACACCCGGAAAATTTGGAATTGTCTTCTCTCTGGTACTCTCTACCATTCAATCAATCGCTATTTCACAAGTGATTCTACCTTCATTTAGTTCACTTCTCTGTGTCTTTACCACTGTCCTTCTAAGTTCAAGACACCTTTGTCTCATGCTAGGATTTAATGCATTCACTCATCCTCATTTTCATACTCATACCTCAAAACAAATATAGAAATATTTTTATATGCAAATCTTATCATGCCATTGACTTTTTAATTTTCTTTCAATATCTTTTTACTGAATTTCAACAGGTAGAAATTCTTCTACAAGACCCAAAATTATCAAGCCCTACCTACTTCTATAATTTCTTCCTTGAGAAAATTTCCCTCAATCATTCAGTTTCTTGCCATTTTGCTTACCTTGGAGTTTCTTAAGCATGAAAAGCTCTTTGTTGTATCAGGTCCTTTAGGTCCTTTAGCCTTTATTCTTGGCCTGGAATGTTCTTCCTTCATTTTTGACTAACAATTCTAACTCAGCCTCCAGAACCTTCCTAAGCCTTTTTCACACCCCACAATTTAAATCAAGTTATAACCTCTTAATACAAACACACCCTGTAATTTTTCTTTTTGGCAATTGTCCTAATGTATGTATACACACACATATCTAGTGCATTTAAAAAATATATTTATCACCCTTTTTACGCTGTAAGTTTTGTGAGAACAAGAATTGTTCATGACTGTATTCCCCACATCTAGCCTAGTACTTAGCATAAAATAAGTGCTTGATATATAGTTATTGAAGATGAATGATAAAAAGGAAGTGTTGGATGAAAAGGGAAAAGAGAATTACAAAAAAAGGAGCAAATCCTATGGAAATAATGTAATTTGGATTATTACAAAATCAGGAAGGCATTCTTGGCATTATGAATAAGGAGTAGATATATATTTTCAACATGAGAACTGTTAGTATGACAGTTGCTTGCTAAAGCTCAGTAGGGTATTCACACAGAGATGGAGCAGGAGAAAATTTTACACATAAATTGTCTATGTTGTATAAGTCTTTGCTTATTTGAATACTTTGGAGTTTTATAATCAAATTAAGAGCTATTGAAATTTTATGAAGAGCTAAATGTAATGGCAAAGCCATATTTTAGGAAGATTAATTGATTAATTGAAAAATTAATTAGTCTGAGGTAAATATCTAAAATAAGGCAACTCGGAATGCATTCACTTGTTAGAGATAGAAGACACACATCTACAAACAATTATCATCTTTACAATGACATATTTTCAGTAATTCTAATATCTCCCATAATAGGCAAGAATAAGTGTATTTTAAAAACTAAAAAAAAAAAAAAAATGCAAAATCTGAAACAAGAATCATTAGTTGATTAGAGTTTAGACCCAGCATTACACACAGGGTTAAAATACAGATAGAGCGTGAAGACAAAAATGCATGGACATCAAACCTATTTCAAATCTACATAGTAAGAAATAGTCAGATATTGAATTTATAACCTAGATATTTCCAGACAAAAGGTAATATTTTATTTGTATTCAGGATTTATGAAACATTTTGAAGTAAATATTCTGTCTAGAATTTTCCCTCAGATATTTTTATCTAGAAAAGTTTATTGACAGAAAAGTAATATACTCCCTCAGGGCATTTTTCACTTGATCATGTTGTTCAAGGCCTTTCTAGTATGAAATAAATTCCTAAAAAATATATTACCTCAGTGAGAGTAATTTTCTTCTCTCCATCTAGGTGGGTCCTAGAAATCATGTCTCTTCATAGACATATCTAATATATCTAGAGTCCAAAAAGCCTTAAACTTTTTCTCTTGAGTAACTGTTTTTGTTTTGAAAGCTGAGACTCAACTGAGTGAGCATGTGATGAGTAGTAGAGAATCATGCCTCCAGCAGCTCAGATAAACTCTATAGGTGAAAGGTGATGAGGACAGGAGGATTACACTAGTTCAAATTTTGGCACATAATGGACACTCAGCATTGACTTGTTGAATTTATGTTTGTTGAATGAAGAGCTTTCCAGCACCTACTATTTTTCTGTGATTTCATTCACTACATGATAGCTCAGATAATTTTAAAACAATGTGTCATTGCTAGCAAAGTATACTGTGAACATTTTGTAACTGAACATACAAAAATCTACAGCCCTCCTTTAAAAAACTCATATTGTAGATTCTTCCTTAGTCCTTGACTCGCCTGGCCTAGGCCGTGAATGCTCTTTTCAAGTTTGTATCAAAGAGATGAAGCTCTGCATGAAGTTGCAGCATTCCTTTAGAATGCAGAGTGTATGCGATCCCTTCTGCATCTCTTCTATCTACATCACAGGAGATAACTGTGGTCTGTCACCAGAATGAATGTTTAAAACCATATATAGTCCTTATATAAAACCAAGCATAGTTTTGTGTTTGGTTTTTTTTTTTTTACTCTTTAGTGCAGCCCATAAGAAAGAAAGTAAGAGATGTGAAAAAGCAAAACCCCACTGTTACAGTACAATGAAACACTTAATAGTGAATCTTTGGAATTATTCCAGTAATCAAGATGTTGCAGGTTTCCTCTTTTCTTTTCAAAAGCCAAGGGACTCTATGCAAAATCTCTTGTGTCCCCATACAAAGTAGATTGGCAGATGTTTCAAATAGCGACAGCCCAGAGAACATCCAGCAGAAAATGCTAACAAATATGACATGATTAAACAGTACTTTCTCCCCATCCCAACCAAGCAATTGCTGCTAATAAAGAAAATATCTTGAGGTATACTATATAGTATCCATATTTTAGCCCAACAGTAAATATTGCTTTAATTTAGGTCACATGAATAAATTGCACTATCTAACCAAGAGATTAGAAGGAAACATTCCTTCCATGGAGACAGCATAGATATAATCCATGCAGAAACATGAGGAGGTAAATACCACTTATAGAAACTGGACAAGAAGAACTCACAATTTAAATAGTGCCATTCAAAGGAATTCAAGTCCTTTCAAGCTAATACATAATTAGGTTCAAGCATTGTTTTTGCAGTTTATTAGAAGGAAACAAATACTTTTTCTACTCAGATTTATTTAAAATTGTTATTTAAAATAGGAACTTTGAACATGTTTATGAGAGGAAAAAAAGGAGACCAAGGATAAAAAAAAGCAATGTAGAAGACAAGACATGGGGTAACAAAAAAATGGAGTATATTAACAAAAAATATCTGCAGAACTCAAATATGCTAAAAGGATAATCCTGGTTTTAGAGCTTATTCTCTTAGTCATAATTGGTTGTAAATATTTATAAGTTCCTCCAAAAAAATTAGAAATTTTTAGACATTCCAACTGTATATTCAACATAGCTTCTATATGTAGCTTAGGCTTAAGTTAACTATCCAAAGATATACATAGCATGAAATTAGTCATTCTCAAACACTTTTGCTCTCTTCATGAAGCCATAAGACATTCATCCTCAGATTTTCTTGTACACAAGAATTATCTTATGAACCAGTTAAAATAAGTATTCCCAGGACACATGTCCAAGAGAATCTGATTCAGTAGGCCTAGAGTTGGGGTCAGAATTTTTGCATTGTAGCATGCATCTCAGATGATTCTAAGGCAAAAGGTCTCTGTAGCATACCTTGAGAGAAAAGCTTCACTAAGGTAAATAGCCTCATTGGGTATCACATATATGTTAATGTGTGGACTAGATGACCCTTAGGTGATAGCTTTAGTTAAAAATTTTTTTTTGAGGTACTGGGCTGGGAATTGAACCTGGAACCTTGTATGTAGGAAGCTGGCGCTCAACACTGAGCCACATCGGCTCCCTTGAGTTGTTGTGTTTTTTTTGTATATTTTGCTTGTTATTTGTTTTTGTTGTTGTTGTTATTTTTAGGAGGAACCAGGGACCGAACCCAGGACCTTCCATGTGGGAAGCAGATGCTCAACCACTTGAGCTACATCTGCTCCACCTTAGTTAAATCTTTGACTCCTAAATTTTAAAAGTAGCATGAATTAGGGAACGCTGCCATAATCAAACTACATGCCACACATCAAAGAACATATCTTCTTGATTTATAATCATACAAATTATTACAGTGGTAAATATAAAGTTGAAGAAGCTGTAGTGATAATGGTAGAGCTGTAGAAGACTACTTCAAATTAGATTTTTATCAGGCATTCAATCAATGCACACTTTAGTCATCTATAAATCCTACATTATAAGAAATACTTTGTAACTGTTTAATACAGAGACCTTGACACAGATCTCAACTGACAAATCAGCCAAGATTTGAATGTCCCAAATGGTAGACCAGTGATGTAGTCATTTTCCGCCTTTCACCTATAGTTTCCTCTTCACAAACATATTCTTGCTTAAATGTATCAAATACTTTCCAAAAAGAACAACTCCATCAATTACCACTATATAGTATTAAGCTCTGAAATTAACCAAAGTGAGGCACAAAGTAAAATAAAACAAAACTAACACACCTACCCTAAAACACAATAATCAAAATAGAGAGGAATCCCAAGTCCTTTGAGACTTACTTTCAAAATAGATCCTATTCATAGCAAACGTTACTTTCCACCTTCAGGTGTATGCACAAAATTTTTGTTTCTATCCAGGAATCAACCTGGGAAAGAAATAGGAATTATATAATATGTGAACATGTTTCAAGGCAAGCAAGAAAATTTGATTTGATGATTCAGTGGTTCTCAACAGGGGCAATTTTGTCCCTCAAGAAACATTTTTATTTTCAAAATGCAGGTGGGGGCACTTGTAGTATCTAGTGGATAGAGGTCAGAGGTGCTGTGGTAATTTGGAGCTATGTACTCCAGGAAATATGCTCTTAAACTTAATCTATTCCTGTGGGTATGAACCCATTTGTAAGTAGGATCTTTTGATGAGGTTACCTCCATTAAGGTGTGGCCCACCTCAATCAGAATGAGTCTGAATCCTATTACTGGAGTCCTTTATAAAAGAATGAAATTCAGACAGAAAGCCATGGGAAGCAAGAAGCTAAAGGTCAACAGAACCTGGAAGAAAAGGAAAAGGCCAGGAAAGGCCCGCATTTGTTTCAGTTTCCTTGTTGCAAAAGCAAATACCATACAGTGTGTTAACTTAAACAAGAGGAATTTATAAGCTTATGGTTTTGAAGCCAGGAGAAGTCCAAAATCAAGGTTTCAGCGGGGTGATGGTTTCTCCCCTGAAGACAGTGGCATTCTGGCACAGCTTGCTTTCAGTCCTTGGTTCTTGGCTATTCCATCGCATGGCAATGCACATGGTGGCATCTTCTTTCTTTTTTGGGTTATGCTGACTTCCAGCTTCTGTGTGTTACCCATGATTTCTCCTATTGCACCTTATTTCTTTTGCTTATAGGGACTTCAATCATATTGGATTAAGGCTTAACCTCATTCTGTTTGGGCATACCTTAACTAATAACATCTTTTAACTTCCTATGTACAAGTGGGTTCACACCCACAGGACCAGCAGTTGGGACTTGAACATGTCTTTTGGTGAGGATGTGATTCATTCTCCTACAGATGCTATACTGCATGGGGCAGGCCCTCACAACATAGAATTATTCTTTCCAAAATATCAACGCCAATGTAGAGAAAACTTGCCAGAAATTTAAAAAGATTCCCTCTAATATTCCCTTGAATTTACTCAAAAACTCAAAAATGGAGCATTTTCCAGGCTCTGACAGTTTATATAACTACAGATCTAATTTACCAATTCGGGTTAAATAATCTCTGTGGTTATACTCCATTTGTAACCATGTCAACTGTTTATCCCACAGCCCCTCCATTTGGTGCCTATCAGGCTCCAGCACAGACAATGATCCAACACAGGATGTCATTTAGCCTCAGTAAGTAATTGCTCTTCATTAGACCCTGTTAAGAAGCACTATTTCTTATTGATTTAAGGCTGTACCTGAAGTATCTCTACAATTTTTCCCAACAACCTGAATCTGCTCCTATTGATCAACTAATGCTGTCCTTCTAGCAAAGTCTGCTGCATCAAAGACACAGAGCAAGGGAAGAGCACATATACAGTAAAAAGCTGATGTGTGAAGAAGTCAATGACGTGTGCTTGCTCGTCCAATATCACCAGTGATGTAACAGATTGAATAGAAACAAATCAAAACATACCACTCCTTTCCTTTTATTTCCTTTTATTCTCTACTTAATTTTTAAACTTAATATAATTATGTGGCCAGATATGCTTAAATAGTAGCTTTCTATATTTTTTTATACAATTGTCCAGGATATCCTCTGGTGAAGTCCTTACATGGGGAAAAGATTTCCTCTGGCATATGAGTGTAACAAATAATTTCATGTGGTAGAGTATACTTAGTTAAAATTTGAGCTCTGAGGCAGACAGTTCTTGGTTTGTATCTTATCTTCATCACTTAAAGGCTGTGTGACATTGGGTAAATCCTTTAACATCTCTAAAACTTTGTTTTCCTCATCTGTAAAATGGGGATGCACAGTTGTCACAAAAGGATGACGATATGATTAATGAAAAGGTGAACTAACAAAAACAGAGTAACTATAATGGCAATTGTTCAGAATGAGAGACAATAAAGTGAGAGAGAAAGATTGCAGACTTCTTAGACCCCAACTCTCTCAAATGAGGTGCAAGAACCAGGACTTTGACATTCTCCCATGAATTTTTTTTTTTTTTTTTTTTTTTTTTGATCCATGAATGGGTTTTTTTAAACTGAGAAGGTAGTATTTATAATGCATCATTTACATGTAGTAGATTGTTTTAAAATTTTAACATTTGTTTAAATTTTTTTATACAATAGCATTTATGCAATTGATGGTTTACAGAATCCATGGACATATTTTTAACACTATGGGTATTAACTAAAGCCTTGAGCCTTTACTGTGGCTGCTGCCCGAGTCCGTCCCTTGCCCTCTGCTGTAGTGTCTGCTGCCCTGGCGGCCTGTGGGCGTCATCACAGGGCATTCCCGGCGTCGCCTCGCAGCTGCTCTGGGACCCGGTCCGTGGGCGTCTTGTGGCCCAGCTGCTTGGAGCTAGAGGTTCCCACGGGCAGCGAGGAGCGAATGCCGTGCAGGACCAGTAGGCCTTCCAGCCTTCTGACCTCCTTCGTCAGGTCTTTATGTGCCTTACTGCAGGCTTCCAAGGTCTCGAACGCCAGGCCCTGCGAGCCTCCCTCCTGCTGGGCCTGCACAGCCTCTGGTGTCTTTAAGTAGCCGGCGTCCTCCAAAAGCGCCCTCAAGCAACTTCCCGTAGCCCTGGGCAGTGATGAGCTCTTCGGCCAGCTGCTGCTCCTCCTGGTCCCACCTGTGCTGCAGGGCCTCCGGCAGGGTCGGGTACACTAGCAGAGCGTGGGGGTGGCAGACCAGAGGGGTCTCGAAGGTCAGCGCGTAGACGCAGGTGCTGGGCTCGGAGACACGGGCCACCCGCTGCTCTTCCCACACGTGAGCTCCACCTTGGTCTGCCTGCTCCTGGTGCCGCACGAGTCGCCGTCCCGCATCCACGTGCCTGTGAAGGTGTTGTTGTCGATCTCCCACTCGGGCCAGATGCCGAGGACCCCGCTGTAGGCGTTCCAGCGGAAGGTCTGCTCGTGCTGCGTCACGTTGTGGAAAGGGCAGAACTCGTACTTGTACGTGGACTCCACCAGGCTGAAGCACTTTCCGGAAAGTCTGGAGAGATGCGTGGGCCGGGAGACGGGGGAGGGCGCCCTCTTGGGCTGGAGGCGACCGGTCTGGGGCAGGAACGGGTTATTCAGCCCGAATGCATTGGGCTCCTCCACCACCTTCATCTTCGCGGCGCCCGCAGGCCCGGGCCCTAGGAGGAGCGAGGCCGTCAGCGGGGCGCGGGCGGGGAGGGGGCGCCGGGCTCCGAGGGGCCACTGACCGCGCGCCGCGAGCCCGAGGAGCAGCAGGAAGCGCGCCCGCCACGCCGCCATCGCGCCGCCGGCCTCCCATGAATTTTTATATAGTTTCTTATACCACTGTTTTGAAGATTCAAGCAATGTGCTTATCTGTTTACCAGGTGCAAGTAATTGATGCAAAACCCTCCAGATTATTCAAGAGTTTTTACAATAAGATTGGATAAATTCCACATCAATTTTCCAGTCACATCTCTCATCACTCTCAGGAAGCAGGCTTTCCTTTAAGTCCATCCCCACATGTACAAAAGGGCATCATAAAATACCTTACTTTTGAAGCAGATTTAAGAATCAAATGAGATATTATATGTAATATGCTTAACACAGTGAATAACACATAGTAAATTAGGACAGTGATTATTTCTGATTAAAAACTGTCAGCATTGTGAATAAGAACTAGATGCCTGCAAAAAAAAGCAGGATACCTAACCTCACAAAAATAAAATTGTCATGGATATGTAAAATCCTGTCAATAATAAAGTACAACTCTGTCAAAAATACAAAAGATTCAATATGTAATATTACAGAGGAAACCACTGAATTTTTCTTCCCCTTATTCTGCTGTAACATGCAGTAAATTACTGCTATCCTCATGGTGATAGCTGTCTTCCTATAACAAGAAGCTTTTCCCCATATTCCCAATGTGCAAATATATCCAGCAAATTTGGCCAACATTATTACTTCTATCCCTCATCACTATTTCAGTTTGAAGCTTGGAACTCATCACACTACTTTGGCTCTAAAGTAAAGTGTCATTCCTCCATTAAAATGAAGAATTTCAAGAAACGTAGATTTTTTTTTCTTGCCCTTTATTATGAGTTGAAATTCAAGTTAAGTTGCTTTGTAACTTACAGAGGAAAAGTACAAACAGCTTTTGAAATTCAGCTTTCATGACCATTCATTTGTCATGGTTAAGACTTTATATGATAAATTTATTCCTTGTTTTCTGAGATTACAGTATTAGCCAATGAAGAAAGATTAGTTCAGTTTTTTCTGTCCCTAGAATACTTAGGCTTTAGGAAATTGGGAAATATTGATCTGTTTTTGAAGCATAGACTACTAGCCTTATGCCACAACATAGTTTCTTTCCAGAGGCCATTCTAGTCTACTCCAGCACATTCTCTGAGAAACCTATTTCCATTTGGAGATATCCTCTCCTTTCATATAACATTTATTCATAATGTTGTAGTTAAATTTTGTCTGTTTATGTTTTCATGCCATAGTTACCATTTCATATTATGAGGTATTTTTTATTCATTCTCAACAACTGGAACTATATCCCAGTTATATGTCCTCTCTCTGCTCAGAACAGAAGATCAGAAAATAAAAGAATGATGTACAGAAGAAGTTTTGTATTAAGGTGGGGAACCCAGCTGCAGGAAACACTTTAGACTTATGCTTATAATTCAGCTAATAACCATTTAGCATTTAGTGATTTGCTAAAACATATTATTCAAATCATATAGGAAGATAGATACAAGATAGAGAAGGATGAATGGAGAAATACATAGACATATCAATACAAATACACATATAGACACTTAGTATCACCAACAGTGGGCATTTCTGTGTATGTAATTCACTAGCATATCAAACATCTAGCAGAATAAACACTTATCATCATTTTATCTTCAGGTTTCTATTAACCTATATAATTACAGCCAGCTGCAAAATAGTCAATTTTGTTAGCACAATGGGGAAAAAAAGACATGGTTCAGAGAATAAGAGGAAATAAGAACATATTTCCAATGTTGGAAAATAATACTACAGAATATATTAACCACACTTTAACCATGAGGATGTAGGGTTTTTCATAACCTAAAGTTACATGATGATTTAGTTGTCTGATCATAAAAAAAAATTAGGTTTACATGATAATCTAAGAAGCAGGCTAGTCATCCATTTCCTAATGTCAGTGGTTTTCAAACTTAAATGAACCTAAAAATCACCTTGGGTGCTAGTTTAAAATGTTAGACTTTCACCCTCAGAAATTCTCACTCATTAGGTCTGATGTAGTGGAACCCAGATTCTGCATTTTGAACCAATTTTCCAGCAATTCTGATACATGAATTAAATAAATTTTCTGAGTATTTATTGCCCTTAATAAAATAGTTTTAGATTTATTTTTCAAAATCATACTGAAAATAATAATATGTGTCAAGAACTGTGAAGAGTCTGAGGGTTCTCTCTGGTTTCAAGCTAACAAGTTGGTACTATGGATGCTGGTCAGAGAAGAGATTCTGGAGTTGAGACACAGGAACTTTACTCATGACACAGCAGGCAGCATTAGTGTTACGGGTACATTAGTTCTACAGAGAGGATGCAAAGCAGCCCAGGTAGATGCTGCACACACAGTAGGTTTCTTTATAGTTGAAGAATCCCAATATTTTAAGGGGAGCTTCTAGCAAATCTTCCCAGCCTTCAGCTTTTACTATTAGGGGCATTCTAGACATTAATGCAGAATATCCAATAACCTTTTTGTGTATGTGTGAGTCTCATTTTTATTTAGAAAACTATTATCTAGCCCCTACTGCATGCCAAGTTTTTTTTTTTTTCAGAGAAACCATCCACAATATCCAACACATAATTTTGTTTTAGACAACTGAATGTTTTTACCAAAAGGGCAAAATTTATGCACATGATAAGAGCTAAAATACTAATAATTGCCTAATTCAATTGAATTTTATTTTTACGACACAAAAATTAAAAGCAATATGCTCCTAGAGTAAAAGGTAGAATATTCTGCTGGATAAATTGCTTAGAGACAGACTCATTTAGCACTTTGAATAAAAGACAATATTCAGATATTCTCAAGTGTCATTTAAAGAAATGTTAGAGTAGATTACATTGAATGAAATAAATGAAATTAAAAAACAATAGAGAAAATCAATAGAATGAAAAGTTGGTTCTTCGAGAAGATCAACAAAATCTATAAACCCTTAGCTAGATTAACAAAGTAAAAAAAAAAAAAAAAGAAGATGTAAATAAACAAAATCAGAAACGAAAAGGATGACATTACCACTGACCCAACAGCAATCAAAGAAGTTATAAGAGGATACTATGAACAACTATGCCAACTAACTAGACAATGTTGATGAAATGGGCAAATTTCTGGAAACACTTGAACAAACAACACTGACCCTAGAAGACCTCAACAAACTGATCACAAGTAAAGAAATTGAAACAGTCATCAAAACCTCTTCAAAATGAAAAGTCCAGGACCAGATGGCTTCACAAGTAAATTCTTCCAGTCATTCAAAGATTTAATACCAATCTTGCTCAAACTATTCAAAAAAATTGAACAGGAAGGAATGCTCCCAAGCTCATTCTAAGAAGCTAACATCACCCAAATACCAAGCCAAATAAATATATTATGAAAAAAGAAAATTATAGACCAATTTCTTTAATGAATATAGATGCAAAAATCCTCAACAAAATACTTGCTAACTGAATCCAAAAACACATTTTAAAAATTATACATCATGATCAAGAGGGCTTTATACCAGATATGCAAGGGTGGTTCTACTTAAGAAAATCAATCATCATAATATACCACATTAATAAATTGAAGAAGAAAAATCTAATGACTAAGAAGTATAGGTTGGTCGAAGATGGACTGTAGGATAAGAAGGGGGAAATGAAGATGAATGTATGTAGAATATTTAATAAGGTCTAATGTAAATATGTGGTAATGATTAGACTTGAATGTAACAAACACTGTTGATTTATGGATGTGCTTATGGCTGAAATGAGTAGTCTAGGGAGATTAATGTTAGCTGGACACCTGGAGGATTATACAGGGAATGTATAACAACAATTTTGGCACTAGATGAGGATTATGGTTAATAATATAAATACAGTTATGTTCTACTATAATGTCCTAGGAATGTGGTGATACATGGGAAAAATATAACTAATATATAGAGACTATAGTTAACAACATTGTAATGTTTTTTTAGCAAAAGCAAAGTTGGATTAATGCCAAAGATAAAAATAAAAATATGGGGTTTGGTTTTGTGAGCTATGAATATACTAAGCATTTATTTCATTAATAGGGAGACCTTGAATATGTCATTTAACTAATCTGTTTTCATCTGTGTATCTTTCTGAACACTAGAAGAAAAATTGAGTTAGTAGTTGGAATTAGATAAAAGTGCCTAGACAGACTTTTTAGAGGCAATGTGTCCATAGCTTGTTGAGCTGCCTTTTTTCTGTTACTTTATTTTTTTGAATATGAAATAAAGTTATTAAAAAATAAATAAAAAAGAAATGCTGTTTCTGCAGGACCCTTAGAAGGTCCTTAAACATGGTTAGATATGATATCTTTTTCAATTTGAGAATCTCATTGATCTAATAGCATTCATTGGAATTAATTTTATTCCTTCTGGTGATAAAGTAATGTGCAAGATTGAATTGTGACTTCTGAGTCACGATTTTCTCTCCCTTGTTGGGAACGTTACTGATTTCTCAAGAAAATTCCTTCAGAGTAATTTTAGTTTGATTTAGGCTCCTTGACAGTAAGTCATCCTAATATTCAGGGAAACACTGGTGTTACCTCCCCTTCTTCTGGAAATTTCCAAATACCACATTTCCTCCTCTGTGCTTGCTGCCTACCCAGGACCTAACATGAAGTTTACCATAAGGACAATAACTAGAGCTTTCCCAGAGAGAAACCTACAAACCGACTGAATCTTGATCTAATTCATTCATCTAAAAATGCAAGCAGATAGTCTTGGTAGATAATCACAATGTTAATAGGTATGAAGGCCTGGCATAAATATAAGATTTCCATAGATCATTTAAACAAGCTTTACAAGTCTTTTAAATTTCATTAAAGAAGCTATCCAGCAAAGTTATCTGGAAGGTTCCACCCCAATAACAAAATTATGGCTTTTCATATAGTATCCACATATATTGAGATTGACATGAGTTTCTTAAGCAATTCAGGAAATTTATTTTTGGAAAACTCATTTCTATGTTCTTTCCCCTCACTCAACTCCCACATTTCTTCAGGTTGTTTGTCTTATAAACATGACAATAACATTGTCATTTCCTGACAATACATATTGTCAGATTTTCCTTTTTTAAATATTCAAATAAAAACCATTATAATGCCATTTCAAATGAAAAGTATTTACAATTTCAAAGTCACTTTATCAGTAGCAGTCATTGTAAGCTCAATCTAAAACTTTTTGTATGGGACAGCTTACCATAAAAATGGCTATGCTACATGATGCACACTCCCTCAATTTTTTGTGAGCCTCAGCACATAAAGCTAGTGATGGATGTAGGTCTCAGATTTGCGGCTCAGGAATAAGGATTCTTAGGGGTTCACAGGAGCAAAAGTCAGAGGTATTTAAAATATGGCAAATTGATTATTGATTCAAAATTTTACCTGCAGTTCCAAGTTTTTATTCATTCCTCAGAGCACAGCAATCTGAATTTGTCTTCACGGATCCATTAAGCTAACTCGCAATGGCCTCAGAATTCTCAGAAATTTGATCCTACTAAGTACAACATTCTTCTTAAGGAATTTCTTTTTATTTATGTGAAACCTTACACCATTCATAACCCTTTGGAAAGTCATTCTCCTCTGGGGCTTCTTCTTGGCTCTTCCATGTTGGTGTTCCTGGAGGCTTATTTAACCTGTATATATAGATAGATAGATAACTCCAACATCTGTGTAGCTAGCCTTAGGCCTTTCACTTAAGCTTCAGACCTATATGTTCATGCTATCCTGAATATCTGCATATGAATATCTGACAAACATCTAAAGTTCAACTTTCCAAATTGAATTCATTTTCTCTTTACTAGTAGTATTCCTATGTTTCTGGCTTCATCAATGGACAACAACATTATCCACCCAGTTGTGAAAGACAGAATAGTAGGAAGTCATTTTTTACTTATCAGGAACTCATCTATTCAATGATCTAATCAGTCTAATACGCTTTATCTCCTAGCCCTCAATTAATGACTGTTCTTTGTGCCTCCATCCTTACCAAGCCTCGCCCATCCACTCCATTATTCGTATTATCCACAGTGAAGTCTGTGGTTATTTGAAAATAATTTTAATCATGTCACTTCCTTGGAACTTCCAAAATGTTCCATTGCCTTCAGATTAAAGTTTAAACTTCTTAAAACATTTTTAATCACATCTTTCTGGCCTCCTTTGTCATCTCTATTATTTTTGTATTCTACATTATTAACATGCTAATGTTCTTTCATTTCCAAAAGCTGTTTCTCTTGCTGGCATCATTCTTTAGTCCCCTTTGCTTGGCTTAACTTCTACTTACCCTTCAAGTTGCAGCATAATATCACTTCTTCTAAGATTCCTTCCTAACACTACAAATTTATGTCCTGCCTAAGTGTTCTGATGGTGCCCCTCATCACAAACATAGAACTCAACTTACTGTATATTAATTTTCTCTCTACTCTTTTGTATATCCAGGCAAATTGCAGAATACATGAGAAGAGTAACTCTGTCTGTATGATGCCGTTATATTCTCACTGCCACATGCTTGATACATAGTAGGTAATGTGTAAATAGGTAATGAATGATAGTATGTTAGTACACTAGGCCGGGAATAATATGGTAATGGTAATATATAAATGTAAAAAAATTAATATAATGTAGGAAATGTACTGGGGCATTCAGATAATATAGCTGTCTTATAAGTTTGAATATGAAAAGAGATATCATATTATAAAGGTGACTATGTTTATCTACTAAACTTGGCAAAATAGTTTGGTTAGCTTTATGAAGTTAGAATTATTTATAATATCAAAGTAGTCTAGCCTTATTTTTTGAGGAAACATTTAAAATGTAAATTAAGTAATTCTTGAGACGTTATAACATTCTAATCTATTCTTGAAAGAATAAAAAGATAACTAAAGAAACTAAAGAAAGACTCCTGCCTTCAAGCAGCCCATAGTTTAAAGACAAGTATTTATGTAAGAAAACATGACATAAGGAAAACTAACAGTAGCTATGATGATGATAATAGCTAAAAATAATAAAAATAAAAATAATACTTTCAATAAGATCTGGAAAAGCTGATGGAAAGTTTCTCATGCAGTTTGAATGATGGCTAAAATTTGGACAAATGGAGAATGGAAGAAGGATGGACTTTTCATGAGGAAATGGCATTAGGATCAAAGGCATAAAGTCAAACAGGAAAGTTCAGGGACTGTTTGGGAAACATCAAGTATCCATACCTATGCATCATACATTGAATTGGAAAGACCCAGGGGAGTTGTTGATAAGCTGGAAATTGAGACCTGAATCCTCACTAACAATGACTTTGGTCAGTAGGGAACAGAATTCCTTTGAGGTTTCTAACCAGTATAGTTACTGTTTCAGGAAAGAAGGATAAAATGTAGATTAACTATTTAGGTTGACTCTATTCTGACATTTTCTTTAAGCTCTATGAATTTTGTAGAAAGTGTCAATCCCATGTAATTTGATGCTGCCCTTCCTGAAATAAAGAGGGAAATTAAAGTGATTTGAATAGTACAATGAAAATATGCCACCACTGAAATGCTAATGTAGAAGTAGCTTTTGCTGAAGTGAATTTTTTTATTGTGGGATATGTAGATTTCAGAAAGAATTTGTTTTTTATTTGAGAAATATATTTGATAGCATAGCTGTTAAAATATATTTAATGAATCATTTCTGGTGTTTATTTTTTCCCATTCTCTTTATGCCATTTTCACAAAGAGTCAACAATAGTTCTTTAAATACAGATATGAAGTAAGAAGAGAGAATAAAATATCTCTAATTGATCATCCTTTTCATTTTCCTTGACTACTAATCAATCATACTCCTAATGAAATAATGTAAAATATTTCTGTCATACTAAGACCATCTTTGAAATCTTGGTAAGTTTGAAAATAATATTCAATCCATCTTCTTAGATCGGGTAGTTTCTAGTGTTCTACTTGTGCAAAGCAGCTGAAGAGAAAATAAAAGACATAAAGGACCCAGCATATAAACTGATTACATTGCAAAGTATAATTGAAAACATGTGCACTGCAATATTTGAGTAAACTGCAGGCATATAATTGTCAGTTCTTTTTTCTGTAAAGTAAGTATATGGATAACAGGAAATAAGTTTGAAATATTCTTTATGTGAAAGCAAAATTACTTCCTCTTTAGTATTCATTCCTTAGCAGAATACTTAAAATGTTCTGCATTTGAATATAAAGAATGTTTTAGAAGTATAGTAATGATAAGTGGATTAGATGAAACTCATAGCAAGTTTTCAATCCTCAGACTGTCCATATTACACAATAAAAATTATTTAATTGAAAATATGCTCTAGATTAGCATGTTTTATTTCATGATAAAATGTTACCACTTTGAAGTCTATAAATTGGATTTGTTAAAAGGTCCAGATACACAGTAGAGAGCTATTAAAAATTGTAGCCATTGCAGAGATCTTCCATTGTTAAGTTTATAGTGTTATGAAAACACTTATTTGATAGAATTTGAATTATATTTTACTCTAAGGGTTCAGGTCCTAACATATGAATATTTTTTTCAAACATTTTTCATGGTTTTACATTTGTAAATATTGTGCATCTTTTTAAGTGGTCTTTATTTTTTAAATGATAATGTACAATCAAATAATGCATTATATATAAGACATGACTAATTAATAATCAGGGTCAAAGTCATAAATGCAGTATAAAATATAATCATTTATTAATTTAAATAAGATCTTATGATTTATTGAAATCTGTCATTCTGAGAGTAATATTGATGGATTTGGGGCTCCTATTAAAGGATAAGAAACTGTGTAATATATGAATACTAGCTCAAGTCAAATACATTATGACTTATTGACAGGCAATTTAACATAGTAGAAATGACATGCTCTTGGCATTAGACAGTCCTGGATTGAAACTGTGGCTCTATCTCTTTCTACTATGCTAAATCAGACTACAGTCCTCTGCTCTACCAGCTGAGCTATAATTTTGGGCAAGTTATTTAAAGTGTCCATGATTCTGTTTTCTTACCTATTAATTGGGGCTAATTATCTTTTTTTCTTAAAATGTTATAGAGATTTTATGACCTATATAAAGTCCATAGAATAGTGTCTGTTATCAGGTTGTTTCCTATTGGTATTAGCTTTAAACATAGACAAAGCTGCAATCTTATTTCTACTATCAAGAAGTCTACATTAAGCTTGGTTGTTTGAAATGCAATAGCAGAGAGTTCCACAAATAGAGGAGACACACCTGCTTGCATAAATGCAAGTATTGTGATGAAAAGTATGTGTGTGATATATATATATATATATACACACACACACAAATAAAACCTTATAAGTGCAAGGAACTGTATATTTTTTTATATATGGTGGAGAGAAGCAAATGGAGACATCAGGAATATGTATGATTTGCCTCCACAGTTAGTATGTCATGATAGCTTTGAAATCTGGTCTCTCTCTGAGATCTCTAAGTCAAAACTTTTTTCATGACTCCATCTATATAAAAGGCAATGTAATTCAGAGAGAGTTCTAGTTACTATATTTATTAATATGCTATCCAAGTACGCAAAATTTGGCACAAGACTCCCTTAGCATTAACTAGGTCTTTTCTAGCCCTGTTTAGGCATAGCTTTCTAGAAATGAGGGTCTTCAGCAGAGATTGTCCTGTCTCCAGGTGTTTAATTTATTTGGCACTCTTTTACAGGACAGCAGCTGCTCTCTTTGTAAGAGGTAGAACATGGGAAAAGACAAATACATGTGCTAAATAGGGCACAAACAACAGCTTGAAGTAGAATACTCTGAAAACAATGAAAATACAGAAGATAGGGAAAAAGTTATGTAAGATCCAATTGAGGATTTTTAAGGGCAGCATAACAATATTCCAATTTGAAAACATAAAGGAGTACACAATTGCAAAAAACACTATAGCTCAAAGAAAATGTCACAGGAAAATGGTGGTATCTTAACTTTTCAAAGTCTTAAAAATATCTAATACCAGGAGTTAAAACCCTAGGTTTTTGGCCTCAGTGGTACAGAGAATAAAACTACTTTGATAAAATGTGGTTGAGGTTATATTAACTCTATCTCTTAGATGATTTCAAATATCATCAACACAGTAAAATTGTCACTGAAATTACCAGCTTGCTTTAATACATGAGATCTATTTTAGCCAAGTCCTGAATAAACTTTGAAATTGCACTAATGAGGTCAGATCAAATAAGATATAGAACTGTATAATCAGATATAAATAAATATAACCTTAAAATAACTTTACTAAATAAACAGTTAAATTACAACCATGGCACATCCAAAGAAAAGAAGGCACTAAGGATGTACATTCATTAGAAGATCCCTTTTGAGAATTTTAGAAGTAGATATGTGACAGCTATAAAGTAACTTAAACAAAAAAAATCTAAGAAAAGCAGCTTAAAAAATATTTTTAAAAAACAACACCTAAGCAGCAGAAATAAGGACTTCATCCTGTAGCCATGACTGAAAACCCATCTATTTTTTTATTTGTTCATTTATTTAGACATAAAATAGTTATTGAACTCCTATTAAATTATGGGCACTTTTCTAGCCATTGGTGATGCAACTTTGAACAAGACCAAGCTTTTCCCCTCATGGAGCTCACATTCTACGTAGGAAAGACAGAAAGTAATCTATAATAAATATGTAAATAAATGCATCCCTGTATTACTGAAATTTATTTTTAAAAGCTAATGAGCTGTAGAAAGACTAGATATGGGAATGGGTGCTAACCTAATTGAGTGGCCAGGGAAGTATTCACAAGGAAGTAAAATTTGACCTGAAATATGAATCATGAGGAGGTAAAGCTATACAACAATCTAAGAAAAGAGAATTCCAAGAGCAGTGAATAGTATCTATTAAAGTCCTCAGAACAGAACATGAAGAAGTGCTGTGCTTATAATATCTAATAGACTGAATAACCTTGATGTTTTATATTAAAGTTTATTTCTAAAGATCGATATGTTGTTGTCTTCAAAAGATATCATGTGAAGCAATCATGAATTAATGTGTAAAAGGACTTGAGAAACTTACAAATGGAGTCAATTCACAGGAAAATTGGGCTAGATGTGAGAGATTGAATATTTTGCCATCAAGAAATCAGTTTTATTTGGGACCAAACTTTTATTCAATCAGTAAAGATATATCAATGGCCACTTTATACCAGGCACTGAGTTAGTATTAAACATATCAGGGAACAAAAATGAACCTACTACTTGACTTCATGAAGCTTTTGATCTAGCAAGTCTGTATCAATGAACAAATGTCCCCTCACTTGGGAAGATGGGAAGATATCTTTTTAAAGAAAGATTCTAAGGTATGTCCTGATATTAATGGGATAATCCATTCATTTATTCAATATTTATTTCTTAAATTACCTGCTATGTTTCAAATCAATACCAATGCCAGATAGAGTTAAAAAAAAAAAGATTAAAATATCTATAACTGGTGATATTGCTTAAAATGTTTCTCTTTAACTGCTTCCAACAATTGTACAAAGAACGACATAATGTGGCCCTGTCAGGTAAACTGAGGAAGAACTGGAAATTATATGACATCAACCCTGATCAAAATTATGTGACTGATTTTGCTTTGGCACCAATGATTTAAAAAGTGACCAACTTTTTGTTTTTTGGGGGACTAGAGTATATGTGTTTAACATTATGAACAGCATCTATTTATCTATTCATCCCCCAATCAATTCATCTATCCATCTGCCTGAGATTTCCATAGGTAATAAAAAGTTTTTTCTACGGGGGCAATATTGTAAACATATGATTTGTTACTTTTTTCCTAGTATTTTAAATTTTCGATCTTTCCATCTTTCTTTACTTTTGCTACTGATACCAACTGGCAAAAACATATTGTGACAGAATGAGGCATTTTTTAAAATTTAGGTCAGTAACTGTTAAAATACTAGAATACATCACTGTTTGAATCTATAATTTATTTTTAAAATTTTCCAAAGTAACTAGGATTTCCCTTAACAGTAACTAGAATTTGGTTTTCATATGTTTCATGTGCCATGAATAAAAGTTAATAAATACAAAGAAATCTAGAATTGTCATCCCTAGTCCGTTGGATTCAAACAAAATGGGTGGATGAACTAGTAAGTACCTTCTGTATCAAGCCCAGTACCGGAGGGTTAAAAAGATTCCTGAGGATAAAACTGCTTCCTACATCTTAAGAGAGTAACCCTGCAGAATTTAAGACCTTATTACACTGTACAGAAAAAAATGAACATAATGAGCAACTGACAGTATGAAGCTAGTTATAGAGGCTTTGTTTCTCTATGGGGAACTCTGAAGGTTACTCAAAGTGAGCCAGTTTGGTTCAGGAAGAAAACATTAGAATTAAAAATTTTTTTGTATATTACTTTAAAGAAGTAAGAAGAGAAATGGCTTTTATGTTTGGTGCCCCCAAACCCTCACTTTATCACTCACTGTGTAATATGCATCCTGCAGGGAGCTCAGTTTCTCAAAGAATGAAAGTTCTAGCACAGAATGATTGACAGGAGCACCTGTCCAAATTTTACTAGTTAATATAAGATAACATGATACATATTTAACTGGACACATATAAACTGTACACATCAAAATACAATGAAAGCAAAGGAAGGAACGTGAAGCTCCTAGAAAGAACTATTCAGTAGTCACACAGTGAGGTAAAATTAACGACAATCTCATCAGATCTTGTAAGAAATCAGCCAAATAATTGGCAATTGTTAAGTGATAATTGATGTAAATATTTACATCCACTGTTATGATCAACTTAATTTTCCCTGATGTGTATATTATGATTTGAAAAATCAGCAAATGACAATATGGAACCGTTAAAATTAGTAAGACATTAAAAACAATAACAATAACATTGTTCCAGCAATGTTTAAACACTCTGCTTACAAGTTCTAAACTCATTTGATGATTCTTATTAATTATCAAAAAACAATAAGCTATGTATGTTGAGGAAATAATTCCTCTTCCTAAAGCATTTAAAAATGGCTGGAATAATTCCTGAAAATAAAATGGAAACAATCAATACATTTCTTCCTCTTGGATCTATATGGTTTGAGGAGATAATGTGTCCTTCAGATAAGACAAATTTTAAAACCATGGCCCAGAATAAACTGAATATAGAATTAACAAAAAGAGTAGGATATTCTATTGTTCTCACTAAAATATATTAAAACATCATTAGAGTGAGAATAAAAATGATTTGTGCCATCATACACTAAATACAATTTTAAAATAATTTAAATACAATTAATTTCATTTTTTATTGTTAATTTCTATTTTTGTGTATTTTTGTAATAGCTCTAATATATCAAATCAAGGTTTCAGGTAAATAAATGTTTACATACATATATTTGCAATTGTCTTTATTTGGTAAGATTCTGAGGTCAAAATTAGCTAGAGACTATTTCCCTATAAGAAAATATCTCTACAAAAATTGTGAATGACTGACTTCCACTTTATTTAATCTTTACAATCCCTTTCTACTCTATTGCTTGCAATTTTCTAGACATGTTGTTCACATTTATTCTTCCAGGCTTTTGTAAAAGCCATACTTTCTTCATGGAATGTCCTTCTTTTCTTTCACTACATAGGAACTCATCCACCCTTTAAAACATATCTCAAATATCTCCTCATCAGTATAGTTGTCTAGTGTCCCCAGGCAAAATAAATCCCATCCTATGTATATAATTCTCATGTCCAATGAAGCCATGTGTTTTCCTTAAGGTACTTTTTAGCACAATAGATTTACACCAATTGTCTGAATTATATCTACTGTCTATTTTTCCCTTTTAAAAAAGAATTGAAAGTTGGTGCAATATTTAGAAAGTATTCTCAAATTAAAATTAGGAAAGCTGGTGCATCCTCCTAACTAAGATAATGAAGTCAGCAGAACTGATTTTGATGTAGCATATTTCATCAAGCAATTCTTAATGTATAATCTCTCTAGGTATTTTTGAACACCGGCTTTTTTTGCTTTTAATGAAGAAATTATTCTAGTATAACTCTAATTGCCTATGAATTGCTTGGACCAGAATTTCTGTTGTGTTGTATATGTCTACAAATTGACTTCTTGCTTCTAAAAGGACAGAGCCATTAGTTTTAGATGGATCATATGATATTCTCAGTTGAAGGTCTATAAGTAAGTTGGATAATATTCAATTTGAAGTAAAAGTAATTACAGCTTTAGAAATAAAGGGTTTAACTGTCAATGAGCAGTCCCAAATGTGATCAAAATCAGCATTAGCATTGGCTGATATCTTGGACCTGGTTTCCATTTCTCCTCAAAGTATTAAGTAAAAATGACTGCAAATACCATGTTTTCCTAGAGGAATCATATGCTTTGCTACATGCAGAAGCATGATTTAATTGTTTTCATTACATTGATTTACCCTTTTCTTTTTCCAATATTCATTTAGTTGAAGACATTTATTCAAATCTCCCCCTGCCCCAACCCCAAAGAAACAACAACAACAACAAACAACACAACATGCTATTTGGACCTCTATTTTCACACCTATGATGGGTTAATTTAAGGTTTAATCCTTTCATTTCAACATGACAGGATAAAATTGTTTATACATTTCAGAGCTTTAAAGATCTTCACCTGTATAATTTATTATATACCCTTAGGGATGGTATAAGGATTAATGAGTTTGCAAAGTGCCCTGACCTTTCTGATGAAACATGCTCTATAAGTACAAAACGCTACTTTATTATGCTCCAAATATCCAAATAAGATACAGTGCAAAAAATAAAAATATAAAAGAATGTCAGATTGAGGTAGCTTGATAGCACAGATACATTCTAAATAGAAATCCTTGTCTCAAATAAGTTACTGTCCTAGTTTATATTGTTCTTGTCCCATATTTTTCTTATTTCGTGAGCTTTGTTTTGTGTCCAATGTAAGAATTTAGGTCATTTCTTTTAAAAAACAGTTAGCATTTTGTTATTGTTTTACAACTGAATTTTATATCCACAATGAATTGAAACAACTAATCAGTGCTACTATGTATTGATTTGTTGTTATGTGCCAGGCTTTGTACTGCCTACCATAGATTATTTTGTCTAATTCATTCAATTTATAATGGAGAAGCAGACTGTACAGTAACTTTACCATGACTGATCAGTGATGTATTTTTTGAACTTCAATAGTAAACAGAAATGGGTGGCCAGCATAGAAAATGTGATTTAGAATGTGATTTGACTGTATAAACCCAGCACAATTTACAATGAGGAAATTATTTATTTGGGCCCAACCAGAAAGGTGGTCAGTCAACGAATGCTCTTTACTGTTGGACATGGATAGTGTCTGAGCCTTACAATAGTCAGTGAGACATACCTTCAATATATTCATCTCCTCTGCTCAAATATGGTATCCTGAAAACAAACCCTTTTTTACTTATTTATTATCCAAGGAATCCTAATACATTAATACTAGAAAAAGAAGTACACTAAATAAAGGTGTGGGGTTTTGGGTATTGGAAAGAGATTGCCCCTTCTACTTTGAAAATTGATAAATTAGGTTTTATATACTACTCTACTGTATGATAAATTAATGTGTTCTATGAGTTTGAACATATCTATATGTCCTTTTGAAGTCCATTTTTTAAATCTTTAAACTTACAGTCTAGTCTAATAGAACCTAAGTAGCTGTCTTTACTTATATCGTTGAGTGTTCTTTGAAAAGTTCAATAACATAAATTCTAAATTAAAGCAATCCATTGCTAAATGCAGAATATGCAGAATTTCTCAAACTCTTCTATTTAAATAACCTTCGTGATAGGAAAAGGTGAAACTTTCAAGTTGTGAGGGGTGGGGAAACAACCAGAAACAGCCTACCACAAAAATCAAATTTCTTTGAAGTCGCTTGCTTTAAAAACATGCATATTCTACATTCTATTCTATAATATAGAATGTGTGATTTATTATATAGATTTCCCCTGAATTTTAAATACAAAGATTCATGCTCAGGATGACTCATGATATTTATCTTGTGATTTTAAAGGCAACCTGAAAAACATAGTCAATGTCCCCATAAGCAAAAGTATTCCAGTTTGAGAAGCATAAATTTAGTGGAATAAATATTAGAAAAATTAACTTTAAAGTATATTTCAAATAAATAAATGTAACCATATAGGCTTCCATCAGTTAATCTATTAAAAAAAAAAGTATGGAGGAAAATTTCCAAATTGCTTCTCATTTAGCAAAGAATTATTACATCCATAAATATTAAAAGCTATATTTTAATATAGCATCAATAAAATACAAATATATTAGGCATGATCCTGTATTAGCTCCAAAACATCACAAAATAAAACAATTGCAAATCAAATTATTGTATTAGAAATTCTGACATTGTGATCAGCATTTTTCTCACCTTGACTAATGTATTTTATCAGAATGGAGGATCTATAGTTTTTTAATTTTTTATTTTACTGGGAGGTCTTGGGGATCGAACCCAGGTCCCTCTATATGGGAGATGGACACCCAACCATTTGAGCCACATCCGCCCCCTAGAGGATCTATAGTTTTGTAGTTAAAAGTTATATCATTTTGCAAATGTTTGTATGTATTGTGAGAATTTTGATTTTTACCCACAATAAAAATAAATAAAAAATAAAAATAAAAAGTTATAGCTCCATAAAAGAAAAAAAATTATTTTTACCATTATTTGTGATATGACATTTAACTATTTTAATTGCACTAAACCTAAATTTTTCTATCAGTAAAATGGAATTGATAATTGATGAAATCCATGGAAAATGCTGAACATAATGTCTAATTTATAGTGTTGAATTAATGCTAGCTTTGATATTCATTATATCATGATTATGGCATGCTAAAGTTTAAGAAATGTATACTTCTTATAACCAGATTCAAACTATTTTATATTTTATAGGAAATTTTATTATACTTTTTTTGTTGTTGAATATATCATATGGTGCTTACTCTACAGTTTCTGAATGTTCTAAAATCACATGAGGATAAATACTTAGTTCATATTTGGATAATATTTTTCTTAAAGCCCCTAACTGACTGAACCTCATGGAAAACTGGGATTTCAACATCTGAAGAGAGATTTAAATTCATATTACATATATGAAAACCCAATTCTGCAGTCCCCTCCATACAGTGGACAGTGTCTATATTGTTCTCTTCCCTGTCCTCTGGGCTTAGGATTGTTCCTGGCAAATAATATATGTTTGAAAATATTTGTTAATGAAATAATAAATGAATAAATGATATTTGGCAGGTATTTAATTATTCAGTGATGATAATTACTCGAGACTATTGAGTAAAATGTTATGGGACTATAAACATGCTGAACTTTTACTTGCCTTTTAAAATTTGAGTTTGGTTTAGCCACTTGAACAAATATTTAAATTAAAGCCCCATTAAAATATTTTTTAAAAGAACAAATTCACATTTTAAAATACAAATGTACTACTTCCATATCTGTATAGTATATAGTAAAAAGAAAATACTGATTTTTATCCCAACATCAGATGTCTGTTTCATTTCAATTTGTCAAAATTCACACTATGACATGTTTTCCTCTATCTCTTTTTTGGCTATATTCTTATGTCAAAGTATAATTATATTAATGATTGTGAACCATGACTTTTGTCAGCACAGAGAAATGAAAGAATTTTATTTTAAGGAATAAAACACTTCATTAACACCCAAAGAAAAGGTCTGTTGTGTGTAACTGACTTCTTCATTAAAATTGTAAACTTACAAAATGGTAATTCAGTGGTAGTATATTACAAAATCTTTCATCTTGAGTGTCTCAGCTTTGACCCATGATTTTTTGGATTGCTGCTTAGAAGGAACTCAAGAGAACCAACATTTTTAACCTATAGTAAATTAGTCAAGCTCAGTTTGTGTCAAGGCTTTGTGCAGACTAAGTTTTCACTTAGATTGCTCCCTTTGGAGGTCTTTATTAGACCTCCAAATACAATAAAATCTTAAAAGGTATTAAGTACAATAAAATGTCTTTCTGCCTTGGCAGTACTGGGACTGACCCTCTGTGACAGTTTGAAGTTCTTTTTCAAATCCCCAAAGATTATATTCTTAAACTAATCTACCTGTGGGTGTGGTACCCTTTAATTGTATTAGATTCACTTTAGATCACTTGATTAGATTGCTTTTGATTGGACTACATTAATGAGGCATAACTCAGGTTGATTATCCACTCTCTTGCTGGGTCTTATATAACCAGAGACACACAGAGAAAGAGGATACAGAGAAAGGAATTCACCAGTTTGATCCTGCCATGTGAGAGAGAGGATTGCAGGAAAACAGAAGCCCCAAGAGGCTGAGACAAGTCCCAGGGTCTGGAATCAGCAGAGCTCAGAGGCACAGAAAGAGGCCATGGAGGGGCTGGGCCCATGGAGCAGCTCAAGGCTAAAGAGATGAACCATACACCTGATAACCCATAACTGAACTCAGGAAGAAAGTGGAGCAGCTGAGACTGAGAGAGGAGGCCTAGAAAGAGACAAGCCATATTTCTGGTAATCCACAGCTGAGCATAGGACATAGTAGATTCTGGAGGGGAAGGCAGATACCTCAGAAGAGATCAGCCTCCATCTTGCTTTACCACGTGGCAGGGCACCAGGAGCACCAGTAGCTGACTTGGGTGAAAAAGCATCTCTAATGGTGCTTTGATTTGGACATTTCACAGCCTCAGAACCGTAAGCCTTTACCCTAAATAAAATCCCTATTATAAAGGCCAACCCATTTCCGCCCATTTCTAGTACTTTCCATCAGCAGCGTTATGGCAAACTAAGACACTCTTTCTGAGAAGTGACAGGGACATTTTTCGAAAGTTAAAAAAAAAAAAAAAGCAGGGAGGGAGGAGCAAGATAACAACAGTGTAGGGAGTTCCAAGGGTCTGCTTATCCTACAGTGCAGTTAGTAACCAACCAGAGCTATCTAAAGCACCTGTTTGGGGGCCCAGGAGACCAGAATAGCAAATTGCAACATCCTTGGAAGAACAGAAGGAGGAGACTGCCCAGCTGCAGAGAAGATTCATGAATAGAGTACCCCATACCATGGAGGTCAGTGCCCATCCCCTGCCAGCAGAGCAACTCACCTTGGAAGATATTCCCTTGCTTTAGTTGGAAGCTCCAGTGCTCAAAAACAGGGGAGGAAGAGATGGTCAGGCACCAACATCAGCTACTGATTAATAAATATGACTGGCTAAATTCCATTCTAAAGTACAGCTAAAGGTTGAACTTGGCCAAGTGAGAAGGAGGTCAGTAGCCTCCATTTTAACTCCATCTCTGGCATGAAGAGAAGCAGGACTGATTGAAAATCAAGTGACAGTTGAGACCGACTTCTTTCCACCAAGGTCAGATTGCTGCCTATGCCTGGACTCCATCTCCAACTTCAGCAGGGAGTAAGTCAGGGGGAAACCTGTACTGTGCTTGCTTTTGGCCACACAGAGTGGATTGTGGGGCACACCTGTGGAATGTCCCAGTAGTACAGGGGGGAAGGTTGTATTTCCTCAGCCTCTCTGGGCAACTGCAGTTGCTTTTGGTCTGCATGGACTAGGTTGTTGGGCACACCTGTGGCTCCATCCTTGCCCCTAGCAGGGTAGGAGGGGGACGGTGCTTGATCAGTCTATTTGGGCAACTACAGTCAATTTTGGTCCACACAATATAGTTTACTGCCCACACCTGTGGCTCCATCACCAGGAAGGGGAGGAAGGGGCGTGGAGATTCAGCAATCTCTCTGGGCATCTACTGATAGTCTTGTCCTACACAGCTTGGATTGCTGCACACAGCAGTGACTCCATCCCCACCCCTGTGAAAGTAGAAAGGTGAGAGAAGTTCCATCAGTTTCTGGGGAAATGTGGGCAGCTTCAGCCTCCATGGTTTACAGTACCAAACACATCCTTGGCTACGACTCTGCTCTCAGTAAGAGAGAAAGGGCAAGAAATGGATGAAAAAGAGCAGAAAAAGTTAAGATTGGCTAAACACAAGCGATTGTAAAGTTCCAAAATAAGTTGAACCAAGTGTCAAAGAGGGGCTGTAGCACAAAGCTAATCAAATAGAAAGCACTAGACTAAAGAAAGAAACTGAGCCCAGAATAAATACATCAGTTAAATCAGATGCCAAGACACCAACAAAAAAATTACAAGCCATACCAAGAAACAGGAAGATATGGGCCAAAGGAAACAACTAAACTGCCAGATGAGATAAAGAAGTTGAGACAACTAATCAAATGTTCAAATAAAGCTCCTAAATAAATTCAATGAGATGGCTAAAGAGATGAAGGATATTTACAAGACACTGCATGAGCACAAAGAAAATTTGAAAGCATATATAGAAAAATAAGAGATATGGGAATGAAAGGCACAACAAATGAGATTAAAAATACCATGAAGGCATATAACAGCAGTGTAGCCGTTTGATATTTATGAATTTCAAAAAAGAAGGATTATGTTTATAAATTGGTCTGTTCGTTTGGGTGTGTTCTCCTTTGATTGCATTAGATTCACCTAAGATGTCTTTGATTAAATTACCTGTTAAAATTAGGGTTTTGATTTGACCATGTCAGTACAGCATGTCTCAGGGTTGAGTCCCTGCCCCCTTGGTGGGCTGATATAAATGGACATTCACTGAAGAAGACACACTGGAAGAGAGAGAGCTCCATAGATGCCAGAGGAGAGAATTTTGTCAGCTTTGATCCTACAGGCCTGGGAAGAGAGATGAGTCATTCTCCTGAAAGTTTATAGCCAACCTTGTGAAGAGACCAGAGCAAGTAAGAAGGCCCAGAAAGAAATAAGCCCTATGCCAGACTGTAGCTGAGAGAGAGGATGGCTGAACCATCGCAGAGATCGGCAACTATCTTGCTTCAACACATAGCAACTGACTTTGGTGAGAAAGCAACCTTGAGTTAGACTCTTTAAGGCTTTGTAACTGTAAGCTTTTACCCCAAATAAATACCCTTTATAAAAGCCAACAGATATCTAATACTTTGCATCAACACCCCTTTGGTTGACTAATATAAGCAGATTTGGAAAGGCAGAAGAAAGGATCAGGGGGCTTGAAGACAGAGCCTCTGAAAGTGAACACACAAAGGAACGGAGAGAGAAAAGAATGGAAAAACTGAACAAGTTCCAGGGAACTAAATGATGGCAAGAGATGTGCAAACACACGTCATGGGTGTCCCAGAAGGAGAAGAGAAGGGCAAAGGGGCAGAAGGAATATTTGAGGAAATACTGGTAGAAAATTTCCCAACTCTACTGAAACACATAAATATCTGTGTCTAAGAAGCACAATGTACTTCATTATCAATGAATCCAAATAGAGTTAATTTGAGACACATACTAATAAGAATGTCAAATGTCAAAGATAAAGAGAATCCTGAAAGCAGCAAGAAAAACTGTTTCATCACATACAAGGGATGCCTAATATGATTAAGTGCTGATTTCTTATTAGAAACCATGGAGGCAAGAAGGCAGTGGTAAGATATGTTAAATATACTGAAAGAGGACAACTTCCAGCCAAGAATCTTATATCTAGCAAGATTGTCTTTCAAAAATGAGGGAGAGTTTAGAATATTTACAGATAAATAGAAATGGAGAGGGTTTATAACTAAGAGGTTGGCCTTACAGGAAATACTAAAGGGAGTGCTACAGCCTGAAAAGAAAGGACAGAAGAAAGAGGCTTGCAAGACAGTCTAGAAAAGAAAATTTTATCAGCAAAAGTAACTAAAGTGGAAAAAAAGTGGTGAAAATAAGATATAACAGACAAAACCCAAAGATCAAAATGGGTGAAGTAAGAATTGTCTTCACAGTAATAAAATCGAATGTTAATGGAATAAACTTCCTAATCAAAAGACACAGACTGGCAAAATGAACTAGAAAGTATGAACATTCTATATGCTGTTTACTAGAGACTAACCTTAGACCCAAAGATACAACTAGATTGAAAGTGAAAGGCTGGAAAAAGATATACCACACATGCAGTAAAGAAAAAACGAGCTGGAAAAGCTATACAAATATCAGATGGAATAGACTTTAAAACAAGGCTGTTATTAAAGACATGAAGGATATTATATATTAATAAAAGGAGCAATTCACCATGATTAAATAGCAATCACAAGTACATATGCACCAAACCAGGATATGCCCCAAAATACATGAGGCAAATACTGGCAAAACTGAAGGGAGAAATAGGTGTTTCTACAATGATCATTGGAAACTTCAATACACCACTCTCATCATCAAAAAGAAACAATAAAGAAACAGAGAGCTTGAGCAATATTACAAACGAACCAAATCTAATAGACAAAAACAGAACATTGTACCCCAAAAGAGCAGGGTATATATTTTTCTCAAGTGCACATGGATCTTTCTCCAGGATAGACCATATGTTGAGTAACAAAGCAGAACTCAATAAATTCAACAAGATCGAAATGATACAAAGCACTTTCTCTGATCAGAATGGAATGAAGCTGGAAATCAACAACAGGTGGACAAAGAGAAAATTCACAAATATATGGAGATTAAACAACACACAAACAATAATTATGTCAAAGAAGAAGTTGTAAAATAAATCAGTAAATGTCTCGAGACAAATGAAAATGAGAATACAACATATCAAAATGCATAGGATGAAACAAAGGCAGTACTGAATGGGAAATTTAAAGCGTTCAATACTTACATTAAAAAAGAAGAAAGATCTAAAATTAATGACCTAACTACACAGCTGGAAGAATGAGAAAAAGAACAGCAAACCTTTCCCAAATGAAGCAGAAGGAACAAAATAACAAACTTCAGAGTAGAAATAAATGGAATTGAGAACATAAAATCAATAGAATTAACAAAATCAAAAGTTGGTTCTTTGAGAAGATCAACAAAATGACAAACCCTTAGCTAGACAGACAAAGGAAAAAAAGAGAGATGATGTAAATAAATAAAATCAGAAATGAAATTGGGGCTATTATGACTAACCCCACAGAAATAAAAGAGATCATAAGAGGAAACTATGACCAACTATATGTCAACAAACTAGACAACAAAGATGAAATAGACAAGTTCCTAGAAACATCCAAACAACCTACACTTACCCTAGAAGAAATAGGAATCTTAACAAACCAATCACAAGTAAAAAGAGTGAAACAGTCATCAAAACCTTTCCCACAATGAAAAGCCCTGGATCAGATGGCTTCACAGGTCAATTCTACCAAGGTAACTCTCCCAAAAATTTGAATGGGAGGGAATGCTACCAAACTCATTCCATGAAGTCAACATCACCCTAATACCAAAGACAGATAAAGATATTATAAAAAAAGAAAATTACAGACCCATTTCCCTTTTGAGTAATATATCCTCAACAAAAATCCTCAACAAAATACTCCCTAATTGAAGCCAACAACATATTAAAAGAATTATTCATCATGATCAAGTGAGTTTTATCCCAGCATGAAAGGTTAGTTCAACACAAGAAAATCAATCAGTGTAATACATCACATTAATAACTGAAGAAAAAGATCACACGATCATCTCAATTGACACAGAAAAGGCATTTGACAAAACACAGCATCATTTCTTGATAAAAACTCTCTGAAAGATAGGAATTGAAGGAATATTTCTTAACATGATAAAGGGCACTTATGATAAACCCACAGCTAACATTGTACTCAATGGCGAAAGACTGACTGCTTTCCCATTGGGATTGGGAGCAACACAAGGATGTCCCTTCACCACTGTTGTTCAACATAGTGCTAGAGGTTCTATCTAGAGTAATCAGACAAGAAAAAGAAATAAATTGTGACCAACTTGGAAAGGAAGAAATAAAGCTTTCGCTGTTCACAGATGATATGATCCTATACCTAGAAAGTCCTGAAAAATCTACAACAAAGCTGCTAGAGCTATTAAATAAGTTCAGTAGAGTAGCAGTATAGCAGATTAATATGCAAAAATCAGTAGTATTTCTATTAGTAAGGAGCACTCTGAGGAAGAAGTCAGGAAAAATTCCATTTACTATAGTGACTAAAAGAATCAAATATTTAGGCATAAAACCAAGTATGTAAAGGACCTGTATTCAGAAAACCAAAATGCATTGCTAATATAAACCAAAGAAGAATTAAATAAATGGAAGGGCATTCCATGTTCATGGATTGGAAGACTAAATATTGTTAAGATATCAATTGATTTACCAATTCAATGTAAACATGATAAAAATTCAAACAGCCTTTTTTAAAGAATTAGAAAAGCCAATTATCACATTTATTTGGAAGAGAAAAAGGACTCAAAGAGCCAGAAACATCTTAAAAAGGAAGAAAAAAGTTGGAGGACTCTCATGTCCGGACTTTAAATTATATTATCTAGCTACAGTGGTAAAAGCAGCATGGTACTGGCATAAAGATAGAGATATAAGCCAATGGAACTGAATTAAGTGTTCAGAAACACTCCCTCACAGGCATGTTCAAGTGAGTTTTGACAAGAATCTCAAGCCCACCCAGCTGGGTCAGAACAATCTATTCAAAAAATGGTGCTGGGAGAACTGATTATCCATATCCAAAAGAATCAAAGAGGGCCCCTGTCTCAAACCTTACACAAAAATTAACTGAAAATATATAAAAGCTACAAACATAGCTTTTATATATTTTATATAAATAAGCATAGCTTTTTTGTTTGTTTTTTGTTTATTATTATTTAAAAAATGGAAATGCTATATGATTGAAATGATGAATGTACAACTATATGATTATACTAAACATCATTCATTGTACACTTTGATGACTTGTATGCATCATTGATGTGTATCAATAAAATTTAGTTGTTAAAAATATTTTTCTTAAAAGCTACAAGCATAAAACTTCTAAAAGAAAAGGGATACATTTTCAAGACCTTGTGGTATATGGTAGTTTCTTAATGCTTACATCCAAAGCACAAGCAATGAAAAATAAAAAGTGGATGAATGGGACCTCATAGAAATTAATCACTTTTGTGCTTCAAAAGACTTTGTCAAGAAGTGAAAAAGCAGACCACTTAATGGGAGAAAATATTTGGAAATCACATATCTAATAAGGGTTTGATTTCCATGCTATATAAAAAGATCCTACAACTCAACAATACAAGGGCAAACAATTCAATTTAAGAATGGGCAAAAGACAAAATAGATATTTTTCTAAAGACGAAATACAAATAGTGAAAAAGTACATGAAAAACTGTTCAATATCACGAGCTATTAGGGAAATGCAGATTAAAACTACAATGAGATATCATCTCACACCACATAGAATGGTCATTATTTTTTTTTTAAACCAGAAAACTAAGTGCTGGGGAGGATGTAGAGAAATAGGAATACTCTTTCACTGTTGGTGGCAATGTAGAATGTTGAAGCCTCTATGAAAGACAGTTTGCTGGTTCCACAGGAAGTTAAATACAGAACTGATATATGACCCAGAAACCCCATTTCTAGGAATATATCCAGAAGAACTGAAAACAGGGACACAAACAGACATTTGCATACTGATGTTCATAGCAGCATTATTCACAATTTCCAAAAGATGGAAATAGCCCAAGTGGCCATCAACTGATGAGTGGATAAACAAAATGTGGTATAAACATATGATGGAAGAAGAAATGAAGTTGGGACACATATCACATATGCAAAAAACACATGGAGTTAAAATCTAGAGTATGGGTTACTAAAAGATAAGATGATGCTTAAAAGTTGTAGAATTTTTAATTAGCTTGAGTGTAAAATTGTAGAAATGGATAGAGTTGATGATAATACATTGCAGTGAGTACAGCTAATGTGGCTGGTTTATAAATGTGCTTGTGGCTGAAAGGGGTAGTCTAAGGACATAAATGTCAATTGAAAGAAAGCTAGAGAATAATCTAGGGACTGAATAACAGAGTGAACCCAGTGGTGAATGAGGATTGTGGTTAATAATAAAAATACAAAAATGTTGTTCTATGAACTAGAAAAAATGTACATCACTATTACAAGAAGGTAAGAATATGGTGATGCATGAGGAAAATACTACTAATGTAACTTATGGACTATAGTTAACAGCAATATTGTACTATTTTTGCATCAATGTCAAAGAATGTACTATTTGAATGCTAAAGGTCAATTAATAGGTGGGTATGGGATTTTTTTCTTTTGTACTAAGGAAAAGTCCAAAAATTTACTGAAGCAATGACTAAAACTCTGGATGAAAATGACAGCCACTGAGTGTACACTTTGGATGAATTGTACAAGGCACGGTACTATAACACACTGAACCATGTGGTGAGAGACTTAAAGGTAAAAGAAAGTGAATGATAAAGAAATATTGTGGAACTGTCATAGATTAGAGAAGATGAAGGTGAAATATGACAACTAAATGTAATGTGGAATCCTGGGTTGTATCCTGGAACAGAAAAAGGACATTTGGGGAAAAATTAGTGAAATTCAAATAAAGGTCAACAATTTCATTTTTAAAAATAAAAAAATAAAAGCAGGGCTTTCTGGGGGGAAAAAAAAATGGAACATACCCTGCAAAATTTGCAGTTTAAGCAACAATTGTAAATAAAATGGTTTTAATCCAATAGAGATAAACTATCAGAAATAAACAAGTACATTATAATAGTCAATTAATGATCATTCTCACTTTATAAAACCCTCCTTTATAATAAGGAACCTATATGCTAACCAGTTAGTACAACTTCCCATTTGGAAATCACCTAATTGCCTTCATAAGCCAGTTTAATTTACTAAGCATTTGAGACCCTTACTTTGGTTTGAGATCTCCCTGCTGAAGAATTTCTTTTTCAGTAAACCCATGTTATTGATTATTGATTATTATTGGTGACTTGGTTTCTTTTAATAGTCTCTGGGTTAGAAGTGGGATCCAGAGAAGACCTCCAACCATCCTTATGACTTGTGAACAACTGGGTGTCAGTACCCACAGGGTCCTTTGTGTCCCCTGCTCTTTCATCACCTGAGAAGCACAAGTTATATGTTTTCCTCAGATCTGAGGTCTGCTTTCTTTCCATTGAGCTCTTTAAGTTAATTGTTAGACTTGATTTTGGTTTCAGTCTGATCCAGATGTCTCCTTGGTGAATATCTTGTTCTGTCAGTATTCTCTACTGAAGTTCAAGCATACCTTAACATGGCTATTTTTCTGTTTGCAGGACCCCTATAAAATTTTCATGTTTATAATTTTGATTGAACATGACCTCTCCTCAATTAAAATTGGAATATCTCTCTTTTCAATCAGCAAAAACAAACAAACAAACAAACAAAGAAAAAAAAAAAAAAAAAAAACAACTCCTGTTACTTAAATGTGTTATCACTATGGGCCTAGATCATACTTGTGTTGGTTTTTTAATAAATGGGTAAATCTCACCGGAATGACTTCAATTTGAAGTGGCCACTTTGGGGAACATTTGGGCTAGTTAAAATAGTGTACTTGAGAAGTCCACTTGAAAGAGCAGTTCCAGAACACTTTTCAATTAGAGTGTGAGGAACACTTTTCAATTAGAGTTCTGAAGCTTCTAAGAGATAAATGTTACTCCAAAATATCCACTTTAAAAGATTCCTTGAAATGTACAGAAGAAACACTAAAAAACTTTGATACTAGACCTATTGGTCCCACAGAATTTTTGCCCAATCCCCTTTCCACCTGATCTTCCAGAGTCTGTAAGTCAGTTGCTTCTAAAATTAGACCATTTGCTGATCCTGGAGTACCAGTTGCTGCTGAATTTAAATCTTGGACAAGGGCTGAAATTTATCCTATTATAAAGGATTTCCTGGACTCCAAGGAAAAAATCAGACTAAATTGTAGAAGAAATTATATCCAGCAGTCCAGATGTCCTTTTAAAGTGTGCACTACCCAAACCTCTTATCACAATAGGGCCACTAAAAGATGAACATTCCTTTTATTTTGTGAGATGTCTCCAAAGGAGAGATCGTCTCACAAAATAAAATTACATTCTGATCACCTCATGCCTACATGCATTGTACAACTTCAAAGACTTCCCTTCAAAAAACTGTTAGTTAATTCAGACTCCCCTGTCACTCCTGTGGGACATATCAAAATACTGACCCAATAAAAATACCAATTGACCTTTCCAAACTTTTATCTAAATTGCCCCAATACTCTATTAAGCTAGAAGCAATAGATGGGCTAACTCCTATTGTTGAGGAATTAATAAACAAGGGTATCATTATTCCTTGCTCTAACCCTTGAAACACCCCCATATTTCCTGTCCAAAAGTCCAATGAATAAAGCAGGATTTCAAAACAAAAATCAAATAGCCATTCTCTGACATCCTGTAGTTCCTAATCCCAATATATTACTAACCCAGAATCCAACAAATACCAGATGATATTTAGTTATTGGCCTTTCTTCTGACATTTTCAGAATTTGTGTTCATTCAGGGAGTTGATAGCTATTTGCCTTGACCTGGAAGGGCCAACAGTATACCTTGACAATCATGTCGCAAGTATTCACAGAGGCCCCTTCCTATTTCTCACAAACACTTTGACAAGATTTATGAGATCTGGAAATCCCTAATGTTTCTACACTCCCCCAATATGTTGTTGACTCGTTGCTTTGCTAGGATTCAAAAATTGCTTGTCAATAGGATTCCTTATATTTATTTACCCAACTTGCATTAAAAGGACAAAAAGCATCCACAGACAAATTACAGTTTGTTAAACCAAAATTCTTTATTTAGCTCATGAGTTCACCCCTGAAGGGTTAACATCATACCCTAAGTACTTCAGAATAATCCAGAGTTTTCACCAACCTGAAACAAGAAGACAATTTAGAGGATTTGGGGGAGTTAACACTAGTGGGCCCCAAATTTATCTCAATTAGCTGCTCTTTCCATGAATTAATTACAGCCTCAGCCCCTGAACCATTATCATAGGAAAATGACACAAATTGGCTTTACTCAATTAAAAGGGACCCCAACCTCAGAGTTACCTAACTACAATCTACCTTTTTCACTGGTTGTGCATGAAAATCAGAAGCAAGCACTTTGAGTTCTCTCTCAAAAACATGGAGATCAACAGAGACCCATAGCTTATTACAGTCTTTAGTTAGATTCATTAGCAAGAACATTCCCAGATTATCTCAGAGCAGTAGTTGCCACTGCTAAATTAGTTGAGACATCAGTTGACTTAGTCCAAAGACACAACTTACAATTAAAAATACCACGCTGTCCATCAGCTTTTAATTTCAGAGGAAATTCAGAATATTTCAACTAGCAGATTTATGTTTTATGCAATATTATTGCCTTTTGCTTCAAATATCCACATCCATGGCTTTAATGTTTTAAACACTGCGACACTGTTGCCCTTACTGGAAATGGGGAAGCCCATGATTGTAAAATGGTAGTTTCTCAATTATTTTCCCTATATCCAGATCTATAAGAAACCCATGACTAACCCATATTTGTAGATGGATCTTAAGACAGAAACAGGGAAAGGTCAGGTGGGTTATGCATTAATCACTTCTATGGAATTAATAAAAAACCAACCAACTTCTGACCTCATTTCAGTTTAATAAGCTGAGTTTAAAACTTTAACTAGAACCTGTCACCTAGCAAAAAGGAAAACTGTTAATATTTATACTGATGATAGGTATGTGTTTGGAATAGTTCATGATTTTGAAATGTTATAGAAGCAATGTGGTTTCCTGACCTCATCAGGAACCCAATTAAAAATGGTAAGCAAGTAGCTAAATTTTTAAAAGTAATATTATTACCTGAAAAAGAGTCATAATAAAAATTGAGGCTTGCCTTTTCAAAACTGAGCCAGAAAATAAGGGAAATGCATTAGCTAATCACTATGCAAAGCAAGCAGCTCAACAAATTATGCCAACAGCAAAACTTTGTATCATGAATAAAGTCCCTCCCAAGTCCAGTCAGAAAAAATTGGCAGAAAACAAAACCATTGTAAAAGAATTGGCTAAATATCAATTTTCAGCTTCTGAAAAAGATAATTGGAGACAATAGAGATTAAAATAAATCCTAAAAAATGCATTTCGAGAAGGTCCTGACAGCCACCTGGTTGCCCCAGAATTCTTCAAAAATTTCTTAAAAGAAGCCTTCAAGAAATAACCCATCATGGAGTCTAAAAAAATGAAAGAAGTTATGGCCAAATATTGGTGGGGAAATTTTGACAAGGTTGTCAGAAAAGTTTATAATACATGCTATACCTGCCTCACTTATAACCCCCAAAAATCTATTAAAGTGACACCTGGAATGTCTGATCCCCCCATGGGGCCATTTGAACACTGGCAGGTAGACTCTATCCAATTACTCAGATCCATGAGATATAACTATGATCTGATAATGTTTTGTATCTTCTTTGGATGGTTTCAAGCATTCCCCTGCCAGAGGCCAGACACAACTACAGTAGCTAACAAACTGTTTGAAAATATATTTCCCACTTTGGGAGCTCCCTTTGAGTTTTCTAGCACTTGTGACACTCTTTTCACCAGTCAAATAATTAGAAAACTCTGCTAAGTCATTGCCATTCATCAGCACTTACATTGTCCTTACCATTGTCTGTCCTCTGGTATGGCTGAAGAATAAAGGGTATACTAAAATTAAAACTGGCAAAATTATCAGAGACTCTAGACTTCCCTTGCGCTAGAGTCCTGCCACTGACATCACTGGCTATAAGACCCACACTTTCTGGCACACACCATTTGACCCTAATGAAATTGTCACCAGATGTCCTATGCTCCTGGGTGATAGGAGTCCCTTGAATAACCCAACATATACAAATGGGAAGTCTCCAATATTGGTGATGAGATACTCTCAAGGTTATACAGAACTGGGACAAAAGTCTTTTAGAGATCCTCCCACTGACACCAAACAACTTGTCCACAATCTACAATATGGTGATTTGGTTTTGGAGAGACATTAAAGAAAACCTTTGAATGCTGTTGGAAAGGACCTTATCAGCTTTGACCAACACTGCTGTTGAATTACAGGGATCAGAGCCTCTGATCCAAATATCCCAGTTAAAATGGGCAAGGACTATGACTGATACAAAATAAAAATTGACAAAAAACAAAACAGAAACCAGAAGCACACAATTTCTGAGTTGAATAGCTTTCCCAAGATTGCAGAACAAATAGATGGTGTCATGAGGTATACAGCTTCCATCTAAGATCACAGAACAAGAACTCAATGGGCCCTACTTTGCTTAGTTTTATAGTTCTAGTAATAATTATTGTTATAGGATTTATGTTTCATCCTTTCAAAGTCCTACCTGTAAACTTTTTCCTCTTTGCTGTTGTTTCTTCAAGTTTGCTTATGCTATCCATCCATATATACAAACCCTACAGGCCTTAATCTCAGCAGCAAATCTTTCCACATCACTGAAAACAAATAATTAACACTTTTGCTTTTGCAAGTATGCCTTTGAGTATGAGTTTTTTGGTGCATGGATCACAGACGTAGGGGGTTCTCCTAATTATAATTATGATAAATCATTTTTCCCTTTTATTTTCCAAGAACCTGAAACCAAATATCCCTTGTGCTTTTTAGGTAACCAAACTAATGGAACATTTTGAGGACAACTAATCCAAACCAAGCAAGGTGAACTCACTATTTGGATTCAATTAAATCTCATAACAAACATTATTTCAGGAAATTTTACTCATGTCCAATTTTGTCACACATCAGCCCCTGGCCCTTGTTCAGGAGAACTGTGCACTCATTTAGCAAACATTTCATCAACTCTTAATTTAGGTGCCCACATTAATGCAGTAGGTTGTACTCTGATTTGGCCAAACTTAAGAAACTGCTCTTCAAACCATCCACATTTAAATTTAATAAAAAACCTATATTCATTCCTCAAAGGACTCTGGATTACATTTCTACTGTGGACACATACTTTACAAAAGTTTAACCCTCAATTGGCAAAGATTTTGTGGATTAAGATATTTGTTTCTGAATGGGTGTTAATTCTCTTACCAGAGTCCTTTATAAGAGAATGAAATTCAGACAAAGCAATGGAAAGCTATGGAAGCAAGAAGGTAAAATCAATGAAACCAGGAAGAGAAGGCAGAGACCAGCAGATACTACCATGTGCCTTGCCATGTGGCAGAGGAACCAAGGATTGCCAGGAGCCGGTCTTCAAGAAGATAGCATTGCCTTATTGGTGCCTTGATTTGGATATTTTCTTGGCCTCAAAACTTGAAGCAAACGAACTCCCATTCAGTTTAAGCTGAACCATTTCATGGTGTTTTGCTGTAAGCAAACAATATAACAAAAAATCCTGCTAGTGACACTAGAAATATAGTATTTCAAAATTATATTTGATTCCAGTTTTTTATTATAGCAGAATAGGTCTGTTGTTTTTACATATATCAAGCAGAAAATACTGGAAAGCATACTATGGACATGGGGTCTAAATAATATTTTAAATAAATAACATGAATAATGCTCTCAAATATTCCATTCAATTTTGTTTTCAACAGTAAAATTGCATGCTCCTATGCTGTAGATGGAAATTTGTTATGCAAATATGCAAAGAATTGATTAGCTGATAAGATGTTGCTAAATTATAATATCAATAACAGCATTTGAAACTCATTCATTTATTCTTTCATCCCTTTGACAAACATTTATTAAGTGCTACAGTCACTAAGGATGCAATTATGAATAAGATATGGTCTCAGCCATCAAGAAGCTATAAATAAATTTTAAATACATTTCTCTTTAAAAATTAAAATCTAGAAATGTGTGCATTATTAACATAGAAAAAGACTTAACTCTTACTTATGTTATATTTAAATAAAAGACAATATGAGCCATCACTCATTTCCTTATATTTAACCACATCAAAGGAAACAAAATTTATCACCATCCGTGAATAGCTTTAGAAGATCAGTGTTATAAGTAGTAGCCAAACAATATAATAAGATGCACACTAATCTAATCTTTGTGTTAGGGGACAGTCCTAGCCTGGCCTGCTGCCTTTCCTGGGATCTACAAATACATCCTGTGTTCAGGACTCAGCAGGTAGGCCTGGTGGGATGAAACATAACCCCCTAGGAGATAAGGGGACTGCCAGTAATTCCTTCCCCTATTTTCCCCAACATATGTAAATAGTCACTGGAGACAGTCTGACTCTGATGGGCATGTTTTAAGATCTCTGGCTCACAGCCTGGTGGTATATCTGTCCTTGATAGGGAGGGAGTGGGGTTTCTCCCCTAGAGCACACAAGCAGAAGAGAGGGGTTGTCTTAGTTTGCCACAGGGCTGCTGATGCAAAGTACCAGAAATGTCTTGGCTTTTTTTATAATGGGAATTTATTTGGGGTAAAAGCTTACAGTTCCAAGGCCATGAAAAGTCCAAACTGAGGCACCATCGGAGATGCTTTCTCATCAAATTCAGCTGCCATGTGTTTAAGCAAGATGGCCACTGATCTCTGCCGAGATTTGAGGTCAGCTGAGGGCAACCAGGCAAAGGGCTTGTCTCTTTCCAGGCCTCCTATATCAGTTTCAGCTGTACCGCTTTCTTCCCGAGTTCAGCTGTAAGCTATAATGCATATAGCAGGGCTCATCTCCTTTCGCACTTCTTGGTGGGCCCAGCCTCTAGGGCTTCGTGTTTAAGAAATCCTCTGGTCCTATCTTAAATGGCAGGATCAAACATGGTGGCTTCCTTTTCCTGTGTATGTCTGTATCTATGTTTCCATTTATATCAGACCTAGGAAGGTGTGGAGACTCAACCTAAGTCATGCCTCACTGACGTAGTTCAATCAAGAAGCCTTACATTGATGTTATCAAGTAACCTAATAAAAGGGGCCCTCGACAGAATTCAATACAATCAAAGGGTATCAAGACACAGGAATAAATTAATTAAAAAACGTAATCTTTATGTTTTTGCAATTCATAAAACAATCTCAAACTGCCACAGCTCTATTATGTATATAATGCTTAAGATAAATTTTATTTCCAACCCAGTCTAAAGCAGCACTTTAGAAACTCTCTTTTTCAAAAAAGATAGTATATATGAGAAGATAATAGCTAGAGTAGTAAAACGCATTAACTTTGGAAAATTTGGTAACTGAAATAAGCAGGTAAAGGGTCCAAAATAAGGTAGTTAGAGAAAAAAAAAAAGTACATCTACAAGAAGGAGAAAGTTAGTATTAAAATATTTTTGTAAGATCTTGGTTTGAATGACAAGCTAATCTGGGAATAGAAGCTTTCAATGCAACATAAGTTAAAGAACACACTTAATATATAAGGAAAAGTACAGTACACAGTTTCAGAATTCTGGTGTCACTCAAACAAATAAAAATATGAACAAGACAAAAAGTTACAACTAGAGACAAAGAGGTGAAAAATGTCAAAGAAAAATTAACTAGAAGAATTGGGTTGCTCATTCTGCAGAAGACAGATATGATAAAAAAAATCAATTCTATAAATATAAACTAAACTGAAAGGACATTTAGACAGAAATAGTGATCAGCTTTTAGTTATGCTGACAGAACAAGAGAAAATGAGCTTAAGCTCCAGTATGAAGTAGTGAGTTTTGAAATAAGAAAGACTGTCATGAGAGCAAAGGTTGTTTAAGCATTAGAATAGATTACACTAAGAGTTTAGACACTATTCCTAGAAGTTTTTAAATAGGACAAATGCTGATCAGCTTTCTGTGGTTCAAACTTCTGTTGCCTTGCACCAGAATAGGTCACTTGTTATCTTCATAATTGTCTCCGCAACATTTCCATAGGGGAAATCATGATGGAATCCACAGTTCAGATGACTTTGACATATATAACTGCATGTCCATGTACAGAAGTATGTGGAACAGTAGTAAGGGAGGGGGAACAGGGAATGAGCAGTCCTACTGTTTGAGGCAAGAGTACTATTCCACATTTGGGTTCCTGAACTATTGATGGCTTCCGTTGTTTTTCCTAACTCTGAGAGTAAGTAAGGCCTCCCAACCTCTCCCCATGCAGAAAGGTTTTATTATTAATGATGTTATTTCTGTTGTTGTTGCCTTTTCTCGTGAAGAAAATGTTTTAATTTTAACCATTTCAAAACAGGCCTATCAACGACTGAGGTTTCAAAATTTGAAAAGCTGATTTTAGGCAGTTTAATTAAGAAGCAGCTTGATATTTTTTCAATCATCTGAAAAATTGAAAAGAACATATACTTTCTCCCTTTCCAGGTTATATATGCTTAAAATTAAAATAAAAAATATATTTAGTTTGGCCCACCTATTAAGATCACCTGCTATACTTCTTGTCCATTCCTCATACATGCAAATGCTATTTACAAAGGAAGAATTTCCTTTATTAGCGTAATTAAAACAATTTAAGCATTTGCTTTAGAAAATATCCATAATAATGCTTCCTACCTTGATGAATAGTGGTTGTACCAATAAATGTAACTGATTCAAATACTAGTTAGCCCCTTTGAGAATCAATTGGACTAAGCATAACCATATTTAATAATATAAAATTTAAAACTGTAGAACCAGGAAACACCTTGTTTTTATTATATTAGTAGGGATATCATCTCACCAAAATTTTGCCTCTGAATTTTTTTATTTGGTAGGCCATGTGAAATTGAAATGATAAATATTTTACTAATCATCTAATTTGCTTGCACTTCCATTTTATCCAGAGAATTACAAAGAATTGGAAGAACCCAACCAAACTGACATACCAATGATCCTTTGCAGGGCTAATAAAGACCCCTGCCCCTGCTAGAGGCAGAAACTAAAAAACAAATTGAGCTGATGCTAGCAAGTCTGCCACAATCTTGCACAAACCTCCTGCTTGTACAGTTTACTGATTAACAGACTGGGACCCAAGGACATCCTGCCCCAGGGAACCCATGTCCCCCTTGCAGCTCATGTCTCCCTCATCCCTCCCCATTACCCTACACCTTCCCTTTGTCTCAAACAGTCATATAAGCCACTTGCTCTACAACCCCTTTTTAAGTCTGTTCATTTTGTTTTTAGCACAATAGATATGTAGTAGTTGATTAAGTACTCTCGAGAGAGGGGAGGGAAACATGTTCTTAGTCTTAATCCATTTCCAGGGTAAATAGGACCTTTTGAAGATGTTATTTTTAGTTAAGGTGTGGGCCGACTGAATGGGGTGGGGCCTTCATCTGATTACTGGAGGCTTTATGAAGAGAAAACCACATGGAGGAAAAACTGAAAGTACATGGATCCGGGAAGTGAAAGGAGAAGTCATAGCCTTGTGAATTGCTGTGTGATGGAAAAGCCAAGGACCCCAGGATCATCTGCAGCCAGCACCAGAACACCAAAACCTTCAGGGAGAAAACATTGCCTTCCTGACACCTCGATTTTGGACTTCTCCCAGCCACAAAACTGTTAGCCAACAAATTGCCATTGTTTAAGCCAACCCATTGTGTAGTATTTGTCTTAGCAGTGGGGAAACTAAGGATGAGTACAGAGAAATAAAGAGAAACTTTATGTAGAAGATATATACTGTGTGTACCCATATAGGTTTTCTGTGTCTGGCTTTAAAAGACCTAACATTCTATGATTGATTTTTCTCTCAGAAGTGATTATATAGAAAAAAATAAATGTACCTACTATACCTTATATGATGGCAGATCAAGTAGTCACAGGAAATTCTGTTCAAAATTCTGCTGTGTTATTTAATTTTGTTATGGGCCCAAAATATATAGTACTTTAACAGCTTGTAAAAATATCAAGAGATTTGTGTATCTGGCATAGTCCTTTAAAAGTTTCATATCATTCATGTATGTTACATTACTGCATAACACACTGCTTCACATTTCTTTGAAAAGTTGTTCAAAGCGCTCTTCTTTTTTTTAGCTATTGCTACAGTTCAATTCATAGGAAAATTTTAGCATTTAAATATTTACAATAGACAATCACATTTTGCTAAATACTTCTTTTTTGCTAGGTAATTTTATCCAGTCTGTTGTCACACTTAACCAGTAAAGTATATCAATACTGCATAGTGGTTAAAAGCATGGAGTCATGCTGCCTTAATTTAAATCTCACTGCACTGCTTACCAGCTGTGGAACCTCGAAAAAGTTACTTGATCTCTGTAAGTCTCACTTCTTCATGTTTAAAGGAGATAATAATAGTACCTACTCCATAGGGCTACTGTAAATTGATGTGCTCAAGTCTTCTGCTGCAGGACCTCAACTAATAAAGCATGCAATGACTATTAACTATTCCTCTTCTTAGTGCTTTAATTATTATCATATACAATAATCAAATGGAAGATACTTGTATTCCAAAACTTAAAACATCACTAGATGTCAACATAATGGGGATTTAAAGGTAAAATTCCACTAAAAGTATGGATCTCAATAGTTGAGAGTTATCAACCTATATATACATTTATTCATTTATTGTATTTAAGATTCTAAGATAAAAGAGCTGGTAAATTCCAAAGAGATTTTTAAAGGGGGCTATTTATAGATATATAGGCAGAGTATAGGGGACTACAAGTGATAATGAAGTAGTAATAATGGAACTCCTTTAACATACTTTGACAAGAAGGGAGTGAACAGTTCTTTGGCCTCTTGAAGATAGGGCCACCTGAAGGAACAAGGGAAACAGCTGGCCTAGACTCTGAAGATTGAGAGCAAAAGAAAATATCATCCCCAAACTCTCCTCATCCCCTCCAATCTCTTGCCCTTGTTCCACTAGCAGAAATCAACTGGAAGCCAGAGAGAAGGCAAGGGAGCCTACTGAAGGCCAAACTCCTAGATCACAGAGCAGATTAGACAAAGGGAGAGATTGGATCTAGAGTGGCAGAAGGAGGGACTCCAACTTTCTATCTATTTGACTAACTGTATCTATCTATTTAGTCTATTAATGTTGAATGCGAGACAGGTAAATGCAATATAAATATAAGTATAAATTCTAGGAGTTTATGAATGCATATATCTACTGCATTCATATTAAAATAATTGAAAGTTGATAAATACTTCCTAGAGTCAAAAGGTGTCAAATTTTTAGTAGTCAAATATTAATTTTTTTGGCACAAGTAGGCATGAATTTATCATGGAAGTATTTATTTTCACAATAATTAATACTTTCACCCTGAAATCTTCACCGTACACTGTTATTGGGTGACTTACTTTTCCTCCTGCGCTAAAAAATTTAATCCTCCTAATCATTCAAATATTCCTGGAAGAAGATACATTTTGTGTTGGTGCTAGGATGCTAAATTGTGAAAAGAAATAAGAAAAAGAAGCAGAAATGGTTGTGAGTGGACAGGGAGAAGAGAATCCAGAGGGAGAGGCCAAGATGACAATATGCCAAAGATGACTAACTTGATTTTAGCTTAATGCGACCTTGCTGACTTTATAAGTACCCTATGTTAGCTTATTCTATTCCTTGTTTGCTTAGATCTTTTAAAATTATATTTTGTCAAGATAATATCTGTACTTGGTTTTAAAGTCAAATAATTGCCTCCTAACCCTACTTTCTCCTTCTAAGTATTCACTCCACAGAGGCTGAGCACTGATGTTTCTCCTTTATATTTACACACACACACACACAGGCATATTCTTAAACTTTTATTTATTAATTTTAAAATTGAGACATGTATTAGAATTAACCAAAATAGCTTAATAAAATAGGAAACAATGCTTATAACTAAGGTGTTTGCAAAAGACATCCAGCTGCTAATAATAGCTCTGAACAGAATAAGGATCTTGCCTTAGTGGAAGACCACTTTGTTTCTTAATTTTCTTTTGTGATATTTTATTCCCTCCCCTTCAACCCCTCCATCTCACCTTCCACCACCCGTTCTTTATCACATCTGGCTCCATACCTGCCTGCTCACTAGTACAAATAACTCATAGAAAAGACTCAATATAGTCCTAAAGGTTAAATTTTGATTGAATTAATATAAGTAGAACCAAATGTCATATTTATTAATACATGTTGGTTAAATCAATATTCAAAGCTTACATTATTATAAATAAATAAGATGTAATATTCTAACTTGACCTCCACAATACGTGACTAAATTTTTCTTGTTCCAGATATAAATTGTTTTAGTTATAAATTGACTACTAAAATTTGTGAATTATAAGGACTTTGCAATTTATCAAATAATGATAAAATTTCCTAGTTGATCATTATGAGAAATATTCCTTCACTTTATTTACACTTATATATGTGACACAAAAATATCATCTGCAATACATTTTATACCAAAAAAAAAACCAAGTGTATAAGTTCAATACAAAAGACCAGTATCTGAAGAAAAAGTGATTAAGAAAGATAGGATTAATTTATATGGACAGAAGGGGATACAAGCAGGTTCATTCATTCCTTTGTTTAGTCTTTCATTTATAATTTCACGTATTTATTGACTGAGTACATTTTTTATGCTCCTACTATGAAATGTGCAAATAAATTTAAAAAGTCTAAAAACTAGTTGGAGAGATATGTCATTCACATATAAGAGATTATCATAGTTAAGAAATAATCTAAATTGTTCATATATTATTATAAGGCGATATTATCTTAAATATAGCCTAGTACTACAACCACAGTAGCAACAACAGCAGTGTGACAGTTTGAAGCTAGGTGGATCCCAAAAAATTATGTCCTTAGGGCTAATCCAGTCCTGTCCATGTAAACCTATTGTAGATGAGAACTTTTGATTAGATTCAGCTAAGAACCTTCCCTTTGATTAAATCACTTCAGTAATGCATGAGCCAGAATTAAGACCTCTTACTAGGTTCTTTATAAATGGAGGAATACAAAGCCACAGACACAGAAAAAAGCTGCAGAGACAGAAAGAAGCCTCCAGAAGTTGAAATCCATGAACCCAGGAGAGAGAAAAGCCACAGAAGAAGCAGCCCAAAGCTGAAAGCAATGAGGTATACAACAAAGGAGAGAGATATGTGTATAATGCCATGTGTCTGATCACCCATAGCTGAGCTTGGGAAGAAAGTGAGCCTGGAGGTGAAGGCAGAGACCAGCAGAGCCACCATTGTCCCTTGCCATGTAGGAGAAGTCCAAGATCGCCAGGAGCCAATTTTTGATGAGAAAGCATCTCTGATGATGCCTTGATTTGGATATCTTTCCCAGCCTTGGGACTGTAAGCTTGTAAGTTAATAAATCCAATTGTAGGGAGTGGATATGGCTCAAGCAGTTGAGCGCCTGTTTCCCACATGGGAGGTCCCAGGTTAGGTCCCCGGTGCCTCCTAAAAACAAAAGAAACAAATGAAAAAACTAACTCAGGAAAGATGATGTGACTCAGTGGTTCAGCGCCAGCTTCCTACATATGAGGTCTTGGGTTCAATCCCTGGCCTGGTACCTCAAAAAACAAACAAACAAACAAACAAAAAACCCTTGTAGAAGCCAAATCATTTCTGGTGTATTGCATGGCAGCCTTTAGCAAACTAAAACAAGCAACAATAACACAAGTTTTTATGTTTTCTATATATTAGTTCATTTAAACTTCACAACAACCCCATAAGTTATTGCTATTATTATTCCCAATTTTTATGAGTAAATACAGGGCACAGAGTTTCCTTGAACTGCCAAGGCCAGACAGCTTGTAAATATCACAGTGAGAATTCACATCCACATGCTGAATTTTAAGGACTGTGCAGTACAGACTGGCTGGAAAACCTTAACAACGATTGTGATTTAGATAGGGAAGGAAGAGGAGGGATAGAATTCAATCAAACAATGTGAATCAATGTGAACAAAATAAAGGAGACCGACATGCACATAGCAGATTTAAGAGACTATGAGTACATCCGACTATTTAGAAAAAGTACCAAGAGGTGAAAACCAGTGGCTAAGGAGAATGTGCTTGAAGTGTAGACATGTTTCGAAAAAGCACCTGGGGCTGTGTTATGGTAGCCTTGAATGGAATACTAGCCCAATATGTTTGGTCTCAATCATGGAGGTTTTTGAGTAGACAATGGTCTGAAAGCCATTCTTCAGATGGAACACAGTCTCATTGGAAAGGCTCATTTACATAAAATCTATTTGCATGGATTTTTCCAGCTTGTTTTAAGCATATTCTTTGCAACAAGCAGAGGAATAAACTATATAACTTAAAGAGAACCCTTGTAATAGTCCAATGACACAATCAAAATGATCATCATCTAATTGAAAACTATATGAATGAATAATCCTGTGAAATACTACAATGGTGAAAACCTATGGTTTATATTATTTTGCAGAGACCGAGACACTAGTTACTGTCAAATGGGAAAGGTTTGTTTAACTCATCCATATTAAACTATTTGTAGTTTAAATCATATGTCACTAAAATTAGATGTGAAATTGAAATAAGACTGTTGTAAATGGTCCAAAATGAATCCTATGAGAAAAGAGAATAATTCATTATTCAGGTTTCTAACATACATTGATTAAATTATCTAAATATTTCTCCTGCATTTACCTGAATATATTTATATAGCATATACTAGGTATATAATGTTTCTTAAATAAATTAATGATGAAAATCAACACTACACAAATTTGCTAAAAAAATGAAGGAATTATGATGATGATTTGATCGGATTTTACAATATGGTAGCTTATAAAGTGAATTTTAATGCATTTTGCTTTTTAGGTCATCAAAACTTTACTATTTTATCAATGGCATTTCTGTCAAATACATTCACAATGGAGATGGAAATATTTAAAAAAATTAATTTTCTAGGAAAAAGTAACTTTTAATGGAAGCTATTCTAACCATAAATATACCCACTGATTATAATCTTCAGATTTTTGCTCTGAAAATTACTATCATTTTTTTAACTTTACTTATTTTTTCTTAATCTAGTAATTATTTTAGTTAGCTTAAGTATATCATAATTACTTAATGATAGTGCAGACGAGATAGTAACCAACAAAGTTTGTTCTCTGTATAGTAAGTAATTGCTCAGCCTTTTTTTTTAGCTGAATGAATAATTTCAAACCATTAGAGAGTCACAGAATTATTCATTTAAATTGAATCGTTTTTAATCCCTCAGTTTCTAGTTAGAACTGTACCTATGTATATTCTTTTGTTAAGGCTATTCAGAAAACAATAATTGAAACCTTCACATTATAATTTATCATAATTTATAGGCTCCAAAATTTCCTTCCAATATGAAACCCAGTTTCTTCAGCAGATTCTCTGAGCTTTCTGTATAGCTTTACAAACAAATGAAAATTTTAGGTTTCTTGACTTCTGGCTTGAATTTCTCAACTCTGTGTAAAAATATTAGTTATATCATAGTAATTAGGAGCTCTGATTAGAGAAGTTATAGTTAGCTGTTAAATGTCATTGACTTTAGAATTTTGGAGATAATAATTTCTTAAATATTTGCTAAAACAAAAATTTTTACATCATGGGATCCATGCTAGGGTGAGAGAGGTAATAGAAAAGGTAACATAAGCTAGGAGGAGAAAACAGAAAATAATAAAAATGATAATTAATGATTTTTAAAATGTTTACACTAAATATATCTTCTTGTATGTTTAAAAGGAAACAGGGAAGAAACTGAAATACAATGCCCTGCTTGGAGCACTGACTAACCATCAAAGTCAAATCTTCTAAACTTCTACTTGCAAATAAACATGTCCTGCTTTGTAATAACTCTGCTACTATTGAGAACTCATTTACCATTGGTGTTTTTAACTCATTTTATCTATGATATTATAAGTTCTGTAAAAACACTAGTTTATTAGATGGTTTGAGGCAGAGTTGCCATTTAGTATCATATGACTTCTCTAAATTAAATTTCAAACACTTTTGCCTTTCATTGAATGCGTACTTTTCAAAGCTTCAGTAAGTTTTATTATTGTATTTTGGCATTTTCTTACATTATTCTCTTCTTAACCCCTTGAACTCCAAAAACAAATAAAATTAAGAACTCACCATATTGGAAATGAAAACAGGTTATTTCCTGGTGTCTTATAAAAATTCCAGCTACTAGATTTCTATAACATGCTTGGGATATTTTTGGCATCAGGAAAACTAACATATTTTATATGGTGAGTCCCAGCAGATAGAGCTTCTGAATAGAGAGAACAATTCTTCAATTATCAACTTTTAAACTATGTGCATAAGTAAATGTATTTTTAGTCTTTTGAATTAGAGCAGGATTTTTTTCCTATACCTCTTACCATATTGGGTTTTTTTTTTTGTTTGTTTGTTTGTTTGTTTGTCATTGTCTTAGCCTAATACTACTTGTATTCATTTAATTAGGAACTGTCTTAGACATCTTTTTAACATTTTTGTTAAAAAGTATCCTATACATCTGTTGTATACTAGAATGATATTAATGATCTTGAATCCCAAAATCATTGTATTCTTGTTGATCTCAATTAGAATATAAAAAATTGAGAAAAACATATTTTTGTAAAATGTGATAACCAGTCATTGGTAGAGGATGTGCTATGGACTTGCTTGACTCTTGCTACCAGGACTCTTGATAAGGACATTAACAACCAGACCTCTGAGGCATAAAAACCCAGGGTAGAAACCACTTCAGTGAGCATCAGATAGAGGCAGATGGACACCCAGTCACTGTGACTCCCGGGTAGAATGCCTGTGCCATGCTGCAACAGCTGCCATTGACTTTCCCACACTCTAGACCACTGCCCATCAGCAACAGCTTGGGGTCCTCTGCTGACCACATGGGACTGGCTTCTGAGACCTCTTGTTAAAGGTACCAACCACCTTGTTTCGACCATCTGAACATTGAACTTTAGAGACTCTGGTATCCTCCACCTGTAAATGTATTGTGTGCCCTTGACCTAGCTATTGTATATTGCTTGTATTGGTAGTTTGCAGTTAAGCAAACAAATTAATTGTATTAAACAGCTACACAATTCTCCTGCCAAATCTGCTTTTCACTTGAAATCATTTCTTAGGTCATAGGTCATTTTACAATTTTTGACAATTATATGACAATATCTTCGATAAATAATTATAAATGTTTTATTGAATAAATAACAGATTTTGAAAAAAAAATGCAAGTTCTTCACAGCAGACTGCATTTCTTTGGCTTTTCCTGCATATGTACACAGTTGTACAAACCAATAATCTAAAACTGAGCAAAAGGAAAATTATAATGACTCAACATTTAACAAGTAGCTTGTCTAGGAAGTTAATAATGTGATTTTTACAGTGATGCAATTTGCTTGGTATGAGCAACACTAAACTCAAATTCAAAACAAGAAGAGAGGTAAAGGATATCAAATAATTTTGAAGCAGATTTAATTAAAATTTTAATCGAAAAATAAATGGGGATTTATTGAGCATGAAAATAGCCATTACATTGAGTTAGACATTATTTTGAATAAATTCATAAAATTAAGTGAGATTTTACAGCACTATCTTTTAGTAAAATGGTCAGTTTTTATCCCAAAAGAGGAAAATTCAGGAACTACCATTTCAAATTATGAATAAATGAACAATCTACTAATTAGTTTCTAAAACTCAAATAATATTATTATAGCAGAATTGTGCAAAGTATAGAAAATTAGGATATATGTGGCCTTTTATAACAATTGAAATATGGCTTATTAATTAATACTGTTTTGTTACATGTAGTAATATTACAGATTTTAATAAATTATCTGTAAAATCTTAAATTATGCATACATAAAGTTATTAGGCCAAAAATAGAATTTATTTCTTTTCCAGAACATTTATAGTTAATTAAATAGCATATTCATACACTATACAAGTTTAATTTAAATATTGTAAGTTAAAATTTATTAACTGATAGCCATATGCTGACATTTTTATTGTTTGATATATTATGAATATATGTTTTTATTAAAGGTACATGGCTTTCTTTGAGACTCAAGACATTTTTATTGATCCTTTTTCTTTTTTGTTATCATTGTGAGAGAATTTGACTCAGTGATTCATCTGGATTAAGAATAATATTCAAGCAAGCTACTTACCTATTTTTTTAAAAAGCATTTGCTTCTTTAGAATGTTTTTCATATCTTACTAATCTGCAAGAGTTTCAATACATAGCAGATATGGGAATAGTTCATAATGAGAAGTAACACTCCTGGGATATGAAATTGCTTTAGGGAAGAGATGTAATACACATTTAGAAAGTAAATAAATTCCCTGAGTCTGCCTTCTGATGTGAAGTCTAGTAAATATCTAAAATCTGTTCTGTCAATACTCATGATCAGAACATTTATCAGAGATGTGAAAAGGAGAGGCCTTAAGAAAACAAAAATCTATTAACTTTCTTTAACTGGTCAAAAGAAATGAAGAAAAGACTTCCTGATCTGGGGGACAGAGTAGCTTAGATCTCTCTGGGAAATACTCAATCTAATGAGCTGTTTAGTAGTTTGCCACAAAAGCTAGTCTCAGCTACATTTTTTTTTTTAAAGGAACTTGATTTTTCTACAGTGAAAAAATGACCCAATTTTCTGATGGTTTCTAAATGATTCCCAAGCTGTTAAAACAAGTAAGGTAAAGATAGTGTAAGAAAAGTGCACAAGTAATAAAGAAACAATACAAGTTTGTGAAAGCAAACCTCCTAAAATAATTTCTATTTTAATTCAAAGTATCAAGAATATGATTACGAAAACTACAACTGGTTACTTGGAATCAATATTTAATTTGGAATCCCCTCCTCCTTTACATGGGTCTTGCTAAACCAAGTTACCACTATGGCTATAGAAGGTGGCAGGAACAAACCAACTTGCCAAAAAAAAAAAAAAGGAAAAAAAAGATGCACCAAAATATGCCCTTTCTATAATTCTCTGGCTTTAAAAGTTTTTTTTTTTTTTCTTTTTGTTTGTTTGTTTCTTTTTGCATCTAAAGTACTTTCACTGATATTTTAAGGATATTTTCAGAATTTTCCTTTATATACCTGAAACTGATTCAATTTATAGCTATGCCAATGAAGTAAAATATAACTTACTGCCATGGGAGCAATCTGACTACTCAAAATCTGTGATATTAGTGAAGCTTTCAGAAATAAAATAGGTCATACTTTAATTGGTAGCAACATTTCCATTTTGGAATTTTAAAATATTTTTTCTTATGCTGAATTAGTCCTCCCTGTCTTAAGCTCTGATGTGATTCTCCTCTGTGGGTCCCAGAAGTTCTGTGCATGCTTGTAGCATTTAGTAACCAGATAATTTTTCCACTCTTGTAACTTTCTATCAATGATGTATTTATTTACATTGTATTATTTTTACAGGCACTTCCCCAATCCTCAGCAGAGGAGACAACACTGAAGAAACAACAGAATTTACAGAAAAGAAGAGAGTATTCAAGAAGCAAAATTCACCAGGAGAGGGAATTTATTACACAGGAAAGGACTAGACTTTTATATAATGTTCATTATTTCAGTTCTTTCATTCAACAACAAAGAAAATATTTTCTGATATGTGCTAATGATTTGCTGCATTTAGAGATGTAAACTATATGTCATCTCTGTCATCAAGGAAAACACCTTAACCTAACATAAAATATAATTCTGAGAAAATGGAAAAAAATAAGAAACATATTTTATGAGGTAGTGGAGCTAAGAATAAGCTCTTTAAATGAGTGTCTCCATGAAGGACACTGGACAACCACTGGGAATTAAAAGATCATTGCACACCAAAATTCACAGGAGGTTTAGAAAGTCAAAGCTTTTCTCCTTCACAAGTTTTGAACGGATGGCCTGGCAATAGGTTTTTTAGTAAATCAAAAAATACTGAAAAGAGTTGCCATTGGGAAGCACTCTCTATTTCAGAGGTCTTTTTCTATAGAAGGCATGAAGAATTTCCTTAAAAGAATAAATAAAGGAGTTACTGTATTCCAAAATGATTGTAGGCATATATATATATCCAATCTTTCAAACTTAAATTCATACATAATGCCCAGAAATTACACAGCTGTAATTGGAAACAAAATGCTGACTTTGGGAAGCATCCAAGGTAGAAGACTAGGAACTTTTCTATAAGTATATCTATAAGCATATAAGGTTATGAACATATATTTTTATAAGTTATTAACACAAACACAGTGTATTATTTTAAAAGGTAAATGATTTTTAAAACCTGTCTTCCAAAAAGAGATACATTAGGTATAAAGAGCAATATTGATGTAAATTTTGCACAGTAATGTTTACTAAGGAGAGCTCAAAACTAATCTAATCTTAAAAAAAAAAAAAAGAACTAATCTAATCTAATTGCAGCTGTCAAAAAGTGAAAAAGATGAGTCTTTCCAATGATGCTTCACAAAGAAAAGCATCTATCCACAAATGAACGGATAGCCAAAATGTGATATATACATACAATGGAATATTATTCAGCCATAAGAAAGAATGAACTTATGTGACATGCTGCAACATGGAAGAAACTTGAAAACATTATATTCACTGAACTATCACTTAAGAAAGTAACCACAGTGGGCAAATACATTATGAGAAAATATGACAAAAATATCAGCAATTGTATAATAAACTGATTCTGTACTTTGGAAACAAGTATGCCCCTGGACTTTACATGTCTAGATCAATAACCCTAATAATCTCTCATCTGTTTAAGTTTCAGATATGCATTTCCATTTGCCTTTACACATTTATGTATGCTGGTCCTTCATGTACTTCATAATAAATATATCCAAAATGATTTTAAATTATATGCTGACAAATATATTCTAATTCTTTAGTGTTCCATCACAGGAGAAGGCCTGACCTGTTTCTTAAATATAGAAACCTGCATGACTATTATACCTGTCCTCCTCTATAATCAGAAACCACATCTTGTTGACACTATTTCCAAAATACTCTTAGTTTTTCCCTTTTCTCTTTCCACCTCCATGCCACTACCCAAGATACTTTAATCTCTTACTTAGCTGTCACAATAATATCTATTAGGCTCTTTTCCTTCAAATACTACATTTAGCATTGGTGGACAGTTTTGCCTAAATACTGATCTGATCATGTCAATCAGGCTCAGTCACCTTTAGAGGTTTCTATTGCTGATAGAAAAAGTAAAAATTCTTAGCATAGCATTAAATACACTTCAGATTCTGACACCAATCATTTTTTTTCCACTTTGGTCTCAGGGAGAATTCACCTTGGCCCATGTACCCTATACTTGCCTTACAGTAGATGACTCATGGTTTCTAAAATTGCTATGCACTTTAAGACCTAGCAGACTACATTAAAATAAGTCCATATTCCTGAAATACCATTTGCTTTTTGTCAATGCTACCCATCCTAGACAGATCAGCTTACATATTACCACTAGTTCCTCCAATATTCTTTGCTTCCTTCTGCTGTGCTGTCACTAACTTTATTTAACTCTGATATGCCCAACTTTACTTTTTCTGAAGAGATTAGGTTGGGATTGGCCAGTCTCATTGATGGACTTGACTATGTGTCAGGGGTTGTGTTTCTTGAAGTTGGAAACAAAATAGAAAGTCTCCTACTGAACAGATATATGGCCTCAAGAGAAGGGTGATCAATATCTAAGTACATTAGGCCCTAGGGTGATAGGTGACAGTGTATTCAGTTATTCAGTGATAGAGACTAAGAATATTGATCTAGAAGGAGATAAAAATGATCAGAAGGCTGACACTATGAGGGGAGGAGGTTTTTGACCCAGCAGGCTCACCATAAGTAAGTGAAATGAGCTAGCTTAAAGGGTCAGAGGAAAAGGGGGCAATTATCAAATGAACCATAGCATACGGTGTCTCCAATATAAAACAATTTCCCATGTATAGTAGGTTATTAGCGCACGTTAACAAGTGTAGCCATTAGCCAGCAGGTATAAAAAGTCTCTGTCATATTCCACAAAACAGTAGACCACCTTAATGTTTATGTCTAGTCTATGTACCACTGTCTGAAAAATATGGTCAATTGCATAATAATTTGGGGTTTCTTTTTCCGGCAGTTCCTATGCACAGTACCTGACCTTTCCATCCGTAAAGGAAACCTTCATTTAGTAGTACCTCCTACAGTATACTGCTTTTCCTCCTGCTTTTCCTTTGTCACATTTGCATATTCTCCGTGCATTTCTTATTTTGCTTAGTCTCTGCCACCTCAACCCTGGAGCTTCTCTGCCAGCCCCAGATTTGTCAGTGTGTTTATCCCCATACTTGATATAGCTCTCTAATGTGCAGCATTTTTCTCTTTATCCTTTCCTTCTTTGCCCTTTTGCTCTACCCTCTAGGTCTGGAGCTCAATTTTAGTTCCTTACTGAAATCTGAAACTGCCTGTTTTTCCAGTGAAAATAATTGATGTGTTCTATCAAGAAAACCTTCATGCTCCCTGATCAACTGGAGAAGAGCACTGGAGACCCACTATTTTTATGTGATGAAAACACAGCTCTTTCTTAACCTTGGTAGGAAGACATTGAAAACACACATTTTGTTTAAGACCCTGAATTACCTTGTTATTTTCCCATACCTTTTAGTTAGTGATAGAACCCAAGTGGGATACATGTTTCCTGTAATCACTCTTAGCTAATTGTTGTAGCAAGCTGCTTGTTTCCTCCTGGGATTTGTTCATTCACAGGTTCTAAGAGCTGCTATTGCATGCTTCCCTTCTTTCATCCTCTCTTGATCCTTCTTCTACAAGGCACAATCACTCAGTCAGTACCAGAAGATTATAGCCAATTAATATCAAATTGAGAAAACTACCAGCTTTTCACTCCCTGAAAACTTGAAAAGCAAAATGTCCAAGAATTTTACAGGTGTTCAATAGATGCTTTGAGTTCACTGTCTTGTAACCATATCTCATTTGAACAGAGCTGGGTCTTCATCTTCTGAGCTGATTTCCCTTTTTGCTTAAGAACCAAAATTCTCTCATTTATTTTCACTTATAATTAATTAACAACATTCATAAAAGCAATATGAGTATGGTTCCTGAAACTGATGCTCAAAAAGAAAGGATGTCATAACCCCTGTCATTAACAAGCTCACAAAAAGTGGGACCTTCTCAGAAATATTGAGAATTTCTAAAATGATATCCTTTAATGTAGTAGAAACATTTCACAATTTAAGAGTCATCAGGTCTTGATATAAAACTGAATTGGATGACAGAGAAAGTTCCTGAACCTCTCCAAGTTTCAGTACCTGTGCACTGCTGACATACATACCCTATTTCCTTACAAGCATGTTCTTGCAGTTGAAATTAAGTAATGTAAAAGCGATTTGTAAAACATAAATTGTTCTTCCAATGCCATATTTGTTTTTGTTCAATATACTCATTGACTTTAAATAGGTGATTTTTGTCATTCTTTAACTTGTGAACTATTTCATTTTTCAACCTTACTTAGAGCAATATTTTCCAATTAATATTTCACAGTTGTTATAACTTCATGAAAGGGTTCTACAGGATCTTTATAGTTAAAAGGACTGTAAATAAATGAAGTACATATTAACACACTCTAGATTTAAAAAAAAAAAAAAAACTGAGGGAATTGGTTGCTAGCAGACCAGCCTTATAAGAAATACTAAAGGTAGTCCTTCAGGTTGAAATAATGGACACCATACAATAACTTGCATCCACATAAGGAAATAAAAAGCACCAGTGAAGATAACTACAGAGCTAAATGAAAAACACAGTAGAAATGTACTTTCGTTTTAAATCCTTTCTTCTTACGTTTAATTTAAAAAACAATTGCAAGCAGCAATAATTATAAAACAAGTTAATGTATTATAATGCATAAAGATGTAATTTGTATGACAATCAGAGTACTAAGGAGGGGAGAGGGACTACAGCTCTACAGGGAAAAAAAATTTTTTTTAATTAAGTAGCTATTAATCTGCACAAGGAAGCTTTATGTTAAGATGTTATTTGAAATCGCCTGGGCAACCAATAAGAAAATAACTCAAAAATATATAGTAAAGGAAACAACAAGAGAAATAACATGGTATACTAGAAAATATCTATTTAGCACAAAAGAAGGCAGTAATTGATGAATATAGAAACAAAACAAATAGACATAAGACATAAAGAAAATAAATAGCAAAATGACAGACATAAATCCTACCTTATCAATAATTACATCAAGTTTAAATTGACTAAACACTCCAGTCAAGAGGCAGCAATTGGGAACATTATTAAAAAATAAAATATAATAAAAACAACATCAAATTATATGCTCTCTATAGTAAACACACTTTAGATTAAGAAACTTAAGTAGGTTAAATATAAAAGTACGAAAAGAGGTAAATACCATGTAAGCAGTAAATAAGAGAGCTAGAGTGACTATGCTAATATCAGAAAAAAAAATACTTTAAAATAGTTACTAGCAACAAAGAAGCAGTTTATAATAATAAAAGTATAAATCCACCAAGAAAACATAATTTAAACATATATATATATATATATATATATATATATGCTCCTAACATCAATGCTCTAAAATACCTGAATTAAAAACTGACAGAACTGAAGAGAAAACTAAAAATTTAATAGAAATAATTGGAAATTTCACTTGTGATTATGGATATAACAACTAGGCAGAAGATAAGCAAGGAAATAGAAGACTTGAACAATACTACTTAAGGACGAGATTTAACAGACATCTGTAGGACACTCAAACCAACGGTAGCAGAATGTGCATTCTTCTAAAGTGTACATGGATTCTCCAGAATAGACCGTGTGTTGGGGAATAAAATGAGACACATGATTTTGGATTGGGCCTAGATATCAAAAGCAAAAAGACAAAAGAAGCAACAGATAAATAGGATTTCATCATAATTAAGAACTTTTGTGTTTCAAATGACACCAATAAGAAAGTGAAATGATAACCTGATAACCAACAGAAATATTTGCAAAACACGTATCTATAAGGGAGTTTGATTCAGAATATTAAGAACATAGATGGTCCAACAATAAAAAAACAATCTAACTTGAAAATGGGCAAGGGATTTGAATAAACATTTCTACAAAGTCAATTAAGGAAATGCAAATCAAACAAGAAGGTACCATTTCACACTATGAGAAAAAAAAACAGTAACAAATGTTAAGTATGTGGAGAATTTGAAGTCTTCATCCATTGCTGATGGGATTGTAAAATAGGCATGCAATTTGGAAAAAACATTTTGGCAGTTCCTCAAAATGAAAAACAGAGTTATCATATGACCTAGATTTCCACTGTATATCCCCAAGAAACATGAAATCATATGTGTGCACAAAAACTTTTATATTAATGATCATAGCAGCATTATTCATAACAGTCAAAATGGGAAAACAATCCAAATGTCCATCAGGTGATGAATAGTACATAAAATGTGGTATATATATACAACTGAATATTAATCAGCATGAAAAAGGAATTTCATGCTGATACATGATACAACATGGGTGAATCGTGAAAACATAATACTGAGTGAGAGAAGTTAGTCACATAAGACCACATACTGTGTGATACTATTTACATGAAATATTCAGAATGGACAAATCCATTGAGGCAAAAAGTAAATCAGTGGTTATCAGGGACTGGGGAGGTAGGATTGGGAATGGGGAATGACTATTAAAGAGATTAGCAATGGAGTACTGAAAAGGTTCTGGAATTAGACACTGCTGATTGCTGCCCAACTGTGAATATACTAAAAGCCAATAAAAGAATGATGTTTATGGTATATAAATTATATCTCAATAAAGGTGTTATAATAAAGAATTTTGATACTATTTTAATTTCTACTAAAATCAATAAGTATAACTTTTTAAATTTTTCCATTTAAGAATAAAATAATTTGAGAGGCTTTAAGAAAGTATCAAGTGGAGAAAGAAAATAAATGTTGAAAATCAGATGGGCATGTTAATAATTCAGTCACTTGGTTCATCACTTAGGTGAATATTCCTTGTCATCAAGGTGATTTTGATTGTTAAATAGTTTTAAAATATATTCAGTTTTAATTACTTTTTGTTTCATTTACATCCTTAATGGTCCAGTGGCTAAATGATTTTATTAGGTAATAGGAACATAAAAAACACTGATTTTGAAATAAAAATTAGTGAGTTAAATTAAAAAAGATAACAGGATTACAATTTATACTGAAGACGATTTTAATCTGATGAATTAATAAGATTGTGCTAGTCAAAATTATTGTAACACCAGGCTGTTTCAAAAATCAATGTTAAAAAGAAAAAATAATAATTTTGACCAATTCAGCTTTTCAGCTATTGAGGATAAAGATTTTCCACTACCAAAATATATCTGTAAAGAAAGGATTGTAATAAGTACCATTATGTACCCTGTAATTTAGAAATCAAAACTGTTAAATAGAAAAATATCACAAAATTTAACCAGATGCTTTTTGTTTCAGTAGTGCAAGAATTCTAAATATTAGCTGCAGAATTGTTATGTATTGAAATGATATTAATGATATTGAATTTCAAGAAGTATTGTAAATAAATTGAGAAAAACCCAAAATATTGTAAACATATTAACCACAAAAAGAATGTAAGCAAATTGAGGAAAACATATTTTTATAATAAGTGATTACCAGACATTTGTGTGGAGAAATGGCATGGACTGGCTTGATGTCAGCCAGAGGGGCACTTCAAAAAGCTGGTGCAGACAACGCTTCGGAGAACATCAGCTTGAGGCAGACTGACAGCCAGCTACTGTGACTCCCAGCTGTAATGCCTATACCGTGCTGCAAAAAAGGTTTCTGCCACTTTCACTGCAGCACTGTGACCAGTGCCTCCTGCCATTGGTTTTGGATCCTTCACTAAACACCATATCAGACCTAGCTCCCAAGACCCCTTGTTAAAGGCATCCACGTACAGTCCACTGGTTTCAGGCTGATGGAATTTAGAAACTTTGGAATCCTTCACCTTTGAAGGTACTGTGCGCCCTTGACCTGCCTATTGTGCATTGGTTGTATTGGCCGCTTGCTGTTAAGCAAGCAAATAAATTGCATGGAGAATTCAAATGCTAAATTTGTTTCCTATTTTGTTATTAGGACAATAACATTTACCTGACAAGAATAATGAAAAAATTTGGCTGGTGTTTGTTCCCAGTTCCTGGGGCAGTAATCGCTGAAGCTTTGGAATTCCCATGACAGGAGTGTCCATTGTGATTGGGCCAAGGACCACTCCTAATAGTTCATATGGTAATAAGATAACAGGGTGGGTTCAGCCACAATCATCATCTAAGGGTGGGGATGGACCACACCAGAAAGACCAGTAATGTGATTAGAGGTTGGGGATTTGAGCCACATCATATCAGCTTGGCCTCTCCAACCTCTGGGAAGGGAATGGGAAGATCACCTTCTCTCAAGTTTCCAATAATACATTCATCATTTTCTTATAAGGACTCATTTGAAGTACCTTTAGCATCCGAATTTCTACCAACAGTCTCTTCAAAGCAATCTAGGCCTTTTATATTAAGCACTCACGATTCTTCCAGCCTCTACCTGTTATCCAATTCCAAAGCCATTTCCACATTTTTGGTATTTGAAACAGCAGCATCCCACTCTCCTATACCAAAATCTGTTTTACTTTCCTTGGCTGCTCAAGCAAATATCATGCAACGGGTTGATTTAAACAGTGGAGATTTATTAGGTCATGGTTTTGAGGTTAGGAAAAATCCAAATCAAAGCATCCTTAAGAAAATACTTTCTTTCTGAAAACTGAGGTTCTGGGGCTGTCTGCCAGGGATTCGTGGTCCTAGGGGTCCTCTTTCACATATGGCAAAGTATATGGCGGCCTCTCCTGGCTTTTCCCTTCTCTTCTGGGTTCTGTTGACCTTCAGCTTCATGCTTCCCATGGCTTTCTCTCTCTCTTTCTGAATTTTATTCTGCTTATCAAGGACTCCAGTAATAGAATTAAGAACTATATGATTGGGTTGGGTCACACTTTAACAGAAGTAACCTCATTAAAAGGTCCTATTTACAATGGGTACACACCCATAGGAATCGGTTTAAGAACATGTTTTTCTGGGGAATATACAGGTCCAAACCAGACCTCCCTCTATGTTTCTTTTATTTTGGCTTCTTTTTATTTGTATCCTTTTACTATAATAAAAGTGAGGGGATAGTGGGAACCTCCATATTTGTAGCCAGTTGATCAGAAGTGCAGGTGGTCTGGGCCCCCAAACCTATGACTGTGCCTGAAATGCAATCTTGTATAGATTTTGACCTTAATCTGTGAAGTGTGGTCCTACTCTGGATATAGTCAGAATTGAATTGAATTGAATGACAGGAATATTTGCAGTGTACATTTTATTTCAATATTTCAATATACATTTTAGCATTTATTTAACCTCTAATCCAAGCACATTGTGTATTATCGTTTAAAGTGTATCATTCTTCTTACCTAATTGATTTGAAGCAAAATAAATTGAATCATTTTTGTTAATATAATTAAAAATTCTTTTAAATAAATACTATAACACAATATTTTAAAATAAATTGACCAAAAAAATTCTTTATTAAATTTTTAAAAATCTTGGGTTCACAAAAATGATGAAGTTATTTTTATAATTTTTAAGGGAGACACTCTTACTCTGAAATGGGTTCATAATTCATAGAAAGTTAGAAATACTGACTAAGCCTGACTCACTAGTAATCTATTTTCTGTTATTAGAAATTTGAAATAGACAAAACTGCTTATTGTCAATAAATAATTTATTCCATGCCATTCTGCTATTTGTCAGTTAAATATTTAACCACAAATTAATGTAATTTAAAAGGAATTTATATGATAATAAAATTATCATCCAGCATTATCAAATAAAACGTATGGGGTTAGATGATGCTATATAAGTCTCTCTATTATTATTTATCTACAAATGCTTTTTTTTTTTAATGATTTAAAGGCTATGAATTACAATTAAGACCCTCAGACAATCTAAGTGTGTAACACAAAAATAATCTTTTCTGGGATAAGCCTTGTATCTCCTATTATGCTTTTATTTCATTCTTCAAATTTAGGAATTTTTAGAAAATTTTTGGAAAACAGTAAATAGGCAGAAAGAGATAAGATTAAGAAAACAATTGATGCCCAGTGTTTCCACATTTTAAAACATAGTTTAAAAGGATTTAGTTAGATATAATTCTCTAAACTCTCAGAAGTATATTTTATTTTCTATAAATAATCTATGCATTGGCCCAGCCTCAATGTTTGATAGTAACTCCCTCTACATAGTCACATCTGCCACACTTTAATATTCTTGAAAAACATGTTTACAAACTTTCTGTTGCTTAGAGCCCTTTAACTGTGATCCTTCATATTTATAATGTAAAGCATTAATGAGATTTATTTTAATTCAGTTCAATAAGTACATAAAAGGGACTTTTATATGAAGAGTGAACAGGAATATAAGAATCATGCCATTTAAATCCAATATGGTCATTCAGTTTAATGGTACTTCACATTAAACTCTCATTATATTTTGACATTGACAAAGATTCAGGAAACTTTTGAAAAGAGTCCATAGAATCACATCTTTATATTTAGTCCTTAAGCAACTAGAGAAAAACTAGTGGAGATTTTCCTCGTAATAGTCTTTGATGTGACTTTTGAGTCACTTGGATGACAGTTCTTCTCAAGTTAGAATCTAAATTTATACTTTCATTGTAGTTTCCCAAGAGACTTTTTCCAAATTATTCACATATTTTAAGATGTAGAATCCTAAATTGAAACTTAAGAGTAAACATGATAAAAGACAATGATGTATGTATTTCTAACACTATATTCCCTTATTTTCATCTATTATTAATTTGAAAATAGGTGCTTATCTTTTAAGCAAGGCATATTCTTGGTTCTTGTTTCAGTATTTATTTATTGCTTTTCATTTTCAGCAATAATAAATATTGACTTTAATAGCTTTCTTAAAGTGATTTTTCTTATCCTTTCTCTGTATATTTTTATTATGCTAATCCCATTGAATCCACCTAAATAAACCTTGAGGGCATTTTTTTATTATCATGGTGCATTGAAACATGAACAAGGTTACAGATCATTCACTGTATTTCATCATTTCAGTCATGTGAAAAAGCATTTATATAATGCTGGATTTGGATTGAACATCGAGAAATAAAACTCATTTTCCTCTCTATTATTTGCTTAAATTAAGTCTAAATGATTATGCAGCCATCTTGGAGAGTATGCTAAGTATCTTCTTAGTCACTGAACAAATACTACCAATGTCTTTATCAAGTCTAAATTTTCTTTTGATTTACAGGCTTACAAGTTATCTTAGAAAAGAAATCATTTTGTTTTATTTATTTTAAAGTCTGGATCTTCATCAAATATATAATAACATAAAATTCCATTTCAAATGCCTGGTGATTGATTTTCATGATTTGTTCTGAAAGCAAAATAATTTCTGAGGATATGCTTTCTGAAAACTCATGTTCAATGGTTTTCAATTTTTGTATTTTAGCATTTCACTCATGATTATCAAAATCTTTAACTATGTGCTAAATGTCATTTTAGCTAGCACCTTAAATATTAACCATACATGCTAGTTTTGTATTTAATACACTTTTAATATTTCAATCACTACTACTACAACTTTCAAAAATTCCCGTGTATAAATTATATTATTCCACCTCTCAAACAGCCCACCCTAGCTGAACAAATAGGGTGGTGGAAGTAGAAACTTTTGTTTAAGAATAAACTCTTAAACCAGAGTGCCTGAATTAATATCCTGGTTTACCCACTTAATAGCTAGATTTCTAAGTAAATTAACTTTCTTGCACAGCAGCTTCATTATCTCTAAAGAGGGCATATTAATGGTGGCTTCTTCACAGGACTGTGGTGAGATTAAATGAGTTTATATATCTGGCACATGTAAAGGACTCAATAAATGTTTATTGTTGATATTAATATTATTGTTGTTGTTGTTATGAAATACCTAGGAAATGTTTAATTTGATTTCATTCATGTTTTTTATATGAATGTGACAAACTCCAAATTCCCAACAATTCTACCTTGCCCTGATAGCAGGAACTATTTTTCACAGCTTTATTGAGTTATAATTTATATGTCATAAAATTCAACCATTTCATGTGTACATTTTAATGATGTTAATAAATATAGATATTTATGCAGCAAACACAAGAAACTAGTTTTAGTGCTTTTCCATCACCTCAAAATGTTCTCTTACACTTATTTGCAGTCAATCTCCAGAACTATTCCTAATCCAAGGCAATCACTGATTTGCTTTCTGTTTTTGTACATTGCTTTTTTTTTTTTTTTTTTTGTCCCATTTTAGACAAATGGAACAAAACAAGATACAGTCTTTTGCATCTGGCTTCTTGCACGTAACAAAGTGTTTTTGAAGTATATCTATGATGCAGCATGTACCAGTACTGTTTTTCAGTGCTGTAAAGTATTCCATTGTAGGGTTATATAACATTTTATTTATCTGTTCATCAGTTGGTTGACATATGGATGGTTTCCATTTTTTTCTTATTATGCAAAATGCCACTACATACATTCATGTACAATTATTTGTGCAGACATACTTTTTTTTAACTTTATTTTGTACATTTAATAATTAAAAATATAAACAATTAAAAACTAAAAAGTAAACACAGATGAATAAATATATACATTTCTCAATTAAATCTAATGGATACATAATGCATGATGGTACAACCACTGTGGAGGACTGTTTGGCAGTTCCTAAGGAAATTGAATATAGACTTGCCACATGACCCTGCTATACCACTACTGGGTATATACCCAGAAGAACTGAGAGCAGTGACACGAACAGACATCTGCATACCGATGTTCATAGCAACATTATTCACCATTGCCAAAAGTTGGAAAGAACCCAGGTGTCCATCAACAGATGAATGGATAAACAAACTGTGATCTATTCACACGATGGAATATTATGCAGACATGCTTTCAATTTTCAGTCTTCTAGAGAAGACGGGCTGCATGATATGTTTATAAATAACTTTGTAAGAAATTGCAAAGTGTTTTCCAAATTGTACTGTTTTACCTTCTCATCAAAAATGTATAATGGTTCTAGTTTCTCTGTGTTCTCAGCAACACTTTGTAATTTCTATCATTTGATTATAGCCATTCCTGTGGGTCATAGTGATATCACTTTGTGGTTTTAATTTGCATTTCCCTAAGGACTAATGATGTTAAGCATCATTGTATACATTTATTAGCATTTGTATATCCACTTTGGTGAAATGTTTATTCAAAGCTCTGTCTAGAAGTAACTATTTTAAAGTTGCTTTCATAAGTAGAGTTAATCTCTTTGTAACCTTTCTTGGTCTATGACATTTTAATATTACTCAAAGAAAACATTCTCATTATTTTTGTCTTTATTAGATTCTGATGTTTCAAAAAAATGTTTCATACCCAGGAAGTTTGTGTTCTGAGCTACTAAGTGAAAGTTCAGACACTTCTTAATCTTTGTGAACCTCAAAATAAATACTTTCCCAAAGAAGAGATGGCAACACATACCCAGAGGCTAGGAGTGCTTTACCATGCGTCAATTATACTAAAATTAACAGTATCTTCTTCACTAAAATTCCTCACATTTCTTTTAAAAAAGTATTTGCAATGAAAAATGTTTTCTATCACTAATATTTTCTCAAATTTCCCTGTATATAGCTTATATAGATAGTAGGCATATGCAAAAATTTTTGTTGTATACAGATTTCTCACAAAAAGTTCTTCAAAGGCAAAATTTGTTTTAATGAAATTCAATGACATATCGATTCACAGTGTTGCAAATTATGCATGGATACCTAATTGAAAAATACAGACCATAATTGTGGTTCATTATGACCTGAAAAGCATGGCCAACAAAGACTATCTCGAATTTGAATACATGTTAAGACTTTACTCATTAAACTCATTCAGTTCTTAAATCTTTATTGTTCTCCTATTATGTCAGGCACAAATTTTGAGCATTTGGTATCCAGTGAAGAACAAGACCAAATATGTTTCCTATATACATTTTACGATTAGAGGCAGAGGCAGGCAAAAAAAAAAAAAAAAGAAAGAAAGAAAAAAGAAAAAGGAAACAGGAAAATTAATAATTACAGGTCACATTAGGCCTACAAAGAAAATAATAAGAGTCTCTTGTTGAGAAATAATTGGCACATTAGACACCTGGCTGCATTAGATAAAATGGATAGGGAAGACTTCTCAGGCAAGCCTATTTGTGCTTCAACTTCATTATCTCTAAACGGTGATATTAATGGAATCTATTTCATAGGCTTGTGATGAGACTAAATAAGTTAATACACCAGGAACGTGGAAAGCACACAATAAATACTAATTGTTATTATATCATGTTTTGATATAATTATTATCAACAAATTTGTAGAACATGTTTAATTTAATTTCATTTAATTCTATAAATTTGAATTTAATTTAGGATGAAATATGTATGCTCTAAAGAAGTATGGCAAAAAGCATTCCTGATAGAGGGTGGGAATTCTCCTAAGAAGGAAATTGCTTGATATGATTAAGGAAGCAGAAGAGTGGTACTTCTAAAATAGAGTAAGCAGCAGTAATTGAAGTGCAAGAGATGATGGCGAGCTAAGTATGGAGCAGTTCATGAAGTTCATAAAGGACATGAAGCCACAACAGGAACGAAGTTGAAAGAATTTCAGTAACTAATGCGTCGAAGAAAAGACTGTTTAAAAAAAAATAAAAGGGTAGTTGACGAGAAAAAAAAAGACTTACCAGAAAATCAAAGCAATCATGAAAAATGCTAAAAGTAAAAAATATGGGGGAATGTTAAATTCGAGGGTTGACTTTAGCTGGTGAATTTCGTTTGGAAATGTCATAAAAAATATGGAGTGAAAAATTAGTGCATATGAGAAAATCCTGGGGGACAAAAAGAGTCCCAAGGTAAAAATGAAACAGCAACCTATAAATAGAGAAAAGTAGACCAAAAGTAATGTGGTTATTTTTGCCTTGTGTTATTTTTCTCACCCATATTATCAGCTCAATCACTGTGTGGCAGAAAAACAAAAGCAATAGCCTAGTTCTAGGCTGAGACTCCTGGGTGACTCCAAAGTCAATGCTGCAGTCTTTCTACCCTGAGCATTAGGAGATTTCAACTGAAAACAAATGAGCAGTACTTGTGGAATTATGTTATCTGAAATGCATGTCATCTGCTTTGGGAGTAGCAAGCAACAGTGGTTGACCTTAAAGTTTAATACTACCTCAAAAGGTGCTTTTCTTATCCCCAGGCCCACACCTTAAATTCAACAAGCAGGAAGGAAACACTTGTATTTTAGGACCACTTTACAAACACATAGCGATCAATGGCAATGTGCCTATAATTGACCTAGGGCAATAGGAATTTAAGGAGGAAAATATAAAGAAATGTGGTATAGTACAAGACCTTTAAAAGATTGAATAAAGAGAAACACCTCTCTCCAATGAGGCAAAATTAATGGAATAGAAAGACAAGAATGTAAAATAAGTAAGCATAACAAATATGCTCAAAGTGATAAGGATGCTATTGTTAACATGAAGCTGAAACAAGCAGCTATACAGAAGAAGCAATTAGATTATTGTTTATGAAAACAAAATAGTTGAAATAAAAAATTATTAATGCATTAAAAAGAAGAATGTAGCTGAAGAATAAATTTGTGACCTAAGAGATCTGTTGGAGTAAATGCCCTAGGAAAAATGAAGAAAGAATGGTGAGATGGATAATAGAAATGGAAAGTTAAGAAACCTGGAGATAAAAGTTAAAATGTCAATATTCGTATAATAAGAAGTAATTAAAATAAATAAACAAATGGGAGGGGAAAACAGTAGAGTATTTCCAGAATTATAGAAAAAAGAAAGGTTCTAATTTTAAAAGTTCATAAAGTATGAACAGGAGACATGCACATGCACACATTAAAATACATTTTATAATAAAAGACAAAAAGTGATTGCAAAATCTTCTAGAAAAGAAAAGCAGATTATCTACAAAGCAATAAGTAATAAATTGTTATTAGACCCTTTAATGGAAATATTGGCTGCAATAATACAATAATGGTATAGTTCAAAGTTTGAAGGAAGGCTATTTAAATCTAAAATTTCATATCTAGCAAAATTATCATTTACATTCTAAGGCAAGGTAAAGAAATATGTAGATATAAATATTTCATGTTTTATATTAAAATATTAGTAATATTTGCTGTTGTCTAAAACAGAAAAGATAAAAAACATATAAAATTTTTGGAAAAAATCAACATGATGGCAGGAGTGGAGGTATGGTGACAGGTAAAAGAGGGAAATAAAAATACAGTTTTTATTCAGAGAAAATACACATATCCCAAAATAGCGGAAGAACACGTAAAAATTCCAATAGAAGGAAGGAAAGGACAATCAGTAGAAAATAAGATGATGGAAAAAAAGTCCCAACACACCAATCATTGCAATAAAAGTAAATGGTTAAACCAATTATAGTCAGAGATTCTCAAACTATAGTTAAAAATAAGATTGAGCAATACATTGTTAAATGGAAACATAGTTAAAACAGAAGAGGTTAAAAGACTAAAAGGAATCGGAAAATACAAACCAGGAAAAATTTGAACTCAAAGAAATCCAGTATATCAATTTGAATATCAGGAAAAATAGTACACAATGCAAAACAAAACAAGCAGGGAGCGGATGTGGCCCAAATGGTTGGGCGTCCATCTCCCATGTGGAGGGACCTGGGTTCGATCCTTGGGACCTCCTGGTAAAAAAAAAAAAAAAAAAAAAAACAAGCACAAAACCAGCAAAGTGTCATGGCAAAGATGCATATTATATGCTGCTAACTGAAAAGCAGATTTTGAAAAAAATATTTTCAGCATGATATGCACTTAAAAATATAGCTGCAGAATATATTCATATAAACAATACAACTGAATTATGAAAGCATTAAGAATATTTAATACATCTTTATAAAAAACTGATAGTTCTAATAAATATCGTTTTCCAGAACTCATGAAACCTTCACAAAATTTGACCATGGATAAGGATACAAAAGATGCAGCAATAAATTTTAAAGGTCTATATTACAATTACTGTGGTCTCTGGTCATAGTGAATGAAATTCAGAAAAAAATAATTTAAAAATCCTACATCTCCAAAAACTTAAAAAATATATAATATCTGTAAAATACTCAGAAAAAAACAACAACAATAATTCTCAAATTTTTTTTACAAACGTCTAGTCCCTGGATAAAAATTTAGAGTATTAAATGAAATTAAATGTATGTTAAAATTAAATTAAAAGCTAATCAAATAAAATATATCATTTGACCAGTCATCTCACTCATGGAATTATTACTAGAAAAATTCCTGCTTAGGTACAGAAGGGAACATATACCAGAACGTTTATCATAGCATTGTTTGCAGAAACAGAGAGCTGAAAGCAACCTAGATGAGCTGGAGGCATAATAAATAAATTGTAGTGGGTGTACAAAGGAATTCTATGTAGTATTTAGAAGCATTGAACTAGAAGTACTCCCTGAAAATCCATAGATAATTTAAATATGGAGTTGAGTGAAGAAAAAAATTGCAATAGCTGTGCAAATTGAGGATACACAATGGGGCATATTTTATATGAAACATGCTCATCAAAGTGTTTATACCCAACTCATTTGCAATGTGCATGAGAAGAAAAGTGAGAATTAGGGATTAAAAAAAAGAAAGACCGAGAAAAAGGGTAAGGCATTTTGACAGTGTGCCATGAACTGATAACTATCATTAGATGACTTCTGCATCTAAGGTATACCCACAAACAAATATAAAGAGAAATACACAACTAGAAAATGTATTTACCTAAAGAAATCTATGAATCTAAACTTTTTTTGTCCTTCTAGGAAAATGAAGTACATAATGATAGTTATCAATTATTATACTTATTTAAAATGGAGAAAGGGCACAAAACATACTTTCTCAAGGTCACCCAGTAGGTAATAAAAGCATAAATAGAAGAAAAAACACTGATAACATCTAGAGTAATGTACTATTACTTACATACCATTTTATCTCATTAGAGTAAATATAAGGGGAAAAAAGGTAGGAAATGAAAGTGTAGTTATCCCAGAGGGATAACATACAGTGTAATAACTCTCCTTTTTTTCTGTAGTGGCAAAAATGTCACAGATATTTTCCAGCTAGAAAAGGAAGGCTGGGGGCTGGGGGGGGATTGGTGGTGGGGAATGGTGAAATATCTAAATTTTCTTTTACTGATTTTCTTTAACTTTTACCTTAACTTTATCATGCAATAAGAAATGGATTTCTTATTTTGAAACCAACAAAGAATGTCATTTTGTCTTTCTCACTCTGACCTTACATCAATTTTCCATTTGCACATTCTACCTCAACTACTGTATTTCTCAGTATCAAGGACAGGATGCACAGCAGAGCTGTGCATCTTAATGTATCATCTGTTCATTCACGATGGTTTTGCATAATGAATATATGTAGCTTGGAGATGCATAGTTAATCATAGTAATCTACACAATAAACAGTGATACTGAATACTTCAATTGTTTTTTTCACATATTAAGGGGGAAGGCGGTTGTAGGGGAAAGGCACTTCTAAAGGTTAAAAGAAAATTCTCACAATTTTTCCACAACTAATATGCTACAAAATATTAAATCTCAGTTCATTTAGTCTGATTGGTTCTTTTATTAAGAACCTTTTAAGACTGGTGTAATATTTAATCCTATACTTCTGTATTATTTTCTTTTAAACAAGGGTAAAATTGAGGAAAACCTATTCTATCCAAATTCCAATTTAATGCACAAGTAATTTATCTCTGGCTTTAAAAGCTCCTAAAGTTTAGTTTAGAAAACTGAACATAGAACCTCTTTAAACAATCTTTTATTAGTGCATCCTGCATAAACAATTGCAAAGCCATACTTGGTTAGTAGAGTAGTCATAATCAGAATTATCAAATTTAGTTCTTGTATACAAAGTGCTAAACACAACAAAGGAAACAATATATACTTATATACAATATAAACAATATTGTATATACAATATAAACAATATAAGCAATATTGTATATTGTATATATAATATGTACTATACAGCAATTTTTGCTTTATTAAAATTTCATTTATCTATTTTCAGTCTTTGCCAGTGTTAGATATTTGTTTTCTATTCACTAAAAATAACTATTTGAATAGAATATAAATTCATACAATTTCTCTATCAAGATTAACAGAATATTTCAATAAAGGAATTGAACTGAATTTTAAATTTTGTAGACATCGTAGCTCTGGCAGGTTTTTTAAAATATAAAAACAATAATATTTCAAATACTAAGGTTCATTATTATTAATAGTAGCATATAGACAGAATCTCATTGAGCATTTATTATGTATCAGGCACTCTTAAAAACACATTAGTTTATTGTTTTATTTATTGTTGGGTTCTTATATAAGCAGAGAACTGAAAGCAGAAACACACATCCACTCCATGAAGTAAGTAGCCTTATTTTAACAAAAATTCATATGAGGAGCTTAGGTTTTAGAGAGGTTAAGACTCTTGGCCAAGCACAAGTAGTAAGTGGTGCAGGATTTGAACCAAGGCACTTGAGCCCACAGCCGAAAGAGAAGGTGAGCCTGGAGCAGAAGACAGAGAGAGACTACATGGCAGGAGTCCAAGATCTAGCAGCAGACCTTTGGAGATACCATCTCACATTTTCACAGCCTCAGACTGTAAGACTTTACCCTAATAAACTCCCATCATAAAAGCGAACTCATATTTGGTATTTTTGCATTGGCAGCCTTTAGCAAACTAAAACAAATATATATGTAAATTTAATATATATGCTTGAAAATATTTATGTCAACTATAACCCCCATGTTCGCATGTTTCTTGTGGGAAGTGTTTTTACAAGGCCACCAAATTTTAGTGTACAGCAGGAAAAAAGCATACTGGATCTTTTTGTAATAGTTGCAATATACCATTTTCATGCTCTCAGTTTGTTTCTTGAAGTACAAGATGTTCAAATAGTTTCATTTATTCTAATCTGCCAGGTAAGTGGTAAAAACACAATAAACTGAGCCCTTGCCCTCAATCACCAAGCAGAGATCAACATTTCAATACTGGCTTAGTGATTATGTTTTTACTTTATTTCATTTCATTTCCTCCTTCATTACCAGATCTGAGCCATGAATTAGAAGGTGGAAGCATTACATTTAGGGCAGCTTCCAAAGGAAAATATAATTATTGGCTGCTGCCACTTGCACTTGCTGTTTCTCAGGACCTCTGCTCTCTATTCCTTTTCTAATGATGGGAAATTAGAGGGAGTTGAGAATGGCTTTAACATTATCTAAGTAGCATCATATACAACTTAAATCATAGTTTTTAAAATAATATTTTATACAAATTTACTTATTTATTGCCACGTATGCTAAGCTATTCCAGGATTAAATTATCATCTTGCTTATTCAAATATGTATCATAATAAGTCTATACCATTTAAATTGATTTTACAAAGTCCTTATTGGAATGAGGAAAAGGAAAAAAATCAGTTGTTACATTTGAATTTGTAGTAATTTAAAAATATTTACCATTTGTAAAACAAATAGAAGGGGTGAGAATAGAACAATATTGAATAAAATTGACATTTTACTTTAATGTTTAAAGTATCACTTCCTTTTCATAACATGATCCTGACATCTAATAAGACAATATATTTGAGGGAAAAACAAATAGGAATCCCTAAGTATTTCTACTTATAACACAAAGTTGTAAATTTGAGAACTGAATGGAAGGCACAAAAACAAACGAACAAATAATTAAATAAATAAATAATAAATAAATAAAGGACCAGAAAAGACATATTTACCTCATTATTTCAAATATATTTTACTGATTCATCATATTGCTTTTTATTTCATAGAAAGCTATAATATGATTGTATCTGTTATATTAGCCAAGCTTCAGCTGATTTAATTATACAGCTGATACACTTTACAAAAAAATTAATTGTTTTAATGATTTATTTTATTATATTATCTCTACCAATGTTTATTAAAATAAAATGGAAAATTATGAAATTTTCTAACCAACTGCTGGTAAATGTAAATCCCTCCCATCTCTTCTTTGTTCTTATTTCTTTTCTAATGAAGACAAACTAAATTTTCAATTTCACCATCATCACCTCTCCTCACCCAGCTCCAGACAGTCATCCTCAAAATTTCCTGAAAAGTGCTTTCTAACTAAAATTCCTATCAAAGCACTATTCTACTTAAGTTTTTTTACAATTCTTGATCAACTAAAGGATAAAGTCCAACTCATTAGCATGACATAAAATATCTTTCATGATATAACTTTTGCCCCCTCTATAGTCATTTCGATTAAATCAGTACTTCCCTGAATTAATCATGCAATTCTTCAAAATGTTTCAGTCTTATTTCCTCTGTGAAAATTTACAGACCAGATCACTACTTATCACACTATCCTCAAAACGGTTTAACTATTACAATCTAAACATGAATGTGAACATTTTGAAATTTTTATTTATCGACCTTTTCTTGCTCTCTTTCTCAGTATATTAATAGCATTTATATAGAAGTAAATGTTAATGCATTTTTTTTCCTTAAAAGTACAAAACTCAAGAGAAGATTATATGACATTCTTTCAAATGGCTATAGTACTAACTTTAAATTGATCAACTAGAGTTATAATTTAGACTATTTCCATTAGATGAATAGAAGAGATAGTGATGGATGGATGGATGGATGGATGGATAGGTAGGTAGGTAGGTAGGTAGGTAGGTAGATAGATAGATAGATAGATAGATAGATAGATAGATAGATAGATAGATAGATGATAGAATGGGACTTTTAAAAAGTTAATTTGTTACATATTAAGTTCCTAAACAATTTTTATTCTTAATGTTTTTATAATTCTTATACATAGCTTAATGATAAATTGAGAATTTTATCTAATTACATTTAAAAAGAGAAATATTGCTGAATTAAAAGCTTTCATCAACTTTAAGATCTGCTTTCCTATAACTTAGAAATTTATTCCCTAAGGATTTGACCAGTTGAATTTTCTTCAAACAAAATATTAACAAGATAACAGAAATTATTCTCCAACTATATAGCTCAAATGGTTGTCTTAAAACAAGAAGACAACAAAATATGTCCTTTAACATCCTGAAAGTTTGACAAACTTCATATTAAAGTATATGTGTATATGCATGTGTATAATGTACTCAGTCAACTCTGACAGCAATCATTTATATAAATGTCAACAAGGTTTCTTGTGAAAGCTGATCTGTCTGGTATCCATGAGATAAAAGTCTACTGGCAGGGAGCTAAGAAACAACAAATGTCTGTCAGCCAGAAACAAGACAGGATGTTGCTCCCTGGTGCATCTGTGAAGGATGATAGCTGCTGAATCAGGCTGTGTTCAATAGACACAGCATTTAGAATCTAAGATCTGTGAAAGTCCAGTGAGGATTTTGGCTGCAAGTTGTGGCATTAAGACCTTGCAAAATTTAGATTTGGAATGAATGGCCACTTTCTCTTTTTCTTCTCTTTTTCTGTGTCTTTTGCTGCTTTCCTTTTTATTTATTTTCCTTTTCTCTTTTTTTCATCTTTATTTTTTGGAGGGGGCATAATCTGGGTTCCAATTTATCCTCCATTTGATATTTTATGGTCACCCAAAACTGTATCTTTAGCTCATGTGTAATATCAAATCAGGAAGTTATTCTGTCCACAAAATGAAGAGAATAGAATTGTTTAATTGGCAGTGGTATGTAGGGTGATGCAGGGACAAAAAAATGGCATATGTATAAAGGTCACAGAGAACTCAGAATAGAAGAAGAAAAATGGTATGACTGTGCAAACACAAAAATGAGATACACACCAGACTATAAGGGCTTAATGATAAGAATTCATAGAGCACAGCAAAAGAAAGCAGAAGCATGGTTGTACAGTTAAAAGTGAGTCTTTTATTTTTTCTTTTAGTCTAATTTTGAGCAATCCTCAACAAAGAAGTGAAAACAATTCTTCATTGGTAATATAGTCCTGATGAAACAAAATAATATCAAATTTCTAAGAGTGTAGGACAAAAAGTCACAAGTACAAAACATGGTTGTTAGAACCAGGAACATCAAACATGCAGTATATGGTCCAAGACAGAGAGAATTCTTTTAGAATGAGGGTTTTCATCATTTCCTTAGTCTTAAGTTTGTATATGTATCAACAATATACAGAAAACACATATGGTTTGTGTTCCATATCTTTGTTCTTTTTTACTTAAAGATCTTCTTTTCTCACTAAATACCAGGAATGCACTCATCCAGGTATTTTTCCATGTAGATAGCTGGCATTTACAGACCCTATCTGATTACTATTCTAATAAAAATTTAGCCATTAATTGTATGCAAAAAGACAAAAGAGGTTTCTTTTCTTTATTGAATATTTATTATACACTAGGCAACAAGCAGGCACACTCATTTACTTTAATTCCCCACATTTGACATATGAGAAAACCAAAAAGGAATTAAGTTAAAAAGTCAAGCCAGAATGTGGTGCAGGCATGGGAAGACCAGAGCTTTAAACGCTATGAATAGAGATGACCTTCTTATACAATGCTTTCTAGGAATACAATATTAAGCAAGATGTATCACTGAAAGAAAATTAAAAAGATATATTTAAATAATGACATCTTTTGAAAAAAAATTATTTGTAATAAAATAAAATAATCTGTACAGATTGAGAGATGCTTGCTTAAAATTCAATTTGTTTTTGATGCTTGAAAAAAATTAAGGTAAGCATTAAACATTACCGTTTGAAAAAATAAGTCAACATACTTCATAATAATTATTTTAAAGTTTTAACAATGAGAAATAAATTTTTAAGGCTGAAGGCATACATAGTGATTTTTCATAACCTATAATTGATATTCTAAATAACATTTAAACAAAAGGTCCTTTATGCGTACTTATAAGGCTTATATTTACAGTTACACTTCAGTAAGAGAAAATACAGGTAATTAATAGTCACTATATGCAAAATATAGACTAAGAATATTTTAAGGTAATTCTGGGGGGAAATTCTCAGATATCTGAATTGAGATTCATGGAAACTTTAAATGTGTATTACATGGCATATGTAAGAAATCATATTCAAACTTAAGAGCAGAAATGGGTGAAGAGAGGGGAAAAAAACCTTGAAAATTAATAGTATTTTTTTAGAATATAAAATATATTTTCAATATATTTATATTTTAGATTACATAAATGTTACACAAAAATTACAGGGATTTCCATGTTCCCCACCTCCCACACCTCCCATAACATCCCACATAAACATCTTTCATTAGTGTGGCACATCACCTGCAATGGATATACACATTCTGGGGCTTTGCCACTAAGCATGGACCATAGTTCACATTATAGACCACACTCTCTCCCACACAGTTCTGCATATTATATGCTAATGTAAAATGGCCTATATCTGTCGTTGTAATGTCACTCAGGATAATTCCCAAGTCCTGAAAATCACCTGTATTACAACTGCTTTTCCCTTCCCTGCCCCAAAAGTGTCCAGTGGCGGCTGGCTCACCCTCACTGTTGTAATTTCTTCCATTGGTTGAATCACATGTCTACAACAGAATACCATTAAGTCCACGCTAGTCCATAGCTCTTCTCACAATCCTGAGGAGATTGGGATGGGGATGTACACTCCACTTCCAAGTGAGAGGGGGCTTATATCACATGGATATGGTGGATGGGATTATCCTGCCTGCAGCTGCAGGCTCTCTCCATTACCTGGGATGGCCGTTGTCCATCATCGTCTCCTCAGCAAGTGACTTGGGTGAGTCCATTGAGCTGAAGAGTAGGAGTTGCAGCTCCACCGAGATTCAAGGCACAGCTGGCACATGGGGAGGCCAGATGGTCCAGTCTCTGGAAGTACACCTACGAAACTCCAGCATCACATATAGGTTTGAATAGAAGGGACTGATGGACCATGTGCAGGGAGGACTTATTTGAGTCCAACTCTGTCACTCTCAGGAGCATAGATTCCAAAGTAGAGCCCACTGATAAGGCATCAGTCTCTGGAGCTATTCCCCCTTACATAGGACCTGGTTGTCTCCAGAGCCCTCAGGAGTCCCTCTGTGTGGGATGATATCCACTTTGGTGTTCTTTGAAATCCTACTGAGGTATGCATAAGTGTTACCTCTGGGATGACCTCCCGACTTTCTCTGAAGTTTCTTAGCCACATGAACTCATTTGTCTTTACCTTTTCCCCATTTTATTCAAGGTTTTTTTTCCAGTCGTATTGCCAGTTGGCACTTGGTAATAATACCTCATTGCCAGGAAGGCTCATCCCTAGGAGTCATGTCCCACACTGGGGGGAAGGTAATGCATTCCTATGCTGAGTTTGGCTTAGAGAGAGGCCACATTTGAGCAACAAGGAGGCTCTCAGGTGGCAATCCTTAGGCACCCCATAACAGTAGGCTAAGTTTCAATTACAAGAGCAAAGACTCGTAAGGCTAGTCATCAATAACAAAAACCCATCAGTGGACCCTCCTCCTTTGCCAGACACTGCCCCTGCACTCAGGGAACTGTTGCTGCTCCCTTGGAGAATGTGGCAGAGCTCTCCGGGCTGGGAATTCAGATTCCCTCATTTATTGAGTGATTGTCTACCCACTGTGACCATGCCCCACCCCTTGATCATTTGAACAATTTTATATATCTTTTATGTATATTCAGGTGAACTTCCTCCCATGAAACCCCCATCCCAGATACCCCCCACCAATTATCCTCTTCTGCCCCCTCTGTAACCCTTCTGTAATCCAAACCTTCCTTGAAGATGAAGCCCATATAATAGCCAAATACAATTAATAGGAAAATGAAATAATAAGGAGAAGTTTAAATATAAGAGATAAAATACATGGGAACTTAAAAAAAAAAAACACTAGAAATAAAATAAAATTAAAGGATTGAGATATTTAAAAAATGGGAAAGAACAAAAAAATTTAAAAAAAAATTTTTTTATTTTTTTTCCTTTTACCACTGCATTATCAGCTGTCCAGTCTGTACTGTGGCACCTGCTCCCTCTCACTCCCCAGTGTCTCCCAAATTTTCATTTAATTTTCAAAGAAGTTTTAGGTCACAGCAAAGTCACACACGGAATACTAGAGACTCCCATATACCCAACCTCCTTCCCCTTTCCTCACCCCATATTAAAACCTTTTTGAGTGGATGGTAGCATTGGTATAACTGTTATACAGATAGTGAAGCTTAGCTACTAAACATTGTCAATGGTTTACAGTATAGTTTACAATTTAGATGGTACAGTTTAATAATTTTTGATGATATTTACCATGTCCTATGCCCATCACTGTAAGATAATGAAAAACATTTCCCCTGACCCCTAAATACTTCCTGTTTGATCTTTTCTGTTCCTTCCCCCTGGGGTACATGACACCCCCTTGTCTTGACTTATTGGATGACGAGATTCATAATTACATGCAACAAGAGGTCTTGACACGCTGATTGTCCTCTTTATTAGGATCTACCCTTGCTCCTAAGAGACAGCCACATGTCTTTTTCTGGGTGAATTGGTCCTCCCAAAGATAGGGGTCCATCTCCTTCCCACTCACCCTGTGGGTCTCCACTCCCCAACACAACACATTATGACAGGATGAACACTCACACACTCCCCAGAAGCCTACTCCAGATGAAAAGTATGAAACACTTCACAAATTTGCTTGTCATCCTTGCGCAGGGGCCTTGCTAATCTTCTCTGTATCATTCCAATTTTAGTATATGTGCTGCCGAAGTGAGCACTGAAAATTAATAGTATTTTAAAAACTTCTGTTGAAATATGATTATCTAGAGATATTATTTCATTTGATACTCAGAAAAAAATATTGTTTTTCTATTCTCCTTGTTTGCATTCCACTAGTATTCACATTCGTCCATCCATCACACACTAAAAAGAACCCCTGGTAGAAAGATAGTCACAGAACTACAAAGTCGAAGTATCAAATTTGCTGACTTTCAACATTTCTGAGAATCACTTCTTTGACTCAGTCTTTTTTTTTTTTAATAAGGTATTTGTGATCTCTAGAAAAGAAATTAATGAAACCATCAGTTCATTGATAAGGAAGTAAATCCTGTGAATAAAATCAAATCACGAAAATTTAAAGTATATTGACACTCTCCTTATCAGGAAGTCCCATCCTCCTTAAGAGAGTTTCTTAGAAGTTCCGTCAGTCTGCTGCTATGTGTGCTCAATTTATAGACAATTAGAAATAACAACCAGGATTGGGTATGAGGCATAAAAAAGAATAGCAAAAACAGGAGTGACAGCGTAGGAACAAATATAGAAAGACTACACAAATTTGTTACGATAGTGATGTCATAATGGTGAGTTGATCACCAAGAAAGAGGAAATAATGTTCTTTGTTCTTTTAATTATAATTAGAAAGTAGTGATCATTACATCTTAATAAGAATTTTATTTCAAAGAATATTGAAAATTTTGTTTTATAATGGACACTTTTTGGCACTTTAACATTTAAGATTCAGGTATCTAGAAAAAATAATTTACACCCAGTGACCTGTTATTCAATAATAAATATTTATTGAAACTCAATTTTAAAAGATTTAATTAACTATGTTTTCTTTAGCAGCTGACAGAAGAGATCAGGTCTCAGAAGATGAAGCAGGATAACAACATATTATAATATATATTTGAAAATCAGACATATATGATATGAATATAGCTCTCTATTAACCAGAACAAAATTACTCAAAAAAGGCTAATATCTATCAGAATTTCTACTTTTAATTATGTTTATTTCTGTGGAAAATTCACCCCAAATTTGTATATTCCTTGAGGGAAATATTTATGAATATTTCACATTGCTATCAGAGGCTTTCTGTTATTATGAGTTAGTGTTCCTCAAAAGCTTTCAAGATAAGATGCAAAATAATACTTGAACTATGTAAAATGATAATTCAGGATTCTACCCTTATCTCTTAAAATGCTATTTCACATATCTAAGACTACTATCACACCAGGTCACTTGTTTGCTGAACTAACGTGACTTTTTTGAATCTATATATATCCCTTCTCTGTACTGATCTTATAAAATAACCCATCATAAAATGGCCAAGTTCAAAGACCACTGCCTCTTTGGAGATTGTCCTCTCTTCCCTCAATCAAAAAATTGTTCAGTACCTCTCTTACAAAATCAGCAAGGGAAGGCAAAAACTATCCAAAGTAGCTGCTTTGGGGATCTGCAGACCAGGGGAAGGCTGTGCGTCACACAGGAGGAAGCAATCCAGAGAAGAAGATGCCCATCTGAAAACTGTGAGTTACTTGCTCCCATGGCAGGGAGCAGTGCCCATACCCCATCCTTGAGGTAAACAGCCTCAGTAATACCTGTGGCTGATTGCCACCAACTGAGAGGAGGGCTAATATTTTTCTCCTTGGGATGAGAGAGGGTATGGTGGAGGGCTGAGTATGATTTCTTTTCAGTGAGTTTAAATAGCAAGGTCCAGCTTTGCATCCTGGATCTAACATGCCAGCTAGAGGAGGTTGGAAGAGATACCTCTCCAAAGAGTGCCATCTGCTGGCATGCCAGGAAAGTGAAGGAAATAAAAAGCTTTCTTGACCCTATCTCCAGGCCTTCCTAGATCTTGTTTAGTGGGTCCCTGGTCCTGTTTTCATAACATGAACATGGCAGTTATAAATATTAAGAATAAATTGAACCAAAAACTCAAAGAATAGCCATGAAAGAAAACCACTAAGCAAGAGAGAGAAATTGATGATCATAAATTCACCAACATAATCAGATGCTTATATCAACAAAAAATTAGAAGCCATTTTAAGAAACAGAAAGCTATGGTCCAGCCAAAGAAACAAAATAAAAGTTCTGATGAGACACGGGATTTAAAACAACTGGCTTAGTTTGCTAAAGGCTGCCAATGCAAAATACCAGAAATGGTTTAGCTTTTATAATAGGAATTTATTATGGTAAGAGTTTACAGTTCTAAGGCTCTGAAAATGTCCAAATCAAGGCATCAGCAGAGATGTGTCTCACCAAAGTTTGGCTGGCAATCCTGGAGTACTGCCACATGACAAATCAAAATGGCAACCTGTCTCTGCCTTCTCCCCCAGACTCACTTTCTCCCAGAGCTCAGCTGTGAGTGATCAGGCATATGGCTTTTCTCTTCTCAAGGCCTAGTTGCTTCAGCTTTGGCTGCTCCGCTGATTCCAGCCTATGCACTCTTGCAGAGCCTCTTGTGGTTTCTTTGTCTTTCTGCAGCTACAGGCAATCCTGGAGTCCTCTCTCACATGGCAGGGTAAAATGGTAGCTCTTCCTCTAACCTCTCCTCCATTAATATAAGACACCAGTAAAAGATTAAGACCCACCCGGGTTATGCAATCTAAATCAAAGGTCCTTAACCTAAATGACCTAATCACAAAAGTGATCTAATTGCTTACGACCCTTAAATGAACCTAACCAAAATGCCCTAACCAAAATGCTCCACATAAATAGGTTTACATGCACAGGACTGGGCTAGCTAAGAACATAATTTTCTGGGGTCCACAAAAGACACAAACCAGGAAAACAACTAATCAAAGATGGTCACACAAATCTCCTAAATCAATTCAAGGAGTTGAAGGAAAATATGCTTAAAGAGATAAAGAAGACACTGGGTGAGCATAAAGAAGAATTTGAAAGCTTGCAAAGAAAAGTAACAGATCATATGGGAATGAAAGACACAGTGGATGGGAATAAAAATACATTAGTGGCATAGCACAAGAAATTTGAAATGGCAGAAGAATGGGTAAGTTAATTAGAAGACAGCATCTGAACTGGAAAAGACAGGAAAACAGACAAAAAAGAATGGAAAAAAATTAAACAGGGTCTCAAGGAATTGAATGACAGCCCAAAATACACAAACATGGGCATTATGGGTGTCCCAGAAGGAGAAGAAAACAGAAAAAGGGCAGAAAGAATAGTTGAGGAAATAATGGCCCCAAATTTTTCAACCCATATGAAAGATGTAAATATTAATATCCAAGAGGGACAACACGTTCCAAACAGAGTAACTCTGAATAGAACTATTCTGAGACACATCTGTTCAGAATGTCAAATGCCAGAGATAAAAAAAAGGGGGGGAGTTCTGAAAGCAGAAAGAGAAAAGTGATTCATCACATACAAGGTATGCTACATAAGACTAAGTGACAATTTCTCATCAGAAACCATGGAGGGAAGAAGGCAGTGGTATGATATATTTCAGATACTGAAAGAAAAAACTGCCAAATAAGAATTCTTTATTGAGCATAATTGTCCTTCAAAAATGAGGGTGAGTTTAAAGTTTTCACAGGTAAACAAAAACTGAGAAAGTCTGTCACCAAAAGACAGACTTTATAAGAAATATGAAAGGGAATCCTATGGCCTGAAAGGAAAAGACAAGAGAGAAGCTTGGAGAAGATTGTAAAAATGAAGATTATTAGTAAGGGTAACTAAAAGTATAAAAAGACAGACAATAATAAGATATAACAATGGAAAGCCAAAGAATAAAATGGTAGGAATAAGTAATATTTTCAGTAATAACATTGAATGTTAATGGATTGAACTCCTTAATTAAAAGACACAGACTGACAAAATGGATTAAAAAATATGAGCCATCTATATGCTATCTACAAGAGATTTAACTTAGACTCAAGGAAACAAATAGGCTGAAAGTGAAAGGTCAGAAAAAGATATTCCATGCAAACAATAACCAAGATAGAACTGGACTAACTACATTAATATTGGAAAAAATAGATTTTAAATGCAATATTGTTATAAGAGGTTAAGAATGATATTATATAAATAAAAGGGGCAAGTCACATAGAAAAAATAACAATAATAAACATTTATGCACCTAAAGAAAGTGCCTCAAAATACACAAGGCAAAAACTGGCAAAACTGAAGGGAGAAATCAAATTCTCTACAATAATAGTGGAAGACTTCAATACACCACTCTCATCAATGGATAGAACATCTGAACAGAGGATCAATACAGAAACAGAGAGCTTAAATAATATAATGAATGAACTAGACTTAACAGACATATGTAGGACATTTCACCCCCAAACAACAGGATATACATTCTTCTCAAGTAATCATGGGTAGTTCTCCAGGATAGACCATATGTTGGGTCAAAAAACAGTCCTCAATAAATTTTAAAAGATCAAAACAAAGCACTTTCTCTAATAATGGAATGAAGCTGGAAATCAATAACAGGCAGAGAGCAGGAAAATTCACAAATATATGGAGGTTAAAACAACAGAATCTTAAACAATCAGTGGGTCACCAAAGAAACTGAAAGATAATCAGTAAATATCTCAAGAAGAATGAAAATGAGAATGCAACATATCAAAACCTATGGGATGCAACAAAGGCAATGCTGAGAGGGAATTTTATAGCTCTCAATGCTTATATTAAAAAAGAAGAAAGAGCTAAAATCTAAGACCTAACTGTACACCTGGAGGAACTAGAAAAAGAACAGTAAACTAATCCCAAAGCAAGCAGAAGGAAAGAAATAACAAAGATAAGAGCAGGAAAAAAAATGAATTTGGGAACAAGAAAAGAATAGAGAGAATAAACAAAACTAAATTTTGGTTCTTTGGGAATATCAACAAAATAGACAAACCCTTAGCTAGACTGACAAAGAAAAAAAAGAGAGAAGATGCAAGTAAGTAGAATCAGAAATGAGAGAAGGGCATTACTACTGATCCAATAGAAATAAGAAGAACATAAGAAGATACTATGAAAAAGCATATGTCAACATTTTAGACAACTTAGATGAAATGGATAAATTCCTAGAACAAACTACCCACACTGATGCAAGATGAAAGAGAAGACCTCAACAAACCAATCACAAGTAAAGAGATTGAATCTGTCATCAAAAACCTCCTAAAAAGACAAGCCATGACCCTCACAGATAAATTGTACCAATCATTCTGAGAAGAATAGCAATCCTGCTCAAACTCTCTAAAAAACTGAAGATGAGGAAACACTACCTATTTAATTCTATGAAGCCAATATCACACTAACACTAAAGCCAGATAAAGATACTCCAAGAAAATTACAGACCAATCTCTCTAATGAATATAGATGCAAAAATCCTCAACAAAATACTTGCAAATTGAAACCAACAGCACATTAAAAGAATTATACACCATGATCAAGTGGGTTTTATTTCAAGTACGCAAGGGTGGTTCAGCACAAGAAATCAATTAATGTAATACACCACATTAATACAGCAAAGAAGAAAAATCACATGATCATCTTCAATGATGCAGAAAAAGTATTTGACATGTGGCCTCTCTCTAAGCCAAACTCAGTATATAAATGCATTACCTTCCCCCTGGCGTGTGTCATGATTCCCGGGCCTGAGCCTCCCTAGCACCGAGGGATTATTACCAAGCACCAACTAGCAATGCATCTAGAAAAAGATCTTGACCAAAAGGGGGAAATGGTGAATACAAATGAGTTTTTATGGCTAAGAGATTTCAAAGTGAGTCCGGAGGTCATTCCAGAGGTTACGCTTATAGAAGTCTCAGCAGGATCTCATTGACTGACACAGTAAACAGTGCCTGAAACAGTGGGGCTCTTGAGGACTCATATCCAGAAACTATAAGCAGGACAGACAGCTCAGGAATTTGGCATTGTCAGTGGACCTTACTTTGGAATTTATGCTCCCCAGTGTAACAGCGTTAGATTCATTTATAGGTTCTCTATATATGGCCCCTCTGACCCTTTTATTTGAACTTATAATTAGCACTATTCTTGATAAATATATGTCCCAAAGATTTAAATCTTTGGTCTGTCCATGTGCCAGTTGAGCCCTGAATTTCAGCAGAGTTGCAACACCTACTCTCCAGTTCATTGGACTCACTCAGAACAACTAACAAGGAGATGATGATAGACAACACCCATACCAAGGAACAGAGAGTGTCTGCAACTGCAAGCAAGATAGCACCATCCATCTTCCCCACAGGATCTAAGCCCCCTCTCAATTAGAAGCAGAGTGGGCATCACCATCCCAAATTCTCAAGATTGGGGAATGAACAATGGACTAATGTAGACTTATTATTATTCTACTATAGACTTATTATTATTCTAGCAATGGAAAAACTCTTATCATTGATGTAAAGGCAGTGGCCAGCAGAGATTTTGAGGGATTGGACAGAGAAGAATATGTGTAATATGGAGGTATTCTCAGGACATTGGAATTGTCCTGCATGACATTGTAGTGACGGATACAGGCCATTGTATATTTTGTCATAAATTACAAAATTGTGTGGGGCGGAGTGTAAACTGTAATGTAAACTACAGTCCATGGTTAGCAGCAATGCTTCAATATAGGTTCATCAATTGCAACAAATGTACCACACTATTGAAGGATGTTGTTAATGTGGGAAAGTGTGGAACAGGGGAAGAGTGAGGCATATGGAAATCCTTTATATTTTTATGTAACATTTATATAATCTAAAGCTTCTTTAAAAATAAATTAATTAAAAAATAAAAGAAAAAGCATTTGACAAAATCCCACATCCTTTCTTGATAAATGCATTTCAAAAGATAGGAATAGAAGGAAACTTCCTCAATATGATACAGGGCATATATGAAAAACTCTCAGCCAACACCATACTCAATGATGAAAGGCTGATAGCTTACTCTTTAAGATTGGAAACAAAACAAGGACGCCCTCTATCACCACTGTTATTCAACATTGCTAGAGAAGTTCTAGCTAGAACAATTAGGCAAGAAAAAGAAATAAAAGGAATCCAAATCAGAAAGGAATAAGTAAAACTTTCACTATTTGCAAATGACATGATCCTATATTTAGAAAACTCCCAAAATCAACAAGGAAACTACTCAGGCTAATAAATAAATTCAGAAAAGTGATGGGATACAACATCAACACTCAAAAATCAGTAGTGTTTCTATACACTGGAAATGAACAATCTGAGGAGGAAATCAGGGAAAAGATTCCATTTACAAAAACAACTAAAGAATCAAATATCTAGGAATAAATTTAATGAGGGATGTGAAGGGACTCTACTCAGAAAACTATAAAATATTGCTAAAAGAAATTAAAGAGGACTTAAACAAATGGAAGGACATTTCATGTTCATGGTCTGGAAGCCTATATATTGTTATGATATTAATTACACCTAAAGCACGAGCGAAAATGCAATCAGAAACAGAATTACAAAGCCTACTTTGCAGAAATGGAAAAGTCAATCACCAAATTTATGTGTAAGGAAAAGGGACCCCAAATGGCCAACAATATCTTTAAACAGAAGAATTGTTAGGTGAGTTGTTGAACTCACACTTTATGAACTGAAAGCACATTACAATGCTACAGTAGTCAAAAGAGCATGGTATTGACATAAAGATAGATATATAGATCTATGGAATTGAATAAAGAGTTCAGAATTAGAATTTCACCTCTACAGTCAATTGATTTTTGACAAGGTTACCAAGCCCACTCAAATGGACAGAACAGTCTCGTCAACAAATGGTCTTGGGAGAACTGGTTATCCATATCCAAAAGAATGGAAGACGACCCCTATCTCACCCTTTAGACAAAAATTAACTCAAAATAAACCAAAGAGCTATAAAACTTCTAGAAGAAAATATAGGTAAGCATCTTCAAGATCTTTGGTAGGGGGTGGTTTCTTAGTCCTTACACCTAAAGCACGAGCGAAAATAGAAAAAAATAGTTAAATGGACCTTCTCAAAATGAAATACTTTTGTACTTCAAAAGACTTTGTCAAGAAGGTAAAAAGGCAGTCTACTCAATGGGAGAAAATATTTGGAAACCACATATTTAAGAGGGGCTTAATATGCATTATATATAAAGAGATCCTTCAACTCAACCACAAAAAGACAAATGGCCCTATTAAAAAATGGGCAAAAGACATGAAGAGATGTTTTTCCAAAGAAGAAATACAATTGGCCAATGAGCACATGAATAGATGTTTAATATCATTAGTTATTAGGGAAATGTAAATCAAAACTACAATAAGATCATTTCACACCTATTAAAATGGTCACTATTAAAAAAACAGAAAACTACAAGTGTTGGAGAGGATGTGAAAAATATAGGAACTCTTATTCACTGTTGGTGGGAGTGTAGAATGATGCAGCCATTGTGGATGTCTATTTGGTATCAGTAGTTCCTCAAGAAGTTAAATATAGAGCTGACATACAATGTGGCAATTCCACTCTTAGGTATATACTCAGAAGAACTGAAAGCAGGGGTGTGAACAGACATTTGCACTCCAATGTTCATAGGGGCATTATCCACAATTGCCAACAGATGGACACAACTCAGGTGTCCATCAACAGACAAATAGATAAGCAAAATGTGGTATATGCATGTGATAGAATAATATTCAGCTGTAAGAAGAAGTGAAGTTGTGATGCACATGACAACATGGATGAACCTCGACGATATGTTGAGTAAAATAAGGCAGACACAAAAGAACAAATATTATATGGTCTCATTAATATGACTTAAATATAGCGAGCAAAGTTGTGGAGTTAATAGCTGGAATATTTGTCACCAGAAGATAGAATGAAGATATAGGATTTGTGTAGAATTGGTAATAAGGCTTATTTTAAATGTTTGGAATTGGATAGCAGTGATGATAGCATATTAGTGTTAATGTAATTAACAGCACCAATATGGGAGTATGATTGTGGTTGAAAGGGAAAGTTTACAGTTGTGTATGTCACTAGAAGAAAAGCTAAAGGATGATACAGGGGGCAGTATAGCATAGTGAACCCTGTTACAAACAATCAATGTGTTTAATAATACAAATTTAAGAATGTTCTACAATGATGCAGAAAAAGTGCATGTTACTATTATGAGATGTTAAGAATAGGGTGGTATCTAGGGAGCTAAAATGTACCTAAAGCAAACTGTGGACTATTGATTGTCATGATGAATGCACAACTCTGTAATTATACCAAAACCCGTTGAATATACACTTTGGATGGGTTGTATAGTTTATGGATATATCTCAATAAAATTTCTATAAGAAATGTTCAGAAAATCACAAGACCAGGGAAAAAGTGCTCCCAAGGATTCCTGTAGTGTTAACAAAGAACTTCAACATCTTAATTGTAGGTTTTATAATGGGCTGCTTCTTAATACAGTCTTCTTTAGTATAGGCCATGCCATCTTCTTGAAGCATAGATCTAAATGGAGCCAGTAATTTATAGTCAAAAAGCATTAAAATAAATAAATAAATAAATAAATAAGCCTAGCTCTCTGATGACCAGGTTTAATCCCACGATATATTGCACAGTACCTCATGTATAGGTTGTTCCTTAGAAACCCATGTTTGTCCTGGAGATCCCTGGGAATTGAGGGGAGGTGCCAACTTACCCATGGCTCCCAGAGCAAGTGTACATTTTTGATTTTGTAAATTTGGTTGGCTCTTCATAATATTTTACTTGAAAGAAGGATTCAGCAGCTAAAAATCAGTTTGGATATTGAACCATAAGAATGGATAGATGGCTTTCTGTTGAGCTTTTCATGGATTCTAGGCAACAGCAATGTTGAGAATATACTTCCAGCTATTCTATCTTGCCAATTATACTGACTTTATATTCCTTTAGACAGTGGGGTTGGGGAGGTGTTGACAGACTTTTTATAAAATTCCAGCCATTGTAATGTATTTCTAAAAGAAAAGACATTCCACTTCCCATAAGAGATAAGCCAAGATCTGGCCCACAGGGAGACTGAAATTATACTAATTAATTATAATAATTAAATAATGATATACATAAGGAGTATATTAAAAACTGGCCAAAGAAAAGTTTTTACAATCTTCAGGAGTATCATTTTATTTTTCCTAATAGAAGTTGTCATCATTAGACATATTACTACACTGCAAACAAAAAACTATTAGCAATGACATGTTTTACTTCTCTATTGCTTATTCCTGGTCATAATTGGTTGCATTTTTATGATGAGTAACATATCTGGATAACATAGAGAATTGTAAATGACTATAATATTTTCAGCTTTCATCATTGTTTTTGTAAACCTTCCCCATCTGATAATCTTTCAGGTAGCCAGTTACATATGTCAAAGTCTTATCCTTTATTGATAAAGAAAACTATTCCTCGGCTTCAACTGGCCAAAGAGAAGAACTCATATAATTTTTTTATACATAAAGAAATTACTTTCAAGGGTTAGGTTAATTGCCCCAGATCACAAGTTAATAATTGGGTCAGTGTAGCTCACATGTAAGCTCCAGATAGAAGACCTTAAATGTTTCGCTAAGAAAGTTTCATTTTATTAGACAAACAATGGAGATAAAACTATGTCTCCACTGCTAACTAGCTACGTACTTGTAAGCAAATGACTCAAACCTTCTAAGTCACAGTTTCATCATCTGTGAAGTGGATATAATAGTACCATTTGCATCTGAGGACTAGTGTGAAAATTAATTTAATTAAATTAGTTAATGGATATAAGTACTATAAATGATACCTATTATTACTGTTGTTGTGTTTATTAAGTTTTAATTAGTAGAACAACATAATTCAAGAAGTCCTTTAAAGGCTTAATTTGTTGGTGAAGGAAGAGTGATGGGTGGGAAGAGACTGGATTGAAGGACACTAACTGTTCCAGAGGCCATATAAATAATGCATAGGCAAGCGAGGAAAGGACACAGGAGGGTAGATGGCCATAAAGAAGAAAAAACATTGTAAGAAACACAGAAAGAACCCTCTAATTACTTTCCATATCACTCAGAATAAAATCAAAAAGCCTTCTGAGGGCCTGCAAGACTTCTCATGATCTGGTCCTCCCAGACCCACACTTACATTCCAGCCTTATCTTCTACTTCATTCCCTTGTTCAACTAATTTGAGCCACATTCACTCATTCCTTTCTTTCAAAAGAGCAGTCATATTCCTGCCTCAGGGTATTTGTGCTTGCTACTTCCTCTTTCTTGAATATTACTGTTCCTTAAGCCTGCATGCTGGCCCATCATTTTTTCTAATGGGAATAGTTGCCCCATTCCATTTCCCATGTAAACATAACCATCTGAAAGAAACCTTCCCTGATTTCAAAATAGCACTTTATTCAACTTCATGTCATTCTCTTTCCATGTATCCTTCTTTATGCTTAGCACTTATCAATCTCTAACATGTTTTGTGCTTATTTGCTTAGGGTTTTGGTTTTTTAAAAATGTATCTCCCATCACCCTCCCTTAAATATAGTCTCATGACCACAGGAACTTTATTTTATTGCTGTATCGCCAAGGCATGGTAAGTGCTCAGTAAAACGTTTCTGAATTAATTTCTAATCATCATTTGGTAATTGGATTGCCTATGGAAGATTCATATTTCAGGATCCATGGATAACTGGAGTTGATGAAAAAATCACATGAAAAATAATTGGCATATATGAGCAAAGGAATAGTCAAACCTTCTAAGCCACAGTTTATTTAACACCTAATTATTTGATGATTGCTTATAAGAACAAATAAGCCTAAAATAATGACCCAAGTACTCTGTAATATTTTTGACCTTTGAAGTCCATTTGCAAAATAATGAGCGAAAAGCAGATATTGAAGTAATAAAGATGTGAACCCACTATAATTCTTTTCAAATATTTTCTATACAAAGATTAAAATACAACAAGCAATAATATCAAATCATTTTCATTTAATATTTCATTAATTTAATATTTTGTTTATATTATGGCATTTCACCTAAAATTAATTTTATAGAGCAAAAATCTTAAAAATCTTAAAATATTAAATATATATGTTATGTTTGTACCATGTCGAAATCTCTGCATATTTAAATAAACTAAACAATTTGAAGCAGACATCTTTTATGTTAAAGTAGTCATGTTCTTCTCATGACATATGATGAACAGATAAAACCAGATTTAATAATATCCAAATAAAATTAATTTCAGTGGACATGATTTGAGATATATATTGTATTGAGCAACTGTGTAGCTCAGCTCTTCTTTTGCTTGTGCATTTAGTACAACAGAAATTATTGGAACTATTGATCTAAATCCAATCACACAAATCTCTGGTTAAGAAATAGCTGGCAGTGAAGCAATCATTCTCTGACAACAACCTACCCAATTTTAACATTTTTTAAAAACAGTTTTTTCTTGGGAAACAAACAACTTAGTTTTCTCTATTGCCCTACAACTTGGCACTTGAGCATATTTGTTTCCATATTTAGTCTTTTCCAAACAAAACAGCAGTGAGAATTGTGCAAATTATTTTCCATTGTGTTCACAGCATGTCTTATAATTACATACACACTGCAACCTTGTGTTCATCCTTCCTGCTACCTCTTTATTCATTATCCAAAAAGTCTGAGATACTTTAAACTTAGAGCATCAAAACAATCAAAAGTAAAAACCTCCGTCTCTAACATAATTGAAAATTTCAAGCTGTTTCAGTTTATCACAATGTAAGCACACCCCAATATTTTTTACTACTATACTCAAAGTATAAATTATGCTATATTTATTTTATAAGAAAATATACTTTTGTTTTTAAAACAATAGGGCTCTGTATTAATTACCTGTAACACCATTAAAAATATGAATTACCTCTTTAACCACATTTTATTTTTATGCATAGTAGCCCATCACAAACACCTTATATTTGATCCATATGCATTTGAGCACTTACTACAAAGTGAATCCAGTGTTTTATACTGAATAAAATTAGAGATAAATCCTCAAGGAATAAAGTTAAACAGTTTAACTTGCTAATACGTGATGGCCATGAAATAGTGATCACAGATTTAAACTCATTTTACTTAGGATTATTTTGTGAATTTGAGCAATTAAAAATGACTAATTAAATTCTGGTATTAATTAATAGTATGATTCATTCATTTCATGACGGCCAAAAATTTTGCAGGTCATTGCAATATTTCAGAAAAGAGTCTCCACATAGAAATTATTTGAACCCATATTAAATCTGTACTGTTACCAGTGGGACTACACATCATTTGCTTGTTGAGGGGAGATCATATTGTGCTTTCTTTCTCAGTTTCTTCTATATATCTAGAATTAATTTCATTAATCTGTTTTGACTTTTTGCTTCATCATTTTCACTGGTAGATAAAGATGCAGTCAAGATTTATGCATTATTGAAAATAATCTGCTCTATTTAAGAGTCAAGAATTTCTGCCTGAACAAGAAAGATGTGTCTCAATATGTTAGTAACTATCTCCTTTAAGCATAGTATGTTACTTAGAATAAATGTTTTGACAACAAAGGCATCTTGCAAAGGCTAAGTAATAATTGCACTGCAGATTGCAGTTCTGTTTGTAGGGCAGGAAGAGTACAAGTGAGTTCACCACAGGTGGAGATAAAAGGCAGGAGGATATTTAATCACTGGCTCCTGCTTCTTCAATAATACATGCTATTTTCCCCCTTTTCAAAATAGACTCATATTTTTGTCAAAGTGTAAAAACAATGAAGTTCTTCTCTTATAATTCTATTATCTTTGTGTCACAAAAGAAGGGTGACACATATTAAATGAATTTCAAACATTTATTCAAAGCATAAATCTGTCATGATTCTGGAACAAAATATTTTTCCCGACATTTGAGATTCTTTTTGGAGCTTGCCAAATCATCCCTTTGTCCTCTACTAGAACTCTTTAATAACATATGTGGGAAAATGATATTTAAGAAATGACAGCAAGGTTGATAAATTGATGCTGGGTTATTGTCATTTCCTATTCATTTTTTCCTGTCCTATACCAAAGAAATGTAATGGGAAATAGCTATTCATCCATGTATTAGGAAATGAACCCAAGTCTATATCGACTTTTAGCTGTGAAATTAGGTATAAGGCTCTTGGGTTTCTGAGGTGCCAAAACTATGAATTGAATTATTAATCAGAAATGATATAAGAATGATTATCAACAGCTATATCAGTAGGTTTGTGTGGTAGTTTGAGTGTTTTATGGACACCAGAAAATCATGTCCTTAAGGCTAATCCATTCCTCAGGGTGTAAACCTATTTTTGGTAGGACCTATTGATTAGATTACTTCAATAGGGTGTGACCCAGAGTGGTCTTAATCTTCTTGCTGGAACCCTTTATAAACGGGATGAATACAGTGAGAGAGAGAAAGAAAGCTACAGAATCAGAGAGAAAGCCAGAGGAAGCGAGAAGCTCAAGGAATGGAACCCAGAAGACATGGGAGACCTGCAGATGCCATCACATGCCTTGCCTTGGGAGAGAGGAGTTCAGGATAGCTGGCAGTCAGAGAGAAAGCATCACCTGTTCAAGCCTTGATTTGGACATTTTTCTCAGCCTTGAAACTGTAAGCTTTTAAACTAATAAATCCCCATTGCAAAAGCCAACTCGTTTCTGATATATTGCATTCCAGCAGCCTAGCAGACTAAAACATTTGAAAATCATTAGGTACAAGTAGATTCAAGTTGCAGTGCCACTATTTTTAATTTTAATATTCATAATTATTGATTTAGGCTTTTGATTAGGTAAACCCATGGTTCACAAAAGAATCACCTAGAGGGTCTGTTAAAGTACAGATAACTGGACTCTAGCCCCACTTTTCTGATTCAGTAGTTCTGAAGTGGGCCCCAAATTTGCATTTCCAACCATTTTTTATGTGGTGTGGATGGCCACTGCTCTAGGAACTCACAGGTTGTGAATCACTGAAGTAAACCAGTGACAAGAGAATCCCTTGAAAGCAAAGAACCACTTATTTTCAAACAGAAGGTAATATAAACTCATAAACCTATGCATAGAAAAGTGCCTAGCCAGACTGGGACTCTTAGGCAGTTTTTACTGAAGACATTAAAAATTGTGGATAAGTTTGAAATCAAAACTTTCATTCATTCTTCAAAAATTCTGTAGAAACCAAGACTGATTCACTCATTCAAATTTGTTTTGCAAATAAATCTTCACTGGCCCCAACAAGTGTCAGCAATTTTTCTATGTACAAGTGACTAAGTCCAGGGCTGCATGGTCATATTAGCAAAGGTAGTGAGAGAAAGTCTCTGAGTAGTTGACATTTCACCTGGAAATATGTAAAGAAGTGAGTTCTGAAAAGATATACATAGATAAAGAAAGAAGGACCTACAGTTAACGGTTAAAGCTATGCAGTAAGAACAGACTTGAGTAAGCTGAATATGGTGTTTGTCAGTTTTTCAAAAAAATGCCATACAAAAATGCTATCTGACTAAAGATCAAGATTGGACTATAGGTTTCAAAGAAAAACACAGTAAGAATAGGTGGAGGAATTTATGAATTCAATGATGCAATCTTTATTAAATGACTGTGCTGAAGTTTAAGACACAGATTTATAGGAAAAATTCCAAAGTGATGGACAGAATTCCTAGGCAGGTCTCTCTGAGCTCTCATCGGATTGGTGCTCAAACCAGAAAGCCAGGCTATTCAGTTACACTTGGGGACATTGCTCCCATTGAACTGGAGTATTTGTCTGCTTTCCATAAAATTCGCACTACTAGGATGTGTGAGAAGTTAAATTTCAGAATGAATTATTGACAAATATGGAATCAGAGTAAAATAAAGGGTGGCAATGATATTGCCACCCAAGTGAAATCAGTGAGGCCTGATGAATCAAGTCATACCCACAATAGGGGACATTTTAGAGAGCTTGAGGATCCTTCCACACTGACCACAGTCCAAAATAGATATCTCCCCAGGAAACAGCTAGAAATCTAATATCAAGGTCTTCCACTTTTGGCTCCTTTTCTCTAGAGTCTGTACAAACCTTCAGAACCTTCTGCCAACACAATCTTTTTTTTTAAATCAAATGGTGTATGACACAATTGATTAGGCTATAGATTTAGATTTCCTAATATAGTGACACTCTCCAAAGATTCTACCTGAGTCACTATGATATGCTTTTAAAGAGTGTTCAAATTCTTTAGCTTCCCACATATTTATGAATTTGGTTTTGTTTGTGGCTGCTTGTAGCAGTGACTAATCTCTCTCCTTATAACTATTTTCTTCTGATTTCATTTCTAAATAGTTCCCGAATTTGGGGGGGGGGGGGGACTATCTTGCTATCACCATAATTTCTGACTACAGAAGGCATTTAAAAACTAAATGTCACACTGGTTGATGTCATCTTTGGACTACTTGTTCCACATAAAGCGACTTCCCTGGGTTCTTTGCCTGGCACGGAGAATTGGAGTACACACCAAGTTTTGATCATACGAGGCAAAGGGTTTTATTAAGCTGGCAGAGGTCAGGAGACAAAGTCTCAAATCTGCCTCTCTGAACAAAGGAGACAGGGTTTTTATTAGAATTAGACAAAGACAGGTGAGGGCAGTGATGCCATTGGCTGAGTCCACCTGCAAACTAGAGTCTGCAAAGTGGGCATCAGAGTGGGGGGAAGGGGTGAGCTCATAGCCACTATTTTTGCCCACTTTAATTGCACACCTTAGACTGTCCTTGGTCTCAGACTTCTCCATCCGGTATATGTTTTATTAGATGTAAGATAAGGGGGAGAAAAAAACAGCACCTTTCTAGGAAGTGGAAAACAAGAATGTTCTAGGGAGTGGGAAAACAGGAACTTGTTTTGTGACTAAAGACAGTTTTCATTAATAAGCACTGATACACAGCTACATGCTATAAATTATAAGAGTGAGATTATATAGTTAAAACTAAAAATATTTGTTAGCTCAATCTAAAAAATTAAAGCTGTAGTGTAACATATCATATGATGGCTTTTGGTCTCTTTCATAAGCATAGGGAGGAGAAGAAAAGTGAAGGGAGAGAAGGAGAGAAGGAAGAAGGAGGGATGAGAGAAGAAGATAAGCTAACAAATGCCATTTCCTTTCTGTGATAAGAACAAAAATAAAATCAGTCAGAGAAATGATAGCTAAGTTTCTCTCTCTGTGTGTCTCTTCCCTTCCTCCTTCTCTCTCAGTCTCTTTCTTTCTCTCATGCACATACACACACAAAGAAAAAAATCACCTGACAAAAAATGTGCTTCCAGTAAAATAATGAACTACAGACTTTCTGGGTCCGGTTCTATAATGTTTGAGAAGACACTGGTAACACATTAACAATTTCCTTAGAAGTAAGAAGTGTTGGATTCTATCATTTAGAATTAGGAATGGCATTTTTAAAACAGTGGTGCTCTAGACTGAAGTTTTCAACATGCCAAAAACATCTCCTGAACTTATGTGACATTTAAAAGATGAAGAAATATGACTTGAGTTTTCTGCTACTGAGTAATCCTTTTGAACTGGGCAGGGATTTGTGAAATGCACTTGCAAAACAAAGAGAATGAACATGAAACATTTCTGTTAAAGTACACAGAACAGAGGCAGAGAGGCAACAAGGAAGAATGCTGTCAATCTCAATGACATTCAGTTTATTATATTGGGGCAGTGTTAGAAAACTGTTCCAAGAAATGCTTTCATTTTGCTGATGCCAGTGTCACCATTTCGCAATATAACCTTACATAGCAGTATTATTTTCATTTTATTTGAACTTTCGTGGATGACTATTACATATCTTTGTAATAATTAATGAAATTTTCTATTTGCATTCATACTACTTCATTAAACTTAACTGCATTTGCTTAATCATAAAAAATGAAATCACCAGTATGTATTTCTGAATTGTGTTTGGGCTAATACTAATAACACACTACAAGTAAAAGATTATATATTTTATAAAGTATAACTGTGAAAATCCACAAAGAGAAATATAAAGGAATTAATTCCAATTTGTATTTTTTATACTTCTTCTATAATCTATAATAAAACAACTTCTAGAATTTGACTGAATATGCAGGTCCTTTGTGACCTATATGAAAATAAGTATAGAAATATAAGTAATATATATTGTATATGGTCAACTCAACCACATATAGCTTCAACAATTGGACATAGTTATAGCATTGCAAACTTTGATGAAAAAGATGAACATAATCTATACTTCCTTGCACATGTCACACTACATCACTGTTTCTTATATCTATTTTTGGCATATATAAAGTAGAGCTATAATGTAAGACATTTCGATAGTAATCTGAATGCAAAATATTTTTAGATTTTTATGATATTTTTCCTTCAAATCTTTTCAGTCAGTAAATAATCTTCATTGAGACTATCTTAAGTACTCGACTTAGTTTCTTTGTAAAAATTAATGTCTTTCTAGTTATACTTTTAAAACAATCTTTATATAATATTTAATTAAATGACATTTTTCTATAGCAAAAAAATTGGATAATTTTTATTTAGTATTAATCAAAACTGATTCTCGATAAGGAAACAAGTTCACTGGTGGAAACAACAGAACGCCCCAATAGGAAAAATAGTAGCTGACTAGTTACGAGTTTAGAGTCTGCTGGGGTAATCAAGGAGTATATTTTATAGAAGTAACTGAATTCAGTTAATCTAGCAAGTTGGTTAAATGGAGATTGATTAAGATGTAAGTTCTAGAAAATTATTTGAAGTGAGTAAGGTTTTGGTGAAACACATTTCAGGAAGCATTACCCAATGATTTCTAGATTTTTATGCCTGATCGTAAGTCATAGCTCCAAATTTATAAATGAATTAATATGATTTGGATGTTTGCCACCAAAATGAATTAAGATCATTGTTCTTCTGGTCTAGAAAACTGGAATATAGCTGTAATTCTTCATTATGGTACCTTGAATCAGTCATTTCATTCTCTGAGCTTTTGCGTTTTCTTTTAATTGCAAGAGAAGATTAGGACAAGTAAAACCACTTGCTCAAAATATCTACATTTCTACCAACACAAAAAAATTGATACATATATACTATTGACTTGGTGTAATTACTGGGATTTTTTATATCATAATTGATAATATGAACACACAAAATACAGCATTAGACTTGTGCAGCATTAGAGCATTTACTGTGCATTCTCTGAAAACTCTAGCTTATTGAAGCAATAAGTAAAATATAGAAGCACACAGTATTAATTTTAAAATTAATATATGAACTATATTCTCCAACAATGGCTTGGGGAAGTCATCCGATAAAGTAACACAATATTTTCAGAATAGAGAATCTATGTAGTTAACAAAATAATATGCCTGGGACATGTAGCCAAGGCATACCTAGCTAGATATTTCAGGATGAAGATCCAAATATGGAATAAATCTGGGAAAAAAAGTGAAAATAGGTCCATAATTTCTGAGTCTTGTGTTAATACTAGAAATAATGGCCATGTTTTACTGAGTGCTGCTATGTGCCAGGCATTGGGATTGGCTCTTCACACATGCTTTTAATTTATCTTCACAACACTAAGAAGTATGTACCATGATCTCTATTTTATAAAGTAATAGGGAGTCAAAAGGTTAAATAAATTGTCCAAGATAACAGAACTAGTGATTTGAAAGACTGGGATTTTAATCCAGGTTTGACTCCAAAAATATGATTCTTTCTACTGTATCACATTCCTTATAAAACAATACCATGACTAAGACATCCCAGCCTAAATGAGGCCCAAACCCTTATCTGACTAATGAGGCCAGTACTTGATTTCTGCTCTTTTGTGATTTCTATTGTGGAGGACTTAAAAGAGAATACTTTATGAGGACTGGTGTGATCTGTGCAAGGCACTAAGCTTCGGGGAAATTTTAAACCACCTAGGTTTTTTTCCCCCTCTTTGTAAGCCCCACAGAGAAGCTTCCATAATGAAAATCACTTTCCCAAAGCATATTGGACTTTTCTAGTTATATTTTTCCACCAGTTAAAATTGTTTATGGTAAAGAATAACTTTCTCCCCATTCCATGTTTTCTTTTCTCAAGGAGAAGCTCTGCAGATTTGTCTGGAACCAATTAAAGCAAAGAATTGTTTCACCTAATACCATATAATACTGGGCACTGACAGAACAAGCAAGAATATAAAGTATCATGAAACATAGAGGAATTTGGATGTAGTAGTAACCACAACTTAAATGAGGATATCAAAGATCACAATTTGCCAAAGACAGAAATAAAATTCTAGAAAAGGCATTCATCAGTAGTCTACCTCCATGCCCCTTTTATTGATGGTTCTAGCTGACTATTATGGGATCTGGATTGTTATGATGATACACAAAGAGGAAAGAATAGTAGGAACCTGGGAAAAATGTCATGAAAATGTGCAGGTAAAGAGCCCTCTAATACATTTTATGAAACTTTCTTGTTCTAGTTAGGACTTGGGATGGGGTGTGACTTGCCTCTGTGATACTGCTAAGGAAACAAATGGTCAATATCTCCTAAGATTCTTTCAACTATCCCTGCATTAATCCAGGAGCCCAAAAAGCTACAGCTGGTTTAATTGGGCAGATTATGACCTTGAAATCATCTTCATACTGGTAACAAATAAGTACAACAACCAGTCCGTTTTTATTATTAAAAAAGGCTTTTATCCTAATATAAGACATGTTATTTTCTTATAATGAGCAAAAAAATTTTTTTTAATTAAAAACAAGATGTCATGTTTTATTTTGCATCTACCAATAGGGTAGGGAAACTTCAAATGGTACAGAAAGGCTTGTAGTCATCTAATCAGTTAAAAAAAAAAAAAAAAAAAAGACTCAGCAGGTTAGTATTGTTTGCTCAAGGTGGAAAAAAAAATCTTTACCCGGGTAACACTACAGATTCAAGTGAGACATTTTAGACTCTTGAGTTCCCTTTATTCACTTTAATATCAATCCTAGTCAAGACATTTCAGTGGCAGTTATAATTGTTTTACAGCTGGTTTGGAAGCTTGTCATATTGCAGCACTTATAGAGATGCTATCGTAATAGCCTGTCTCAAGAAAGCGTCAGTGAAGCCTAAAATGAAAGCAGTTGGCAAACTCACAAATTGGTAAAGTAGAAGTGAACTGGAAATTCACTAGGTAAACAAAAGCTCCAAGCCGTTTTAAAACAATGAAAAACAGGTCACTGCTTTCATCTCTGTCACCACATCTGAATTCTAAAGTGATTTTTTAAAAATTCAGGATTTAGTTAAATAAAATCTTTATAGACATTTTTAGGGCAACGTGGAAAATATGTATCATGGCTCCATAAAAAATAAATGATAATACTCTACACACAATGGCCTCTAATGTTTGCACATACCTCCAGAAGCCTCTAAATCAGTTAGAAGAGAAAAGAATATCACCACCAAGAGCTGCCCGTTTTAGTGAGAGAGCTGTTTACTACATGCCGCAAAGTAAACAGACCGTGGCACAGGGCGCACGTCATCACGGCTTTTTTTATGGCTCATTCATACTGGCTCATGACCACTGTGAGCACAGCGTATCCAGATCTATCCAGCATGGCTGGGCCATGGAGAACCTGAATGATCTCATCTTCTAGGTGTGGGTCTGGCTGTTTCAGCCATCTGTGCACAGCCTGAGTCCAGCAACTCGTTTGAGTAGATTACGCTGGTGGTAATTGATATTTGGATATGCTTTCCACAACATAGTCTTTTCTCCTAATGTTGCTATTATTCTTCATATTCAATGATGAGACTAGTAGAGTTCTTGTGATACTTTATATCTTAATTTCATTTGCTAATACCTCATCCCACTTGTCACATGGTCATTTGTTTTCAAAGTGGTGCACTGGGCAATGTTCCCGATCTGTGGTAGGAATAAAGGCCTTTTATTTTTCCTCAATTGAAATATTTTAACCCAATTAGCTGCAAGATTTGGCTTTTAAGCAAATATTGTTGAATTGGACAAAATTTAAAATAAAGAGCGCTTTAGCCCATGGCACTGCAGAAATCATTTGAGCAGTATTTATAAACATAAAACTCTTTGCAACTACAGATTTAACAGCTGGACTTTCAACTTGAAAACCAATAAAGTAAACTTGTAATTTCCTTGAGATCCAGATTTAAATCACATACATCAGAGTGTACAAATTCTTAGTTGGTGAATGAACAAAGCAAATTGACTGGTATTCTTTCATCAGTATTGCTTATTTTTTAATTGTTTATGCATACATAACTTTGTGGGAAGAAGGCAGAATTATATTTTCCCATTGAATATGGAAATTTGCAGAGATCCCTGAATAACTGGCAAAAATCCAGGGTCTCCTGGCAGTATACCAAGAACCCAAAGCTGATATTGCTCATTAATCGTTCTCTCTTCTAAGATAATATTCAATCTAAGATTCCTTCTCTGCACAGCCCTCCAGGTAACAATTATCAATCTATCAGAATAGATATAAGAGTAAATCTATTTGCTATCCCTAGTCTACTATGTATGAAGAAAGGAAAAGGCTCTGGCAGCGTCTCCTTTACTTTGATATTTTCTTTGCCATTTTGTCTTCCACAAGATAAAGGTTGTTAATAAAATTAAAGAGCTGAAATGATTAGAAGAGGGTTGGAATATTTGGAAAAAGAGGAATAGAGTTATTCTCAACTACAAAGGATTTAGATGCCATCTATATCAACATAATAACTTTAAAAGCATTTTTTAAAAAAACTTTAATGTGAAATAAAATGCAGAATATCTATAATCTATACAATAGCTAATGGACCTAATTGTCCCACCATCACTTCCAATTCTACATTCACTTGAACATATGGTCTTGCTAAACTTCTCTAGGATTGCATCACTCAGTACAAGTCATCTGGGAGTCACTATGAGCCCTCTTTTAAAACATGCAAAATTAAGCTTATATCCTCTTTTAATGGGATTTACAGTTGATAAATATCATAGATTCGATGTAAATGAGTTTCAACAACAAGCAGAACTATGATTGAGCCAATTTCCATAAGTGGAGTCATAGCTATTTAAGCATGCTTACCCAGAGAGTGTTGATTGTTTGATCTAGGTCATCCTAGAGAAGGTCTCTATTGGCCTGGCTTTCTTGACCCTAACCTTTTAAACACACTGAAACATTCAAGTTGATGTGAAAACAACATAGGGGAAAACACTTGCCAATTTGTGGATGGCCAAAGACAAGAAAAGAATGAATACACACTGGTTGACAGTCAGGTTTCCAAAAGAATACTAAGCTGAAACAAATGCATCATTAGGTAAAACTATTATGTATAGTACACTTTTACTTAAAGTCACAAATTTTTAGAAAATTATGCTCTATTGAAGTGATCTTTAAAGCATTTCATTTATTATTGTTACCTTACTTTATTGTGTGTCAGTGGGATTTCTCAATTGAAATGTCAGGTTTATAATTAGGATTCCCATGATATAAAGTTTATCTTGCCTAAAGATATAGGTAACTTTTCAAAGACTTGAAATCTCTCATATAGCAATTAAATAAATTTTTATTGAACCTTTCACATTAAAAATAAATTTTACACTAATTCTTTTTCCTTCTGACATTTTATAGTTTAAAAAAAAAGCTATTTTGAATTGTGAACTTTAAGTTTTGTAATGGGAAGTGCTAAGACTGGATAATTTATTTAAATAAGAAATTGTGTTTTAACCTATTACCCTTTAAAATTTAGGAAAATATTTATTAAATGAAGCTTAGTATTATCAGTGAGTCAAGAGCCAATTATTTACATTTTAAGATATGTTAACCTTCTAATAAAACTTTTTATATTTCTTATGTTACTGGTACCTAGAGCATTGTTGTTCCTTCCCCAAGATAACTTATTTACTCCTTTTACAGTTATAGAATTAAGTACATTATTTAAAATACAAAGTTTTAATACTTTTTATGATTAAAGTTAGCTATAAATGGGGACTTTTAAATATTCTAAGAATACATCTCCAAAATGAGAAACAAATTATTATCCTCATTTGTTGGGCTACTGAAAAAATGTGCCACTATGATTAATTCTCTGTCATCAAATAAACAATTCCTATTGTTCTAGTTTCCTTGTTGCTAAAGCAAATACCATGTAATGGTTGGCTTAAACAATGGGAATTTATTGGCTCCTGGTTTTGAGGCTAGGAAAAAGTCCAAATCAAAGCATTATCAAAAAAATTATTTTTGTCTGAAGATTGGCTTTGAGGAACTGGGTGCCAGCAATGTTGATCCTGGGCTCCTCTGTCACATGATAATGCACATAGCAGCCTCTCCAGGCCTCTGTTCTCTTCTGGGTTCCATTGACTTTCAATCTCTGGCCACTGGCTCTGGCCCTCTCTCTGTGGTCATCTGTACAAAGCCTTCCATAATAGGATTAAAACCCATCTGACTCAGCTGGGCCACATCTTAACCAAAGCAGCCTCATTAAAACGCCCCACTTATAAGAGTTCATACCCATAGGAATAGACTAAGTCTAAGAACATGTTTTCCTGGGGTACATATCCAAACCACCACACCTATGATTGTCTATATTGCTCTATTACCTTGCTATATCCTTTATTTCATATAAATGTTTAGCTTTTAGACGACTGTTATATACAACTATTCTACCAGAAGCAAAAATAAAATGTAAACTTTCACAAAATAGTTTCAATATCTTATATATTCAGATTATATTGGCTTATGTTTGAATAAAATATTATGCATACAAATGGATTTAAATGATCTAATCAAGAGGAAACTAGGTCAGTTGAAAAATTTCTCTTTCAATTACAAGATGAACTTCTCATTTACTCAGGATTTTATTACTTCAGAATTCATGACAATTATGGTAATGACTAAATTGAAGTTCATATTTCTGTTATTTCTGAAGAAAAGTTTTACTTTTTAACATAGTCTTGCCCCTCATTATGAGGATACTTTGTTTCAGTAAGCAAAGTATTTCATTAATAGGACCCTGGAATTATGATTTATGTTTAAGCAACTCAAATAGTCAGTGAAAATCTCTTAATTTGTTCCTAATGAATGTATTCTCACCAGTTACCTACTTCTCTCTTGGTTTATTCTACAAATGTGCTCTGGTCCATAGGAGGAAATAGGAAGAGACCCCTACCACTTATTAAGGTTCTGTTACATGTGTGATAAATTGGATCTTGGTTGAGCTCCAACCATACCAAAAGCAACAGAATAATCTGTGCAAACAAAAAATAATATTTTTGTTCAAAAATACTTATGAAGTGTTACTTTTTAAACAGTACTATGCTAGGCTTTGGGGGATCAACTAATAAACAAGATAAAATCTCTGGCTCAAAGGTACTTTTATACTAATTCTAAATTAGTCCAACAAATATGTTTATATTTTTGTTGATAAAACGTCTTTGGGGTAAAAATCTAGCTCCACAGAAGTCCACAGTAATACAGCTAATCCAAATTTGATTGTGGGACAGGGAGGGAGGGAGTCAGGAAGCCCAATTTAGGAGTGATGAAAATGGGAGGGTTTAACAATGTTCCTGACCTATCTTTTTTATTTTATTTTTTAAAAATAAAGCATGCTGCATTTGGGATATTCGGTTTTATCTTTAGTTAAACACCTCCTGTTGTATTCATTTATACCATCTAATATATGACACACTGTTGTAGTATGTATAATTCTGTGATCTTTATTTCCCTTTGATTTCATTTTAAGCATCTAAATAAATAAGCTGTATTGTGCTTAATGTAAAAAATTAATTAATTAATTAATTAAATAAAGCATGCATTGGGATCAGAATGTAGTCAAAGCCCATCTGTACCACTTTCTACCTGTATGATTTTAGGTGCTTTACTATCTTGTATCTCAGTTATCATCTGTAAAATGGAAATTTAAGTAGTTCTAATTTCACTGGGCTAAGGAGATTAATGAGATACTACAAATTCTTAGTAAAGCAACAAAAATAGTTTCTGAGACAAGGCAAGTGCTCAATAAATGTTAGCTATTATTATCAACATCACCAACATCGTGGGGTATTGAGAAAATATTTTAGTACTCCTGCAGTGTTTGAGGTTTCTGAATAAAATTTGCCTAAAATGTGAGATCCTGGATATGAACAAGTCTTGGGAAGTAAATTTTTAACTGTATAGATAGTGACAGAACTCAACAGATTTACGTAACTCTGGAGGTATGTGTTTACACATCAAGGGAAAATGATACTCTGGACCTTGAAGATATATCTAGGTCATATGAAACAGAGACACAATGGCTTCTATTACCCTTTGAGAGATGTATTTACATTCCAAAAGATTAGAGTCAGAACCAGGATTCTTTTCATCCCATCTTCAAGGAGAAGAGATTTTCCTTTCTCCTTTTGGGATATAAGGGGTAGACAGCTGCCCAACTCTCCTGTATATAGACAGTCAAAATCCATTTCCTTCCTCCCTCACTTAAGAAGTGTAAGGCTACCCACATAGAAGATTTTTGCATCTGGCTTTCATCAGCTGGCCCAGAGGTAAACAATGGGGGAAAGAGGGCCAACAAAGTTATTATTATGCAAATATTGATGGCTAATCTGTCTCTGATCCAGAATACTTTGGTGTACAATCTGGATAAAATTAATAAGGATGACTGTTACAAACTAGACAATTGTCATCTTCATCATCATCATGGCAGAGACTAGTCAGAACCTAGCTGCTAGATTTAAAAAAATAAAGAAAAATTGGTCCTTCTTTTCTTCCTGGGCACAAGGCTAGATGATATTTTCCAACTTTTGTTGGAAAAAGATTAGTACAACCTTAAGACTGAGTTTGGCCAATAGAATGTGGGCAAAAGTGAATGCCACTTCTAGGCCATAAAAACTATTCTTCAATTACCTACATCTGCTGGCTGGCTAAAGAAAATCCAATGGAAGACATTGGACTGGCATTTTAGATTTTGAAGGAGTCACCAGATAGAAAAGAGTGGGGTCTCTGTAAAGCTACTTGAAGGAGTCCTCCCCTTTTCCCATCCACATAAATCTTTGTTATTCTGAGATGTGAGAAATTAACCTCTGTTGTGATAGCCATTGAGATTTGTGAGTTGTGTGTTAAAGCAGTTAACCTACCCTAAAACAGAAATTGAGTCTTCTTCATCATTGCCAAAGACTCCCGGTTGTTGGTAACTAGAATAGGATCAATGAGCTCTTTTTATCCTCTGCTATGGCAAAAGAATCTGTATAATCAGCCATGATTCTAGACTCAGTGCAAAAGAACAGACAAGGAGTAGAGGTATTTGTAGGTAATACATGTGTAAAGGAGATAGAGGATTGGGTAGAAAGTGGGGAAGCAAACTGCACTTTACAGATTACAACTGTGGAATTTCTATCGCTCCTAGCTCTTCTGTTGCTCATCTCTTATACATGACAATTCACTCTAAACTTTTAGCTTTCTAATTTTTTTTTTAAAAGAAATTGTGAACTTACAAAACAACCATGCATAATGTACAGAATTCCCATACAACACCCCTTCACCAACACCCTACACTGTTGAGAAATATCTGCCACAGACTACAAAAGAACATCTTCAGACTATTACCACTAACTATGGTCTATAGGATACATATGGTATATTTTTTCCATATACCCCCATAGTACCTTCTTTGACATTGATGCAAAGAATGTTACAATATTGCAGTTAACTATATTCCATAAGTTACATTAATTGTATTTTTCCCATGCATCTCCATATTCTTACCACCTTGTAATAGTGATATACATTTGTTCTAGTTCATAGAAGAACATTCTTGTATTTGTACTATGAACCACAATTATCATCCACCTCCAGGTTCACTGTGTTATACAGTCCCTAGATTATTCTCTAGCTTTCTTTCTATTGACATTTACATCCCTAGACTACCCCTTTCAACCACAATCCCATTTATCTAATTTGTTTTTGGGCGTTCAAACCAGTTAAAGATTAGTACAATTATCACACTGGATTTTCCACATCATTAAATTTTCCAGTTCACTTTTCTTCAAGAAAATCTGAGAAACAGACCACCTCCTTCTCTCACTCAACTGTCAATTCCTCCTCTAGTCTAGAAATCTGTATACAAGTAGGCTTGAGACTGGGAGGGAGTTAAGCTCCATCTGGCAGAGAAACTACATATAACTAAGTCATCACTTGATCTAAGAATGTGTTCAATCTGAGAATACACTTTATATTGAATACACTGCCTCTTAAGTATTCTGATTTCTTCCTTATAATCACCATGGTCATTTCTTATTTCTTTACATCAATTAGAAGGACAATAGGGTGTATTTTATTTTTCATTTGCAAATCTAGAAGTGATTTGCTGATTATGCTAACACCTCCACACAGAAGCTGATTTCTACTGCTCAGTCAAATACTTCTCCAATGTGTACTTGTATCACTTATGCTTACCGTATCCCTTGAGATTACATGAAGAATGGCCAGATACTTCTCCTCAAAATGCCCCCCATGCCACTCTTAGCAGTTGAGTAACTGCGGCATCTTTTCTCAGTCAATGGCAAAGACAAATAACAACCAAGGTGTAAGAGTTTGAGATTATTTTTGAATTCCCAAAAGAGAAAGAATATGTTTGCAAACTGATCTGTTCCTCTGGGTGTGATACCCTTTGATTGCATTAAATTCAGCTGAGATGCCCTTGATTAGATTATCTGGTATGATTAGGCTTTTTGAATCAGAGGATATGACTCAGGTTGGGTTCCCCCACCCCACCCCATTGCTGGGTATGATAGAAATATAAATGGACACTCACTCAAGGACACACATGGGAAGAGAGAGCTCAGTCATTTTTGATCCAGCCATGTGACAGAAGAGGTTGACAGAGGTTCCGGCAAGATAGTATCGGCTTAAGTGGGCACTCCTGAGCTCTCAAAAAAATGGCTGAGAAGGGACAAAATCCTACCTGAGTGATCTGTTTTGGGAACCCACAGAGCAGGAGGCTTCAGGGCATTGATCTGGAGGGAATTGGACAAAGAGATAAAGAGCCCAAGGGAAAACCATAAGTTTCTCACCCCCATGGCTGGAAACAATGGGTGGCTAAGCCTCAACCTCAAGGCAAAAAGCCTCTGGGAACCTTCTGACTCCCACCAGCCACCGAGTCGGAGGCAGCATTTTCTGGGAGTAAGAGCATTCTGATGAAGGGTAGAGGGTAGAAAGCAGTTTCCTTTCTGGGGTTTGATTACCTGGGCCTCCTTTGAAATTTGGGGAGCATACCAGCTGGTACTGAGGTGGCCCCAGGAAGAGGGGAGAGGGGAATCTCCTCAGGCAGCCTGATTCATTCAGCAGCTCTGGGAGAGAGGAACCTGGGTGATGAGAGGGAGAGACAGACAACAGACTAGTCCCGTGCTGAAAATTATCAAAATTTGAACTCCACTAACGGAGGTGGGCAGTAGGAAGCCTCAATAAGCTTTCAAGGGCCTATATAGTGTCCCTTGGGAGGAGGAGGGGTCTGGAAGAGGGTCGAGAATGGTTTCTTTGTGGTGATTTCGAACACCAGGGTTCCCTTTGAATCTCTGAAGGGACCTTGACTTGACCATGAGAGGGGAGGGGGGATCCGCTCACACAGGCTGTCACTCCCAGCCCTGGGAGAAAAGCAATTAGAATAGAAAGGAGGCAGGGACAGACAGGTGCCTAATCAGCAGGAGTGGGCCAACAGCAGAGATTCTAACCTGCCCAAGGGAAAGTGGGCAGATAGCTTTCTCAAAGGCTGATTGACCCAAGGAGAAAGTTTAACTCAGTGGGGAAGTTCTCTCCTTGAATATACGAGGTCTCTGGATCAATTCCTGCCTCTTCTTAGAGAAGTGATCCACCAGGTTATTAGACATCCACCAGATACTTTAGGACAAAAAACATATAAACATTCTTTTTGAATTAGCTTTTCTTTGATCTCTTATTTTTATTTATAAAAAAAAAAGATTCATTTTTTTCAATTTATTTTAGTTTACTCACTAAAACCCAGTTCAAAATCTGCAGAGGGCAGGTTGCAGGGTAATTGATTCATGAACACCGGAAGCCTGAAAAGCTCCTTAGGGGCCAAAGAGGGAAGGCTGTTATTCCATAGTTCTTGTTTGTTTGCTTGTGTGTTTGTTTTTTTGTTCTTTTTCTCCCCCCCTCCTTTTGTTAATTAGTTACTGCTGTTTTCTTTCTTCTTTGTTGTGTTCACCCTTTGTTTCCCTTTCCTTTTTTTTTTTTTTTTTTTTTTGGTTAACCAATTTGGTCTACCTATGCTATTCCTTTACCTTCCTTCATCTATCTTCTGCTTGATATTGTTATTTTTTCATTCCACTTATTTTTATTTGGTCTTCAATTTTTCTTGTTCTTATTTCTCTTTCCTTTTTTCTGTGTTTTCTTTCCTTTCTTACTTTTTCTCTTTTTGTCTTTTCTTTTCTCTTTCCATCTTTTCTCATCACTCTGGCCTTTTAATTTATTCTATATATTTTTCTCTATTTTCTCTTTTCTATTTTCTTTTCTATTTTCTTCTTTTTTCTCATCATACATCTTTCCTTTTCTCTGGACCTAATTGTTTTTCCCAAGGGAACATAGACAACAGCAAGGAAATAGAATAAGAGGAATGACGTGTCAAACCAGACACACAAAAACAACAACAAAACAAAACCCTAGATTAGAAATAGAAGCTAATCAACTGAACAAGCCCATCAAGATAAAGCAATGCCTAGACATCAACAAAAAAATTACAACCTATAATAAGAAACAGGAAGACATGGCCTAGTCCAATGAACCAACTAAAAAACAGGAGCAGATGCAGAACATGGAACAACTAATCACAGATGTCCAAACAAATATCATGAATCAACTTAATGAAGTGAAAGAAGAGATTAAGGGTATTAAGAAGATACCAGGAGAACACACTGAAGAAATTGTAAACATACATTAAAAGATAACAGATATGATGGTGATGAATAGCACAATCCAAGAAATAAAAAATACACAGGAAGCACATAATAGCAGATTCTAACAGGCCAAGGAAAGAATCAGTGATATGGAAGACAGTACATCTGAAATCAAACAGATAGTAGAACAGATAGATAAAAAGATAGAAACTATCCAGCAGGGACTCAGGGATTTGAATGACAACACAAAACACACAAACATATGCATTATAGGCATCCTAGAGGGAGAAAAGAAGGGAAAGGGGACAGAAGGTGTGTTGGAGGAAATAATGGCTAAAAACTTCCCAACCCTATTGAAGGACATGGGCGTACATGTCCAGGAAGTGCAGTGCACCCCAAACAGTATAAATCCTAAAAGACCTTCTCCAAGACATATACTTGTCAAATTGTCCAATGCTCAAGACAAAGAGAGAATACCAAAAGCAGCAAGAGAAAAGAGAACCATCACATACACAGGAAGCTCAATACAATTAAGTGCTGATTTGCATCTGAAACCATGGAAGCAAGAAGGCAGTGGTATGACATAGTTAAGGTGCTAAAAGAAAAAAAAAACAAAAAAAAAAAAACTTCCAGACAAGAATTCTATATCCAGCAAAACTGGCATTGAAAAATGAAGAAGAATTCAAAATATTCACAGAAAAACAGAAATTAAAAGAGTATGTCAATAAGAAACCTGCACTTCAAGAAATACTAAGGGGAGTTTTGCAGGTTGAGAGGGAAAAAACAGGGGAGAGAGAGTTGTAGAAGAGTGTAAGAACAACTACAAAGGTAAGGAAAGAAATAAAAACAACATATGGCATACATAAACCAAAAGGAAATATGGCTAATGTAAGTAATTCCTTGACAGTAATAACACTGAATGTTAATGGATTAAAATCACCAGTCAAGAGACACAGATTGGCAGAATGGATAAGCAAATATGACCCTTCTGTATGCTGTGTACAAGAAACCCACCATAGACCCAGGGATGAAAGGAGGCTGAAAGTGAATGATTGGAAAAGAATTTTACAAGCAAACAATAACCAAACAAGGGCAGGAGTATCTATACTAATATCAGACAAAATAGAATTTAAATGCAAAATTATTGTAATAGACAATGACAGACACTATATAGCAATAAAAGGGGTAATCTTTCAAGAAGAAAGAACAATTATAAACATTTATGTGCCTAACCAGGGCACCTCAAAATACATGAGGCAAACACTGGAAAAACTAAGTGGAAAAATAGATGCCTCTACAACTATAGTGGGGGACTTTAATACACAATTATGACCATTAGACAGAATATCTCAACAAAGAATCAATACAGAAACAAAGACTTTGAAAAATACCTTAGAGGATCTGGACCTAATAGACATACACAGAATATTACACCCAAATACAGTGGGATATACATTCTTTTCAAGTGCACATGGATAGACCACATGCTAGGCTGCAGAACAACTCTCAATGAATTCAGAAAGATTTAAATTATACGGAGTAATTTCTCTGACCACAATGAAATGAAGCTGGAAATCAGTAAGTGACAGAGAACCAGATTAGGCACAAAGATATGGAAGATGAAAAACACACTCTTGGACAAACAGTGGGTCAAGAAGGAAATTGCAAAAGAAATCAGTAACTACCTTGAAATGAATGAAAATGACAACACATCAAAATCTATCAGATGCAGCAAAAGCGGTACTGAGAGGAAAATTCATAGTTATAAATGCCTATATTGAAAAACAAGGATCTAAAATTAGAGACCTAACTGCTGACCTGGAAGAATTAGAAAAGAACAACAAACTAACTACAAAGAAGTAGAAAGAAGGAAATAACAAAGATTAGAGCAGAATTAAATGAAATTGAAAATAAGAAAGCATTAGAAAAAATAACAAAACCAAGAGCTTGTTCTTTGAATACATCAATAAGATTGACAATCCTTTAGCTAGACTAACAAAGAACAAAAGAGAGAAGATGCAAATACATAAAATAAGAAATGATGAAGATGATATCAACACTGCCCCCACAGAAATAAAGAGTGTCATAAGAGGATACTTTGAAAAATTACATGCCAAACAGGTGGATAATTTAGAGAAAATAGACAAATTCCTAGAAACACACAAACAGCATACATTCACAAAAGAAGAAACTGATGAGCTCAACAGACCAATCACAGGTAACAGATAGAATAAGTCATCAAAAACCTCCCAACTAAGAAGAGCCCAGGACCAGATGGCTTCACAGGTCAATTCTACCAAACATTCCAAAAAGAACTAACACCAATCCTGCTTAAGCTAGTCCAAAAAACAGAAGTGGAGGGAATATTGCCTAGCTCATTATATGATGCCAACATCATCTTAATACAAAAGCCAAACAAAAACGCCACAAGAAAACTATAGACCAAACTCTCTAATGAACTTAGATGCTAAAATCCTCAACAAAATACTTGCTAATCATATTCAACAACACATCAAACGAATTATACACCATTACCAAGTGAGTTTTATCCCTGGTATGCAAGAATGGCTCAATATAAGAAAATCAATCAATGTAATACACCACATAAACAGATAGTAAGAAAAAAATCAAATGATCATCTCTATCTTTTTTCTAATGGAAAAAAGGCATTAGACAAAATACAATACCTTTTCCTGACAAAAACACTACAAAAAATAGGAAGAGAAGGAAACTTCCTACATATGATAAAGGGTATATATGAAAAACCCACAGCTAACATTATATTCAATGGAGAAATCCTACAAGCTTTCCCTCTAAGATAAGGAAAAAGACAAAGATGCCTTTCACCACTCCCGTTTATCATTGTGTTAGAAGTACTTGCTTGAGCACTTAAGAGAAGAAGAAGATATAAAAGGCATTCACATAGGAAAGGAAGAAGTAAAAATTTCACTATTTGCAGACAGCATGATCCTATACATAGAAAGCCCTGAGAAATCTACAACAAAGCTTCTAGAGCTTATAAATGCGTTCAGTAAAGTCACAGGTTGTAAGATCAATATGCAAAAATCAGTAGCATTTCTTTACACTAATATTGAATAATCTAAGGAGGAAATCAAGAAAAAAAATCCCATTTACAATAACAAATGAAAGAATCAAATACTTAGGAATAAATTGAACTAAAGATGTAAACGACTTATATGGAGAAAACTACACAACACTATTAAATGAAATCAAAGAAGACTTTAAAAAATGGAAGAATATTTCCTCTTCATGGATAGGAAGACTAAACATCATTAAGATGTCTATCCTATCCAAACTGACCTACAGATTTAACATATAAACAGTCAATTGAACTTCGACAAGGCCATCAAGCCCATTCAACTGGGAGAGAATAGCCTCTTCAACAAATGGTGCTTGGAGAACTGGATATCCATACCCAAAAGAATGAGCGAGGAACACCATCTCACACCTTATAAAAAAATTAACTTAAGATGGATCAAAGATCATAAAAATGAGAGCCAAGACCATAAAGGCCTTGGAAGATTATATAGGGAAGCATCTACAGGATCTTATAATAGAAAATTGTTTCATGAACCTCAAACCCAAAGCAAAAGCAGTGAAAGAAAAAATAGCTAAATGGGATCTCCTCAAAATTAAAAACTTTTGCACCTCAAAGGAGTTTGCCAAATAAGTGAAAAGGCAGTCTACTCAATGGGAGAAAATATTTGGTAACCATATATCTGATAGGGGCCTAATATCCTGCATATATAAAGAAATCCTTTACCTAGAAAATAAAAAGACAAACAACCCATTTAAAAAATGGGCAAGTGATTTGAGTAGACACTTCTCCAAAGAAGAAATACAAATGGCTAAAAAGCACATGAAAAGATGATCAACATCACTAGCTATTATGGAAATGCAAATCAAAACTATAATGAGATACCATCTTACACACATTAGACTGGTGGCTATTAAAAAAACAAAGGACTAGAAATATTGGAGCGGATGTGGAAGAACAGAATCCCTCATTCACTGCCGGTGGGAATGTAGAATGGTGCAGCCATTGTGGAGGACAGTTTGGCTGTTCCTCAGTAAATAACTATAGAACTGAAATATGATCCAGCAATTCCACTGCTGGGTATATACCCAGAAGAACTGAAAGCAAGGACATGAACAGATATATGCACACCAACGTTCATAGCAGCATTATTCACTATTGCCAAAAGTTGGAATCAACCCAAATGCAGATGAATGGATAAACAAATTGTGGTATATACATACAATGCAATACTACTCAGCTGTAAAAAGAAATACAGTAATAACACATGGAATAACATGGATGAATCCTGGGAACCTTACTTTGAGTAAAGTAAGCCAGGCACTGAAGGACAAATATTACAGGACCTCACTCATATGAATTAAGCAAATTGAGCAGACTCACAGAAGTAGTCTGGAAGATAGGTTTACAGGAAATAGAAAGGGGAGAAGAAGGTTGTGAGCCAATGCATATATGAGCAAAATCTATAATAAGGTGGAAGTGTGTAGTTTTACAGTGGAAAGGCATGGCAGTGGTGTAATAATACTGTTGGGTTAGGTGGTGCTGGTTTGTCAGGGAGTAGGGTGGGAAGGGTAGGTTGGATTGTCCATGGAACTGGGGGGAGGTTGGGGGAGGGAGCAGGTGAACACTGGGGGTTGGCGGGTACATGGTTGAAACTACAATGTTGGAAATGCTCTATTGGTAATATGGCAAGTGAGGGTTGCTGGTTTGGGGTGTTGGATGTGGGGGACATTCAAGACAGGGTGCACCTGGGCAGGCTTCTATGGAGTGTGTGAGTTTTCCTCTTGCCATAGTGTATTATATTAGTGGGTGCAGACCCACATAATGAGGGGCAAGGTGGTGGACTCTCATCCTGGGGAGGACCACTATGTTCTCAAACAGAGGGGCGAGAGTCTCTTGACAGCATGGGCAGTGCCTAATAGTGGAGGACAGACCAGTGTTTTAAGCCCAGTTTTGTTGCAAGTAACTATGAATCTTGTCCTTCAAGGAGTGAAGCCTGGTGGTTGCCATGGGTCCCAAGGGGAGTGGGAGGGAGGAATAGGATAGATGCAACAGGGGACATTTTGGGGGCAAGGGAAGTGTTCTACATGATCTTGCTATGATGGATACAGGCCATGTTAAATTACATCAAAATTTATAAGAGCGTATGGTCCAAAATGTAAACCCTAATGTAAGCCATTTACCATGGTTGGTAGCTATGTTTCAATATTGGTACATTAGCTGTAACAAAGGTACCATCCACATATAAAATGTTATTAATAGGAGAAGGGAGAAAAGGGGGAGGACGTTGGGTATATGAGAGTCCCCTGTATTCAGTATGCAACTTTTTTGTAATCTAAAACTTCTTTGAAGACAAATGAAAAAATTAAGACACTGGGGGAATAAATGGAAAAAACGTCACTGTACATATAGGACAACAGATCTTACAGTGATGAAAGGCAAAAATGTCAAAAACATATTTTAAAAATATTTTTTCATTAGTTTCTATTATCACTTTTTTATTTAAATTTTTTAAAATTTTATTTCTTATTTTTAAAACTATCATTACTATGTCATTTTCTTATTAATTGTATTTGGCTGTTTTATCAGCTCCATTTTTGAAGTTTTGGATCACAGAAGGGTTACAACTGCAGCAGGGGACAATCATTGGTGTGGGGTGTCAGTGATGGGGGATACATAGGAGGAAGCTCACCTGGGTATACATATAAGGCATACAAACGTGTTCAAATGTTCATGTGGCATTATCACAGTGGGTGGAGAGTCACACAATAACCAAAGGAATATTAAATTCCCATCCTGTGGAGCTCTGCCACATTCTTTAATGGAACACCAGGAGTCCCCTGAGTACATGTGCAATGACTAATGAAGGAGGATGGTCCATTGATGGGCCCTTGATATTAATGACTGTGCTTATGAACCTTTACTCTTGAAATGGAAACTTTGCCTAGTATTATAGGGTGCTTAATTGCTTAATAGTTGCCTCCTAGGAGCCTCCTTGTTGCTCAAATGTGGCTTCTCCCTAAGCCTAACTCAGCATATAAATACATTAGCTTCCCCCCAGTATGAGACATGACCCCTGGGGATGAGCCACTCTGATACCGAAGGATTACTACCAAGCACCAACTAGCAATGCAACTGGAAAAGACCTTGACCAAAAGGGGGAAAAGTTAAAGAGACTTCAAAGTAAGCCTGGAGGTCATTCCAGAGGTTATGCTTATGCATATCTCAGCAGGATGTCATTGACTGCCAAAGTAGATACTACCCCAAATAGCGGGACTCCTGAGGGCTCTGGAGACTTCCAGACACTATTGTCAGGGCAGATAGCTCAGGAGCTTGGTGCCTTGCCAATGGGCCTTACTTTGGATTTATGCTCCCCAGGGTGACAGAGTTGGACTCAGTTGTGGTTTTCCTACACATGGATCTTCTGTTCTTCTATTTGAAACTATAATTAGTACTAGAGTTGGTAGATGCATCCAAGAGACTTAAATCTTTGGGCTGTCCATGTGCCATCTGGGCCTCGAATCTCAATGGATTTGCAATACCTACTCTCCAGTTCATTGGTCTCACCCAGGACAACTCACAAGGAGGTGATGATGGACAACCACCATACCAAGAGAAATGAGTGAGTCTACAACAGCAAGAGAAAGAGTCCCAAATCTATCAGCCTTAATGGATTGCAGCCCTTTCACAATTAGAGGTGGAGTGGAATCACCATCCCAGAATCCTCATGTTTGGGGAATGAACTATGGACTAAAGTAGACTTACTGGTATTCTACTATAGACTTATTGTAATTCTAACAATGGAAGAAATTAAATCATTGATGTGAAGGCAGTGGACACTGGAGGTTCTGAGTGCAAGGAGATGGAAGAACAGTTGTAATGTGGGGCCTTTTAGGGACCTGGGAATTATCCTTACAGAATTGTATGGGAGAGAGTGTAAACTACAAGGTAAACTTTAATCCATGCTTAGTGGCAATGCTCCAAAATGTGTTCATAAATTGCAATGAATGTACCATACTAATGAAGGATGTTGTTAATGGGGGAAAATGTGGATGGTGTGGGGAGCAAGGCATATGGGAATCCCCTATAGTTTTATGTAACATTTATGTAACCAATGTATCTTTAAATATACATATATATAGGTGTAATATAGTGGCATTTTGGGGACATTGGAATTGTCCTGAATGATGTTGCAGTGACAGATAAAGGTCATTATATATCCTGTCATAACTTACAAAAATGTGTGGGAGAGAGTTTAAGCTATAATGTAAACTATAATCCATGCTTGGTGGCAATGCTCCAATATTTGTTCATCAATTATAACAAAGGTACCACACTAATGAAGGATGTTGTCAATGTGGGAAAGTGTGGGAGGTGTAGGGAGTGGTGCATATGGGAATCTCCTACATTTTTAATGTAACTTTTATGTAATCTAAGTGTCTTTTAAAAAAACAAATAAATAAAGGTATTAAAAAAAAAAAAGAAGAAGAAGAAGGCTTAAACAGCTAAAGCTCTGGGTAGAGATTGAGTCATATTACCTGATAGCTTACAGCTGAGATTGGGAAGAACCACTGAGACTGCTACAGGAAGCCCTATGTCAGCCTGCAGCTGAAATCAGAAGAAGCTGGGCCCACAGAGCCTCAAGAGTAAGAAGCAGCCCAGAGCAGAAGGCAGAGACCAGCCAGAGATCAGTGATCATCTTGCTTCAACAAGTGGCAACTGACTTTGGTGAGAAAGCCACCATGAATTGGACTTTTTAATGGCCTTATAACTGTAAGCTTTTCCCCAAATAAATACCCTTTATAAAAGTCAACAGATCTGGTACTTTGCACCAGCAGCCCATTGGGAGACTAATAAACAAGGTAATTTGCTATCTCTTACCGTAGAATGGTTATGTTCAGGTATAAAGTTATCCAGTAAGCAAGTGAGCAACTGAATGGTGTAAACAGAAATAACGGCAATGAAAATGCAAGTTAATATTGATGTTAGAGGAAAGGCAGACTTGAAATAGAATCTAATTCTAAGGCTGCAGATATTTGACAGATTTACTCTCTTGGTATAGGGATATTAGAAATTGTACATTGCTCTTAAAAACAGAATCACTTCAAAGATAGCCAAGAGAAGACACCATTCTTCTCCTAAGAACTTCGGTGATTTCAGATTGCTGCTTCAACCCAGCAGTCATACAACTGTTTTCACATTCCCTAAATTTTCATCCTTGTATGTCCCACCTCTCTCTAACTCAGACCAATAATTCCTGAAATACATCAGAGACACAAGTGTATTACAGCTCCATGGCCTTCTAATCCTGTTTTATATGATTGGCCTCACCTTCTGAAAATAATTTTTTTTTCTCCTCTTTTTTGGTGCACTAATGTTGCCTTAAGAGATAGGCAATTGTATTTGTGTCCATCTAGCCTGCAGCACTCTCATGCATATAGAAAAAACATATTCACACATATTCCTATTAGAGCACATTCCTAACTTTGCAATAATTATTGTTCTTTAACAATCTCTTGAGGCACAATTTCACACAACACTTATCAACTAAATAATTAAAAACTAATCATGACTTCAACTCCAGCACTTTTCTTCACTATAACATTTCTACTAAAAAAAAGAACAACAATAAAAAACAAAACTGGTAATAGGATAGGGCTTTGAAAACAAATTGGCATAAGATTTGTTATACAGAATTTTTCAATTAATAAAATTGATTTTTTGTTTTTAGTCTACAAAGAAACTTTGTGTCCTGTAAAGGTTTCTTTCCAAAACTGTCTTCTATGCATAATTATGCCAATATTTTGTTTTAAAATTTGTTCAATGCAGTTTCAGTTTCTTAGGCTGCTTAAAGCATATACCATGAAATCGGTAGGTTTAGACAATGAGAATTTATTAGCTTACAGTTTGAGGCCAGGAAAATGTCCAAATCAAGGTCTCATCAAGGCAATGCCTTCTCCTGAAGACTGGCTATCTTTGGCTCTTCTGCCACATGGCAAAGAACAGGGCAGCGTCTGCTGGTCTCTCCCTTATCTTCTGGGTTATATTGCTTTCAGCTTTTTTCTTCTGTGGCTGTCTCACACTCTCTGTATTCATTCCATTTATAAAGGATTCCAGTAAGAAGGTTAGACCCATCCTGAATGAGGTGGGTCATACTTTAAAGTAAATCTCATCAAAGGTCCTACTTACAATGGTTTTACACCCACAGGAATGGATTAACTTTACAAACATGTTTTTCTGGGCGTATATACAGCTTCAAATCACCACAAATTAATTGAGGTAGGGAGAAAGTGTCCCTTATTTCAAGAATGTCACCATAAATCCAAAAATGATCTCAAAAAATATAGTATCTTGAAAAATAGATCACTATATAAAGTCACCATTGTATTACATACTTCATTGAAAGTAACAATTCATAGTCTGATATTATATGCCATTAACTTATATTAATAGAGATTACTTCATATAATATATTAATTATTACTAATATACATCAAATAATTTATGAACAAATATGTCATAATCCTTAAATATCAGAATGTTTTGAAGAAATTTGTTTACAGAAGAAACTGCATCTTTAGTTAAAAGAGTATGAAAAAAATAATCAATGACTATTTAAAAATTGACATATTAGGGGAGCCGATGTGGCTCAGTGGTTGAGCGTTGGCATCTCACATACATAGTCCCGGGTTCAATCCCCGGCCCCAGTAGCTAAAAAAAAAAAAAAAAATTGAAATATAAAAATTGTAGCAAAAATCAAACCTCAAATCTCAAGTTACTTAAATGTTTTAAGAAAATGCCTTCCAGGTTGAAACAAAAGAAAAATAGAAGTTAAAGATATTCCTGAAGGATAATGAACCAAAAAAAAAAAAAAAAACTACAATGATAAAACGCATACTTTCAGCCAAAGTAAACTAAAAACTTGCTTACATATATCTATATAAATTCAGTCATGAAATTTCTTTATAGGAAACTGAAGAAATAGGAGTATTCAATGGATATTTAGGTGTGGCATGATCCAGAAGTGAGAGGTATAGTCATTCTTTGGGAAAAGATTAATTTGGGGGACTTTAAGTTTTAATGAAGACAAAAGTATTAAAATACACAGGAATTGTGGGCTCATTTCAGTGCTATACAAAGAGTAACTATTTAATAAGTATTTCTTGAATTAAGTAATTGAATGATTCACCCTCCACTTTAATTTTAGTACAGGGATTATTATGTGGATGTATGACAAAAAAGAATGAGTTGGACTGAGAAATGACTGAATTAATAAAATGGCCTTTTTAAAAAGTAAAACTGGTAGCAATGGAAAATGAAATTTATCCAGTTAAGCAAATGAAATAACATTTATTGGATGCAATACACCAATATTAGTATTTGTGTGGATCTGATTCCTGACCAAATAAAATATGTTCCTGAAAGAAGAGAGGGAAAAATACTAGGGCTAAATTACAGAAAGTATGATTGAACAGTTATTTCTACCTGTTAACTTGGAATCGTTAGACTGGAATAAATGCTAGAAAAATTGCTTGAAATGGTGAAATATGATTTTTAAAATTCAGTTTTTCAGAATGACTTCTTGAAAATAGGGAAACATCTTCAAAAACAAAAAGAGAACAAAATCAAGAATGTTTCACAGCTAGTTTTAGCACTAACTTGCTTTCAAGCTGAATAACAAATACTGTTAGAAAAGTCATAATAAGCTTGCAAGCATGTACATGTTTAAAGACCTAGTGACAATATTATCCTAGACTTTTCTCCTGTGAAATTTCCCTTCTCTCTTCCAGTCACCTGCCTTTTTCTCTCTTTTCCTTCCACAGTCATTGATTTAATCATGATTCAGATTCTCATTATCTTACATCAGAGTTACAGAAATAACTTTCTGGTTAATCTCTCTGACTCTGAACTTTCTTTTACTGTTCAATCTTAATATGGTTTGCAGATAATATGTTTAAGGGTTTGGTTTTTAAGAATATCAATAACGTGAGCCATTCCTATTTTTCTAAGCCCCCCCCCCCCCCTTATTCTGGCCATTCCTCCACTTCCATGCATTTATACTCTGATCAAATTCATATGTCATATCCTAATATTCGATCCAGTCCAGTTGGCTTCAATTAACTCCAAATATTTGTTCTACAATTATATTCCAGACATAGTGCTGGGAGTTGGAATGACAAAAATAAGGCACAATCCTGCCTTCAGCCTTGTTGTAGAGAAAACAAGTGGCCCAGCACCATAAATACTATAGGAGCATGAGGGACACATAATTCAGTTTGCAGGATGTCAGATAACCTGGTAGGTGACACCTGAACTTCCTCTTATTGAACTTCTGGTGTTATTTTCACCTGGAATATTTTCCCACTTTCCCTCTACGCATTTTTTTCCTGCCCAAATTTTTCTTAAGTGATCTAGACGTTTTAGCTTCTTTTCACTTACAGAACACAATCTACCATTTGTGTTTGCATATAAAAAGAAAATCATTTGAAAAATAGACATCATTGGCAAATAGTCGCCTTAGAGTTAGTACTTAAAGAGATAAGGTAACTCAGGAAATCACTATTCCAACACAGACTGCCACAGTTTATAAACTAGATGGCAGACAATTCAAAATTAAGATACTAAAAGAAGAGTTTTAAGACAAAGACATTTACTGTCTACCCTGGATAGCTGGTTTAGGAAAAAGGTATTTACTGTCTACCCTGGCTAAGATTTCATCAGTTTCTCAGGGAGTAAATTTTGAAATAGCAGAACATCTTAATTTAATGTTGACATTTGACCACATACATAAGTATGTTTAGAATAACTGAAAAAACTGTGTGTACTTTATGTAATAATGCAAACTTTTATATTCACAACTAATGGACTCATTAAAAAAAAAAAAAAACACACATAAAATCCTGAGTTAATGAACTGCGTCAGACACCATGATAGGATGAATAATGGCCCCAAAGATAGGCAGTTTCTAATCCCTTATATCTATAAAGTTACCTTATATGGCCAAAGGGACTTTGCAGCTGTAAGGAGGGTAAGGATATTGAGATGGGGAGATTATCCTGGGTGGACTCTAAATGTAATCACAAGTTTCACAATAAAAGGGGGCCAGAGGAAGATTTAACTTTAGAGACAGAAGGCAATGTGACGACTGAAATAAGATGTTATCCTGCAGGCTTATAAGATGGGAAAAGAGGCCACAAACTGAAGAAGGCAAGGGAAGAGATTCTCCCCTCAGAGCCTCTGGAAGAAGCACGGCCATGCAGACTCCTCATTTTCTGTCCAATGAAAGTAATTTTGGATTCTGACCTCTAAAGCTGTAAGAAAATAAATGTATGCTGCCTTAAACCACCACAAGCTTGAGGTAATTTGTTGTAGAAGTGATGGGAAACTAATGGAGACTATCAAAAGTTGCTTCTCATTACTGATTACTTCTAAAGAACATTGGTTTTAGGGTTCTGGAGCCCCTAGATGTCAGACTAAGAAACAATTAGTACAGAGTCCTGTTTTAGTGATGCTGATTCATATCTACATCTGTAACACACTGCAAACATACCTAGTAATAATACTAGGCACAGAACAGTTATTCATAAATTATTAGTTTCTTTTTTTTCTCTTCACATATTCATTTGTCTACCCAGATGTTCTTAGTTTCATAAATGACCAACCATTGGGCTAATATATATGCCACATAGTGATAAAACTACATATATTTTCCTCCATATAATTTCTTAAGCTTTTTCCAGTCCTAGTACAAACTCAATTCACTATGCTGGAGACTCAGCATAGATTCAGCCAAGATGTATAATACCTGCCAGATATGCTTGGGTTCTTTGGAGGACCATACTGAGCAGGGAGGTAAAGGTGAAGTAATGGATGCAATTTCTCTAGAATAGATGGAAAACTTAGCATACATCATTGAATTTGTATGCACCAAATTCTTAGATTTAAAAGTCACTAAGCCTGACACAGGAGAGGTGGCAAGATATTTAAATGGATATAAAATTTTCTTTAGGAGAAAACACATGTCTGGAAAAAGCAAACACTTGTAACAGTGGAATAAAAAGGGGACAGTCAATTTCACAAGGGCCAGTCTTGAAAGACCTTCTGCGGCCTAACATATAAAAGTCCTGGAGGAAAGTAGAATTCAAAATACAATGGAGCAAAACAAATTACCTATAAAAGGACATGACTACTTTGTCAAGTAGGCAGAGTTATAAGGTTGATTGAGGACTTGTTCCTGACTCCTCTAATTTGGACTTATGGGAAAAGGCATAAAATCCCCAATGTTGGAAAGTATAGAGATACTAATTTACAGAATTTTCAGAATCACCATGAAATATTGTCAAACACAATTTTAAATGATCATGTTGCTACTGACCAAAAGCAGGTTCTTTCTCTCCGACACATGCTAAAGACCAATTCTTGAGACACCAGGGTTTCAAAGAGAGAAAGAATTTGTGCAAGCAAAGTGGCCTCCAATGGCCCAAAAACTGCCTCCTGGATCTGTTGAATATTGAGGTGGAGCAGGCACAGATTTCTTCATTAATAAACATGAAGGGGTTGAACAGGATGGAGGCACAGATTTCTTCATTAATAAACATGATGGGGTTGAACAAAGCTATGGTGAGTCACAAAGTTCTGGGATAGAAGAGTACAGAGTATAGATCAGTTACAAGGTTTTCCATATGGAAATTGTAAACAGGAGGGTGAAGTGGTACCATCACAATAGTAAGCATACACAAATGTGAGCCAAATCTAAAGTAACCATAAACAGGTGAGACTATTCTAGATAGCTTCAGTAATTTCAGATATTAACTTTTGGATATTTTATAATATAAAGGCATCTATATAATGATTTTTAAATTATAATTAATTGTTAATTCGTAATCCTCCACTACAATGTAGAAGCCATAAACCACATAGGGCTCAAACCCCTTACTCTTAAGCAAATTTCCTTCAGTTAAATAAATTACGAATTTTGAAACTTAATAAAGGGGTGAGACATGAAATGAAGTGACTTTATGCAAAGGGGAATAACCCAAACATTGTTCAAATTCCAAGTGTAAAGGACTTTGGGTATGTAAAAATCATTGGAACAATTAAATCTTTACAATATTCAGCAACAGTTGAGGTTAGTGACCATATTTTCCATCACTAAGATAAGGTAAGACAGTGCTTTCATTTGCAAGAAAATGAGTTAGAAAAGATCCTATTAGGAATTCTCTTCAGCTTGAATTGCAACCAAAGAGCTCAAAAGTGCTTGTCAAGAAGAAAGTGAGGTCTCTTGTCTTTATTAGCTTTACAGGTCAAACATTGAACCTGCCGTGACTAAAAAGGAAGGCATTTATTCAGATGTTTTAAAAAGTATGAATTTCGTTCGCTACGTTTAGCTTCAATATTAGCACAGCACATTTTGGAGGACAACGTGCAGTTACTTGGCCTTTTCTGTTATTACTATGGCTGCATCATTTCTGGAATTGTTTTCAAAGGAATGACAAGATATTTTAGATTTGCTTGACATACACTTTGCACGTGAGAAGCTATATGACTATTTTATAATATTTCTGTTACTCTACAGGTAAGGTAGAGTGTACTGAACAAAAATTTGCCTTATTAAGAAAAATTAGTATAGAGCAATGCTTACCTGCCTCTGCCTTAGACTCATAATCAAGTGGAGTTTCAAGAAACAATGCAAAACCCTCATATGGAAGGAGTCACTAGTTCAAATTATTTCAGAGGCTGGATGTTACGGGATGTGTGGCAAAATGAAGAGGGCATACCACTTGATCATATTCAAATTCAACTTTATTTTAATTGTTCTGGCAATAGAGAAGATGTCTATGTATCAGTTTTTCCCTGGGCCTGTGGATCACTGTTTGGGAACTCTTGCCATAGAGGTTAATTTCCACAATTTGTTGAGAACATCTAAGCTCACACTCCAAAATTGGACCTAATACTTACTTTGTGTACATCAAAGCATGTAGAGTATTGCTACAAATCCTTACGAATAAAGTGGTGATAGCCTTAATCGACATGACTAAGAAATTGGTATCAGTGCTGTCCAGAGTCTCTTTGGGGCCTAATTGGGCCTTCTTCAACCAGGCTAAGTGGAAAAGTCCATTTCTTACTCATGCTAATGCTCATTACTACTACTTAATCCAAAACTAAGACATTGCTTTTGTAAAAATCCTTGCTATTGAAGTTTTAACAAATTTGGTAATCTTTTCTTCTGTAGTTAATATGTTGCTAATCCCATCTAGTTATTTTTCACCTTTAGAAGTTCAATTTGGGTCTTTTTTATATGTACCATGTCTCTCAATATGCTCATGCTTTCATTCACTGTCTTGATTATATGGGGGATATATATAATACTGTTTTAATGCCATTATCTACCTATTCTATTATCTATGTCATATCAGGATATATTTATATTGATTGATTTTTCTCCTTCTAATGGGTCCTAGTTTCCTGCTTCTTTGTTTGATTGAAATGTTGTTTGGGATTATAATTTTTTAAGGTAAATAATTTTAACATGCATCACATTATTTAAGATAAATATTCACACTTTCCCTCTTGTGTAAAGTGCTTACTTTAAAAAATACGAATTACTTTCTCTGGATGTATATTTGGAAATGAAATTTAAAACTTTGCTTTCATAGATGGAAATATTCTGACATACTAATATTTGCATGCAATAGTTTAATCACCCTCAGGCAAAAACATGGGGCATGGGGTTATTTCCAAATTATTGGAAAAGCACCATTGATACAGAATTTTAAGTTATAATTCATATTAACTTATCTGACAAATGAGTTAAGATAAACAAATTACACTAAAAATATCAAGTTTTTAAGAATCATATTTATATATCAGTTATGCTAAAGATCAACAGAGAAACAATTAACTTATAAATCATGCCAGAAATACCTTTATAATCAAGTCTATTATAATCATCTCAAATAATATTGTGTTGGAAAGACAAGCATCAAGGGTTAACCATAAAACACTGTACTACAGTTAAGTTCAAAATTTAGTTCAGTGGATACATAAGATGAAACAAAATGACACAGAAACCAATTTTTCTACCAATAATACCATTCTCAATGTACTTTGTGAGCTACTATAAAAATGAGGAATGCTGCTTTCTTCCCTAAGAGTCAGGGGAGTTGGGAAAAGGACTAAGCAAGTCAAGAAGGTCACATGGCTGACTTTTATTGTAAGATCATAACTGTCCCACAGCAGCTTAACCCCTGGATAAGCAAAGGAAAATAAGAAAAAGGGAAACTGCTTCAGGTTTTCATAAGCCAATGACTTCAGTCCCTAAATCAAAATCACTGGCTATATAAATTCAAAACAACACAAGTTTTTCTGTGAACCCCTTCATTCTATGCAGTATCATTAACACCATCTACAGTTTTTTCTTCTTCTCCTTCTCTTCCTCCTTCTCTTCTACCACCTTTTCCTCCTTCTTTAATTTTTCTTCTAGCATTTCAAAAGGAGTCATTATATCATAGAGAAATGAAAGGAAACCATAAAACCAATCAAAACTTTCATCTGCTAAAATATTAAGGATTTCCTCAAGGACAATCATATTTTCATTACTGACATATTTGGCCAGGCCTAATAAAACTTTGGTATTATCCACATCAAAATCCTCACCACCATCAGCATCACAGACTCCTACTTTTCCTAGAACTTCCTCATAATCAACAAGATCAAACCAAATGACAGCTACTGATGTCCAGCCTCCCAGCAATGCAATTACCATAAACCACATATATAAATGAACTTCCAGAGAGGCCTCCTTTACTCCCATTCTTGTGTCCTCCAAGTTTTGTACCTGAAACTAATACATTGCTCCAAGCCTCTAGTGGTTGTCTACATTTTCCAAGATCAGAAAAAATCTCAGTCTTCACTTCATTTTAAGGTTTCATGTTAGACATGCTATTCCACCTCTGAAAAAACTACCAGGTTGAAATCCATCAGATCTCTCATGGGTCAGCACAGATACTTCACTCCGTTTTTTTTTTTTTGAGGGGAGTAATACTTCACTCTTGAAATTAATTGTGACATATAACTAACTTACTTGGAAACAGTTTGATTTTTTTGAAGAATTTTAAACTTTGTTAGGCAAGACCAGAGCAGCCTTTAATCTAGGTCTAATTTGGCCCCACTACTGAGGCAATACCTAGTTACCTAATGCCTAAGATGTTACAAATTTTCTCCACTCTGACTTTTGAGAATGTGAGCCTTGAGAATTGTTCCACCTATTCCTTTCCAGCGGTTCTTTCCATGGCCTTTGGTAGTTTCCTCATACAAATTCTCTGATGAGTACTGAGCTAAAAACTGAAGGGGAACCTTCTGCAGACCTCTGAGCTCTCCCTTTGTGCAGTTCTCTCTTGTCTGGTGCACTGCCCTGTCAATTCCAACCACATTGGGCTCCCCCAAGTATTCTGTCTCACCCAAATACTCTGTCTCCTCAATGCTGGGAGACCACTGAGCTTGGTTTGGGTTTCTCCTCTCTGCATTTCATCTTGAAAACTCTGGAGACAATATGCTGGGAAATTGAAGTCTTACTTCATGTGTTTCTTTTTACTCAGAAATCGCTCTCCTGTACAGACTGTTGCACAATGTTCAGAACTGTTATTTTTTGTATTTTGTGGAGACTTTTAGCTGTTGAAGGAAACAGAATGGTACTGATCCCTCTTACTCCATCTAGCTGAAAATGGAAGTCCTTCCTGAGGTTTTTATTAAAAGATGTCTGACTAAGTAATTTTCAATAATATCTGATTTTATTTTTTGCCATGAATGAGTGATGATTCAGCCGTGTTTCTAAACCAATATTTTTGAGAAATCCATGTTTTTCCAGTGTGTGAGGGGGAAATATAGAACCCCTTTAATATGAGGAGTCCCTCTCTGATAGGACTAGAAACCAAAACAATTCTCTTTGGCAACATGGCAACACATACTCTATAAAAATATTATACATCCTATTGCTGTTGACATGCTGTGCTTTAGCATATAATTTTTCCTGTAGTGTACCTAGTTTCACCTTACTGTTATGTGGCAGGTAAGGGCTTGTCTCTCAGTCTTAAAAGATATAACATTAAATAAAGTAATGTAAAATATAAAAATTGTTTGCTTTCAAAGTGTAACACTGCAATGTTGGAACTGTCTTGGGTTTATTTCATCTCTGCATAAGAAAGATTTAAGAAAATTAAAAACATGGGTTTATTTTTTTTTCAATTCAACAAAGACAAGACCAACTCTATTTTCTTCCAAAAGGGTGGTCTTATCCTTGCAAGAGTTCATAAAATTCCAACCGTGTTAAAATATTAATCACTTGTCAGAAACTTATATGCTTACAAATAGATGAATGAATATTTAATTTTCATTTTACTGGGGATAGAGAAAGGTATCTACTAACTATTTAGAATTGTAGCCCAATTTAAACTAAATGTCTGATGATACCAAATGAATTAGACTCATCCGAATTCCACATTTAGCACTGAAAATTAGCTGCTCAACTGGGATTCCCAATTGTTGCCACTTTTCCTGAATGTTAACTCCATCATAGACCAACACTCGTCAGTGAACCAAAGTTTTGAAAAATATTACTATAATATATATCTGCTACAGGAACATAGAGGAAGGGTGACTCTGTGCTGGGAGCAGTTTTATAGGAGAGTGCCATCTGAGGCATTAAATAAGATATTGAACATGTGGATTCAATATTAGAAATTGTAGAAACATATAATATACTTAGGTCTTGGAACAAATAAGACCTGGAAATTCTCTGCTGAATGAATTACTCTAGCTTTCTAGCTTTCAGGAATAAGATATATAAAGCAAAGCACACAATCTTCCCAGAGCTTTTGTATTTGTTCTTCCCTTTCTTGTAACACACATTCCCAGATATTCATGTGGCTTACTCACTCTAATCCTACATTTATTAAGATAAATGTCATATTATTAGTAGACCTTTCCCAACCACCCCATGTAAAATAGTAAACCATCTCCCACACCCACCCTGTCACTATTCTATTCCCCTTATTCTCTTTACTTTTTTCATAGCTCTCATTACTACCCTTGGTTATTTCTTTTTCTGTCTCTCCCCACTAAAATGTAAGCTCCACGGGACAATAACTTCATCAGTTTTTTCTACTACACTATTCCCAGTTCCTACAGCAATGTTTGTTGGCATATAGTAGGCCCCCCAATAAACATTTGTTGAATGAGTGAATGAAGCACTGCATAGTGTGCCTGGCACATAGTAAGTGCTCAGTTAAATTAGTAAAAATTTTTATTTCATCATCATTGTTATTAATTTTATGATTATTATAAGATTCAAAATACTTCCAAGCAATTACATTTTCTTCATAGGTATAGAGCAGAGGTTCTTAACCTTTTTTTGTTCCGCAGACCCCTTTGCCAGTTAAGTGAAAACCATCACCCCTTACTAAGTCCATATTATACTGTGTATTATTCAATAAATATATCACACTCACACAAACATGTCCCCACAAGAATAATGTTTTTTGAATTTCAATTCAAGCTCATAGATCTCTTGTTAAGAACCCCTGGTATAGAGGGAAATAAGAAGTAACTATCTTGACACTCAAAATGAGGAACTGTATCTTAGAATATACATTGAGTGAGTTAGGATTAATTTAGAACAATACCTATAGGTAAAAGAAAATCATCTCAAATATGTAAGATTGTTCTTGATAAATGTATTTTAATCCACTTGAATTACATTTTATTTAATTTCAGTAATTTGATAGTTTGTCAAACTCAGTAATTAAGTGTCCTATTGAATGCAATTCTCTGAAAGTATACAATCAAACTTGATGTCTTAAGAATTGAATAGGATACTCTAGAGAGAGTAAAATATTTGAGAATTATGAAAGGCAAAAAATTGATAAAAGTTGATAATCCAAAAAGTTACAGCATTAGTAAATTTGGACAAGAATGTGGAAAATCACCAGTTTTAATTATGATTTTATCCTCCTGTATTTCATTGCCTTATAATGTAGCCTCTCACCTCACCAAAACTTTGCTAACTTACATTATTCATCTACTACACAAAAATAAACTCATGAAAATATAAAATAGAGCAAATAAAATAAACACATGGTAAACACTTTTCATGGACTACCCTTCATCAAGCAATGGGAAGACAAAAATAATCAAGGCACGTTCATGCTCTCAAATCTGGTGGATTTGCTATGTAAGCAAGTAGGTCTAATTTCCTATAAGCAGTGATAAGTTACTCTAAACCCTAGACTCTAAATATCATGGACCAGTAATATTTTGATAAAAAACAGAATTTAAGGACATTGGCCAACTTTCCTTCAATAATCATCAGTGCATAGGAGAAACGATTTTATAACATCAAGAATAGTTAGAAAATTTAATCTAAAAGTAAAATATTTTAAAATGTAATAAATTGAGCTTGGTGAAAACTCATTTCTCTGCCCATATTTCTCCTTTTCCTATAGATGTAAATTTCAGCACAGACCTACTTATCATTGTTTTAGGCAACATTGCTATATAGAAGTGCTACAGGCACATGGAAGAGGAAGTGATTTATTCTGTGCTGGGAGCAGCTTCACATGAGGGAGACATTTGAACCACCAATCAATATAAGGAATAAAGGAGAAATAGCATGTTTGGGGTATAGTAAAATAAGTGAGAGAGTCAAAACTATGAGAGGTGACAGACATGGAGCACTAGTCACTGGCAGTAGAAAAGTGAAGCATCAGTGATAAAGAGTAAAAGGAGACAACACTAAGTTCTATGACACAGGAAGACAACCTCTGGCACACAATTTTATATGTAGCTTTAAAAGCCATTTGATTTCTTAACACTTTATATTTTTCAGTTTGCAACCTCAATAGATTTCTCTACCAGGTTTAAGACACCTGAACTCAAAAAACAAAAATAGGAGGCAGGAAGAGGCAAGAAAATCTCTGGTGCTGCATGTCAAACTTTGGTTGAAAGCACATGTCCCATGCTGAAAGCTATCCTCAATTTAGGGGAAGGAGTCATTTACTCAATGACTCCATGTAATAGTCCATCTCCATGCATTGTTTTAAATAAACTGAACCAAGAAAAAGGTGAACCCGAATGCAAGAAGAGATTTTATATATTTCTAAAAATATTTCACAATAAATACCTGCTTCAGTTATAATAACCCCAAACTAGAAATAACTTAAATATCTAATAATAAGAAAATATTCTATGTAAAATTATATTGCCAAATATCTATCAGAATACAGGAAATATTTAAACTATAATATTAAATAAAAAGGATGCATGACTGTTTTATGAATAGATATGTATAGTCATATAATACATTCATTATATAGTCATTATATGTATATAAATTACACAAACTCATCACAAAGGATTGAAAGGAAAATACCAGAGCCTTAGCTATTATGTATTGATTGAAGATTATTGGATTTTCCAAAGTTTATATAACGAATATGCATTACTTTATAATATGAAAACAAATAATATAGTAATTCTAAAGTACAACCTGACAACATGTAAATTTCTGACCTATAAATGGTTAAGTCTCACTATCTGAAAATTCCATGGTTCAGAATGTCTGGAAAGATGAGTTTTTGCTTAACTACAATCATTGTATCCTCAGCAACACTCTTTCTTATAGGCACTGCTTAATATGCCCATATATTAAGTCCACTGAGATGCTACCCTTATCATATGACAAAAAAAAAAAAAAAAAAAAAATCTAAGAAAGAGTAGTAATTAAAATTATCCTTCCCCTCAAAAGCAAAAATGAAACGAACAAGCATACAATGAAAAACATAATCTTCATACTACTCTCATAAAGAGTAAAATAATACAGAAGAAGATCATAGTCCACCAAGGTCAAAATGCACTAACTATGCTTACTAAAACTTCATCAATTATAAATTTGATTTTTTTCTTTTTTTATGATAGACACTTGCCAAAACTTCAATAATAATAACACTATTTCTTAGATGTAATTATCAGTCTTATGACTCGAGTCTATCAAAAATCTTTAATTGGCATGAGGATAGTAAATGTAGAAGTTACACATCATGGAAAAACAAGAAATAAAAAATAACTATTTTAAAGGGTATGCAATTAAAGACTGTAAAGTGCTTTTGTGCCTTTATTTTTCTCCAGCTTAGACCATTAATAGAAATACTTTTGCAAACTTTAGGTTAGTATGTATTAAATAGGAGATAGATAAGTAGATTGCAAGATGATACATGAAATACCAAGTGCCAACTGGCAATATGACTGGAAAAAGACCTTAAATAAAAGGGGGAAAAGGTAAAGACAAATGAGTTCATGTGGCTAAGAGACTTCAAAGAGAGTCGGGAGGTCATCCCAGAGATAATGCTTATGCACACCTCAGTAGGATCTCATAGAACACCAAAGTGGATATCACCCCACACAGAGGGGCTCCTGAGAGCTCTGGAGACACCCAGGTCCTATATAAGGGGGGATAGCCCCAGAGATTGATGCCTTATCAGTGAGTTCTAATTTGGAATCTGTGCTCCTGAGAATGACAGAGTTGGACTCAAATAAGCCCTCCCTGCACATGGTCCATCAGTCTCTTCTATTCAAACCTATATGTGATGCTGGAGTTTGTAGGTGTACTTCCAGAGACAGGAGACTCTGGCCTTCCCATGTGTCAGCTGTGCCTGGAATCTTGGTGGAACTTCAACTCCTACTCTACAGCTCAATGGACTCACCCAAGTCATCTGGTGAGGAGACAATGATGGACAACGGCCATCCCAGGGAATGGATAGCATCTGCAGCCACAGGCAGGATAATCCCATCCACCATATCCATGGGATATAAGCCTACTCTCACTTGGAGGTGGAGTGGACATCACCATCCCAGATTCCTCAGGATTGGGGGAAGAGCTATGGACTAGAGTGGACTTAATGGTATTCTGTTGTAGACATATTGTGATTCAAGCAATGGAAGAAATTATAACAATGAGGTGGAGCCAGTGGCCACTAGACACTTTCGGGGCAGGGAAGGGAAAAGCAGTTGTAATACAGGGGCTTTTTCAGGACATGGGAATTATCCTGTGTGACATTACAATGACAGATATAGGCCATTTTACATCAGCATATACCATGCAGAACTGTGTGGGAGAGAGAGTGGTCTACAATGTGAACTATGTTCCATGATTGGTGGCAAAGCCCCAGGATGTGTATATATCCATTACAGGTGATGTGCCACACTAATGAAAGATGTTTATGTGGGATGTTATGGGAGGTGTGGGAGGTGGGGAACATGTGAATCTCTGTAACTTTTGTGTAACATTTATGTAATCTAAGCATCTTTTAAAATATATATATATAAATAACATTTAAAAAAATAAAAAAAAATAAAAAGTCAGAAAACTGTAAATGGAGAGGATGTGGAGAGTTAGGAATGCTTATTCACTTTAGTGGCTATGTAGAATGGTAAAGCCACTGTGCATACTACATGAATGCACTATTATGAACTAAATATATTATGTAAACTCATGGAATTAACAATGAGGATATAAGACACCAAAAATAGAATAATGGTAGATAATGGAAAACTGATGGTTAATTTGTGTAGAATTAATTAAAAATCTTTGAAAATGAAAGGAAATGGGGAGAGCACATCATGTTCTTTGTGACTAGCAAAACTATTATATGGATATGATACTGGCTGAAAGGGAAAGCCTAAATAAAGACATTTATATTACTAGAAGGAAAGTTTAAAAATGTATCATGGGACTGTATAACATAGTGAGATCTTATGCAAAATATGGGTGATATTGCATATGTAAGACTATTTTTTACAAAGTATACATATAAATAAACTAGAGAGTAGGAAATGGAATAGCAGCTATGTACAGCAGGGGAAGCATAGAGAATTTGAGAAATATTGAGTTTTGTTGGTTTGGGTTTTTTAGTATTATTATTATTACTGGAATAACGAAAATGCTCTAACATTGAATTAATGAATGCACAACTATGTGATTATACCTAAATACCATTGATTGTACACTTTGGATGGATTAATGCTTTTTTAATTTCGATTTATAAAATTGATTAGTTAAGAAAAAGTACATGTATAAACAAACAAACACAGCTCTCTTGGGTACTCAGATTCTTAACAAGTATCATTCAAATAGTTTTTCTCAGTTGTGTATGGATGAAATTTTTTTTGCTTAATAAAGAGGAAAGGGGCAAAAAAAAAAGATGATACATGATACATAGGTGATGACAGATGATAGATATAGGAAATAGAAATGAGAGAGAAAGAGAGAGAGAATATTAAGAACAGGATTTGATTTTTGTATTTCATAAACCCCAAAATCTCTCATTTCAATTCTCAATATTTCTCTCATTTTTTTAAGTCCCTATACCAGTTTGCAAATGAGTCTGTTTCAGAGAGAGTGCCTTCACTATTGAATGGGAAAGAAAAAAGGAGTGGTAACCACGCAAAAGGAAAAAAGGAATTACTATTACACACTACAGGTGGACAAAAATCCCATTTTCCTTTTTCCCTCAATACAAAACTGTTGTGAAATATGCGTGAAAACTGGTAACAATACTACAATATAATAAAATTTTAAAAACAGATGAAGTATCATAAAATCTCAATTCTATAAAAATATCTTGAAAGTAGGGCATTGCACAGTAAAAAGCAAGGTAAGACATATTGGAATTATTTTGTGTAGAAGCAAGACAGAGATTGTTATCTTCAAAAAGTAATTTCAGGGACAAAAAACTCTCTCTCAGGGATAAAATATCATTTGAAAAGAATTTATACTCATATTTTAAAAATACCTTCACAGTATAAAGAGAGATGGGTCTCTAATTTCTCTTTGCTTTTAACAACACACTTTCTTTCCTGTAAAACTGGAGATGATACCAAAGTATATCCTGGAGCACAATACAGTGAATTGAATAGATTATAGCCTGAAAAGGCCTCTGATTTTTACTAACTGGTCTCACAGTTGGCTTAACTGAGAACTACTACTGATGAGAACAAGCAAGGGCAACCAATTATGAACAAATAAACATTTTCTCCATCATTTGGCATTTTACTCACAGTGGTCCATTAGCCTAAGAAAACCAAGGAATCAGCACTTAAAAATATTTGTGCTCAGTTTGGTCATAAATGTTGCATGGCTTTGCTTTACTGCTATTTATGATTACATCATTAGACACATTACATATTCTAGAGCAAAGGAGTAAATATGCTGTGATAGGTTTGTCTTAAAGAATCTGTTCTGTTTAACAATGAAATAATGTAGCTTATGCTATTTGTTTTATATGGCTACCAAGCTTTACACCTTGCTGCTTCTCAGATTCTCATATGCTTTTTAGTTTTTGTTTTTAACTCCAGTAACAGAACAGATGCCATCCTAAGACTAAGGGAAATATTTAAGTATAAGTGATCATATCACATCAATAAAGCTCATTTTTACAAAATGTGCGTATGTTTTAAATATATACATTTCTGAAGATGAGATCTGACCTTGGTCTTTAATCTATTTTTACTTCCTTTCTTCAGGCTGAAAAATGTTCTTAGACTAAGTGTCTACATGCTAGTACATTTATTGAAAGCTTCCTATTTGCTGTACATTGTTTTAAGTGCTTTCAATATATTATCTCAATTCATTTAAATTCTACCAAATGAGAATGGCATTTCGAGAAAATGAAAAAAAATCCAACGTGCCTGGAGCACATTGGAGGAGGGAGGGAGGGATGGCATGAAATAAGACCAGTGATCTAGGTAGTACACGCTGGAGCGTGTAGGCAATGTTAAAGATTTTTCATCTTTATCTTAAGAGCAATAGAATATTTTAATATTATTTTAAGTGGAGTGATATAATTACCTTGAGTGATGAAAATTGATCAGAGAGGCCAGCATTAGATGTGGGGATGCCACATAAAATCTATTGCTCAAATACTGCCTTTTCATGGAGATTTCTCCTTCTATCCTGCCTTAAGTTTCCCTCCAACTTTGAAGTTATTTCATTTATGAATAGGGAGATGCTACACAGAGCCAAGGAACAACACAATCAGGACATTAGCTTGAATAGTAGGCCAGTCACGTTTGGGTTTATAGCCTGGTATATTTCGGACTTTAGATGAAATAGAAAAAACAAACAAACATAGATGTGTTCCATAAGCATTTGTTTTCCTGGATACCCTTAATTTCATGGGTGTGTATAATAATGAACTGTTTTCGAACTGGAGCAAATTAGATATTAGAGTGTAGCTTTATTACAGAGAGATTTTATCTTTAAACATTGCATTTTGATCAACTTTGTATATTCACGTTTATTAAAATATTATACACTAAATGTTGTGCCCTTGCTTGCTATTAGGTGGTCAAGGCACTTATCAGCACTATTGTGATTAACTCATAAATGGCATGGGTCAGAGAACATTGTTTTTCTTCCTGATTAATTTTCTGTTTTTCAGTATTACATTAATTTACTTTTGGCTTCTATTTCTGAATAACCAAAATAGTTGCTGTATTTATGTGGCATTCATTTGATATTGTTGTTTAAAAAAATTATAGTTTTTATTTAAAATATTCTGTACCTTAATTTTTTTATGTAACCAATTCAAGAACTGTAAGCCATAATGTCAATCTTGCAAAATTTCAATCAGTTTAATCCCCTACCACTGAAACTGTTTGTAAAAAAGAGAATTATATCTGGGCAGTCTTATTTTAAAAAAAACAAAAAAGAGCAGGGGAAGAGATACCATCATGGCCAATCCCCTGCGGGGCGGGCGGTCGGCCAAACTGCCCGAGTTAGCTTTGGGGATGGCAGTTCTGCATTCACATGCCCCACTTTGTGTTGGAGAGGAGATACAAATCTGTGCTGTTTGTGTGTTGAATATTTATCTACCCCAAGGAGAGGAGGCCCAGACACTCACTGCTTCTGCCCTTCTAAGAATCTGGGGCTGTTTGTTCCCAGTTTCTGGGTTTAAAGTCAGGTCAGGCCTTTTCATTAGACCTAACACCCCACCCCTAATCCCACTCCCTGGCTGTGGAATGGATACAGACTGAAACATTATTGCACAATAGAAAAGGACAAAGGCTGGGAGATGGCCCCTAGATGTGTCCCTGGTTTTCCTAGCAATTCATAATCAGATGAACACAATTTTGTGCAAAATAGTGTTAGGGTTCAAATGAAAGTAAGACAATTCAAATAATAGGCTGGGGTTGGAAATATGAACTCCAAATGAAAGTTGAGTTTTCAACAAGACAGCATGCCATAATAATTAGTGGAAATACCTCCAATAGGCTTAAATGAGCACTAAGAAAAATGCTATTTTTCTTCCATTCATTTAACTAAAATTGGTGGCATGAATTTTTCTTGGTTGCTCATCGTAAGTTTAAAGAATATAAGGGAAGAGCCATATAGAAATCCATATATTTTAATACTATAAATGTATTAAGGAGCATGAGATGATGCAGAAATATTTTCCACCAATCTTTTTCTAACTCCTAGAGGATGTAAAATAAGAAAAGAAATTTATTTTTCAGTATTTAAAGAAAGTTTAACTTTGCATCTCCAAAACGTTTAGACACTTTGTCATGCAACTGAAATAGCATGAGGAGTGTTAGATGAGTGCTGTCACACCAATAACAAAATGCTCAGCCTTATGCCCCAAACACCATATATGGTCTGTGGACAAGACCGGCAAACTCATTGAAATCATGGAACATAGACAAGAAAACATTCATTGCAATGCTGAGAAAGCACTCTTTGTTTTGGAAATGCTGTAAATAATTTTTAAGCTAAAAAAATATAGAATATAAACTCTCATAGAAATACATTATGGTGTCATTATTGGACTGAGCCTATTTCCAGAACCCTAAACCATGGAGAATCTTACAATGCCTCTTGACCTAACAAGACAGATTTTAAAGGAAGCCCTAGGATCATTTGTAGCACAGGAAAATGCTGTGTCAAGTTCAGATTCAAGACAATATCCTAAGTTTCCATTAAATCCTAAAAAATAACTGCTATTGGGAACTAACATTTAAAACATACATAAAATGGTTAAAAGAGAAATCTAACATCAATCTCCATGCCAGTTATGGATGAATCCTCTAGAGCATGATTATATTCAAGAGTGGAAAAAAATAACTTAAAAAAAATCTTCTTTGATAAGATATTGAGTTGGTAAATTTAGACTCAATGTTTAAGGCTCTATAAGACAATGCATCTTGTTTGTTTTTTCTTCTCTCATGTTAGTTATGATACAGACACACTAACTGATATCTGTTTGTTGAAAATCATCAAGAAATTTTATAGTTCTCTGTAATTTTTAACATGTTGGTCTTTTAACTTTTACACTGATTTCCTGCCTTTTGAGATGCTGTGCAGTTTTTCAATATCCTGATCAAAAGCATAGCCTATTCATTACATCTTCATCAAAACCTTCATCAGAATTAAGAATTCCTGTCTTACCATTCCCCTACTAAGTAAAATATGAGCAATTCTCACACAAAAAAATGTAACTTCAAACACACCACTACTATTGTTTGCCTCCCTTTTTCTACTGTGAGTTTTACTATGCCCAAGGCCTTTGTGCAACTGGAGAACCGCAATTCAAGATTTTACACTTAGTTAATAACATATACAGAAATCATCCTTGACAAGACTGAGTCGAGAACTTCTTTCCTCCACAAGCCTCAATGCCTTGTGCCTATTTTTGGTATTGCTCAGAACTCATGGGCTAAATATCCTTATATATAAGGCTTCTAAGAATGAGCAGCAAATTACCAAAACCTAACAGGGAAAAAGAAACAGTTCACAAAAAAAGGATATATGAGTTGCTTTACTTTTAAGATTATGAAATAATCCAAACTTCTCTTATTATTAGGAAAGTACAAATAAAACCTACACTATGATAAATTTTTAAAATATACTTTTATTACAGAAGTTGTGAACTTAAAAAACAAACATGCACATGTGTGGAATTCCTATACAACACCCCTTCACCAACATTTCACACCATTGTGGAACATTTGCTTTAGATTATGAGGTAATATCATCAGACTATTGCCATTAACTATGGTCCATAGCATACCTTTGGCATATTTTTTCCATACACCCTATTATTAACACAGTACATCTTTGGCATTGATGCAAGAATATTACAGTGTCACCATAATCTATAAGTTACATTAATTGTATTTTTTCCATGCTTCCCCATATTCCCACAACCCTGCAATCATAGGGTACATTCATTTTGGTTCGCAGAAGGACATTCTTGTAGTGTACTATTAACCACAATTCTCTTTTTCTGGGTTCACTGTGCTATTCAGTCCCTAGATTATTCTCTAGCTTTTATAAACCAGTTGCTAATCATTATAATGTGTTATCATCGACTTTATCCATTTCAACACTTTTACAGTCAAGTTAATTAAAACTTCTACATACATTAAGCATCAGTACTCCTTCACAGCCCTCCTCTTATCTTCTAATAACCTATACTCTAGGTTTTAATTCCATGTGCTTATTCTTTGTATTTAGTTCATATTAGTGAATCCATGCAATATTTGTCCTTTAGTGTCTGGCTTGTTTCATTTAATATAATTTATTCAAGATTTATCTGTGTTATCATATGCATCCCAATTTCATTTCTTCTTACCACAGGATCATATTCCATCATATGTATACACACATTTTGTTTATCCATTCATTGGCTGTTGGATACTTGGGTTGTTTCCATCTCTTGGCAATTGTGAATAATGCCACTATGAACATTGGTGTGCAAATGTCTGCTCATGTCACAGTTTTCAGTTCTTCAGGATACATTCCTAGTAGAGGAATTGCTGGATCATACAGCAGTTCTATATTTAGCTACCTGAGGAATCACCAAACTGTGTTCCACAGAGACTGCACCATTTTACATTCCCACCAACAGTGAAGGAGTGTTCCTATTTCTCCCCATCCTCTCCAGCACTTATTGCTTTCCGTGTTTTGTTTTTTTTTATAATAGCCATTCTATGTGGTGTGAGATGATATCTCATTGTCATTTTGATTTGCATTTCCCTAATAGCTAGTGATATTGAACATTTTTTTCGTGTGCTTTTTGGCCATTTGTATTTCCTCTTTGGAGAAATGTCTATTCAAGCAATCCATTTTTTAATTGGATTGCTTGCTCTTTTATTGTTGAGTTGTATAATCTCTTTATAGAGTATAGAAATCAAACCCTTATCAGATACATGGTTTCCAAATATTTTCTCCCATTGAATGGGCTGCCTTTTCACCTTCTAGATGAAGTCCTTTGAATCACAAAAGTGTTTAAGTTTGAGGAGGTCCATTTATCCATGTTTTCTTTCATGGCTCATGCTTTCAGTGTAAGATTTAAGAATCCACCACCTACCACCAGGTCTTGAGGATGTTTTCCTACATTTTCTTCTAGGAGCTTTATGTTTCTAGCTTTTATATTTAGGTCTTTGATCTGCTTTGAGTTAATTTTTGCATAAGGTATGAGATAGAGGTCCTCTTTCTTTCTTTTGGATATGAATAACCAGTTCACCCAGCATCATTTGTTGAATAGACTGTTCTTACCCAGCTGGGTGGGTTTGACAAGCTGTCAAAAATCACTTAACCATAGATATGAAGTTCTGTTTCTGAACCATCAATTTGGCTCCATTTGCCAATTGGTCTATCTTTATGCCAATACCATGCTGCTTTTACCACTGTAGCTAGGTAATAGGATTTAAAGTCCAGAAGTGAGAGTCGTTCAACTTTGCTTTTCCTTTTTAAGAAGTTTCTGGCTATTTTGGGCCCCTTACCCTTCCAAGTAAAATTGATAATTGTGTTTTCCATTTGTTTAAGAAATGCTGGTAGAATTTTTATTGGATTGGAGTTGCATTGAATCTACACATCAATTTGGGTAGAATTGACGTCTTAATGATCTTTAGTCTTTCAACCCATGAGCATGGAATGTTCTTCCAATTTTTAAGGTCTGTTTTGATTTCTTTTAGCAATGCATTGTAGTTTTCTGAACAAAAATGCTTTACATTTTTGGTTAAGTTTATTCCTAAATATTTGATTCTTTTAGACACTATTGTAAATGGAATTTTTTTCCTGACTTTTTCTTCACGTTGTACATTACTAGTGTATAGAAACACCACTGATTTTTATATATTGATCTTTTATCCTGACACTCTACTGAATTTGTTTATTAGCTCTAGCAGTTTTGTTGTAGATTTTGTGGGAATTTCTAGGAATAGAATCATATCATCTGTGAATAGTGAAAGTTTTAATTCTTTTTTTTTTTTTTTTTTGCTCTAGCTAGAACCTCCACCCCTATATTGAACAACGGTGACAGTGAGCACTCTTGTCTTTTTCCTGATCTCAATAGGAAAGCTTTCAGTCTTTCACCATAGAGTACAATGTTAGCTGTGGGTTTTTCATATATGGCCTTTATCATGTTGAGAAGGTTTCAATTCCCATCTTTTGTAAGATTTTTTTCAAGAAAGGATGCTGTATTTTGTCATATGCCTTTTTTGTATCAACTAAGAGGATTATGTGATTTTTCTTCTTTGATTTATTAATGTGGTGCATTACTCTGATTGATTTTCTTGTGTTGAACCACCCTTGTATGCCTGTTATAATACCCACTTAAGAAGAAGAATAATTATTTTAATGTGCTGTTGGATTCGATTAGCAAGTATTTTGTTGAGGATTTTTGCATCTTTGTTCAATAGGGAAATGGTTCTATAATGTTCTTTTTTCATAATATCTTTATCTGGCTTTAGTATTAGGGTGATATTGACTTCATAGAATGAGTTTGGTAGCATTCCTTCTTGTTCAATTTTTTGGAAGAGTTTGAGTGAAACAGTTATTAAATCTTCTTTGAATGCTTGTTAGAACTCACCTGTGCAATTGTCTGGTCAGGAGCTTTCATTTTGAGGAGTTGTTTAATGACTGTTTCAATATCTTACTTGTGATTGGTTTGTTGAGGTCTTCTATTTCTTCTAGGGTCAGTGTAGGTTGTTTGTACATTCCTAGGAATTTTTCCATTTTGTCTATATTGTCTAGTTTGTTGGCATACAGTTGTTCATAGTATCCTCTTATGATCTCTGTTATTTCTATCCAGTCAAGAGTAATGTCCCCATTTTCACTTTTATTTTATTTAAAATTCCATCTTCTCTCTTTTTTCTTTGTCAGTCTAGCTAAGCATTTGTTCATTTTGTTAACCTTTTCAAAGAACCAACTTTTGGTTTTGTTTATTTTTGCGATTGTTTTTAAGTTCTTAATTTCATTCATTTCTGTTCTGATCTTTATTATTTCATTCCTTCTATTTGCTTTGGGAATAGTTTGCTGTTCTTTTTCTAGTTCCTCCAGCTGTGTAGTTAGGTCACTGATTTTTAGCTCTTTCTTCTTTTTTAAAGTAAGCATTGAGGGCTATAAATTTCCCTCAGCACTGACTTCACCATAGGTGCTGATATGTATTCTTGTTTTCATTTGTCTTGATTTCTCTTGCATTTTCTTCTTTGACACATTGATTATTTAAGAGTGTGTGGTTTAATCTCCATATATATGTGAGTTTTCTCTTTTTCTGCCTCTTGTTGATTTCCAAAACTTTATTCCATTAAAGTGCTTTGTATAATTTCAGTCTTGTTAAATTTATTGAGTTTTGCTTTGTGATTCAACATATGGTCTATCCTGAAGAAAGATCCATGAGCACTTGAAAAGAATGTATATCATGCTCTTTTGGGGTAAAATGTTCTGTATAAGTCTATTAGGTTTGGCCCATTTATAATATTATTCAAGCTTTCCATTTCTTTATTGACCCTCTGCCCAGATGTTCTATTGCTGAGGGTGGTGTATTTAATTCTCTAACTATTATTGTAGAGACATCTATTTCTCACTTCAGTTTTGCCAGTGTTTTCTCATGTAATTTGGGGGATCCTGGTTGGCTACAGATACATTTATGATTGTTATTTCTTCCTGGTGAATTATTCCTTTTATTAATATATAATGTCCTTCCTTTTCTCTAATAACAGTTTTACTTTTAAAGTCTATTTCATCTGATAAAAGAACAGTTACTCCAGCTTTTTTTTTTTTTATTACTCCATGCATGGAATATCTTTTTCCAGCCTTTCACATTCAATCTATTGGTATCCTTGGGTCTAAGGAGAGTCTCTTGTAGATAGTATATAGATGGCTCATATTTTCTTATCCATTCTGCCAGTCTGTGTCTTTTGATTGGAGAATTTAATCCATTAACATTTAATGTTATTACTCTAAAGGCAGTTCTTATTTCACTCATTTTGACCATTGTGTTGTATCTTTCATATTTTGTTTTCACCACTCTTTTGAATCTTTTAGTTACTTTTGCTGATATAATCTTCATTTCTAGGCTTTCTTCCATGATTTTCTCTCTGTGTGTTTTATTTTCAGGCTGTACTCTCCCTTTAGTATGTCCTGCAAACCAGTCTTTTGGTTACAAACTCTCTCAGTTTCTGCTTGTCTGTGAATATTCTAAATTTGCTCTCATTCTTGAAAGACAATCTTACTGGGTATAAGATTCTTGGCTGGCAGTTTTTCTCTTGCAGTATCTGAAATATATCATACCACTGCCTTCTTACCTCCATGGTTTCTGATGAGAAATCAGCACTAACCTTATTGGGTATCCCTTCAATGTTATGTATTGCTTTTCTCTTGCTGCTCTCAGAATTCTGTTTTTCTTTGGCATATGACATTCTGATTACTATATGTCTCGTTGTTGGTCTATTCGGATTTATTTGGTTGATAGTACATTGTGCTTCTTGGACATGGGAATCTATATTCTTCAATAGGGTTGGGAAATTTTCTATCATTATTTCTTCAACTATTCCTTCTGTCCCTTTCCCTTCTCTTCACCTTCTGGGATACCCATGACAAATATATTTGCACAGCTCTTGCCATCATTTAGTTCCCTGAGACCCTGTTTATTTTTTTCCCATTCTTTTCTTCACCTGATCTTTTATATGTTTGCTTTCAGAGGCCATGCCACCAAGCTTATTGATCCTTTCTTCTCCCTCCTCAAATCTGCTGTTATATGCCTCCATGTATTTTTATTTCACTTATTGTGACTTTCATTCCCATAAGATCTGTTATTTTTCTATGTGTGCTTTCAAATTCTTTTTTGTGCTCATCCAGTATCTTCTTAATATCATTAATCTCTTTAGCCATCTCATTGAATTTATTTAGATTTGTTAGAATATCTATGATTAGTTGTCTCAACTCCTTTATGTCATTTGAGGGCTTATCTTGTTCCTTTGAATGGGCCCTATCTTCCTGCTTCTTGGTAAGGATTGTAATTTTTGTTAGAATCTTGGCATCTGGCTTACTAGATGTATTTATTCTGGGTGCTGTTTCTCTTTAGAGCTTTCTTGCTCTTTCTCTCTTGCTGGTTGTGTAGTAGGAGCTGAGGATTTAGTTGGTACTTTAAGCTGTGGAGGCTGAAACTACCCTCATTGCCCCAGGTACCGATGAAGATTCTCCTACCTTTCTCTGCCAGGGGTAGATACTGAGTGGCAGCCATGTATAATAATCCAAGTTGTGCACGCCAAGACCATCTGTAGCTGCCCAGAAAGACTGATGAAGTTTCACTCTTCTTCTTTCCTGCCTGGGGGAGGGATAGAGTTGCAGGTATGGGCAGTAATCTATTCCATGTGTGTCTAAAATGACTGCAGTTCCAGGTAGATTGAGGTAGCATTGGCCCCCCTCCTCCACTGCCCGGGGTGGGGAGGTACCCTCTGGAATGCCCAAAAATCTAATCCACATGGGCCGAACGTACCTGCAGTTGCCCTGAGAGGCTGAGGAGTACTGTCCCTTCTGTCCTTTAGGGTATGGGGATGGAACCACAGGCACCCAAAAGTCTAATCCATGCAGGCTGAAACTGCCTGCCATTGCCTGGAAAGGCTGAGTAAATACTAGCCCTCTCCTATCCTATTGGTGGGTGTGGGTGGATACACTGGTACCCAACAGACCAGTCCGTGCAGGCCAAAATTGCCTGCCATTGCCCAGAAAGGCTGAGGAAACACAGCTCCCCTCTTATCCTAAATGGGGGCAGGGATGGAGCTACAGGTATCCAACTCTTCAGTCGGTGTGGGCAAAAAGCACCTGCAGTTTCCCAGAGAGGCTGAAGAAACACTAAACCCCTCCTGTCCTATGAGGTTGGAGGGGTGGAGATGGTATTGAAGCTACTCAACAAACCAGGTTCATGTGGGCCAAAAGCACCTGCAGTTACCAGAGAGGCTGGGGAAACACTGCCCCCTTCTTGTCCTGTCAGGGGTGGAGGTGGAGCCCCAGGCACCCAACAGTCACGTTCATGCAGGCCAAAAGTGCCTGCAATTCCCTGAGAGGCTGAGGAAACAACAGCTCCCTCTTATCACAAGAGGGTGGAGAGATGGAATCGAAGGCACTCATCAAACCAGTTCATGAGGGCTAAAAGCACCTGCAGTTGCCCAGAGAGGCTGAGGAAACATAGCTCCTCTCCTATCCTACTGGGGTATGAGGATGGAGACCTATGTGTCTGACTACTCAGTCTGTGCTGGCTGAAAGCATCTTCAGTTGTCCGGAGAGGTTGGTGCAGGTCTCCCCAGCTTCTTTCCTGCTGGAGGTGGGGTTGGTTCCTAGACTAGGGCTGCAGACGGATCTAAGTGAAAGAAACCAGTCCCTACCGACACTGTGATTTTCAGCCAGCCCTGCTTCCCCTCATGCCAGGGGCAGAATTAAAATGGTGGCTACCAACCTCTTTCCATGTTGGACAGGTTTAAATTTAGCTTTTCTTAGGATTATACTGTAGCCAGCCAAATTTACTAATTAGTAGCTGACGTTGGTGGCCAACTGTATCTTCCTCTCCCATTTTTGGGAAATGGAGTTTCCAACTCTAGCCACAGAATAGCTCCCAAGGTGGTTTCCACCACCTGTGGAGGATGGGCACCAGCCTCTGTGGCATGGAGTGCTCTACTCATGCAACTTCACTGCAGATGGGCAGTCTACTCCTTCCATTCTTTCAATGATGTTGCAGGATGCTTTTCTGGTCTCCTGAGCCCCCCCAAACAGGTGCTTTAGGTAGCTCTGTTTTGATTACTAACTGCCCTATAGGATGAGCTGACTCTTGGAACACCTTAGCCACTATCTTGCCCCTCATCTACACTGTGATAACTTTTTTTCTCATTATGTAAGTCCAAAAATTTGATAAAATACTGTCTTAATTTCCCTTCTCCTAAGACAGATACCATATAATGGGCTAGCTTAACACAGGGATTTATTGGCTTATGGTTTCACATTCTAGAAGGCTTGCTTCCTCCTAGGGGTGTAACTTATGGCTAGCCAGCAGTCTTTGGGTTTCTTGGCTTTTCCTTGTCACATAGCAATGTTCTCTCTTTTCTCTTCCAAGCTCTGCCTTTTTCTTCTCCGTGGTTTTTTCTGTGTGGGTTTCTCTATAAGTCCCCCAGTAACAGTACTGTAGCAGTTTGAAATTATTTTATGAATCCAAAAAGAGAAGCATTATGATTGTAAACTAATCTGATTCCTCTGGTTGTGGTGCCCTTCGATTTAATTAAATTCAGTTGAGGGGACTTTGAATAGATTACTTGATAAGATTGCTTTAGGGCTTTTGGTTGGACTATGTCAGTGAGGCCTGACTCATGTTGAGACCATGCCCCCTTACTGGGTCTCCTATAAATGGACTCACATGGTCAGACACAGAAAAAAGGAACTGCCATGATTGATTCTGCCATGTTAGAGAAACGATTCCAGTTTTGCCCACTGCTGAGCTGCAAGAAAAGAAGCCCTAAGAGACAAACCCTATGCCAGGAGAGAGAGGACTACAGGATCATTAAGCATGGAGCCCTAAAAGGCTGGGCCTACTTAGCAGCTCAAGAGGAGACAGTGAGCCTGGAGAGGAAAGCTGAAACCTTGGCAGAGATCAGCAGCCATCTTGCTTCACCACGTGGCAACACGCTGGAATCAACATTAGCTGGCTTTGGTGAGAAAGCATCTCTGATGGACTTTTCATGGCCTTAGAACTCTAAGCTTTTACCCCAAATAAATGCCCTTTATAAACCCAACATATTTCTGGTACTTTGCATCAGAAACACTTTGGCAAACTAAAACAAGGACTAAGACCTATCCTGATTCATTTGCGCCTCACCTAACTAAAAATAACATCTTCAAAAGGTCCTTTTTACAATGCATTCAGACTCATGAAATGGATTTTATTAAAAATATGCTTTTTTCTGGGGTACATAATTTAACCTACCACACAATTTTTTTAATGAGAATGGGGAAACAGGCACTCTCACACATTACTAAATCATTGCAAATAGTATAGAGGAAAATTTGGCTATTTCTATTGAAATTAAGATCTATATAGCTATTGAATATGCAAGTCCTTTTTATGGAATTTATCCTACAGATATATGCAAACATGTATATAATTACTCATTAGTGATATTTGTATCATAATACTACTTGTAACGATGTATTGATCGGAGTATATTTAAATTAATCATGCTGCATCCACAGTGGCATAGTTTGCAGCAGTGAACAACGGGAAAAATCCTTATGTATTAATCTGGAAAGATCTCAAATATATCTTTTTAATAAAAATGACAAGGTTTTGGCCAATATTTATAGAATGCTTCAAGTTACATAAAAGAGAAAGAAAATAATGTTTCTGTGTGTGTATATGTAAATAATTTCTCTAGAATATATAAGAAATTGATAACATTGGTTACCTAAAAAGTAAGAAATTGAGTGGTTGGGAGAAAATGGTGGGAGGAAATCATTTTATCATATACAATCCATATTTTTAAATTTGATCTCTGCAAATGAACAAGCTGGTCAAAATTTTAATTTAAAAAGGTTAATATACACTTTAAACACATTGTTTAAATGAATGAAAGAACCAATGGAAAGCACAACAATTTCTATCATTAATAGACTTGACACTTAAGACTGTAGTCTTGATATGTATATGAACAATATCGTACCCAATATTGTATACAAAAAAGAACCAGAGATTCTGATAGTTTGAAAACATAAGGGAATAGGGAAATACATATGTAAAGCTGATTTAAAATAGGAGTTTTTCAAAATGATTTTCAACTTAGGTAAATGCTATATTTTCCTCTCTTGCTCATTGTATTGTGTCAGTTCTTATACTTTCTTGCAAAATGATTCATCATGTGTTTCAAAGGTGAGCTAATTGAGAGCCAAATAGCATATTTACTTTTATATTCACTCAATAATTAGCTGGCCTTTTAATTATTGCCTTTGAATTATGTAATAGCAAGGAAAAGTGTGTGTCTGTAGATGTGTGCATTCTGAGACAAAATACTCAATAGTGTATGTAATTGGGATGTAAGAAAAACATAAAATGAAGTGAATTTTCAGATAATCTCAAGTAAAGTAAATGACAAATAATTTACATACTCTATACAACAATAACTGTTTTTACAATCTTTTCTGGAGGAAAGATTATCTTTTATATTTCACACATAGGCCTGAATTTAGAAGCAATATCTGAAATATCATGGTGTACTATTGCAAAAGATTTTTTTGTTATACATTTAAATTCTTATTGGATGCAATCTTCTGATGCAATCCATTCTGTGCATATCTATACCAAGTGTACCAACCAAGGAATTTTAAGAGACTGAGAATGATCAATGATTTCTTTCTATTGGTAAATAGTTTCAAATATAAAGTTCATATGTGAAACAGATGAAATTTAAAGAAATCTAAAATATTAAAATAAAAATGTATTGCACAGTACTATAAATAAATTGATAGTCAAGTGGATAAAACATATATATGAGGCATAGGTTACATATCTTAAATAGGTCCATCTGGTCTCTCTACTACAGCATATTTTAATCATGATAAGTTTTTTCTAGTATAGAATATTTTACATTAATTATTTTTTCAAAAGCATGCAAAGCATTGGTCAAAGAAAAATGTATGCTATTAAGACAATAGACAATAAAATTAAATTCAATAATAATTAATACCTTTTCAGTTATAAATATATTTTCTTATACTTGTGATTTTACTCATGATTGAATGAATATAAAACATGTCGATTTAAGTATATTTATCATGTATGTAAGTATTAGTAGTGTTTGTAGCCTTATTAACAAAGATCAACAAAAATCTGGCATTAAGAATGCTGTTCTCATATTTTCCCCTCATTATATTTACCAAATATTTTACTTCCTTGCTCTCTGTTTCTTAATCTACAATATTGGACTATATTGTTCAATACTTAGGTGAATAGATAGTAATAATGACATCACAACATTTGGCACATAATAGGCTATAGGAAATGTCTATTTTAGCAGTGAATAACATTTTATTATGTACTTTTAATAACAAGTAAGATTGGTAAGTATTATCATATTGCTGACTTAATTACCTTTTAAAGAAGTTAAAATATGATTGTCATATCATAAAATCTACAATTTTGGATAATCCATACAAATATATTTAACCCAAAAAATAGATACAGATATTCTAAACTGCTAGTCAAGAATATCTGAAATTATGTCCCTGAAAGACCAAAATACAGTCTAAAAATTTTAAGGAAGAATCAAGGCATAATAAGAAAATAATATGGACATTTTATTCTGGGATGGTATATTAAAATGAGATATCACCTTGATAATAAAAAGGTCTTACAAATAACAGTAGAATTAATAATATTAATAACTATTTAAAACAAAGATAAATTAATGTTCTATTTACTCATGTCTTGAGGGAGATATGTTTTCCACAAAATTACCCAATTGTTCTTTATCTTTTCATAGTCTATGAGCATGAACTAGACTTCAGAGACCCCCAGAAAAAACTGGCACATGTAAATGAAGAGATATTTTAGGTTGATGTTGATTACAATATTATTTGAATTTGTAAAGATTTAGAAACATAATAAATGGACAGGAAGATGATTAATAATGAGATGTTTTTCAAAGAATGGAATTGCAAATAACAGTAAAATGTGATAATGAATCAAAAGGGGTGAAGTATATGTTACAACACAGATAAATTGGAAAAAAAACATAATAAGTGAAAAAAGTAATGAACAGAAGCTGTATTTATCAATGTTAAAAGAGTATATTATTCATAGATACAAACAGAACATGAAGGGTGGATTGGATACGAGATTAGAGAGTTTGATGAGGGACCTGAAAATGGGGTTGATGAAAATCAAGTCAGATTGTCTCTATACCATCGGAGTGGGTGGGCTACACACTGAGAAGTCTGATAGTTTCCTGACGGGCCTCAGTCTTTTAAATGCTATGATTCTAACTGGTGAAGGATACAAATTTCAGGACATTTAATTTTCCATTACCAAGGTGTCTGTATTAACCATATTATAAGGACTCAAATTTATTAGTCTACTATATTTTTATAATGGTAGAATAAATATCCAAAAAGGAAACACAAAGTAGGTCAGACCATTGTGTTTAATCTTATTTCCTTATAGAAAAGGACAATGTATAAAATTAGGTTTTAGATTATAATCCAATACCAATCAGAAAGTGATACCATCTATGAAAAGCCATAAAAAGTATATTGAAAGTGGATGGATGTGCATTTTTATGTGGCTCAAAAATGCTATAACCAGAACTATCAGCTCTGTGGAAATCTACTTTATTAGGTTATTTTTACAGTGGAATAAACAAAATCTTATCAGGTGTCAAGTATCACCAAATCCAATTTCATTAGAAAGTAAATGAAACAAAGAAATTCAAACTGGACCAAAAATGAGTGTAGATCCACCTTTCCACCCTTCCGAGATGTGAATCACTTGCAGGGCAGTTGGTACTTTGAATTAGGAACTAAATGAAATTTTATTCCTGTCTATGAATGGTATTTATTTTTATGCACAAATACATTCAATCAAACAAATTGAAAACATACTAAAGCCATTTAACTCTCACCAGAATTATTTAAAATTACATGTCAGTTGTTTAAGATCTTCTAGTGATAATCTCCAGGCAAATACTCATTTTCAATTAGGGCAAAGGATATATATATATGGTAAATAAAATATAATCATATAGTTTTATAAGAAAAATAGCTAACTTTTATTGAGCACCCACTACCTGACTAAATTAATCCTCACAACCATTCTGTAAGCTAGGTTAATTTCATCCCCCATTTTAATGGGATAAAAACTGAGATTCAGTAAAAGTTTGAGACTTTATCAATGTTTTATACCAAAATTAATGTCAGAATCACTGGTCCTCTGCTTTCAAAGCCTGCATTTTTCCACTATTCTGTTCTGCCTCCATTGAATAAGATCAGTTTAGAACTTACTCAGTATTAAGGAATCATTTTTAAGATAAGAAAACTGAGTCCCCAAAGTGCTAAGTAACTTATTCAAGATCATACAGGTTTGCACTTCACCATATAAAATCCCATTCAGATTTGGTTTTACATATATGCACTATTTTAAAAGGTAAGAATGCCCAAATGTATGTATTTGAACAAAGCACATTACATAATGTTAAAGAGTAGGTGAATAACACATTTAGAAAAGTGCTCAATATTTTTCAGAAACATGACAGCAAGAAGGGTTGTGGGGAAATTTTGTTCTCTTTATACCTAGCATTTGGAGCATTAAATATGCTCCATCTGGAAAGTGCTCCTTTAAATTGCAAAGTCATTAAATAAATGTGTTGTTGTTGTTATATAACCATGTACAAAAAAACTTTTAAATTTCCATCTTCTTTCTTTTCTCTTTTCTATTTTGATGAAGATGGTTTGCATGGTGTTTAAGAGCCTGGAATCTGGAAATAATTGCTGGAGTTCAGATTCTATTAATCCATTATTACTGTCTGATGCTGGGTCAGTTACACTATGCCCAATTCCTCATCTAAAAAATGGGGATAATAGGAGTATCTATTCACAGGGTTGTAGTGGGGCTTAAATGAATTGCTGCACCTAAAGCACTTATACTCAATAGCTGCAAAGTGCTTAGTGCCTAGAACATAGTAGGTACTCTAAAACTGGGAATGATTATTATTTTTTAAATGTCAGTTTAAAATTTGTTTCACCTCTCCATTTTTTTTTTCAGAAGACTATAAAGTCTTCTTAGTACATATTCATGTACTAACAAAAAAACGAACTTACACAAATGAGAAATCAACAAGTCAGAGTAATTTTGGGATTCATATAAAAATATTTTTTAGTCACATAGACCTTACTTTTTAAGTTTCAAATTACAATTAGCATTAAATAGAATAAACTATAATTTAAAAGCTTTGGAATATTTCTGTTTAAAACATCATTGTGTGGGAGTTGTGGAAGATGGTGTCAGACTAACAGGCAGACCTCGATGCTCTCTTAAAAATAATGGAGAAAGAGCCAAAAGCTCTCCAAGGGACTGGATCTGGGGGTCAGCAGACCAGGACAGTACCACAACTCCCACGAGGGTGAGGGAGAGAAACACAAAGAAGCCAAAATGAAAATGAGTTCCAAGCCTTCGTGATGGCCAGGAATGGCTCCTCTCCCTCACCTCCAAGATATTAAACTGGGATAAAAGCCTGGCTCACTGCCACTGACTGAGAGGGGAACAGACATCTTCCTCCAGTCAGCTGTTTCAAGGGAAAATGGAGGGGGCACCAGGGGACTTTTCAGTGAATTCGGCCAGCACAGCCTGCTTTGAATCTCTGATCTGGAGATTCAGCACAGGAACACAGGAAAGCCCAGAGTGAAATGCCTCAGTGGAAAGGTGTGCTCATGCATGCCATCTGCTGGTCAGTCTGGAGATTGCATGGACAAAAACTAGTCTCAGTTCTATCTGTATCCTAAACCTGTGGGAAAATCTGCACCCTACTAGTGAGTCCCTGGCCCGATTCTGATAATTTAAGCCAGGAAATTTTAAAGACTTAGAATTCTAAGTTGTACCAAATATCAAAGAAGAGCTGTGAAAAAAATTAGGTAAGAGAGAGAAATTAGCCATCAGAATAAATTCACCAACGTATTCAAATCCCTAGACATCAGCAAAAAATTACAAGTTATACTAGGAAACAGGAAGAGATGGCCCAGCCAAAAGTACTAACCAATCTTGAGGAGATACAGATGTTAAGACAATTAAACACTGATAATCACACAAATCTCCCAAATCATATAAAATAATTTAAAGAAAATATGATTAAAGAAATAAAGGATATTAAGACATTGGGTGAGCATAAAGAACAATTTGAAAGCCTTCAAAGGAAAGTAGCAGACCTTATGGAAATGAAAGACACAAAGGATGAGATTAAAAATACATGAAAGGCACATAGGAGCAGATCTGAATTACTCAAAGATAGAATTAATGATTTCAAAGACAGAACATCTGATCTGGAAAGGACAGGAGAGCAGAAAGAGAAGAGAATGGAAAAAATGGAACAGGCTTTCAGGGACTTGAATGGCAATGTGCACAAACATTTGCATTACCAGTGTCCCAGAAGGAGAAGAGAACGGAAATGGGGCAGAAAGAACATTACAGGAAATAATGACCTAAAAACTTCCCAACCATCACGAAAGACATAAATATCAATATTGAAGAAGGACAATGCACACCAAACAGAATAAATCTGAATAAACCTACCCTGAGACACCTGTTATTCATCATGACAAATATCAGAGATAAAGAGAGGATTCTGAAAGCAGCAAGAGAAAAGCAAAGCATCACATACAAAGGAAACACAATAAGATAAAGTGCTGACCTGTCATCAGAAACCATGGAGGTGAGAATAAAGGAGTATGATGTATTTAAGGTAATGAAAGAGGAAAACTTCCAGGCAAGAATTCTGTATCCAGCAAAACTGTCCTTCAAAAATGAGGGTGAGTTCAAAGTCTTCTCAGACGAACAAAAACTGATAGAATATCTTACCAAAAGACCAAAATTACAAGAGATACTAAAGGGAGTGCTGCAGCCTGAAAGGAAAAAAACAAGAGTGAGAGACTTGGAGAATAATTTTAAAATAAAGATTATTAGGAAGGGTAAATTAAAGGGTAAGAAGACAGACAGTAGAATGATATGATAAGAGAGCTGAAGGAAAAAATGCATGAAGTAATTAGCCTTCATAGTAAAAACATTGAATGTTAATGGATTGAGCATGCCAATAAAAAGACATAGAATGATAGAATAGATTTAAAAAATATGAGCCATCTATATATTGTTTACAAGAGACCCACCTCAGATATAACGACATAACCACATTAAAAATGAAAGGTTGGAAAAGGGTATTCCATGCAAATATTAACCAAATAAGAACTGGAGTAGCAATACTAATATTGCACCAAATAAATTTCAAATACAAAACTGTTATAAGGGATGAAGAAGGTCATTATATATTAATAAAAGGGACAATTCGCCAAGAAGAAATAACTATATTAAATATTTATGTACCAAGCCTGAGTACCCCAAGATACATGAGGCCCACACTGGCAAAACTTAAGGAGAAATAGATGTCTCTACAATAATAGTTGGAGAGTTCAATACACCACAATCAGTATTGGATAGAACAACTGGATAGAGGATCAATAAAGAAGGAGAGAAATTGAATAACATGATGAATGAACTAGACCTAACAGACATCTATAGAGCATTGTACCCCAAAAGAGCGAGATATACTTACTTTTCAATTGCTCGTGGATCCTTCTCCAAGATAGACCATATGTTAGGTCATAAGACATGACTCAATAAATTTAAAAAGATTGAAATTATACAAAACACTTTCTCTGATCATAACAGAATGAAGCTGGAAATCAATAATGGACAGAAAAAGGAAAAAATTCGTAAATATATGGAGATTAAACAACACACTCTTAAATAATCAGTGGGTCAAAAAAGAAATTGCAAGGAAATTCAGCAAATATCTTGAGAAAAATGAAAATGAGAACACACATATCAAAACCTATGGGACACTGCAAAGGCAGTGCTGAGAGGGAAATTTATAGCTCTCAATACTTCCATTAAAAAAGAAGAAAGAGCTAAAATTGAAGATCTAACCTGGAGGAACTAGAAGAGGAATAGCAAACTAATCCCAAATAAAGCTGAAGGAAAGAAATAGTAAAGAGCAGAGCAGAAATAAATGAAATCAAGAACAAAATAAAAATGGTGAGAATCAACATAACCAAAAGCTGGTTCTTTGAGAAGATCAACAAAATTGACAAACCCTTAGCTAGACAGACAAAGAAAAAAAGAGAGAAGACCCAAACATATAAAATAAAAAATGAGAGGGGTGGGGGGAGGTTACCACTGACCCTGCAGAAATAAGAGTGATCATAAGAGGATACTATGAACAACTCTAATCCAAAAAACTAGAGAATGTAGAGGAGATGGACAAATTTCTAGAAACATTCAAACCACCTACACCATCTCTAGAAGAAATAGAAGACCTCAACAAACCAATCACAAGTGAAGAGATTGAAACAGTCATCAAAAACTTTCCAAAGATGAAAAGCCCAGGACAAGATGGCTTCACAGGTTAATTTCACCAATGATTCAAAGACAATCTAATACCAATCTTGCACAAGCTCATCCAAAATATTGAACAGGAAAGAATGCTACCAAACTTATTCCATGAAGCCAACATCACCCTAACACCAAAACCAGATAAAGATACTACAAAAAAAGCAAATTACAGACCAATATCTCTAACGAATATAAACACAAATATCCTCAACAAAATACTTGCAACAGAATCTGAAAACACATTAAAATAATTATACACCCAATTAAGTGTGCTTCATCCCGGGTGTGCAAGGGTGGTTCAACACAAGAAAATCAATTAGTGTAATAAACCACATTGATAAATTGAAGGGAAAAAAATCACATGATCCTCTCAATTGCAGAAAAGGCATTTGACAGAATACAGCACCCTTTCTTGATAAAAAACACTCCAAAAGATAAGGATAGAAGGAAGCTTTCTCAATATGGTAAAATGCATATGTGAAAAACCTACAGCTAGCATTGTACTCAATAGTGAAAGACTGAAAGCTTTCCTGCTGGGATAGGGAACAAGGCAAGGAAGCCCACTGTCACCATTGTCATTCAATATTGTGCTAGAGGTTCTAGCTAGTTCAATTAGGCTAGAAAAGAAATAAAAGGCACCCAAACAAGAAAGGAAGAAGTAAAATTTTCACTATTTGCTGATGATATGATTATATATCTAGAAAATCCTGAAAAATTCACAAGAAAGCTACTAGAACTAATTGACGAGTTCAGCCAAGTGGTGGGATACAAGATTAACACACAAAAAAAATCAACTGTGCTTCTATACACTACTGATGTGCAAACTGAGGGGGAAATCAGAAAAAAATTCTGCTTACAATAGCGAATGAAACAATTAAATATTTAGGAATAAATTTAACCAAGGACATAAAGGACCTGTATTCAGAAAAGTGTAAAACATTACTAAAAGAAACTGAAAAAGACATAAATGGAAGAACATTCCATGTGCATGGATTGGAAGAATAAATATTGTTAACATGTCAGTTCTGCCCAAACTGATGCACAGATTCAATGCAATCCCAATAAAAATCCCAACAGCCTTTTTTGCAAAGCAGGAAGACCAATTATCAAATTTATTTGGAAGGGTAAGAGGACCCAAATAGGCAAAAAGAACTTAAAAAGAAGAACAAAGTTGGAAGACTCTCACTACCAGACTTTAAAGCATACTATTTAGCTACAGTGATAAAAACAGCATGGTACTGGCATAAAGATAGATACATGGACCACTGGAACCAAATTGAGAACTCAGAAATAGACCTTCATATCTACAGTGAAGTGATTTTTGACAAGGCTATCAAGCCCTCCTAGCTGGACCAGAACAGTCTATTCAACAAATGGTGCTGGGAAAACTGGATATCCATATCCAAAATAAAGAAAGAGGAGCCCCATCTCATAACTTATACAAAAATTAACTCAAAATGGATCAAGGACCTAAACATAAAAGTTACAACCATAAAACTCTAGAAGAAAATGTAGGAAAACATCTTCAAGATGCTAATTTTTTTTAAACCTTACACCCAAAGCACAAAGCAACAACAACAAAATGATAGATAAATGTGACTTCCACAAAATTAAACATTTTTGCACCTCAATGGATTTTTTCAAAAGGGTGACAAGGCAGCCAACTCAACAGGAGAAAATATTTGGGAATCACATATCCAATAAAGTTTTAATATCTATGATATACAAAGAGATCATAAAACTCAACAATAAAAAGACTATCTGATCAAAAAATGGTCAAAAGACTTAAAAAGACAGTTGTCTAAGCAACACATATAAATGGCAAAGAAACATGTGAAAAAATGTTCAACATCACTAGCGATTAGGGAAATGCAAACCAAAAGTACAATGTAATATAATTTCACAGCTATTAGGCTGGCCACTATTAAAATGTTGGAAAACTGTAAATGTTGGAGAGGATGTGGAGAGATAGGAACACCTATTCACCGTTGATGGATGTAGAATGGTACAGCCACTGTGGAGGACTGTTTGGCAGTTCCTAAGGAAGTTGAATATAGACTTGCATGTGATCTGTTACAATTACTAGGTATATAGCCAGAAGCACTGAGAGCATAGACATGAACAGACATGTGCACACCAATGTTCATAGAGGCATCATTCAGGATTGCTAAAAGTTGGAAACAACCCAGGTGTCCATCAACTGATGAATGGATAAACAAATTGTGCTTTATACACACAAAGGAATAAGAAGAAATGAAGTCGTGATGTATATGACAACATGAATGAACCTGGAAGACATTATGTTGAGTGAAGCAAGCCAGACACTTAAGGACAAATACTGTATGATTGTGTTATTATGAACTAAATATATTGTGTAAGCTCATGGAATTAATAATTTGAATAAGGTCACCAGAAAATGGAAGTGTAGAAAATAGAAAGCTGAGGGTTAATCTGTGCAGAATTGTTAAAAAGGTTGTTTGTAGATATTTGGAAATGAATAGAAATGATTAAAGCATATCATGGTGTAGTAGTATTGTATGGGTATGACAGTGGTTGAAAGGGAAAGTGTAAGATCATGTATATTACTAGAAGGAAAGCTAATGATTGTAACATGGGACTGTATAAGATAGTCCCATGTTATACCTCATGAAAAACACAAATATGGGTGATATTGCATATATAAGAATGCTTTTACAAAATGTAAATGCAAATATACTAGAGAGAAGAAAAAAGAATAGCAGCTTTGTAAGGCAGGGGAAGCATAGAGAGACTGAGAGGCAATAAATTTTGTTTGTTGTTTGTTATTATTATTGAAATAATGAAAATGCTCTAAAGAATGATTGAAGTGATGAATGCAAAAATATGTGATTACATGAAATACCATTGATTATACACTTTGGATGGATTTATACTTTATTAATATGTATCAATAAAATTGATTTGTTAAAAAAAGTCATTGTGAGAAAGAAGTACTTAAAAATGCTCAAAAATGTTTTCTGCTCAATCATTAGAAGTAATGGTTAGATGAAGTTACAATACTTTTACTTTCAGAATCCAATCCACTGCTCATCTTGACTTCATTGAAATTTTAGCTTTGGATAAAACTGTTTTACCCATAATTACTGGTGGCCATATTTTTTCCTAAACAAGATAACCTATCAATTACTATTATTTAATTACTGTACTTTATTACTTCTGTATTCTTAATTAAATTGCACATTGTATACTGCTTTTGACAGCAAGTACAATTCCCAAGCATTTAAAAAGAACATGTAATTAATGCGCTTGGGATGTCAAAAGATTTTATTTGTTTAAAGTTGTATCTTGTTGCTTGACTGCTTTGAAACTCATCGAATTTGGTACTAGACACATTTTCACTCAAAAATTTTGTCCTGGTGCTTGTCATTTGTTTGGTACTTGACATGCAAGTTAGAACTTGTTGGTGTCAGTTGCCTCATGACTCACTACCCTTTCCAGCTGAAACAAAGGGTCACATGTTAGTCACGAGGTAGCTCTTGCCCTGTGCACATCACATTGTGGTCTTATCTTAGCTTCTATGGTCATTTTGTGTATTTTTGCATTTTTTTCCTCATCATGGGTCCTAAGAAAATGACCAGTGATAGTGCTCAACAGAAAAGAAAATTACTTTGCATCACCATTGAGCCAAAAAAAAGAAATAATAGGTAAATATGAGAGTGGTATTTGCATTGCTAATCTTGCTAGGGAATATGGCATGCTTAGAATAATGGTCTCTACCATCATTAGGAATAAAGTAGTTATAAAAAAACTGATGTTGCAAAAGGAGTTAAAGCAGTAACAAAGCTGCGTTTCCAAACACTCTAGGAAGTTGAAAAGCTGTTATTAATTGGGGTAAATGAAAAGTAGTTAATGGGCAACAGTGTATCAGAAGCCATGATATGGGAAAAAGCAAAAGTGTTGCATGTCAATCTTTTGAAAAACAAACTGGAACTGAGTGACGATAGTGTTGAAATTTTTAAGGCCAGCCACAGCTGGTTTGATAATTTTAAGAAGAGGACTGGCATCCATTGTGTCGTGAGGCATGGCGAGGCAGCCAGTGCTAATAAAAAGGCTGCTGATGAATTCGTCAGTGAATTTCAAGACTACGTAAAGGATGAGGGTTTTATTCCCTACCAAGTTTTTGACTGTGATGAGACAGAAGTTTTTTGGAAAAAAATGTTGAGTAGGACCAACATCACAAAAGTGGAGAAGGCATTACCAGGCCACAAACCAATGAAGGACAGGCTTACTCTATCGTTGTGTGGGGACTTAAAACTTAAGCCTCTACTGGTCTATCATAGTGAAAACCCATGAGTTTTCAAGAATCTTAATGTCATAAAAAGCAAACTCCATGTGATGTGGAGGGCAAACAGCAAAGCCCGGGTTACGAGGCAATTTTTCACTGAGGGGATAAATGAAGTGTTTGGTGCCTCAGTGAAAAATGTTTGCTGGAGAAAGAGTTGCCTCTGAAACTCTCCTACTTTTGGACAATGCACCTGCCCTCCCTCCAGGCTTGGAGGATGACTTACTGGAGGAGCTCAGCTTCATCACTGTAAGGTTCCTTCCCCCCAACACTACTCCTCTCATCCAGCCCATAGACCAGCAGGTCATTTCAAACTTCAAAAACTTGTGCACCAAGGCGCTTTTCCAGAGGTGCTTTAGATCACCTCTGACACCCAGCTGACCCTCACAGAATTCTGCAAGGAGAATTTCAATATCCTGCACTGCCTTAACCTTACTGATAAGGCCTGAAATGAAGTCTCTTACAGGACAATGAATTCGGCATGGAAGAATTTGTGGCCAGAAGCTGTGACTCAGAGAGACTTCGAAGGGTTTGAGGCTGGCCCAAGTCTGCAGACACAGAGTGTATGGTTGTGCAGGATATTGTGTCTTTGGGCCAATCCATGGGTCTGGAGGTCGATACTGCTGATGTTGAGGAGTTAGTGGAGGAATATTGTGAAGAGCTCAGCATTGAGGAGCTTCAGGAACTACAGAAGAAGCAGCAACAAGAGGTGGCTGAAGAGATTTCTTCAGGTGAGGAGATAAGGGAAGATGTCCCCAGTTCCTTGATAAAAGAAATGTGTGCCAGATGGGCAGAAGTTCAAAAGTTTGACGAGAAGTACCATCTGGACAAAGCTCTGACAAGCAAAAATGTGAATTTATAGAATGACCAAACAATTTCACCCTTTTGAAGAATTCTGAAAAGACGACAGAAGCAATCCTCATTGTATATGTTTTTAGTGAAGGAGACAAAGAGTGTGCTAGAGCAGAAAAGAGAAAGAACACCTGAAGTGCAAGTGCTGATGTTCTATTGGAGGGGGACTCTCCTTCCAAGCAACACCCCATGTAATCTCTCCTCTTCACCACTCTCCTCCCACCATCCCATTAGGCCATGGACTCTTCTCAGTATAGGTAAAGTAAGTTTTTATTTTATTTAATCTAAGTATTTATTAATTTTTAGGTTTATTTCCCTTCCCATGTAAAGTAATGATATATAACTCTATCTTTTTACATATTACCTTTAAAATGTACATTGTCTTTGGTTTGGGAAAGCATTAAATTTATTTACATTATTCCTTATTAGAAAATTTTGTTGTTACTCATTTTTGGTACTCATCTCATTTCTGGAACCAATTAACAATGAATACATAAGTACCAATGTACTTGATGTGACATAGTGATGGAAATAAAAACAAAATCTCACTTAAAGTTAACTTTCTCAAAAGTATTACCTTCAATTTTTTTTTTTTTTTTTAATGATGAAAATGTTTAAGATTCCCTTTAGGTCTAAAATTGAAAAAAAATACAATATAATAAGTTCAATCAAACATATAAATGAACTTCTTCCTCTTAAGCCATATTATATGAAATTCACACCCTCTCTTAAGTGATTCTAACTTAAAATATATTCATTAGAAATCAAATTAATTTCTGCTGGGGAAGTCATGGACAAGCCTACCATGCCCTCCTTTTTTATTGTGTGCAGATGTTTCAATATGTTTCCATTCAGCAGCCCAGGGTAGGGTTAGGGGTACTGTTAGGTCTAACAGAATGGCTTGACCATACCTTGAACCCCATACTGGGAACAAATAGTCCTAGCCACTTGTCTGAGTAGGAGCTCTGTTTTTTGTTTTGTGGCAGGGCCTACTCCTCCATGCCTGCATAAATACCCAGCTCTCCTGCAGCACAGGTGTCCCTCCTCTCAGAGGCAAAGTGGGGCATGTGGAGCTGCCATCTACCAACACTCACTCAGCAGCAGGTCTCCCTGGGGAACTCACCACAATGGGATCTCTTCTGCTGCTCTTTTGGGACCCTTTGTATGTAAGTAAGAAAGGGGTCATTTGCTCAAAATTTCTATTGTGCCTGAGCCTGTGTTTCCAGAAGGCACCATGCCACAATTTCTTCAATCTGTACTTATTTATGTCTCATATATGCATATGGTGGTTTTCTATAAATAGATATGTTTTAAATCATATAGAACCTTTCAGGCCAAATAAATTTGAATATAAAGCATTTAACTAATAGAATAATTTTAAAAGCTAATTCTGATAAATAAGAACTATACTGTGAAAAATTCAACCACAATTGCATATACATAAAATTAAACCTGGACAATGATTTATTTACTCCTATGGTAATTTATTTTTTGTTTCTTTTATCTAAACATTTTCTTTCTCTACATAGTCACTCTAATATGCAAGATGTTATACCTACTTATGCAGGAACAAGGCATAATTTTCTCTTAATGAACTCACATTTCATAACATCAGATCTACCAAAGAGAACAATATTATCATAAAATCTAGCAATTCTTGAGCAGTTACAACGTGCCAAACGCTGTTCTAAGTACTTTAGCTATAGAAACTCGTGTAATGCAATAATCCTATGAGATAGGAACTGTTATTAAGCTACTGACGAGAACATTGACACATAGAGTGGTTAAGTAACTTTCCAAGTGCATACAGCTAGAAATGGTGATATATGAAATTGCTAGAGTGGTTGTAAAACAGTGAGGAGAGTGTGGGTAATTTTGCCTGGGAATATAACAAAATTGCTCCACAGAGCTGAGTTAACTGTTGACCTAGATTTCATACCCAAGGTTTGAGTAGGATGGGAGGGGTGTAGTGTGGGAAAGCATTCTGGAAACTAACCAAGATTTTGTACATACCTCCAGGACTTTCTTAAGATATGTCCTGTCAATGAAGCCCTCTCTGAATGTTTTGGCAAACCTGCTGAAGACTTCTGTTGTCACTTATTCATTGTTTGAAAACACATTTACTGAGCTCCTAAAAGCAGGAATATGAAGATGAAAAGCAAACAGTTATCATTCCTGATGAGCACATAGTTTAGAGTGTATCAGATTGTTCCATACCTATTAGTGTAGTGTCATGCACTCTTTGCCATTATTTTCTTAAATGGGTATCTCCTACACTGCAGGCTTTCTGCCCACCAATCCACATCTTGTAGTCTTGTATGTGATCTCTCTCTGGCTGCTGCCTTTTCTGAGTCTAGCAGGACCAGTGCCTAGAAAAGGTGTATTGCTTGGTTGATTTGGATAATTTTTTGTTGTTTTCTTAGAACATATTTTGAAGCAGACGGGAGGAGCAACTTTTTTATATGCTACATTTTTATATGTTTGTATTATTTGTGGCATTCCCTATAAAATAAGTTCCTTGGCTTCATAAGTTATATGTTAAAAATTAGTTTCAAGATTATTCTTTGGATAAGAAGAAATTTTATGGTCCCTTTTATCTATTTTTGCTAAACAAACCTTCTCTGATTATTAGTTTCCTAATGTTGCCTACATATTTTCTCCATCATCAACCAGACCTACTTTTGGTTTATTTTTTAGGAAAAACAGTAAGGTACTTTAGCACGTGTTTTTTTCTTCCAATTGAATAAAAAGAGCATATTCATTATTATTCCAATTAAAAGTGTTAAGTTTTCTAGGATGAAATACAAGGAGGATATTATCCATATTCTGAGTGAAATTTTTAGTAGCCACAATCACATTTTCTAGCCATAACCACAATCACATTGTCTTTACTTATTTGAAAATCTTATATCTTAAAAAATGCCATTGAAATCACTTCCCAAAACAGTCTTTAAAACTGTCTCTCAGTCCTATCTTAATTATTTACCCATTGCTAACACCAACTAATCTACTCTTAAAGCATTTAAACTATACCTGCTACTCTAAAAATGTTGTATATGTTTTTAATTTTATATGCTTGGCTACTTTTTGATGATTTATTGATTGTCTACAAGGCAATATGCAGGATACTTTTCTCTTACCTACAAAATTGAAGCCAGAAATCTGTTTCTAAATGCTGGAAAACTGTTTTTAAAAGCATTTAACAATCACTATTTGACTGGAGACTCTGGGGAGAATCTGCTTCCAGGCTCATGCAGGTTGTTGGCAGAATTTAGTTCTATGCAGTTGTAGGACTGAGGTCCCATTTCCTTGCTGGCTTTGGCCAGGGGTCATTTTGAACTTCTAGAGTCCTCCTGCACTCCCTTGGATTCTGGCCATCCAAGGTCATCTTCAAGGTCAGCAAAGGAACGTGAAGTCTTTCTCTCACCTCAGCTCTCTTCCCTTCTCTTTTACCTCATCTTTCTCTGACTCTTCTGCGTCCCTCATCTGATCCCTGCCCCTCCCCCCAGATGGCTTCCTAGTTCGTTTGCTCATTGTTTTAGCTCATTGTCTGCTTTTTGTTTTTGCTCATTGTCTGCATGGCTGTCTGTTTGTTTCTTCTTTAGGGATTACCAAGAACCAAACCTGGGACCTCCCATGTGGGAGACAGGCACCCAACTGCTTGAGCCACATTCACTCCTTGCTCGATTTTTTTGTTTTGCTCGCTGTCTGCTCATTGTTTTTTCTCATTGTTTTTGCTCAATGTCTGCTCATTGTCTACTTTAGGAGGCACCAGGAACAGAACCCAGGACCTCCCATGTGGGAGGCAGGCACCCAACTGCCTGAGCCACATCCACTCTCCCTCATCTGTTTTTAAGGGCCCAAGAGATTACACTAGGGCCATCTGAATAATCCAGGATAATATCCCTATTTTAAAACTAGCTGATTAGCAACCAAATTCCATCTGTAAATCCATTTTTCTATGAGCAACATATTTACAAGTCTGATACCAGGGGTCAAAAATCATGAGGGTCAAAATCCCACCTGCCACATTCATTCAGAACACTTTCATTGTGTCACTAGCTCCTATTTTAGTACTAGGAAGATACAAAAATAACTAAAACTTTTCAATTTCAAAATCTCAAAAGACTCACAACCTTATGAAAGAGAAAAAAAAAATCACAAATAATTATATAATTAGTATAAAGGAAATGCTCATACAAGGAAATGATACAAGTGAGCATATAAGTTATGTCACAGAAAATGGGAAAGCGGATATAAAAGATACTAGGCAAGAATGACAAAAATATATATATAGGTAGGAATTTAGTGATGAAAATGCTCTGGATAGGTTTGTTTGGATGGTGGTATCAAATTAGAGAAGGCTTTCAAAGACTGGGAGGAGAATTTTATAAATACTGAGTTACATAGATAATATAGGAAATGGCTGCAGATTCTTGAGAAGGAGAGTAAATTCTTGTCAAAGAATTCTAGAGATGGAAGTGACTTATATCATCTCATGCAGTCCCATCAATTAGAGTCAGTTTCTCACAAGTAATTGGCATAAAAGCAAGAATTAACACCCAGGTATTTTCCCTAGATGCAGCTCTTATTCTTCCACAATAAAACATGATGAAAAGAATATTTTAAGAAATTTAAAAGAGCCCAGAAAGAGAAAGATCAGTTGGGTGGCATTTTCAGAAAACTATATTACAAAAAAATTCACAGAATAATTTAAAACTGCATAAATATTAAAATCTTCACACTGACAAGAAACTATTAACTCCATATAAATGTAATCCTCTCAGTTTGGGATCAAATGACCTCATATATCAAACAATATACTCTTCAGCATGTTATTACTAAGATTATGAAAACCCTAACTCCTGAATGTATACTATTTTCCAAATAAATTAAGTGCTATAGATTTTATTTAGTGATTAAATATTTCCTTAAATTGTGTATTTAGCTATGCCTGTATATTGAAAGAAGCTGAATTAAAATAAAGTTAATAAATTGATATTTTATTGAATCACAGTCAAGAGAAAAACAAGTGAAGAGGGGCTGGGCTGGTACTCGGCTGGGTTGGTTTGCTCTGCCTGGCATGAGAGACAGATGCACCAAAATAGGCTAGGAAGGAAAAGAGGATTTATTCACTGGCCGGAGACCAGAGATGCACAATCTCAAATCAGCCTCTCCAAACCACAGAAGTACTAATATTTTACACCATCAGAATGCTAATGAATAACTGGGGCAAAGCTGGACACAGGTTCCTTCATTAGTAAGCATTAAAGGGTTGAACTTGGTGGGGTGGGTACCAAACCAGGGTGAGCTTTTCTTGTCAAATCAAATGTGAGTGAAAATCATTCTCTGTATTCCCTTGCGTTAAGTAACATAAAATGGCCACCTGCATTGGGCATTGCAAGAAGGCTCCTTTAGGAGAAGGGCTTTTCCAAAAGACAAAAACAATTGACCTGCAGCACCTGATAAGCAATACCTGTTGATAAAACTAGTTTTGGTCTAGTAGAGATAGCTTACCAGAATGGACAAAATTCCATACTAATCAATGTATATCTGCTCACCACTTTCCTCTGTAAAATGGAAACTTAAGGTCAACCATTCAGAACTTTTCCTCACTTGCTTCCCCATTCCTCCTATATGCACTTCCCCTTCTCACCAACTCAGTGGAACTCCCTTCTACTTTGTGAATGGGAAGCTGTCTGGTTGATAAATCACTCAAAAAAGCTGTGAGATCTTAAATTGCATGAAAAGATTTTCTTTTATCATTTTTCAGCTTATATTGCTCTTCAAGTTATTACATGAATGCTGAAAATAGTAGAAAAGCATTCTCAATGTTTTAAATGAAGAAAAATTTGATTTGAATATAATATAAAAACAGAAACTTAAAATGTCTTTCTATTCCAAAAATTAATCCAATTATCCTGTAGAAGTAATATCTGAGACTTCCTGCAAGGTGTTTGACTAGGTAAGTTTTTAGAAATAGGAGACATGTTGATAAATTCCAAAATAAAAAAAAAAAACATGTAAAAATGGGGAGGCATTTGTAAATTTTCTCCTTTTCACAAATCATACTAATCCATTAAATTCTATTTCTGTGAAAGATTTTCAAAGAAAAGGCTAGAATTTTACTATTAATGTGTTCATCATTTTGTAGGCAGGTAGGTTAATATATAATAAAAGTTTTTCAGTTATATTTATATGAGTAACGAAAATAAATTATCAAATCTTTTACTTTAAGAGTAATATTCATTAATCACACCATTCTTTAGGTTGTGATAAATTTTGAATGCATAAACAGCATTACATGGGAGGAATAAAATGCTGTATTTGTAAATGGAAATAAAGCTTTTTAGAATTACTTTTTCAAAGTCTTTCTAAATAGAACATATGGAGATGGGAAGGAAACTTTACTGGCTTCAAATGAAAATTCGGAAAACTACTGAAACATCTCAATCTGGAAAAAGAATATAAAAATAGGTGTCATTGGAAATGGTGTAAATTCAGTCTCATTAAAGACCTACAAAAATGAAAGTAAATAGAACAGCAAAAATTATGTAAATCAAGGCTAAAAGGTACTTAAATGAATAAATTAGACAACATAAGGGCATGTTAAATGGTAATTAAAATCATTTAAATGACAGTGTATTTCAAAGACGAACCCTTTAATCGTTCCTAAGAAAGAGTTCATTAAGATGACTGTTTAATATTTCTTGAGGTTGGAAAAGGTTTACTCATATTCACTGCTGTAGGTGATATTTCTTTTTTGTCTTAGCCAATTTATTTGAGTGTTTTCATACAAATGTGCAGAAGGGCAAATGAAGAGCATCTGTCTAAGTTTCAAGTGACTGCCTGGTAAAATGGAATATGATGTGTGTGAATGGCACTATAGTAAATAAGGTGCCAAGAAAAGACACGAGTCTATGAGTCATGAACATCCAGCTGTGATCTGAGGGTGCGATTATTACCCACTTTCCTAGATAATATTTAGAAATAGACCGCAATTGGTTCACACCTCTGATACTCAACCATTACATCTGATCATAATTCTTAAAGCACTCCAAAAACATCAGGCAAATTATATAACTGCTATCCTAACTACTGCATCATCCTGCCATTGTGATATATAACATTTTCCTTTGTCTCTATCTGAATGTTACATAAGCCCATCTTCATAAATACACAGCATATAGAAATAATAAAGGGTTAGAGACAGGACATGACAATGATTGAATGACCCAGGGCAAAACTAGTAAGAGAAAATACTTAGGTAATTATAAATACATATTTAGATTGCAGGTAAATAAAAATTAAGAATGACTTTAGAACCTTAAAACAAGTTTTTTGAGATGGTTAAGTCTAAGAATTCAGTACTGGAAAAGAACATGGTCAAAATATTTTAAAAGGTTGAAGGCAATTCAACATTGAATGCAATATATTTGCCTATATGCAAAAAATGGTCATGAAATGCAAAAAGCAGCTTGATATATCCAAGTGGTTTAATTATAAAATTTAATACAATTTAATCTCTCCTCACATGATTCAGTATTCAGTAGAAACTTGTTGAATAATTGACAGTAATGGAAGTATGTAGAAGTGTACTGTTATATGAAAAGTGTTTTAAATTACATTTTAGTATTTCCATAGATGGAAACATATTTGAAAATCTCTATAAAAAGTCAAAAGTAAACCTTTTTCCAACCATTTTGTCAGAAGAGTGAAAAAGAGAAAGGGAATAATTTATTTTGGTTTCTTGGTTTCCCATTTCAAGTTTGATGCTTTGATGTCAATGTTGTCTGATTTTAAACAGATATCAAGCAATTTAACTTAAAAAAAAAAGATTTATTCAATTTATTTACTTTTTATCTATTTTAAACCCCCCGCCTCATTTTTGCTGTTTTTGTGTCCATTCATTGGGAAATTCTCTGTGTCTGTTTCCTGCCCTCTCCTCTTATCTTTCTCCTCCTGTCTTTACCAGGATTCGATCCTGGGAACCCCGATGTGGGAGAGAGGCATTCTGCCACCTGCACCACATCAGTTCCTGTTTTTTTGGCACGTCTCATCTTGGCTCTCCCCTGCGTCTCTCTCCTGTTATGTCATCATTTTGCTGCATGGTTCGGCGGGGCCTGGGGGCTCACCCACTCGTGGGGCCAGATGGCTCACCCGCTCTATATTTTTCTTTATTTTACCAGGAGATCCCGGGGATCAAACCCAGTTCCCTCCATATGGGAAACGGATGCCCAACCATTTGAGCCACATCCACCCCCCATTTTAACTCTTAATACCCAGTAACAAATAGGGAGCTAGTCAATAAATTCCCCAACTCTCCCACCTCTGAGATGGGAGAATTCTGAAAACTGATCTATAAACTGTTACCCAATATTCCCCAGATGGATTGAGCACCAATTACCAACTTGGAAAGTAATTGACTTTCCCTTTCTTTCTTTCCTTCTCCTATTGATATTTCCTGAGATCATTTAATAAATAAACTACTTGAACTGGAATCTATTTCAAGGTCATCTTCTTGGGAACACAAACCAGGACATAATTTCCGCATTAGTGAAATGGAGATAAAATATTTATCTCAGGAGATATTGTGAACCTTAAATGAAATAAGATAACTGAAAAAAACCTACTGCATGGAACCTAATGAGGGAACTGTTTTGTACCTTATTCCTAGATGTCGACCTATTTTCAGGCAGTAATTGGTGGGTGGATTAAATTACATGATATTTAGGTAAAGATATCCTAAAGATTAAAAATTGCCTGTGTCCACATGCAGAAACCTTCCTACTGTAATAGGTAGATTTAGTACTAAAAGTTGAAAAAGATATCATGTGTTCTAACACACTTTGAAATAAAGAAAAAAATATTGATTTTATTGAAAATGTTATGTTACCAGTTCCCTGTTTAAGAGAGAACAAATTTTTTTTAAATGAAATGATTTATAATATAATGCCTGAATCATTCAATAGTACTTATTTTAGTAACTGTGTCTTTTCACTAAACTATAATCCTTTTAAGGACAGGAAGGTTTTTTGTTTGTTTGTTTGTTTTCCCTTTACTTTCATGTGGAACATCAAGAATAGTATGCACTTGATGAATGGGTGGATAAATGGATAGATGGATGGATGGAGACACATTCTTGGGATCTCTTTAAATGTTTATCTAAGTATAATATTTTGAAAAGAAGAGAAACTCTATTTTCATTAAATCTAACATATTGAGAGAGAATAGTTTGTCTCACTGAAATCCAAACAGATTCTTACCTGAAAGTATAGCAAATTTTTACTCATGGACTTTGACATATACTTTTGTTGGAAGGCATGAATGACCTTCCAACATTAAACATTGCTTTATTCTTATGATTAAAAGAAAATGGGGAGTTTATCTTATTTTTTTCTGTATTTTTAAATAAATTTTAGATTACATAAATGTTACATCAAAAATATAGGTGATTCATTCTCATATACCCCACCCCCATCCCCTCCCACACTTTTCCCCATTAAAAAATCTTTCATTAGTGTGGTACATTTGTTACGATTGATGAACACATTTGGAAGCATTGCTACTATGCATGGTCTAGAGTTTACATTATGATTTACACTTTGCACCACACAATTTTATAGGTTGTGACAAAATGTTTAATGGTCTGTATCCAAATTTGCAATATCATGCAGAACAATTCCAATGTCCGAAAAATGCCATGTTATACCTATTCTTCTCTCTCTCCCCTCAGAATCTCTGGTGTTCACTCTCTTTATATCAATGTTACAAGTTCTTCTATTACTAGAGTTAATAGGTACTTTGGTCCATAGTTGCATCTCTCCCCTTTATCTTATTAATGAAAATAAAACTTTCCAGATATGATAGTAAATTATTTGAAATTGGTATAATAAGTATGAGTAGTTTCCTTATTGAGTTTCTTGATTTCTTACCATACACTGCCATTTTATTAAAACTATTTATTCACTCTGATCAGATTACTCATTCATTCTTTTGTTGCCTACCTCACTGTATTTCTGTGAAAATATAAGATACAAAGTGGCAGTGAGTCCTTGAACTCTAAGGGATTTATTTGACAAAGTGCATTTCAACTCTGCGTACATGTCTATAGACACATGTCACTCTCCTCAGATTGCATGTTAACAAGGCAAGGTTTTGGGCCGATTATATTTGCATGTAGCCTGTTTCTGCAGTCTTGCTTTCATATCTTAATTTTAAAACCTTAGAGAGCTTTTATGATGTGAATATTGAGTTATTTAAAGCAATTTGTATACATATTATATTCCTTCTGGTTATTTATTTTTCTTGTATGCCATTTAGAAAAGGCCAAGCATGAAATTGGAACTGCAAAGCAAGAACAAATTTATTGATATGAAACTGCTCTGAAAACTCAATAGGTGTGCAGCAGAGCAAGAAGGGTAAAGGGGCTGAATAATTCATTGATCCTTTAAGCAACAATAAATAACACTTACAGTGAGGAATGTCTGCTTTGCAACATTAGGTATGAAATGTGAGTATAAAATAAAAGACATCTTCAAAGTGTCATGCTGTGAAAATTTTCAAATAAACAAAGGTTGCTTTTTCATTAATAATTTCTATGGAACAAAACACTCTGAATAAGAAATTTTGAGACTGGGAAATTCATATTATTCTGTGTAGTGCTTTAAATTTTACCTGCATAGGTCAAATGAGTTAAAACATGAATCAGAAGATAATAAAAACAGAATATTTTATCTTAGGGAGTGATAAACAATGATGGAAATATTATAACTATAAATTAAAACTCACTTATTTCTGTACCAAGAAAAAAAATGCATGTACTGTATTTAAAGCCATGGAAATGACATATCCTTACATAAGCTGCTATAAGTAATATTACTGTTACTACCAATTCTATTATTACTAGAGTATATTTCTAGAAGTGCTTATTTACAAAAGAGGTAAGTCCCAACTGGTGATGAATAAACATTTTGCAACTCTTAAAAGCAGATAAAATATTGATAGAACCTGCAAGATGGCTTTTAATAATAAACATAACAAATTGCATTTTAAAGGAACAAATTAAAAGGTAAACTAACCAGAAGGTGAGAAAACAACAGGGTATAATGGAAGCAGTGTAGGCTTTGGAGTCAAATAGATCCAGCTACTGGACTTACTACCTCTATTAGCTTGGATACGTCATCTAAACTTCTCTGATTTAGAGTTCCCTCCTTGTTATACTTGTTAATCATCCCATCTACCTCCCATAGATTAGTTGGGTGGATAAGAAAATACAAATATATATCTTCATACACATACCCATATAATTTAGAATATTTAAACTGAATTAGGATTTCAAAAAATATTATTTTATTTTTATTACCAGTAAAATTTTTAATTTCTTAGAAAACCAAATAGAAGAAAGAAACATGACTCCACTGGATGAGCATGTGCATTAAATGAGATAATATCTGTAGAATAGCTAATGCAGTGTCTGGACCATGTAATCACTTTCTAACCATTACTTCTCTCTCCCATTTTTCACTTTCCATTGTTTATCTAAATGTAGAATGAACATCTATAATTATAATTATAATTAACTGTAAGTAGTTCTTGACTTTTCACAGTTTATTTCACAAACTACAGATAAATAATTGTATGCATTCAATTGAATAATAAGATATGTTTAGTAGCATGAATGTCAAAAATCTATATCACTTAGTCATATGTCCTTTTAAACATACAATGAAGAGTCAAATCATCAACTCGGGATAAGAGGCTGGAAAAGTATGGCCAGACACTTAATTGAAAATTAAACACTATATAATTAAATTATTGGAATAGAATAAAATATACATTTCATAAACAGTGATACTTTCTGGTTTTTTAGATATTTGGAGATGATTTATAGATGATGTAAAAATTCTATAAAACACATTCTCTGTAGCTATGCTTTCAGAATGGAAATATAGATAATGCAAATAGATTTCCAGAGACTACCACAATTATAAATATTTTTAGCTACTGCTAATGAGTAAAATAATTTGTCTCATATTTGACACAAAATATAAATGAATTGCTTGCTATTTTAAGGAGAAATAATTACTCAAAATGATGTGGCCTACACAGCAAGACGATGACATAATAGGAGAGTGACACAAGGGAGAGGCAAGATGAGATGCACCGAAAAACCAGCAACTAAGGTTGCGCGGGCAGGATGCCTCTCTCCTACATCAGAGATTCCAAGGATTGAATCCCAGTGAAGATAGGAGGAGAAGGATGAGAAGAGAGGGCAGAAAATGGACACAGAGTTGCCCAGCGAATGGACACAGAAACAGCAAAAATGGGGGGGAGGGGGAATGGGTGTAAAAATGGATAAAAGTAAATAAATAAATAAATCCTTAAAAAAGAAAATAAATAAATAAATAAATAAAGAAGTTGCCTTAAAAAAAAAAAAAAAATGATGTGGCCTAGATGATAAATGATCTATAATATACAGATAGATTTGGTAGACTATAAGGTATAGCAAAGAAGAAGAGGTAAGAATAAATTGCTTAAAAGTTTATAATGTAACTTCATTTTGCTTTTAAAAAGATACTTATGGGAAGAAGTGTGATGCTTTGGATCAGATCCCTTCTTAACACTAATTAATTTTGGCACTTAATACTACTTATTTTTTAAAGATAGAGATATAGAAGTTAATGAGCAACAAAATATTTAAAGGATTGGGGGAAAAAGGTTTAAGAAAAAGCTAAAAGTTGAATTTATTTAGTGTGAAAAAGAGAAGGCAATCAAGTAGTCTTCATATGTGGGAATTCCAATTTTTAAAAGAGTGAAGCAATTTGCATAGGCATTAGATATAGCAATTGCATATTTGAGTCTTAGGAAAACAGAAATTGAAGTCCTACCATGATGAAAGATTCACTGGCTTAAATCAATGGCTGTAGTGTCTTGCTCAAGACAGGAAATCAAATTATATCAAACAGAATCAGATTGACAGAATCATGGAAATGTTATAGATTTCAGAATTATTCTTCATGAGTTTTACCTATATACTTTATAAAATCATAAAATAATAAAAATATTCTTTAGGACAGAAGAGTTAGGAGTTAAGAGAAAATGGAGAAGAATTCCTTATCACTGAAAAAGGAAGAATTTTGATTCTGCATTAATATATCTTTACTTTGAATGTTAGAGTGTTAGACTTCCAGACAAATGGGTGGTATTAGCACAGGTTTATCTTTGAACTCTCCCAATACCCTACAAAAATGACAGGAGGAATAAAAAGAAATCTAACAAAGAAAAAGAAAATTGAAAAAGAAAGCACTACAAATAAGAGATGTCAAAAAATGTTGAATTTGAAAGTGGATGAACAAGTGTTAACTGAATTAGCAGGCCAGAAAAAGCTGCACCCTGAACCTGTGAATTGGAATGCCAAGAAGAAGCAACAACTAGGTGAACCCCTCTTTGGAATCCCTCGAGAGGCTCAATAATTTTAGGTATCAAGTATCTATCAAGATGAGGTAAAGATAGAGCTGAAAATTGAAGTATTTTGTTAAGAATATTTTTTATTTCTTCTTAACGTCCTATAAATATTTTTCTTACCATTTGGGTAACAGCATATGAAGCAGATAAAGCTATCTCAAACTCAATGTGGAGGTATGTACCAATCTTTTAATTACATAGCTAGTGTTTTAGCTATCTGATAGGGAAGAAGCCAATAATGATAAGCCAACATTGGACTTATAAATATCCCTTATTTCTTACAAAGCAAGTTAATTAGTATGTCATGCATTATCACTCACTCTGTAAGCCTCTAACTCTTTGCTTAGAGAATTTGCTGTCTCTTCTTAAATATCTTCTTATTCATGGTATAATTCTCTGGCTATTGTTTTTGGTCTTCCTTTAAGCCTACTTAATAAAATTAAGTGGATCTTGGACTTCCAGTTGACCAAGATGGTGGCATAAAATATATGATGGTGCCATTCCTCCACAGAATTTTTGAATAACTATAAAAAACTGGCAGAGCCATCTTTCCCAAAACTCTAGAAAACAATAAAGAATTGTATAACTGGGTAAGTGTCATATCAGGAAAATGTAACTTAAAATTTTTAGTAGGAGAATGTTGTGGCATACTTGGTGGCCCATTCCCTATTCCCTTCATGGTGTGGTATGCAGCTGGCCTGTGCTCTCATTGTGGATCCCGGGCCCTGTTTTGGAAAGAACAGAGTGCCAATCTATTAGATGGTAGCCTGAAAGACTGAACAGAGACACTCATCTCTTGCTTGACTCTGAGAACTTGCCCTGCAGGCAGAAGCAGTTTATGCATGTGAAGTACTGTAAGAAACTAGTAAATCAGTCTGGAGCAAAGTGTCATTAAATACAACAGAGAGGGAACTTGTGGGGGAGGAATCTTTTTCATAGGGAATAGAGGGGGATTTGGATTCCTGAAAATAAGGGAATATCTAAGCCATGTGAAAAACTGAAGACAAGATGCAGGCTCAGAAAAAACATAGAGGATCCCACACTTTAACCATGGGCTGATCTTCTTGTTAGGATGGCTAAACTCTGAAGGAGAGCACCATCCAATGCAGAGTCAATTTGTAAAGACTGTGAAAGGTGTTTTTTTTTTTGGGGGGGGAGGGGTGAGTGTGTATGTGTTGGTTTATTTGTTTTTCTTAGCTCCTGGCACTCAAGGAAATCTCTGTCATAACATTATCTGGATACAAACATAGGGAACAGAGAGCTCAGGGACTAAATCCCATAATTAACATGTTAAAATATCAACAGTGTTCTTAATGGACAGTATGGAGTGGTTTGATTTTTTGGCAGTTCTATTTTATCACTCTTGTGTTCCTTTTGTACAGGAGTGTCTTGGACAACATGGAACTTATAGCTCTGTGAGCTAAACTTTAGGGTTGTCCCTCCCTACCAACCCATGGCTGGGGGACTTAGGGCATACTGTCTTCATCCTTTGGGGAAAGGATAGCAATAAATGGGATTTTGATAATCCCCCTAAGAATGCCATGGAGTTGACTATCTGGTTCCATGCTGAGATAAATAAGGTTGGGATTCCACTGCCTGGTATACACTCTCCTAGTTCATGGTCTTTTATATCTATTCTTATTCTAGAATGAAGTATACCCATATTTAGGCCACCCATACTGATCTTGAGGTTAGTGTGAGGCCAGTCATTATTCAGGAGGCTATTAGAACTGAAGATGGTAACCCAAATGTATTACAGTATTAGCTTTAATAGAGAAGGAGATACAAGATGTGAAAGAAAGGAATGGCAGAAGCCTAGAGAGGATCTCTTTTCATGGTTGTCCTGATTTTATAATGAGTACACTACCACCTTGATCAACCAAGCTGAATAGAGATGTTTTGGCTGCCTTGTATCCAACTCTATTCTCAAAACAAACTGTTAATCACTTGAAGTAGCTACAGCCTCTGAGTGACTGGATCCTTCAGTGAGTCAGGTGAGCATATCCCATTCGGGGTGACCTCCCCCAAATTCCAACTAAGAGAGTAATGAGGAAGAAACCATGGTCATGCTGCAACAACTGGGTGTTGGCATGTGGATATTCCTCCCCCAGCAGAGGGATTTAGCCCCTCACCAGATTCCCATTTCACACTGATGATTTTATTAGAAAAGGGTACCTGGATGGGACTTGAATGCAGAAGTGTCTCCTTTGGTGCCTGTGGTCCCAGACATTGTGACTCTCACAGAAGCCATTGTAGCCTCTATTGGCATTTAGTATTCAGTTGTTGACATCAGTAGTGGGCAAGAATGATTAACAAACTGTGCAGGGATTTCTCGCATGGCAACTATTGTGGGGAGCTTTGACAGTCCCACTGGGCCATAAATCCCAACAAGGTACAAGGCACAGCCCAGCAGGTCACTTTCTTAGGCAGCATATTGACCAGAGTCCAGCACAGAATCCCTGACCTGGTATGGGACAAATTATTGTCCCTAAAGTCACCTACCTTCAAAAAGGAGGCCCAGCAATTAATGGGCTATTTGAAAATTGGCACCAGCACATTATTCTTCTTGGTATCCTGCTGGCACTTAGCAGGTGACACAAAAAGCAGGTACTTTCAACTGTCGGAAAGGAGGAAGCCCTGCAAGAGGTAAAAGTGGCTGTTTCAGCCCCTGCCTCTAGGAATTTTAAAGCCTGGATCTCCATTCACATTTCTGCCACTTGAACCCAGGCCAACTGGTCCCTCTGGCAGAAGGAAGGAGCAACAGGAATTTTCAGACCTCGATTTTGAACCAAGAAGTTCACAGACACAGCCCAGTGCTATTTCCCATTCAAGACACAACTCTAATATGCTATTGGGTCTTGGTGGAAACGGAAAGGATTACAGAGAGCTCCCACATCCACCCGAGGCCAGAAATCCTCAACGTGTCTTCAGTTCTGGGTAATCAAAGCACTCACCCAAGGAGTGCCCAGCAACAGGGCATTATCAAATGGAAGTGGCATATTTAGGGTCCACTCGTACTCATCTTGAGTACACATAGGTAGTTCTCCAGAATAAACCATATGTTAGATCACAATACAAGTCTCAGTATTTTTAAAAATATTGAAATCATGCCATTTAACTTCTGTGACCACGATGGAATGACATTAGAAATTAATAACAGAGGAAGAACTGGGAAACTCATAAATAAGTGGAAATTAAACAACTCAATTTTAAATAACCAACAGGGCAAAGAAGAAATCACAAGGGAAACTAGGAAATATCTTGAGGCAAATGAAAACAAAAACACAAATTACCAAAACTTATAGAATCCATCAAAGCCAGGACTGAGATGTTTATAGCTCTAGATGCTTATGTTAAAAAAGAAGAACTATCTCAAATCAGAGAACTAGCCTCACAATGGGGTAACTAGAAAACGAAGAGCAAGCAAAAGGAAGAAAATAACAAAGATTAGAGCAAAGGAAAATGAAATAAAAAATTAAAAAATAATAGAGAAACAATAAAACCAACAGCAGCTTTTTAGTTTTTTATCTGTTACTCTCTATTATTTCTTATCTATTACTGATATAATTTATACTACAAAATCAGTATCTTGAATTCATACTTCTTTATTAGCTAGGAATTAGTGCTTTTTAAAGAGTGATCTGTAGATTGACTGCTGGTCCTAGAATCATTCTGGTCTACTATGAGCTAAGAAACTGTGCCAAAAAGTAAATGAACTCTGTCACTAAGCATGGTTTAGATCAGCTGACTTAAAAAAAAAATGCTTGACTAAGGATGCAGTATGCTTATTCACTTTTTGGTGCAAGCTCCTTTTCTATCTATAGACTAGAACTTTGGTTAGCATTAGTCCTGTATAAATGCCCACCAGGTATCTCTAAATAGTAATCCCATAGCTACCTCAGGTTAATCTTCTTTTTAAAAATTAAAGCAATTATTCTCCTTTCCCCCACAATATGCTCTTATGTTAATGATAAGTAACACTTCAGTACTTGGTTCCTTAATGAATTAAACTTTTTGACTAATGGTAACAACAACGAACCCCCAAACTTGGCAGTGGTAATTTCTTCCTCTCTTTCATATCATGTCTCCCTCCCCTTTACTTTCATCTTATCTATTCTGTTTTTAATTATCTCTTAAATATGTCATCATCTCCATTTCCCTTGGCTACTTTTCATAGCTTAAAGGTAGACTATTGAACTTTTAGCTTTAAACTATTTTAACAATATTTAAATTGTATTAAGTTTAAGAAACAATTTTTTAAAAGGCTCTCAAATTGTCTTTTTTCATCTGTTTTTCTTCCTTTCAGTCCATCCTCTCCCAACGTCTAGTTAACTTTCTAAAATGCTAAATATTCACAGACACAGCCCAGCACTACTCCTCAGTCCTTTTCAGGCCATGGCTTTAAAATTCTCTCATGGCTCCCAAACACTTAATAACAAGATAGAAAGCATAATGACAATAAAAGTAGCTAATTTATATTGAATGCTTACCATGAACCCCACATTGTGCTAAGCACATACATTTAATCCTCAGTATAACCCTTATAATCATAATTTCTCAGTTGAGGAATCTGAGGCCTAAAATGTTTAAATGTATCACCCAGTGTTATACAGATACTAAGTAAAAAACTCAAGCAGTTAAATTTTTGAACTAGCACAGAGAGTAAAGTTTAGATTTCCCTGCATAACATACAAGACCCTTGCTTGCCCTTAAATATATATGCCATCTTGTTCAAACCTTATGGCCGTGCCACACCAAACAACTGCTATCTCTTACGTTACAGCATGTGATTCCATTGTTTCATGCCCTCACATTTCTGTTTCACTTTCCCACTGCAACCCTCCTTTCTAACTGAAAAACGGCTAATTCTTAATTAAAAGCCCACTCAAGTTCACTTTATGAATGAAGTCTTCCATCACATGCCCAAGAATAGTTACACTACTTTAATGAAATGGTTTATTTTCAGGATTTAGAGATTTAATAAATAATTCAGGAATGGTACCTGCCCTCAAGGAACTTGCAGTTTCATAGGAAATACAGACAAATACATTACTTATGCAGTATTGTGTGGTACTTGTAATGAAAGGAAAAGCAAAAAATGCTTTGGAAACAGATATACCGGGTGGGTTGCCAAGGCATGGGGAATAATGACTGTCTCAGAGAGAGGCATCTAAACTGAGACGGGAAGGATGAGTAGGGATAAGATATATGAAGTATAAGGGTTAGTGGTTCAGGATAATAAATGATCTTTTAGGCATATATTCTCATATATTCCATCTATTATAGAATTTATCTCTATATATAATTATCTGTTTATATATCTGCCCAACCTCTACCCACATCCCCAAAGATATGCTACTTAATCCCATGTTCTATTTCTTTTCATCACATAATTAACAAAGAAGTAATACATAGTAGGGCTTAGTCTAGATTTGTTAAATGAAGAAATAAATATTTAATAATTTATGAATTATGTAATGAGGGCTTAAGAATAAAACACTAACATATGGAATACAGAGAAGAGAGCAATTTCAAGAAATATTTAGCATTTGGTATGATAGGTCTGGTAAATACATATTAACATAGAGGACAAGTGAGGCAGGGGCAGATACCAAGGAAGCTCTCAAGTTTTTAGCTTGGTTGCCTGGTTAGAGGGAAATACTAGTATGAAGGGGAGACAAGTTTGAGATTTAGACCAACTGAGTTTGAGGTGCCTGTGGGGCTTTCAAGTGGAATGTCACTGGTCCTTTACAGTTTCTATATGTTAGGAAAAATGACTTCTGTTTCATCAGGCCTTAATTATTTCCATACCCACTCCTCTACCACAGTTACTGATACATAATTGGTTTAATATATTTGATTTATGAATTATTGATCTCAATGGTTAGATGTCAAAGAGAAACCTCTAATATATTTATTTCCCTTGGATTACTTGAAAAGGCATATTTTCTCAAGAAAAATATCAGAATCAGTAAATGATAGTTTAAAATTTGTATATAAGTATGTGTCCCCAAGGCACATAACATATGGCTAGGTAAGTTCATTTATGCAAGCACAATACAACTTTCTGAATCATTATTGTTTAGAATGAATAATACATTGCCAAGCCAAATGCTCCCCAAATTTGATAAGCTTTCTGAGATTGTAGGTACAATTTAGTGCATGTTGTCAAAAAAGAGAAAGTTCAACTAAACATATATTTGCATTTAAAATGTTAAACTACCACATCAGATCTCATAAATACATTACTAATAGCTCACCAAGTTCCAGAGTCTAAAACAGAACATTTTAGATATTGACAATAGGCTTAATTAAAGTTTCCTACCAAGATAATTTCAGAATTTAACCCAAAGCTAAAATACATTTATTTCATTTTGCCTGAACAATATCAATAAATGATATTTATTCATTTCATAAATATGTTTAAGAACCATATTTCCTCATATGATGATTTTATTCATATAGTAATCACCAACTTATTTTAGAGGAAAAGAAAACATGTCAATAATGCCTGCATAAAGTTCACAGGACCCAGTTAGCTGTCTGAAGCAATGTGTTAAAAAGCATCAGGTTCTGTAAATAACTCCTACTTGTTTCAAGATACGGGTCTTAGTCTCCATGGCTGAATTACTCTAGAAACTAATACATGGATATGGGTAGCATAAAGAAGCAGGGGCAGGCAAATATGGCAGGAAGAGGAGTCAAAACAAAAATGTATTCGTGGTATTTTATGCTGTTTCAAAATAACTAGATACATTCCATAGCTTTTTATGAGCTCAGGATCTGTGAAGTTGGAAGATGAACTGAGTGTTAGAGAAGAGGAAACTCAAGATTGACATTGAACCCAATGAAACAAAATTGCTTACTTTTCGAGATTAACCACTTAAGCAGAAATGTACTTATTTGTCCTTCCTTCAAGTCTCCAAAAGCTTTTCATGAACATAAAATGAACATAAGAATCCTGTGGCACATAAAACACTATTTTCAGCCTCCCCCCACTGGAAACTTGGGTAAATATACCAATCTCAGAGACACAGGCTAAATTAGGTGGGGCTGCCTTGTTATATATGAATTTTCATCCTGCGGACCTTCTAAATCCCTCAGTTCTTACTATGATCAGAATTTCTCAGAACCACCAAAGTGATCATATTTCTAAGATAAAAGAGTTCTGGGACAGCTGCTCTGCATGCTCTATGGTCTGCTCCTTTTGGGTTGAAGTTAAACCTACACTGTTTTTTTTCCCCAGCAAATAACACTTATTCTGTTTCCTCTCATAATGGACATAATGACTGCACTTTTTAAAGTCAGCTCCCTATTCAAGGATGGATGAGGATAGAATACAAAGTGAGGCACATAGCACACTGTTTTTTAAAAAATCTATTGCAATTATAGACATTTTCTTTATCTTGTAATAGATACACATGCTTAATTTATTACAGAGGATGTGAAGAAATATAGGTCAGTCATCAGAATTTAATTTGCAAGAGAAAAAAGCAGGGGGAAAACTATTTTCTTATTTTTTTGTATAAAAAAGATAGCATAACAATAAAACCTAGATACTTAGTTGATGTGTTAAACATGACTACTGACTGAATGCTTCAGGTACTCTTTTACACTTCATTAATTTTAACTGGTATTTCTTATTTTCCTTTCTGCCATGCAAAATGGATTTAAAACAAACCATTCAAAGATACTTTTTAACTTTCTGATCCTATTACATTTGCAAACTTCTTTGAAATAAAAAATATTGTTTTCTATAAGTGTTATCTGATTGATGGTTCTAATTCTAATGTTTGGTGCTATGAAGCACCTTTTGTACCACTCTACTACCACCTACCTCTAGTTCCAAAGTGGCCATTACACAGTCAATATTTAACTGCTAAACTAATTTACAGCTGTCTTGAATATAAGCTCAGCAGAAAATAGAGTTACTTTAAATCATTCTAAGGAAATTAGCAAACTGATCATTTGAATAGATGATTGTTATTGGCCATGGTTAGAAACTCATTCTAATGATATTTAAAAACAATCATCTCTTTATATACCCCCGCCCCATGTACTTTGCTGGTAGTATCTATAACATCTAAACTTCCAAATTCAACATTTTTTTCCCTTCTAAAGCCCTTATATCATTTGTATGGCTAACCTCACAAAATCCAGCAATGGCATTAAATGTTCCGGAATTACTGGAAACAAGTAGGCCAGATGGCTTCCAAGGTAAGTTTTGCCTTAATTCTGAGGAATTCTGGGAACTTATAAAGGAAGAGCACTTTCTTGAAAGCCATTGCCATAAAGTACTAGGTACTATAGTAATCAGAGATCACAATAACTCCATTCAATTTGCCTTCAAAAACCCTTCAGATCTTGCAAATATATAGAACGAAAAAGCAAAGGAAGAAAACAATGACATGCAATGTCAAGTTTCTAGCTAGTCTGCAAACCCTCATTTAGTTGACACACTCTCAGCACCAGCTGTAACCCAATTAAATTCAACAGTGCACAGGTGTTCACAGGAATGACTAACATAAAAACATACTTCCCTTTAGGGCTCTTAAAAAATTAGAGTTCTTTAATTTCCATATACCTTCAAAACCAAAACTAAACAATAAAATATTGAAAAAGAAAAGAAATTAGATACAGCAGGGGGAAAACACAATCAGCATGAGATATAACCCAATTAACCTGAATAACACTCAGGTGTTTGCAAGAGCATACTCACTTAAAATTTTACTAACACAAATCAATTCTTTAAGACCTCTTAAGATTGATGATGAATATCCATTTGGGTAAGGTTACTTTGAGATGAGAGTTTTCTGAATTTCAGCTTTTAAGAATGTATTTTATTGCAAAATACAAAGTAGCTAAAATAAATGTAGGTCTCTAAATATTGCAGCATGAGCACTTAACATTTTAAAATGTTCAATAGAGGCACTCAGTAAATGCGTTGTTTTTTGTTGACATTCTTTTGGATTTCATGCATGAGGTAGAAAATGCTCCTCTTCTTCATGAAAGGAATCAACTATTTGGTTTTTTTCTTTTCTGTTTTTGATCAATGATGTTAAACTTATGACAATTTATTGGAAAGACTTAGTAGAATAGAAATGCTTCTATTGTGCTATTTAATTTGTTTTTAGAATTCAGATAATATCAATACCCAAATATATAGTTAATTTCTTTTAAGGTAAGTATTAAAATCCTATCCATGATTCAAATTTGCTGGACAGAAATAATTTTGTGTTCCTTTTAATATAAGATCATACTTTGTCATTTCTTAAATTGTGACCCCAAACCAGCCACATCAGTGACTCCTGAGAACTTGTTAGAAGTGAAAATTACTACAGAATTGCTGAATCAAAAACTCTGGGGTGGAACCTAGTAGTCTGCTTTAACAAGACCTACAAATGATTCTGATGCAATCTGAAGTTTGAGGACCACTGGTCTTTTTATTTCTCACTCTTAATATAACACAAAAATGTGGCCAACACCCATTTATACAGTGGTGATCTTTGGTATATATGTGTATAATCATTTATCTACCCCTATATGTGTGACTAAATATAAAGTTATTACTAAATTACAAAATTTAACTATTAGCAAAATACCTTGCTTGATTTACACATAATTGTGTAATTTTGTATTTGGACTAATATGACTAAATTAAAAACTCAGGGAAAAGTATTATAATTATTATCTGAAACATCCTTGTTACAGAAATATGAACTGGTTATATTAGACTCAATAGCTTCATCTTATACTGGATTTACAATTGGCAGAAATCTTCATCAAATTAACCTAATGTTTACAGTATCATTTGAAGTATCTCCTTTAGTACTAATTCAAATAAAAAATAAATAAACTACAAGGAAACAAAAGAGAAATTGCATATAGTTGTGTGTGTGTTTCATATTGCTAATTTGCTTTGGAAGATCTACACTGGGGAAAGTAGATGAACTAATATTCAATTCCTTTTTTTAATCTCAGAGAAGAAAAATTATTCATAGATATGTTCTAATTGTTTTAAGTTCTAATCCTAATATCTGTTATAAATAATTTGAACTATTTCAATTTTTAATATTTTTTTATCCTGAGATGCAAAATAGTGCATAATTTTGAAAAGTGTTCATTCAGAAAAGAATCAGATAGTGTTTAATAAACTCAAATCCTATGATGTTATCTGTTTCAAATTCTAAAATAGAGAACAATTGCTATAATGATAAATACATATATACATATATAGCTGCTGATCCTAGAATCCTCAAACAGCTGAAAGATCAAATTGAAAAGAATTCAATGAAAATTATCCACTGTAAATGAATTCCCCTATGAATTAGGTGCATTATGAAATAAACTCCATTTTCTACAAATTTAACAATAATTCAGTTGTAAGAATATATGACCAATTTCAAGATATCCCAGGAAGAAATTAATTTCTTTAAGCCACTTGTTTTAAACAGTCAGAATTACAAAGTGAATATTAAATACAAAACTCTATTTACTACCACAAATGGTGTTATTCAACAAACATAGATTGAATTCTGATTTTTCTGAAGTACAGGGAAACAATCCATTGTGGTGATAAATAGCTTTTGTTACCAAATGTGATTCATATATAGCATAAATAATGAGTCCGTTTTTAAAACATCTATTATATTCATAATTTCATGAGTCCATCTTTGTGTGTGTATATGTGTATATATATAATATATATATGTGTGTAATATATAATATATGTAATATATATAATATATGTAATATATATAATATATGTGATATATATGTAATATATGCTTCTATGATGTTCATAAATTGTTACTGGAGGAAGACAAGTTGCAGAGAAATATGTATGGGATGAACTTACTTTTATTGAAAAATGCAAAAATTTTGTTTGCATATTAAGTTTTTAAAGTATGGAGGGATTTTCATGTGAGATAACACAAAAACTAGAGTAGTCAAATCAGACTCACAAGATTTAGAGATCTTACCCAGAATCTAACTTTACTAATAATACAGATAATTGCAAGGCACGGGCAAAATATGTAGAAGTTCAAGACATGCGGGTATTTTCCTGTCACATTAGGACATACTCTTTTCTAGGTTTAAAATATGAGGTTTCTAAGTGATGCATTGACATGAATTAGCTGTATTGTTCATGAAGTATCTCCATTTTAAATTCAATTATTATACAGTGTATAATATAAATTATGTGAATTATTCCCTCTAAATCTTATTTATGCTATTGGTACCTGGGAGAAAGGGGAAATTATTTATTTCTTCTTTATATAGCTTGTTCTGTGTGTTTGAATTATTATGAAAAGGATTTATATTTTTTAATTTAAAATGAAAAATTAATGAAATGAAATGAAAGGGAAAATCTAAATGAAGATCTATTATATTGTATCTTTATGTAGTTATATTTATAAAGGTTGATGTGAATTTTATGTCATTCCATTATCATTTGTTCACTGTTTTACTGTTGTTTTACTGTTGTTAAGAAAGTATATTACATTTTGATATGATGAGATAATTGTTATATTAAAAGTATATTTTCTAACTTTATTAGGATTGTTTTCAATAATGCAACTAATTTTTTTATGGATTTCATGAATAAATCTAAGAATCCTCAAGAAAAATGGGCAATTTTAAAGCTATATCCATCTTTGAAAGCCTAACATAAATGCTCCTTCAAAAACCTTTAACTGATTTCCCACCCAGATGTTATTACTTCTACCTCTGAACATCCATAGTGCTTTCTTTCTTGTGTATCTTATCATTTCTGTGTTTAGCCTTCTCCATTAGTCTTACATTTCCTTTATTCTAAAAAGCACTAAACCACATATTGTCTTATAATATCCTGAAAGGGGAAGAGACACCAGTATTCACATCTTGTAGACAAGAAAATTGAGACCAATATCTTAAGAAAACCTTAACTAACAGAAAATTACTAATGAAACTCAAATTTCAATATTTTGTATTAGCCTATTTTCTCCTTATATTACAAATCTTTCAACTGAAAGATACATAACTTTTGCTTTCATTTACAAAGTCATGCCATAACACAGGAAATTATTATGGATCTTAGTAGCAGAATGTAGCTGTTGGTACAGAAATGATAAATATACATAAGTTAGACAATGAAAGAGTGAGGAAAACTGTAGAATATCTAAAGAGAATTATATATGCTAGAAAAGGCATACATGCGAAAGTGAAAAGTTAATTCTAGCTCTTTTTCTGAGAGAGAATTATAGCCAAATTCAGACTTAATCTTCCCTATCATTCATGAAACAAATATGCATGTGGCTTCTTCTGCATGCCACTTTGTCAATAATATAGGTAATTTATTTTGGAAATATATCAATGAAGAAATATAAACACTCTCTCCTTGCTATTAATCTTAAATGTTGAGTAACATATTGTGGGAGTTTGAAGATTTTGTGGATCCCAGAAAATCTTGTTCTTAAAGCTAATCCATTGCTGTGCATGTAAACCGATTGTAGGTGGTAAGTTTTGGTTAAATTCAGTTAAAGGTCTTTGATTAGATTGTGTGGCCCAAGGTGGGTCTTAATCCCTTTCTGTAGTCCTTTATAAATGGAGGAATAAAAAGTCACAGACAGAGAAAGAAGGCCACAGAGACAGAGGATAACCGAGAAGATGAGTGAGAAGTCTTCCGGAGCCAGAAGCTGAGAGGAAGCCACTTTAGCTGGAAGTTAAGATGAGCCAATGCCACCATTGTGCCCTGCCCTGTGCCTGATCTCCCACAGCTGCAGCTCAGGGAAACGGATAGCCTGATGATGCCTTGACTTGGAAACTTTCCAGCCTCCTAACTGTAAGCTTTTACCTAATAAATTCCCATTGTAACAAATATTACGAGACCTCACTGATATGACCTAAGTAAATTAAGCAGACTCACAGAGCTAAAGTCTGGAAGATAGGCTATAAAGAGACAGAAAGGAAGAGTGTGGTGAGCTGATGCTCTATATGGGCAAAACCTATGATAAGGTGGAGGAGGTGGTTTGGCAGTGGATGGGAATGGTAGTGGTCAAGTGATGTGATTGGGGTTGATGGTGCTGGGATGTGAGGGTAAGTAGGGTAGGGTGGGTTGGGCTGGACTATCCATGGTACTGGGGGAAGGGGTGGAGGAAGGAACAGGTGAACTCTGGGGATTTGTAGGTCTGTGGTTAATACTACACTGGTGGGAATGTTATTTTGGCAAATATGGCTGGGGTGGGTTACTGGTGCAGGGTATTGGGGATGGGGGGATATGTGGAAAATGGCACACCTGGAGTATGCTTCTCTGGAATATGAAAGTGTTTATCTTGTCATAGGGTGCTATCTCAGTGGGTGGAGACCCACACAATAAACAAGAAAATATTAAACTCCCATCCTGGGGATTCCTGCTATGTTCTCAATTAGAGGGTCAAGAATCTCTCGAGTACATAGGTGGTGCCTAATAAAAGAAAACAAATCATTATGTCAAGCTCTCAATATTATTGCTTGTAACTATGAACCTTATTCTTCAAAAATTGAAATTTAGCAGTTACCATAGGTTCTGAGGGGAGGTAAAGGAAAGAATAGATGGAACATAGAGCATTTTTAGGGCATTGGAATTGTTCTGCATGATCTTGCATTGACTGACACAGGCCATTATATGTTTTTTTCAAAACCTATAAACATGTACGGTGCAAACTGTAAACCATAATATAAACCATTAAAAAAAAATTCCCATTGTAAAAGCCAACCCATTTCTGGTATATTGCTCCCAGCAGCTTTTAGCAAACTAAAGCACATATTTAAAATAATTTTTATTTATAATGCAATATAGGCAAGAACTGTGAAATTAAAGAATAATGCTTATTTATCATTTGGTATAATGTAGTTGATACATATCTTTAGGGAATATTTTCAAAATTTCTTCATGATAAACTACCAATAAATTCTTTGTTTTTATATCTAGGATAACATACTGATTCTAGAGGTCAGCTTCATAAAACAAGTTAAACAACACTAATCATTCTTCCCTCACTTATCACTCTTATTTGTTCTTAGCTTTTATATTAATTTTCCTCTCCCTAGGTGTTAATAACCAATCAAAACATAAATGTTTAACAAATAACTTAAGAAACTCTCCTTATCTTTTGGAGATTTATCACATCCTGACATTATGAAGTCACTTTGGTAAATCTTAACTGAATGACAAGATGGCGGGTACAGATGTGCTCTTTCAAGGAAAATGAAATAAGCATTGAATGAATCTAATGAAATTATTTTCTTTTATGTGTGTATATTGATTTCACAGAAAGTATACACACACACACACAGTATACATGAAATAATAAAGTCAATGACTTAACATATGTCATCACCAATACACAGGAAGAGAACCACATAACTGACACCTTGCTTGATGCCAGAAATACAGAGATGGACCAGGCAAGTAGGTTCTTTATTCCATTGAACTTAGATATAGTGAGCATTATTAATCTTAAACCAAGTCATTCACACCAGCACAAATCAGAATCATTCAAACCCAACTGAGAAACTAATAGTTTCAAAAGAATTGCATTGTAAATTTATATGAAGTTATTTCTGCTTTGAATAAAGCTGAATGAATAAACTAATGAACCCAATGAAGGAAACCGTGAGACAGGCTTTGATAGCCAAGGACAATAGTTGTAACATGGGCAAGAATTTGTTTACTATTCAACCCCAAAATGAGATAATGTTCTTAGTAGCTTTAAATAACGCTTAAGTAGTTTAGAAAGTTAGGATAAGAAGTTTAAATTAGCAGAATTTTGTAGAAGGAATTTAAGAAATATACAAAATGCCTATTTAATTTTAATTCATAAAACCATAATTTGAGCAGAGATCATAAACCTTAATTAATATTTTGTTTCCCAATTCTTAATTAGTAGGATAATCCTAAATTTATTTGCTTAAATGAAGTTACTAGGATTCTTTTATGTTTGTTTAATGAGTAAATAAATATTATATAAATAATTGATTCCTAGGAATGTAATTTTAAGTTACATATTTACATCATTGAAAATGAAAAGGTTAACATAGTATTCTATGGCAAGGAAAAGAAGTAGAGAACCTAGAAACCTAGTAGCTATTTTTAGGGTCATTTTTATGTGTTTCTAATATTTACTGAGAAAAACTAAAAGATAAAAAATTAATTTATTTCATTACACATAGTAGGTATAAGTTTATTAATATCTTTACATTAGCAGTATTAGAATAATTTCTAAAATCTCAATGACTTATTTTAAACACTAAAATTTCCATGTATATAAATACTTACATTTGATGAAATAAGATAAACCTTAAAATATCAAGAAAGGAAACAATTGAGTTGTATCTTTGGGGAAAAAAAATGATGGCAATGAACAATTTTTAAAATAAGACTCCCTAAAATGTCCTCCTCAGCGTCTCTTGCTATTCACTGATACACAGAAACAGTTATAAAGAGGGCACTTAAATTTCCATTTTCACTTTCTGATATCTACAGATATATCTACAGATAAATGTTAATGAGATTTAATGCACTCTGTACCAAAAAATGCAGAACACTGGTATTTGATTTGAAATGCCTTGTAAAAATCAAGGTTATGGGGTAGGGAAAAACTTAAAAGAGTAGGAGAAGGTTCAGAAAGTGATCATAAATAAGATCCAAGTGTACTACATAAGAACAGAAAAAATATGTTTTAAAAATCTAAACAGTATGACGTGATTAAATGACTAAAACTCTTCTTGACTAGTGCTAGTTGAAATTTTTTGAGGCTTTTTAAAGAGATAAGTTAATGCAAATCAAATTTTTATTTTACGCTATGAATAGTACATTTGTTTGTTTGGCAAATAAACTTAGGTGGTATTTTAAAGTTTTTTTTTTTTTTTCTTTTTTCTCTTATCTAGATAAAAAGACACGTATTACTGATCTATTAATTGTCAAAGGTTTAAGGATATATCACAAAACATCTTAATTCCTCATCATGGAAAATCATACCTGAATTTATTTAAGACCTATTTAATATAAATAATACTGCTTTAAAATAACACAAGTTTAAATTTATATCCTTGTTTTCATAACAAATAGAAAATCGAGTTGCATATTCTAACTCACTATGGTAATGTTTATGTTCCTATGATCTTATGCAGCAACATTGGGATTAGAAGTTATGCATCAAGTAAATCTTAGCCTGCATATCGGTAATATTTATCATTGTTTAAAGAGAATAAGCACTCGCCTGATACTACTCTGAAGTCAGGGTTTTCTTGGGCTTTTCCAGCAGCAACTCAGTTCTTCATTTCATTTCTCCTAAATATCTTCACATAGCTAACTGTTGTATAGATGTTTGGTGAAGTGAATTCTAGACACAAGGATTCATTCATCATCACTATATTTGAACAGATTTTTTGCGAGCACAGAAAGTCACGGAGGGACCACCAGATTGTGTCAACCACCATCTTACGCATGCAAGTGGTTCTTGCTTTTCTTACAGGAACATCTTCCCCCTTATCCACATTTACTCACTTTTAAAGTTGTGAATGTAGGCATACAAACTTAGAGAAGGGAATTTTCTTAAGAGATTTTCTTTTTAGGTATGGGAGAATAACATCATTTCTTAAAAATTGTACCCATTCAAACAAAATATTTAACAGCGCAATTTTGGTCAAATAAAAATGTATCCGTTTCAACATTTATTTGAACACAATGCATCATTAATTAGGAATTTAATAACATAATCAGAAGACTAAGAAATGCTTACTATTTTATTCCTGTTTGGATAATTACTTTAAACAACCTTTTCTTTCAAATATAATTTTAAAAATATATAAATATAGTTTCATCACCAACCTATGTTTATTGAATATCTACTGTATCACAGGCTCTGATTTCAGTCCAATGGCTAAAAGAATTTAAAATATAACTACTACTGTCATTTTACAACTATTTGGGGGAAGTAATCAAACTAAGAGAAGAATTTAAAAAAACATAGCATAAGTGTCATATGTGGAGATAAGTAGTGCTAAAGAGGAATAAATGACCACTGAGCCCTGAGAAAATCCTTGAAATAAGGATAAAAGGTTAAAAATCACATGGAGAAGGGAGATGACTTCAGGAATATGTAACAGTGGAAATGAAGGGGTCAGTGAGAAATTAACAGGTATATGCCATGAGTAATGAATAAGCTAGTTTGAGGTGAAAAATGGTATTTAGGGAGAGTGATGAAGAGGACTCTTTTGAACACACGGTAACACGGTACATTTGGAAAATCAATCTAGCAGTGTCCTGTAAGCTGAATGTTTGTTGGATAGTGTTGGTAGTGTGTGAAGAGCAAGAGATGATGAAAATCGGGACTCTATTAAAATATTTCAGGAATGATGATGATCGGGACTAAAGTAAAAACTCTGGGAAGGAATAAATGGAATGAAAATATGATCCAAGGACCTTCATACCTGACTCAATATGAAAGAGAGGCAACATTGAAGGATACTCTGCAAAGCATATAAACAGGTATTGAAAATAATAAAGCTAATGAGATGACATAGGAGTTCAATAAGTCCATAGTTTTAATGGATGTGGTAGGTTGAATTATGTGCCTCAGAAAAAAAACATGTTTTTAATCTCAATCCATTCCTGTGAGTGTGAACCCATTGTATATGACTTTTTTAAAAAACAATTTATTGAAGTATATCATTCATACATGAACATACATAAACTATAAGTGTTCAGTAAAGATTGTGAACTTACAAAACAAACATGATTAACATCATACAGGGCTCCCACACATTACGCCTCCACAAACACCCTGCATTGTTGTGAAACTTTTGTTAACAAATTATGAAAAAGCATCATCAAAGTATTACTAGTAACTATAGTCTGTATCTTCCTTCCCTATATATTTTTAAGGATTTATTAATTTATTTACTTTTATCCATTTTTATCCCCCCATTTTTGCTATTTCTGTGTCCATTCACTGGACAGCCCTCTGTGTCCATTTCCTGCCCTCTCATCTCATCCTTCTCCTCCTGTCTTCACTGGGATTTGATCCTCGGAATCTCCAATTTTGGAGAGAGGCGTCCTACCACCTGTGCCGCCTTAGTTCCTGGTTTTTCGGCACGTCTCGTCTTGGCTCTCCCTTGTGTCAGTCTCCTGTTACATCACCATCTTGCTGTGTGGCCTGTGGGGCCTGACGGCTAACCTGCACACGGGCCCTGGGGAGCTCACCTGCTCATGGGGCCTGACAGAGCACCTGTACACGGGGCCTGGTGGCCCATGCGCCTTCTATATATTTCTTTTTTTAATTTTTACCAGGAGGTCCCAGGGATTGAACCCCGGTCCCTCCATATGTGAGATGGATGCCCAACCACCAGGGCCACATCCATCCCCCTGCTATATCTCTTAAGGTTGACCAGAGATGCCAAAAGTTACTGTCTTTTCCCATACAAGATGATCATATAATAAATCAGGCTTAGTTTATCACCAGCATTCTAAAAACCAAACCTAGGGAGAAAAACTAGATCTGGGGACACATGAATGGTTTCTAATATAGCAAATGTTTACCCTACCCTGATTATCACATAATCAGGTCAGCGAGAATATTCACAATATATAAGACTTTTTAAGATGTCAATTTTAGGTAAAGTGTAGCCTAAGTGAATGAGATTGGGTCTTAATCCTATTACCAGAGGCATTATGAATAGAAATCCACATTGAGGAGTGGAAGCCCAAACTCAGCTGGCACCAGAAGAGAATGAGAAAACATTGCCCTGTGATGGGAAAGCCAAGGAACTCCAAGAATTGCTGGGCTGCCAGTATTCTACCAACCCCTTTGAGAAAGCAAGGCTTCCAGCTTCTGCTGAAACTGTGAGACAATAAATTCCTGTCATTAACCAATATGTGGTATTTGTCATAGCAGCTGGGAAACTAAGATGACAGATTTGGAATCTTTAAATAAAATTTGTCACACTGTATCTCAAACTCCCCTATCCTTTCTCTTTCATAGAAGTATAAATCTCATCAATTTATTCAGTTTATTCAATGCTAATATTTACTTGAATTCTTTTATGTGCCAGCCAGACATAAAATATTGCATCTGCTCTCATGGAGTTCATAGACTAGTGGAGGAGAGAGAGAGATTAGTAATTACCTATATTACAATAAGTGCTCTAAAAGAAATATAAAAAAGTGCTATAAGAAGCTAGAGAATAGTGACTGGAGAAGTAATGTATACTATGCAACTGTATTTTTCTAAACCCCATATTCCAGTTCTAGATCTTACAGAAGTAAAGGAAAATATATAAAATATATAGAAATAACAATAAACAATATATTTATATTTCCATTTATGAAACTAAAGGTTTGATGTTTCAACTCTAGTACCCCTACACATTTATCAGTTGACATTCTACTCTAAGGAAGAGACCACCATTCTATACCTCATTATGTTTATTAATTTATCTAATTTAAATCTCTTTATTATTAATGTATACTCATGAATTCTATTGTTTAACGATTTATTACTAATAACTATCCTTTAATTATTTAAAGATTAAATTATTTTGGGTTAGGCCAGTGGGAACCCCTTCAAGCTATCTCCTGTGTCCTTTTGATAAACTCTCATTATTTTTTAAAACTCTTCTTTATTTTTTGGCATAACAATGTTCTCTAGGCTTATCTTGGATTCTCCTTGACCAGCTCTATAATCAACTACCTCTTAGAGAAACTCTGGGTCCTTTCACTAGGGAGTAGTAATTTTTTTTTTAATAGGGTTTTATTACTTTACATTCCCCCCAGCAGTGAAGGAGAATTTCTGTTTTCATCAGGCTGGCCAAAAAACTATATTTTCAATATTCTTGCTGTCCTGATTTTCTGATAATCTGGGTGGGCTAAACATTCGCTATATTAGAAACCATGCATGTGTCCCCAGACCTAGTTTTTCTCCCTAGGTCTGGTTTTTAGAATGCTGGTGATAAACTAAGCCTGATTTATTATATGACCATCTTGTATGGGAAAAGACTGTAACTCTAGGTATCTTTGGTCAACCTTAAGAGATGCAGCAGGGGGACGGATGTGGCTCAAATGGTTGAGTGTCCATCTCCCATATGGAGGTACCTGGCTTCAATCCCCTGGACCTCCCAGTAAAAAATAAAAAAAAGAAAAATATAGAAGGCGTGTGGGCCACCAGGCCCCGTGCGCAGGTACGCCGTCAGTCCCCGTGAGCGGGTGAGCCCTCCAGGCTCCATGGCAGGTAAGCCTCCCAGGATCTGCACGTGAGTGAGCCGCCAGGCCCTGCGAGCCACACAGCAAGATGATAATGTAACAGGAGAGTGACACAAGGGAGAGCCAAGACTAAACGCGCCGAAAAACCAGGAACTAGTGGTGGAGGCAGTAGGATGCCTCTCTCCCACATTGGAGGTTCCAAGAATTGAGTCCCAGTGAAGACAGGAGGAGAAGGATGAGAAAAGAGGGCAGGAAACAGATACAGAGAGGTACCCAGTGAATGAACAAAGAAATAGCAAAAACAGGGCAGGGGGGGAGGGTAAAAAGGAATAAAAATAATTAAATAAATAAATCCTTTAAAAAATGTATATATAGGTATAGCCATTTGGCAGTTTGATGTAATTATGAATTCCAAAAATATATATTGGATTATGCTAATCTGGCATGATTAAGTTATGATTAGGGTGTTAACTGGGCCACGTCAGTAGGGCATTGAGCCCCACCCCTTGGTGGGTGGGGGAATCAAATATAAAATGCAAGGCAAGACAGAGAGAGCAGTTTTGGAGTTGGAGTCTTGTGCTGGAGCCCTGGGAAGTAATAGAGCTTGGTCATGAGGAAGCAGAGAAGGTCCTGGGATAGAGACAAGCCATTCGCCTGATAGTCTACAACTGGCCTTGTGGAGGAAACAGAGGAGCTAAGCCCAGAGAGAAACACAGCCCCGGGAAGAGAGGAACCCAAGAAGCCTGAACCCTGGCAAACATCGGCAGCTGTCTGGCTCCAACACATGGCAATGGACTTTGGTGAGGGAAGAAACATGCTTTATGGCCTGGTAAATGTGGACTTCTACCCCAAATAAATACTCTTTATAAAGACCAACCGATTTCTGGTATTTTGCATCAGCACCCCTTTGGCTACTAATACAATAGGGGAGTAAGATACAGACTGTAGTTAGTAGTAATACTTTGACAATGCTCTTTTATAATTTGTTAACAAATGTTTCACAACAATGCAAATTATTTGTGGTGGGGTGATGTGTGGGAGCTCTGAATGATATGCATATTTGTTTTGTAAGTTCACAATGTTTACTGAACACTTATAGTTTATATATGTTCATGTATGAATGATATCCTTCAATATATTGTTTTTTAAAAAGTATATTTTCAAATTTTTGAAATTTTACCAATATCATGGGTATTCATTTATAGTTTTTAAATTCTCAATTCTCTTAAGATAAGTAAAGTTGACCTCTTTTCACACACTTAATTTAAGAGATTTAAGAATCATTTTGAATCATTTTTGGGGAAATTATCTATATCCTCTGTAAATATTTTCTCCGAATTTTTTACTTGTCTTTTGTCTTTGCTTAAGATGCATTTTGTCATGCAAAAATTTTCATATTTCTTTTGTCAAATTGAGCATCTTCAATTTTATTGCATCTGGATATCTAATTATAGTTAAAAAGGATTTTCCTACACTCAGTTTATGGAGGAACACACCTTCGTTTTCTTCTAGAACATATAATTTCATCATTTACATATAGTTCTCTGTTTCACTTTGTGTTTATACATGTGCATGATGTGAGGAATGTATCTATTTTTTTCTTATTCTAAAGGATAATCTGTTATCCCAAAAGCACTTATTTAAAAACAAATGAAGGACTCATCCAAGTCACCTGGTAAGGTCTCAATGGACTCATCCAGGTCACCTGGCGAGGAGACAATGATGGGTAATGGCCATCCCAGGGAATGGAGAGGGCCTGCATCTGCAGGCAGGATCATCCCACCCACCATATCCATGGGATATAAGCCCTCTCTCACTTGGAGGTGGAGTGTAAATCACCATCCCAGTCCCCTCAGGATTGGGGGAAGAACTATGGACTAGAGTGGACTTAATGGTATTCTGTTGTACACATATGGTGATTCTAGCAATGTAATAACAGTGAGGTGGAGCCAGTGGCCCCTGGACACTTTTGGGGCAGGGAGGGGATGTGCAGTTGAAATACAGGGGCTTTTTCAGGATTTGGAGGTTGTCCTGAATGCCGTTGTGGCAACGGATGTAGGCCATTTTAAATCAGCACACACCACTCAGAACTGTGTGGGAGAGAGTGTGGTCTACAATGTGAACTGTGGTCTATGGTTGATGGCAAGGCCCCAGGATGTGTAAGTCCATTGAGGGTGATGGGCCACACTTGTGGGAGATGTTTGTGTGGGATGTGGTGGGAGGTGTGGGAGGTGGGCAACATGGGAATCCCGGTAGGTTCCGTGTAATATTTTAGGTAATCTAAACACCTCTTAAAAAAAAAAAAAAAAACAAACACATAAATATATATATATATAACATTTTTGTAAGCAAATGCACATATATGCATATATATTTATATATCATTTTACAAATATTGGTATGTATTGCGAAAATTTTGATTTTTACACACAATAAAAAATAAATTAATTAAAAACAAAAGTATTATAAAGGAAAAAAAAACAAATGAAGGATTTTTTATTATTTCAAATCGTTTCAGAAATGCATTAGAAAAATTTAACTTGATATATAGAATGTTAATCTCATGAAATACATAACTGAAATACTCATTTATCAGTGTTACTTTTAAGATTCTAATTGTTTTTCCGGTTAATTTAAAAGTTCTTCAAAATATGTGATAACTTATCTGAAATACATTTTCCTACAATGGCTTCACTCAGCCAAACTACAAAGACTTTATAGACCTAGGTATTACATTTCTCATGCTCCAGTAAAGATCCAATTTAATATCACTTATTTACAGTGACTCCTTAAGATACTCCAGGCACACACACACACAAAATAAGACTAAGTTATCCAGCAATATTTAAGAAAACATCCATTATATAGCAGTTGGAAACTTTTACAAAAAAGTTTACATTAGCTGCAGCAACTAGAACAGGAATAGATTACCCAATGTGAGCTAAAGCTGGTTCTTACAAAAGAGTTTTCCTCACCCATCCCCCCCAATCTTCCTATAGTGTGTTGGGATATTAAAATTGAGTCTAACATTAAAATTGAGTCTAATGCTGAGATGCGTTGCAGACATTTGTACCCTTTGTGATTTATAAAGGTGAAATTCACTCTGCTTAATGGTTGTCCCTCAAGATGGTAACAATTCCTTCTAATGTAACAAAAAGAAATATTCAATCTATACTCCTTTATCTTCTTCTTACATATTTTAATCTTGTCCCGCATCTCCAATTAGAAATGAAGTTTAATGGGGGTTGGCAAACTTTTTCTGTAGAGAGCAAAATAGTAAATATTTTAGGCTTTGAGAGCCAAATTGCTTCTGCTGTCACAACCACCCAACTCTGGAGTTGTAACACAATAGCAGCTAACTTGCCCTAAAGGATAAGATTGATCTGTTTTTCCTGATCTCTTTAGAGTTTCACTATCATTTAATTTATTGTTTACATTATAAAATAGTTTCAGTGATATCTAATTTACATAAAATCGTGAATTCAAGGAATTTGCTCCAATGGTGAGGTATATAAAAGGAGTAATATCTATGTAGGTACAAACAGAAAATTTTTATATTTGGTATTACGTGGTTTTAATTTAATAACTTTCACGTTAAGGTCTCTCAGCTAAAATTTCGAGAATAGATAACATTAAAATAAATGTCTAGGGAAACAAAGAATTAACTAGAGAAACATAAATGTGATGCCTCAGATGAAGAACATTTCTTTGAAATGATCGGCATCTTTATTACACATTTACCATCATACTGGCCTCTTGCCCCCACACAATTAAATATCCTGTATCATCTGCCGCAGAACTAAATAATGTTGGAAGCAAAAGTGAATTACAACATTTTTCCCCATTTATCACATGCAAAAAAAAAATCACTTTTTTTTTCTTTCCAACGTGAATTTATACAGTTCCATAAAGTAACCAATATAGGTCTAAAAGTAAAAGTACAAAAGGCCTCAATGTTTGTGCTTGCTGGTCAGCAAGGCAAAGTAATACTTCCCCAGTTGTCTTTCCTAAGCTTTAATATAATTATTTTTAATCTGAAGATCCAAATCCTGATGTAGCCTGATTCATTTATATCCTGGAACTTCTTGATAAGATTTTTTTGGAAACAGTTTCAACATTCACGGTCATGCTTGTAGTGGTTTCTCTCTATGCAGTATTTACAGGTTCAGATTTAGATACCACTATTCATGAGAATCCATTACCTTGGTGCATAGGACTTAAAAAATTACTTCATTTGCCTCTTTTCATTATGCTTTATGAACCTATTATGGTAATCACATTACCTGAATTTAAATATAGTTTTTGAATATTAGCCATATCAGAGGCAACTGCTAAAAGATTTTATGTGATCACTTGGTTCTGTTTATATCATAGTATAATTATTTAGAGAGTTATAATATTAGGAAACTAAATATAAGTAAAAAGGAAAATATAGTGAGCACTAGAGCTGAGAAAGAAGGAAGAGAAGATATCAGCAGAAAAGCAATGTACTGTACTGTATTATTGAAAAGACTGAAAATAAGCCAAATAAAAATATACCTGGATTTTGGAACAAACTCCATTTGTGTCTATCATGAGGGAAGGATACAGGATATGAGTAATTGGAAGAGAGAAACAAGTCAGTAGGTTCTATTGATATACTGTGGCATGTGATTATCTTAGCAATGGTTAAAGTTGTATAACACTGGCATTTTAAAAGATTAGAGGAATAAAACTCTAGTACATAGTGGTTATCCTTTCCACGTGTGAGTATTGTGATAATAAAGGATTCCCAAGCTTGTTCTTTCAGAAACACCAAGGTCTTGGCAAATGATAGAAATGTGTTTGATACATATAGAGATATGTCAAAGGTAATTTAAAATGAATTCATCTCTTTTTATAAAACATTTTTGGTTTATGGTGGAAATTTTAGTGGGTATAAATAAACCTGTACTTCCTTGAGGGGAAAAATACAACCAGACCTTATATTTTGGAATTCTAAATGTTTCTAAAGCTTCCCCTGACCTTCTCCTTCCTCCTTTCTCTCTTCTTTTAAAAACCTCTAGGGATCTGAAGGGATAGTCTTAGGCTCTAGGACAGAAAGCCTTATGGTCTTGGTCACAGATAGAAGTTTCTTTAATAAACAGAAGAAATTATACAATCTGAGATTGCCTGTGTAGTTTGACTTGTGAGTGTCCAAATTTATATCAACTAGATATTGTCAAGAATTAAAATTATTAACTCTGTTACACAGGTATAAGAAATGATACATTTGGATTTCCGTTTGATTGGTCTTTTTGGTGCTTATATTTCTCAATTGCATTTTCTGGTCCTCTGCAGAGCATGAATCAAGTAAAGCATATGTTTTATTCCATTTCATGTTAATTCCTTGAATACAGGCAATTTGTGCATTATAAACCTATCAGAAGTATCTAATGAAATAGTCAATAACTAGAAATCCATTTTTATCAACCATAGTTTAAATTTCAGACTTACACCGTAGTAAAAGAAACTTGGATGTTTAAACTTTTATACCCCCAAATTAATTAGCCTTTTATCAGGTACTGACTTAGCACACCATATGGCTATGGAATGAAAAATAAACAACCTAATATCAATTATAAAATACCATAATAATTATAATACATTTTAGATGTAATTATTCAGTAATCCAAAATTTAAAAACTACTGATTAATTGGCACTTTTGATATGGATAATTTATTGCTTAATTTGAAAAGGTAGTCTAATTAATGACCAGTCTTCCATCTATTCATCAAATCATTAACTCCTAAAATATTTATTAGCAAGTACTTTGTAGATGATATTCAGGAGAGAGAAATTTAAGGAGCTTTAAGCAACTTAAAACCTGGAACTGCAACATACTAGAGACAAAGATGAAAAGAGGGATTCTTCAAAAATTTCTACATGTTGCAAAAATGAGGAATTATATTATTCGGCTCTATCACAATAATGAACTCCCCCAAAACCTCAGTGGCTTCCAATAGCAAATATTTCTCTTACATTATGCATTAAAAGCTGAAGTCATAATCTGTATCTCTGATATGCACGTTGACTTGTTCTATCACTCATGCTGAAGGAGCAGTCCTCTTTTGGACTTGTCATTTCCATGGGAAAGGGAAAGAGCAAAAGTACTGGCAGAATCTAGCAATGTCCCTTAATGCTTCTCTAAGATGTGGCATAAATCATATCCACTTACATTGCATTAGGCAAACCTGTTAGAGAACCAAAGCACAAATAAAAGGTACAGGGATTAAATCTCTGCCTATAGAAAGCATGGAATGTCATTTGGCAATGGATGGGATTTGGAGCCCTTTTATAGGAAAGGTTGGGGTTGTTGGAACATCAATCTTTCAAAGAAGGATTCTGTGGTTTCCCACCATGATAGGATTGAGGCCTCATCTCCTCATCAATAGAGCCTCCTTATATTTCCTTTTCATTTCAAGAATTAGTTGATTCCATCTTTGTATTATGATGACAAAGTTTGCTAGACTACTGAAAGAGTAGAATTCATTGTTAGTTCTGAAAGAAAAGGGACCAAATTTCTTCTTTATGCAGGCAAAATGTTTGTGGACTTTCTAGTCATTCATTTTTTTCCTCTGTCTCTAGTATACGACTATGGTTAAAGTAGAAATTACTACCAAACTAAAATATTTCCATTTATAAACACTTGATCAGTAAGTCAAACAGTAATTATGTGAAAAAGCTGATTATGAAATTTATTTGGAAGGGCAAGGGGCCCTGAATAGCCAAAAACACATTGAAAAAGAAATATGAAATTGGAGGAATCATGCAAACTGACTTTAAAGCACACTACAAAGCTACAGTGGTCAAAACTGCATGGTACTAATGGGTAACATGGATGAATCTTGAAGACCTTATGTTGAGTAAAGCAAGCCAGACATTGAAAGACAAATATTAAATGACCTCTCTGATATGAATTAAGCAATTCAGGCAGACTCAGAGAGCTAGAGTCTGGAGATAGGTTTACAGGAAATAGAAAGGGAGAAGAAGGTTGTGAGACAATGCCCATATGGGTGAAATCTATGATAAGGTGGAAGTGAGTAATAGCACAGTGAAGGGATATGACAGGTGTACAGTGATAATATTGGGTTGGGTGGTATAGGCTTGATGGGGGGGAGGGTGGGTTGGGTGGTCCATGGAACTGGGGGAAGGGTTGGGAGAGGGAGCAGGTGATCACTGGGAATTGGTGGATATGTGGTTGAAACTACAATGTGGGGAAAGCTCTTTTGGCAATATGACAAGGAAGGATTACTGGTTTAGGGTGTTGGATGGGGGGCGGGGATTGGGGAAAGGGCGCACCTTGGGCAGTCTTTTAGAGAATGTGCGAGTGATCATTTTGTCAAAGTGTGTTGTATCAGTTGGTGGAGACCCATACAATGAGCAGGAAAGAGTTGGACTCACACCCTGGGGAGGCCTGATATGTTCTCAAAGAGAGGGGTGGGTGTTTCTGGAGAGTATGGGCAGTTTCTAATAGGGGAGGACAGAGCAGTGTGTCAAGCCCTCAGTGTCCTTCAAGGATTGAAATCTGGTGGTAGCCGTGGGCCCTGAGGGGAGGGGGAGGGAGAAATAGAATAGATGGAAGTGGGGGTATTTAGGGGGCAATGGAAGTGTTCTGCATGATCTTGCATTGTTGGTTACAGGCCACATTATATTTCAGCAAACATTTATAAAAGTGCATGGACTAAAATGTAAACTATAATGTACACCATTGACCATGGTTAGTAGCTATGTTTCCATTTTTGTACATCAGTTGTAACAAATGTATGATCTACACACAAAAAGGTTATTAATATGGGAAGGGGGAAAGGGGGGTAGAATTTTGGGTATATGGGAGTCCCCGTATTCTGTATATGACTTTACTGTGACCTAAAACCTCTTTGAAGACAAAACAAACAAAAGTAAGACACTGGGGAAGAAATGGAAGAAAATGTCACCGTATATACAGTTCAACAGATATTACAGTGATGTAAGGCAAAATGTAAAAAAAATTTTTTTCATATTTTTTATTATTTTTTTAATATCTTAATTTTTAAATTTTAATTTAGTTATAGTTTTTCTAAAGTATTATGTATTTTATTTCTTATGTTTAAGCCTATCATTATTATTTCATTTTCCTATTAATTGTATTTGGCGATATTCTTGGCTTCATTTTTGAAGAAGTTTTGGACCACAGAAGGGTTACAACTGTGGCAGAGGAGGATCATTGGTGTGGGGTGTCAGTGATGGGGGATGCATGGGATGAAGTTCACCTGGGCATAATATAAGGTATATAAATGGGTTCAAATGTTCATAAGGCATTGTCACAGTGGGTAGAGATTCACACAAAAACTGAAAGAGTATTGAATTCCCATCCTGGGGAGCTCTGCCAAATTCTCTAATGGAATAGCAACAATCTCCTGAGTACAAGGGCAATAACTAGTGAAGAAGGATGTCCACTGATGGGCCCTTGATATTGACGACTGTCTTATGAGACTTTGCTCTTGAAATTACAACTTAAATTGTTGTAGAGTACCTAAGAGTTACCTCCTGAGAGCCTCCTTGTTGCTCAAATGTGGCCTCTCTCTAAGCCAAACTCAGCATAATTTCCCTCTAGTGTGGGACGTGACTCCAGGGGATGAGCCTCTCTGGCACTGTGGAATTACTACTAAGCACCAACTAGCAATGCAACTGGAAAAAAAAATGACCTTGAATAAAATGGGGAAAAGGTAAAGACAAATGAGTTTCTATGGCTAAGAGACTTCAAAGTGAGTCAGGAGATCATCCCAGAGGTAACGCTTATGCAGACTCAGCAGGATTGCATACACTGCCAGAATAGATACCACCCCCAAGTAGTGGGGCTCCTGAGGGTTCTGGAGACACCCAGGTCCTACAGAATGGCAGATAGTTCCAAAGTTTGGTGCCTTGCAAATGGGCCCTACTTTGGAGTTTGTGTTCTCAAGTGTGACAAAGTTGGACTCAGTTGTGACTTCTCTACACATGCCTCTCCTCTCCCTTCTTTTGAACCTATAGTTGGTGCTGGAGTTGGTAGGTGTACACTCAAGAGACTTGATTCTTTGGGCTGTCCATGTGCCAGCTGGGCCTTGAGTCTCAGTAGAGTTGCAACATCTACTCTCCAGTTAATTGGACTCACCCAGGACAACTAACAAGGAGGTGAGGATGGACAACAACCATACCAAATAACTGACAGAGTCTACAACTGCAAGCAAGACAGTACCATCCATCAGCTGTATGGGATCGAAGTCCCCTTTCAATTAGAGGTGGAGTGGGCATCACCATACTGGGAAATAAAATATGGACTAGAGTGGACTTACTAGTATTCTACTATAAATTTATTGTGATTCTAGCAATGGAAGAAATTATATCATTGATCTGGAGACACTGGCTACTGGAGGTGCTGAAGGCAGGAAGAGAGAAAAAGAAGTGTAATACGGGGGCACTTTCAGGACTTGGAATTGTCCTGAATGACATTATATATCCTGCCAAAATCTACAGAATTGAGTGGGAGAGAGTGCAAACTATAATGTAAACTTTAATCCATCCTTAATGGCAATGCTCCAAAATGTGTTCATCAATTGCAATTAATGTACCACACTAATGAAAGAAGTTGTTAATGTGGGGAAAAGTGGAAGATGTGGGGAGTGGGACATATTTTTTTATGTAACATTTATGTAACTAAATGTTAGAAAAAATAAAAATATATAAATTAAAAAAAAAAAACTGCATGGTGTTGGCACAAGGATAGACATACTGATCAATGGAACCAAATTGAGAGTTCTGATATGGATCTTCACATATTTGGCCAACTGATATTCGACAATGCCACCAAGCCCAATCAACTGAGACAGAGTGGCCTCTTCAAAATGGTGCTTGGAGAACAGAATATCTATATCAAAAAGAATGAGAGAGGATCACCATCTCACGCCCTACATAAAATTAACCCAAGATGGATCAAAGACCTAAATATAAGAGCCAAAACCATAAAGCTCCTCAAAGATAATGTAGGGAAGCTTCTACAAGATCTTATAGTAGGTAATGGTTTCATAAACTTTACAGCCAGAGCACAAGCAATGAAAGATAAAATAGATAAATGGGACCTCCTCAAAACTAAAAACATTTGCACATCAAAGGAGTTTGACAAGAAAGTGAAAAGACAGCCTATTCAATGGGAGAAAATATTTGGTAAACATTTATCCAATAAGGGCCTAATGTCCAGCATATGTAAAGAAATCTCACATCTTGAAAATAAAAAGACAAACAACGTATTTAAAAAAATGGGCAAGAGATTTGAATAGACACTTCTCCAAAGAAGAAATACAAATGGCTAAAACGCATATGAAAAGATGCTCAGCATCACTAGCTATTAGGGAAATTCAAATCAAAACTACATAGAGATATCATCTTACAACTATTAGACCAGCAGCTATTAAAAACAAAAACAAAAACAAAACAGAACTACAAGTGTTGGGGAGATGTGGAGGAAAGAGAACACTCATCTACTGCTGGTGGGAATGTAGAATGGTGCAGCTACTGTGGGGAAAGGTTTGACAGTTCCTCAGAAAGCTAACTATTGAAATGCCATATGATCCAGCAATCCCACTGCTGGGTATATACCCAGAAGAATTGAAAGCAGGAACACGAACAGATATATGCACATCAGTGTTCATAGCAGCATTATTCACTATTGTCAAAAGTTGGAAGCAACTCAAGTGTCACTGAACAGATGAATGGATAAGCAAATTGTGGTATATACATACAATGGAATGTTACTCAGCTGTAAGGAGGAATGCAGTATTAACACACAGGACAACATGGATGAATCTTGAAGACCTTATGTTGAGTGAAGTAAGCTGATCACTGAAGGACAAATATTACATGACCTCACTGATAAGACCCAAGCAAATTAAGCAGACTCACAGAGCTAGAGTCTAGAAGATAGGTTATGAGGAGAGAGAAAGGCAGTAGTGGGTGGTGAACTGATGCTCAATATGGGCAAAGTCTATGATAAGGTAGAAGGGGTGGTTGGGCAGTGGATGAGGGTGATAAAGGTACAGTGATGTGGTTGGGTTCAGTGGTGCTGGAATCTGAGGGCGAGTAGGGTAGGGGGTTGGATTGGACCATCCATGGAACTAGGGAGAGAGCTGGAGGAAGGAACAGAAAAACTCTGGGGATTAGTAGGTCTGTGGTTAAAACTACAATGGTGGGAAAGTTCTTCTGGAAAATATGGCAGGGGAGGGTTACTGGTGCTGGGTGCTGGGGTTGGGGGGATATGCAGTATAGAGCACACCTGGAACATGCTTCTATGGAATATGAAAGTGTTCATCTTGTCATAGTGTGTTATCTCAGTGGGTAGAGAGACCCACAAAAATAAACAAGAATATATTTAACTCCAATACTGGGGAGTTCTGCTATGTTCTCAATTAGAACATAGGCAGTGCCTAATAAAAGAAAACAAACCGATATGTCAAGCCTTCAATATTATTGCATGTAACTATGAACTTAATTCTTCAAAAACTGAAACTTAATGGTTACCATAGATTCTGGGCAGCGGGAAGGAGTGGGGAGAGAAATAATAGAATAGATGGAACATAGGACATTGGAATTATTCTGCATGATCTTGCAATGATGGATACAGGAAATTTTAAATTTTATAAAAATCTATAAGTGTATGATGCAAAATGTAAACCATACTGTAAACCATTGACCATGGTTAGTAGCAATGATTCAATATTTGTATATCAATGGTAACAAATGTACCATACACATGTAAAATATTATTAATAGGGGAATGGGGGAGAGGACACAGAGTTGGATATATGGGAATTCCCTATATTTTCTGTGTGACTTTTCTGTAACCTAAAGCTTCTTTGAAGATAAAATGAAAAAAATAAGATAATGGGGAAACATACAGAAGAATTTATCACGGTCCATAAAAGATAACAGATCTTACGATGATGAAAGAAATATTGAAAAAAATTTTATTGTATTTTATTTTTATATTTTATTTTTACCTTTATTTTTATTTTTTATTCTTTTTATTTTTGCATTTTAATTGTTATTTTATTTTATTATTATTTTTATTTGTTTATTTTTTAAGCTTTGTTTTTGGGGAGGTTTTGGATCACAGATATCTCACAACAGTGGCAGGGGAGAATCATTGGAGCAGGGTGTCAGTGACATGGGGATGTGTGGGGAGGAGTATACCTGGGGCATACCTCTATGGCTTATGAATATGTTAACGTGGTCATTGGGGTATCTCTTGGTGGGTGGAGACCCACACAATAATCAAAGAATATTGAATTCACATCCTGGGAAGTCCTGCTACATTCTCTCATAGAGCAGCAAGAAACCCCTTAGTATCTGGGCAGTGCCTAGCAAAGAAGGATGGACCATTATGCTAGACCCTTGATATTGATAGTTGTACTTATAAAATTTTTCTTGAGAAATTGAAACTTAACCTAGTATTATATATTGCCTAAGAGTTACCTCCTGAAAGTCTCCTTTTTGCTCCAATATGGCCTCTCTCTAAGCCCAACTCATTATATAAATGCACTATCTTCTCCCTGGCATGGGACATGACTCCCAGGGATAAGCCTCCCAGGCACCAAGGGATTATTACTAAGCACGAACTAGCAATGCATTTGAGAAAAGACCTTGACCAAAAGGGGGAAATATTAAATACAAGTGAGTTATTATGGCTATGAGATTTCAGAGTGAGTCAGGGGGTCATTCCGGAGGTTACACTTATGCATGGCTCAGCAGGATCTCATTGACTGACACAGTAAACAGTGCCTCAAATAAAGGGGCTTCTGAGTGCTCTAGAGACATCTAGACACTATCTAATGAATTTGGGACCCTGTGAGTGGGTGTTACTTTGGAATATATGCTCCCCAGTGTAACAGAGTAAGATGCATTTACAATTTCCCTACACATGACTCTTCTGCCCCTTTTATTTGAACCTATAATTAGCACTATATTCATTAAATATTTGTCCTAGAGACTTAAAACTTCAGTCTCTTCATATGCCCATTGAGCCCTGAATCTTAGCAAGAATTGCAACATCAACTCTTCAGTTCATTGGACTCACCCAGGACAACTAACAAAAGGATGAGGATAGACAATGCCCATCCCCCAAAACAGAAAATATCTACAACTGCAAGCAAGACAGTGTCATCCATCTGTCCCATGGGATCTAAGCCCTTCTCAAGCAGAAACAGAGTGGGCATCACCATCCCAAAATCCTCAAGATTGAAGTATGAACAAACATAAGGGTAGAATGCAATTATGAACTTAAGTAGACTTAAAATTTTTCTAGCAATGGAAGAACGTGTATCACTGATATAAAGGCAGTGGCCACCAGAGGTTCTGGGGGGAAGAAGAGGGAAGAATAGGTGTAGCATGTGGTACTTTGGGGACATTGGAATTGTCCTGCATGACATTGCAATAATGGATACAGGCCATTATACATTTTGTCAAAACCTGTAAAATTGTGTGGTACAAAATGTAAACTATAATGTAATCTATAGTCCATGGTTAGAAGCAATGCTTCAATATGTGTTAATAAATTATAACAAATGTACAACACTAATGAAAGATATTGTTAATGGGGGAAGGTGTGAGAGGGAGAGAGGGTTGGTGTATTAGTCAGCCAAAGGAGTATTGATGCAAAATACCAGAAATCTGTTTGGTTTTACAAAGGTATTTATTTGAGCTAGAAGCTTACAGTTGCCAGGCCATAAAGCATAAGTTACTTCCCTCACCAAAGTCTGTTGGGACGTGTTGGAGCAAGATGGCTGCTGATGGCTGCCAAGGCTTCCTGGGTTCCTCTTTTCCTGGAGCTTATTTCTCTCCAAGCTCAGCTACTGTGCTCTTTCCACAAGGCCAGCTGTAGACTATCAGGCAACGGCCTGTCTCTCTCCCCAGGGCTCGATTCTCTCCGTGTTCAGCTGCTCTGCATTCTCTCGTGTGTTTACTTCCTGAGCTCCAGCTCAAAACTCTCTACTCTTGTCGTTTGCCACGTCTTTTCTCTATGATTCCACACCCACCAAGGGGGTGGGGACACAATGTCCTACTGATGTGGCCCGATCAAAGTCTTAATCATTATTTGAAAAGTGAAACTTCTGAATCCAGTATAATCGAATATGCCCAGAGGGACAGACCAATTTACAAACATAATCCAATATCTATTTTTGGAATTTATAAACAATATCAAAATGTCACAGTTGGTATATGAGAATCCCCTATATTTTTTATGTAGCATTTATGTAATCTAAAGCTTCTTTAAAAATAAAAATTAAGTAAAAAAATAGCAACTATGAAGCCAGGAGAGAGGAAGACAATTGAGTTGAAAATAAAAAGCATGATGAAAGTTTGATCATAAAATATATATGTTGTAAAGGAGAGAAACAACTAAAGTATAGGCTTCTAAGCCATAGAAAAATGTGTAAAGCTGCCAAGAATTACAGAAGCAATATCAAACTGGTAAAGACAAACAGGAAAGAAAAAATATGCCACACATTTTACAAGTCTGTTGTTCTGAACATTATGGTCTTCCTGCTGTTTTATTTGCTAAAAGTCATGGAACTATTATTAAATAGGAACCAAAAATCACATTGCAGACCAAATGGAGCATATTACTGTGAGTAAATATTTGAGAACACTGAATTCAATACTAGCTGCTGTTGAATAAGAACAAACCTCAATGGAAGTTCTGGGCCTGCCCATAAGATTGTCATGAGATTTAGTTATCTCATCTGATATCCTAGGAAGAAAATAGAAGGGTATGGCAACAGTGAAACACAATTACTTCATGTAAGCTATGAAATTATTTCCTTAAAAGTCACCCACCCGTGGAAAAGTACTGTCATTAGTTTTTACAAATTCTCCACACAAAAAAATTGTATATACTGCACTTATTTACATATATTTTTTATAATAACAGTGGCTAAGTATAAATGCCACCTAAACCAACTGAAAAAGTAAGATATGTTGGTGTTCAAAATATTTCCTGGAATTATGCTAAAGTAGGTCTTGCTCCATAATATCTTCTATACACAGTATCCTTTATAAAGAATATACTCCAAAGCAACCACTTTCAGATTAGTCCCAGGTGAAGCCACACAGCTAACTAGATAGGGGTGGGGAGTGGGCACATGATCCAAGGACATTCAACATGTGAGGAAACCAATAACCAAGAGGTGAGGGTTATGTAAACACTGAGAGAAGGAGGCCATTGGTAGTGGAAAGTGAACTCTCATAGTAAAGTATGAGAGTGGCCATGGTGTTTTCTGTATAAGATAAAATTATAACGGAGCAGAAAGTATGATGAGTATAATGCTTTACTGGTAGAAACAGAAGAGAGCAAATGTGGGGGGCAAAAAAAAGAAGCAGAAATTCCAGAAGAAGAGTGACTAGAGCAAGAGTGAGAGAAATAACAACACCAAGAATTGACTAGATTCCAGCTCTATTACCAGGGCACTTGTATCTTACAAAAAAACAAAAACAAAAACAACCACCACCAAAAAAAAAAAAAAAAAAACCTCCTATTTTTTTAGGAAACTTCAATTAGTATTTTAATACATATGCTTTAATTTTTTACTTTTTTCTACATTATTATCACTGCATAATTAATCTGGTAATTTAATGAATGATTTTCAATTTGAAAATTGTTTAAAAGTTCACCAAGGACAACAAGACCTACAGAAACAAATAAAAAAATCACAAACAACATTCAGTAATCATATTGTTTAATTGTAGTTTTGATAATGACACTGAAACTATTTTTCACATGTTATGGGATAAAACCAATTATTAATTATGTTGGTTGGTATCATTAAGAATCAGGTTTTTCAGCATGAAAAAAAGAGAATCAGGTGTAAATTCAATGAGATCATGTAAAATCCCTGAAATTCTTAATTTGATTGAAAGTACCAGTATTAACTTATTGTGTGAGGTGTGTGTGTGTATATATAAATATATCTACAGCTCCTAGTTCTGTCTACTCTAAAGGTCAAAAATAAAGAGAGGAGAAGAGGAGATTCTATTAAGAGGGATTTTAAACACAGATCAACCAATTTCAATGGGAGTTATTTGAATCCTGATTTAAACTCACTCACTCACTCAAAAAAAAAAAAAAAAAAAAGAATAAGACTATTTGAGAATGTGGATCCTGACTGAATATTTAATGATATTTTTCAAATTATGGTTAATTTTTCATGTTATAATAGTACTGTGATTCTTTTTAGGGTGTGTAATTTAAGAATCCCATGATTTTATGGATATACACTAAAATGTAATACAGGTAATTGATACAATGTAAGGATTTTTTTTTTCAAAAGATTAAGCAGACAGAATAGATGGGAGTTTAGAATAAACATCAATGACCATGTATTGATAACTGTTGAAACCTGATGATGGAAATGTTGGAAAACTAACCAGTTGCCAGGAAATTACAGAAATGGAACAAATTTTAAAAGCTTTTCAAAGATACTCAGTATCCTGTGGGTATGTCAGCCCCAAATGAATTGAGAACAGCACTTTCACACCTATCAATAATTCATAAAAAGAAAGCCAGGATGGAAGGATACGGCCGTATTTATACCCCAAATTTGGGTAAAGCATTTATGCCAGTTGCATATACATTGGGAAATTACCATGGGTTAGGCATTTCAAAAACACTTAACTGCCTTCAAGACCTTAATTCCCTACCTTGGTTGCAGGTTTAGGCTCATGAAGCTCTTCCCCGCACAATGTCAAAGTGGATGCCCATAAAGTGACTGACACAAAGTAGGCACTGTAAATGTTTTTGTGGGCAAATTAATTAAAGAAAGAACGAACTAACTGTTTAAAATAAATGTCTTATATTATTATCCCTTTAGGAATTACTAAATTGGCAATTTGTTCAATAAATATATGAATTATGATTTTAGCAATGATTACCTCATTCATCTGTTGACTCTAAAAAGTAAAAATAATTTTTGACACTCACTTACTGTATACATTAAGCTATGAAAGATACAAGATTAAAAATATAAAAATTACTACTTAGGGAAGCAGATGTGGCTCAAGCTGTTGGGTTCCCACCTACCACATGGGAGGTCTGTGGTTCGGTTCCCAGTGCCTCCTAAAGAAGACAGTGAGCTGGCGCGATGGGCAGGCATGGCAAGCTGACGCAACAAGATGATGCAACAAGAGACATAAGAGGAAAACCATAATGAGAGACAAAACAAAGCAGGGAATGGAGGTAGCTCAAGCAATTAGGTGCCTCTTTCCCACATCAGAGGTCCCAGGTTCTGTTCCCAGTACCTCCTAAAGAAACAAAGAAGACAAACAGACACAGCAAGTGCAAACAATGAAGGGGAGGGGAGAAATAAATAAATTAAGTAAATCTTTAAAAAAAAATTAATACTTAAAATTTGCTTTCTGGATTGGGATGAAAAATGTGTAAGGCAGTTTGATAGACAGGCACACATTGTTATGAGATTATGGATAAATAAAATGAATGCACTTAGCCATCAACATCAAAGATGTTGGTTATCTAATAATATCTAATCTGATAGCTAGTCAATCTCTTCATCCCCCCCTCCTAGTCATTAACAATTAAACAGATATTTATTGGACACCCAATATAAGTTCTTAATTGTATTAATGAAGCAATAAGCAAAATAAAATCCTTTCTCTCTTGGAATTTATTTATTAATTTACCGACTTTGAAACTGTCTAACTTTGTATTTATGCATGTATGTACGTATGTATGTACATATTTACTGCTACCTAAAGTAAGCATATTTGTAATAATCCTCCAATAATATTCACCCAATAATATATATATGGAAAAACATTTAAAGCTCCTCCCATGCAACTAAAATGTTAACATCCTTTAACATCTGCTCATAAGAAATAGAATAGAACGTTAACTAAATATGCCCCAAACACTAAACTATGAATATAGTTTGATGGAAGTAGACTGCATTATTTAATATCTGCCCTAAAAATACTATCTGCCCATTTGTCTCCCAACTGTGGATACCAGGTTAACTTTATACGAGCTAAAAGATTATTTTTGTGAGATTGATAGTTATACTAATGGTCTTCTCTGTCTCTGGACAATCTTGCTTCTTTTCAATAATGTTAAACACCAATGAAGAACATGGAAATCATCAGAGGAATGATGATAATTGCAAAAATTAAATCTTATAATCTGATGCATTTAATTTTAGCCTAGATTCATAACTTTATGACAAAATATCTCCTATTTTCAAATTTTTCTGGGGGGGAATACAGTGAATAATGGAAAATAATTAATCTTTGGCAAAGGACAAGTCATCACAGATTAATAACCTGAATTATGAATCTTCTGTACCAGTAGAAGAAGACCTGCTAAAATATTTAAAGACATTAACTCAGCAAATCCTGTTAAAATTCATTCTGGACAAAAATTCAGATATGTATGAAAATGAATTCTTCATATAATCTCATACAATTAGGAGAAAGCTACATGGAATCATTAATACACTTTTCATTCTGGGTAACCAGTAACAACCTTTGTTTTAGGGGGAATTTCTACAGGCTTCAAATCCCAGAAATACTCCCTTAACAATAAACTGAGAAATAGTTAAGGATTGGGGAGAATACAGTTAGTTACTAAACTATGATTTAATTAAATAGTATCATAACAATATTTTACTTAAAATATTAAAAATTGTTAAAAAGCACTGTGAATTTCCAAAGAAAATGTTTTGTATATTTAATTTAAAATATTTATAAAAGACTTTTTGTACTGAAAATGAAAAATGAGACTAACTTTGTTTTTCAAATGGGGTATATTAGTTATTGATCTATGCTATATTAAGAACTGTGAAAAGCACAAGCCAAAGTATAATTATTTAAAGAAATGATAGTAATAATAGATATTTTGCAGTTGATTGTAATATTCAACATGTGTGCAAAGAAATTATTCAATTCTTATAAATTCTTATAATATATGATTTATGAATTGGTCATGTGTGTCCTGGAACCCATAGAGTTAAATTTAAAATATACATTTCAAATACTCTACCAATATGTGCTGAGATACCAAGGAGACTATAAAGTGTGATCAATACAGTAGAGTAAACATCCAAATCAATGTGATACAGTTAGTATCTTTATTTGTGAAAATAAATATACTAACCCAAAACTACAGTCATTCATTACTAAATTAAAGGGAAAGAAAAAGATTGTTTCTGAACAACAAAAAATACTCCTGCCATTTAAACGGAATATAGCAATTAGATTCTCATCAAAGCCTATACATGTGCAAATAACTAAATTAATCTTTTTAATAGATTTAGTGATGATTTTAATCAAAGAATGATGCAAATATCTTTTATTATGTTTTCCAAAAGCTAATCCTAAATGTAGATGTTTTATCGAGCTCTAAGCTCTCTGTCAGACACTCTACTGTGTGATCTATAACTTTACTTAATTAGAGATAGATAGAAAAGAAAGGGAGAAAAGAGAGGACACTGTAACAGAAGAAGTTGCCTACTCCTTGTGTTTTGATTCATTCCTTGACAAGTCAGTTTAGTTACTGAATCAGCTGTTTCACCAGGTTTTTTCCTTAGTTATTTTAGGCACCTTCATATTTTATGTCTTCTCTTGCTCATATGACTTGTCACCTTCTCACCTATATATATCCTATGCTTCAGTTAATCTATATTCCTCCTATTTCTAACTCAATTCTATTGAACAAAAATTTATTGATAGTATGTCATGTGCAAGCCACTCTGCTAGAGGTAAACTATAGGTCCTGTCTTCAAAGATTTCATAGACTCTTAACTCTAGAGCATTATACTTGAGATATAGTTTATGATATAGAAGAGAGAATTTTATCTAGTCTGGTTTCTTGCGGGAGATTGTCCAGCAATGAAAAATTGTGGAAAAAGTAGAAGAGTGCAGTGTTGACAACAAAGAGAGAGCATATTAGGCAAATGAAGTTCTCTTGGGAGCCTACAATGGCAATACAGTATTGATATGATAAGGAACTGAAAGCCAAGTTTGGATTTTTAAAAAAATGTTAAGAATAAGAGAATCTTTCGGGAATTTACACTGTATCAAGAATCTTGTACATAATTACTAACTATAACATAAGGTAAAATAAAAGGAGTTATACTCTAGGAATAACATGACAGAGCAAATAAACATTTTTGAATGTTGGAAGGAGAGGATAGATTTTTATTACTGATAGTTTCACAAGGATGGCTGCATTTGAGTTGAATCTTAGAGAAGCTATTGGATTATACTTATGAAAAAGAAAGGGGAGGAGGGGTGGAAAATGTATTCAGTGCTCTGACTGCCTCTGAAGTTCTTTGCTACACTTTGTCTCATACTACAAGCAATTGCACAAACCTATTTAGCCTTAGCTATTTCCTGTATAACAGTGACTCTTTCATTAATTAGCTTTAAGTTAAACTATGAGTAATAGAAAATTCAAAATAATTGGGGAATCAAATAATAGATGCTCATGTCTCTCACACATGTAAGCTGGTATGGCAGCTTTGCTCAAAAAGTACTCAATTCCTTGCCACCCACAAGATGGCAGAGTAGGGAGCTCTAGGAACCAGTTTGTACTCCAGGGCAGCTAGCAAACAGCCAGGAAATGTGTGAATCCACTGTTTGGGGGCCCCAGAGCCCAAAGAACACCATATACCATCCAAGGAAGAATGTAAAGAAGAAACCGATAAACAATGGTGAAGATCTGTAAGTAGATCATTCCACACTGCAAAGGCTGGTGCCCATCACCCAACAGTAGGCTAAGCCACCTCATGAGCCACCCACTGGCTGGAAATTAATCCTGCTTTTCCCAAGAGCAGGGGAGGGGGACACAGACAAGCACCAATTGTGGCTATTGATCAGCAAAATTAGATTGCTAGGTTCCAGCTCCAAGTACAGCTAAAGGTTAAACCTACCCAAGATAGAAAGCTGACAATAGCCTCTGTTTTGACTCTGCTTCTGGATGGGAGGAAACAGGGTTGGTCTACAGACATGGTAACTTCTCAGGGAAATGGGAACAATTTGAACCTGCCCAAGACAGAAAGCAGTTGGCAGCCTCTATTAAAATCTTCTCCCTGGCATGAAAGGAAATGGGGCTGATTAAGATACACAGTAATTTCTCAGCATGGCAAGGACAGTTTCAACCCACCCAGGACAGAGCCTGCAGCCTCTGTTTCATTACCCACCCACCTCCACCCCAGGCAAGGTAGAAAGCAGAGCTAATGTAGAGACACTGTAACTTCTTGGGGAAGTGGGGAACAGATTGTTGAAGGGAGGTCTTCTCCAAGAAAAGGGGATGGAAAGGCCCGGAGCAGTTGCAGCAGCTGATAAGAAAATTCAGATTGAAGGTCTGGGATCTGAGCAACTGTTTCAACTCTCCCAGTTAAAAGTGGTTGGCAGTCACTGTTTCAACAGTGCCCCATCAGGGGTGGAGATGTTTGAGAATTAAAGGCATAATACCACTGTAGGACTGCAAGGAACAGTTGGCTGAAGAGTGCCATCTTCTAGGCACACAAGGAAAGCACAATTTAGTAGAAATGTCAAAGAGAATATTGGCATCCTTCTAGGTATCCTCTGCAGGGCACTTTGGAATCAATCCATCTTCCATTAATGGGTCCCTGGGCATGTCACGGCCGGGAAAAACTAACTTGGGAAAGTGCTCTCCAGGATTACTCTCCTACAAAAATTAGTCCTCCAGGTAAAAGCAACTAGGGATAGAAAAGATAGTGTTAAAAATAGAAAGAGGCAAAAAAAAAAAAAAAAAAAAAAACAGAATAGCTAATAATTCAACATTCTTGGGAGAGAGACAGAGGAAATGAAACAGTCTCCTTGGGTGAAACAATTGCACAACTAGAGCAATCTAAAAAAAAAAATTGTGCAATATACACAGTGTAAGAATCAGAGGAATAAGACCTGGGAGAATTTGATCAGTTATATACAAGATATTCCAAAGGTCTAAAAGAAGTTGAACTGAGTGTCAAGGAAGAGCTGTAGCACAAAGCCAATCAACAAGAAAACCATAGGCAAGAGAGGGAAGTTACCTCCAGAGTTAAACACATCAAAAAATCAGTTGCCTAGACACCAGCAAAAAATTACAAGCCATAATAAGAAACAGGAAGATATGGCCCAGTCAAAATAACAAATTAAAACTTCAGAGGAAATACAGGATTTGACTCAACTAATAGTGATGTTTAAACAAATTTCCTAAATCAATTCAAGGAGATGATGGAAAATATGGAAAAAGAGAAAAATTAGGAAGACAATGGGTGAGCATAAAGAAGAATTTAGAAGCATGCAAAAAATACAACAGAACTAAAGGGGATGAAACGCACAATAGAATAGATTAAAAATGCTCTAGAGGCAAACAGCAGCAGACTTGAAAAGGCAGAAAAAAGGATCAGTGAACTAGAGGATAGGACATCCAAAATTTTCCAGACAGAAGAACAGATATAGAAAAGAATGGGCAGACTGCTCGGCACGTGGTGGTGGAGGTTCCGCATCCCGACGTGATGAGGTGGGAACAACATGGAAGTGAAGGATGCCAATTCTGCTCTGCTTAGTAACTATGAGGTGTTCCAGTTACTTACTGATCTTAAAGAACAGCGAAAAGAAAGTGGAAAGAATAAGCACAGTTCTGGGCAACAGAACTTGAATACCATCACCTATGAGACATTAAAATATATATCAAAAACACCATGCAGGCACCAGAGTCCTGAGATTGTCAGAGAATTTCTCACAGCAATGAAAAGCCATTGCTGTTGGCTTCAGCTGCTGAACCACAGGCCTATGACTGCTGTTGAGATCCAGCTGATGGTAGAAGAGAGTGAGGAGTGGCTCACAGAGGAGCTGATTGAGGCTCTCCTCCACACAGTCATGAGCATTCTGCCTGCAGAGCCAGAGGCTGAGCAGAAGAAAAATACCAGTGATGTGGCAATGGACAAAGAGGACCCAGCATAGAGGAGCACAGCTGACCGGCTGTCTCACAATGCTGAAAGGCGCAGCAGCCATTTCCTGGACCTTCAGAGGATTGTTTATTTGGATTTATCCTCTTTTCCGACAGGCCTGATTTCATGGTTAGTTGGGTAAATCACAAAAATAAGCTTTTCTCAAAAATAAGCTAAAAAGGAAGACTTGTGCTTCAGAGAAAAGAAACATGGTGAAGACAGGTTAAAGTTGTCAGGGCAGAAAGCTAAAGAGGGGAGGACAAAGTTAAGGGTGATGATGACTAGACCGTTTTGTGGTTAAAAAAAAAAATTCTGTGGTCTTTGCTTCAGCTGTGGGGAGGTCCCTGTACACAGCTGGAAAGTGCTCCTATTTCCTTTGCTGTGTACTAATTAGTTTCAGCTGCTTCTCTAGGAACTTGCTAAGCAGGGGCTCAGAGCATTGTTGGGAGCAGGGCTACATTGTGAGAATCCGGTTAGATGGCTAAAAACTCCCAGAGCAGCAAATAGTCACTCTAGGTTAAAATGTGCCATTGGACTTGGTTCAACTCAGAGGAGTCTTTTCCTAGAGAGCAGCACAAATAAGAACAGAACAGGCCTGGCCAGCCTTTCCTCAGGTCTGAAGGCCCCTTTTCTCTGCTGGCTTAGGCCCTGCTTACTAGCCCACTGTTTAGTCTTAGATGCTAGGGCCCCAGCTCATTCCAGTTGAAAAGACTCACTTCAGAGTGAATGACAGTGGCAACAGAAAATACTTGGTGCAGTGTTGACTGCCTTCTGACAACCTTCAGTTTCTTCTGCAGCAGGAGCCCTGGGCAGGGCCCTTTTGAGGCCAGGTGAGATTCGTTTGTGCAGTGAGGAAATTGTTTGCACATTAAACTAAGTGCAAAATTATGTAGCCTAATAAATAGAATATGTCAGTACCAGAGGTTGAATAATAAGAATTTGAATTTGCTGGCTGTTACAAGGTTGCCTTAGTCTTTGAATTTAAACTATTAGGATAATTACCATGTGAAGAACTTGTTAATAATCCATCTTTGAAAAGTTTAATAGCTCCAGGCATTTGGTTACCTTAGGTTCTGGAAATACTGCTAAAAATCTGATTGCCCATGTTCATTCTTTTCCTTATTTGGGGAAGAAAATGCACATAGACATTAATTTTCCAAATTAGTCCTCATTTGTTGTAAGGTTACAGATTCTCAATACTACTGTTAATTGTATCTCCCCCTCCTCTGCCCCCACATTTCTCAGGTTATTTCAGGTCCAGCCCCTTATAAACAATTGTCAGTCTTAACCTCATCTTCTAAGCATTGACTGACATTTGCTTACAGGCAACATGGAAATTAATGGGGGAGAAGGTATTGAGGGTTTAACTTGTTGATTTATCTTTCAAGGCTTACATGTGCCTCTGTCATTACCTCATTTTTTTTTTTAAGATTTTTAAAATTTATTTATCCCCCCCTTGCTGCTTGTGCTCACTGGGTCAGCTAACTACGCCGCGTGGGTGGGCCTGCCCTCACCAGGAGGCCCCGGGAACCGAACCCAGGGCCTCCCATATGGTAAACAGGAGCCCCACCGATTGAGCCACAGCCACTTCCCTCATTACCTCATTTTAACCTAAAATGTGTTAGATGCTTTCTCTGAATGTGTTTGGGACTTAATCTAGTTGATAATAGTTTTCAGCTTGGGAAATTTTAGAAATCTTTAAAGAGTTTATTTTGCCATGGATAAAGAGAAATAAAATGACTAAGGGCTGAAAAAAAAAAAAAAGAAAAAGAAAAAAGAAAAGAATGGGAAAAGTTGAGCAAGGTTTTTGGGAATTGAATGACACTCAAAGCACACAAATATATATGTCATGTGTGTCCCAGAAGAAGAGCAGGGAAAAGAGGAAGAAATAATATTTGAGGAAATAATGGCTGGAAATTTCCCAAATCTTCTGAAAAACATAAATGTATATGCCCAAGGGGGCATAATGTACTCCAAACAAAATCAATACTAATAGACCTACTCCAAAACACATACTAATCAGAATGTTAAATGGCAAAGACAAAGAAAGAATTCTGAAAGCAGCAAGAGAAAAGTGATTCATCACATACAAGGGACACTCAATAAGACTAAGTGTCAATTTCTCATCAGCAACTATGGAAGTGAAAAGGCAGTGGTATGATATATTTAAGATAGTGAAAGAGAAAAACTGCTGGCCAAGAATTCTTTATCCAGCAAAACTATCCTTTTAAAATGAGGGTGACTTTAAAACATTTACAGATAAACAGAAACTGAGAGCGATCGTTAACAAGAGACATGCCCAATAAGAAATACTAAAAGGAATACCACAGGTGGAAAGGAAAAGACAAAAGAGAGAGAGAGAGAGGCTTGAAGGATGTAGAAATGAAGATTATCAGTACAGGTAAGGGTAAAAAATGAGATAAAAATAATCTGTGACCTGAAAGACCAAAGGATAAAATGGGTGATGTATTACACTGAAGACTGGGTTAAATTCCCCCCCCCCCCCAAATAGACACAGATTGACAGAATGGATAAAGAAATATTATCCATCTGTATGTTGTCTAAAAGTGATTCACCTGAGACTCAAGGACACTAATTGATTGAAAGTGAAAGATTTGAAGAAGATATTCCATGCAAACCATAACCAGAAAAGAGTTGGGGTAGCTATACAAATATTGGACAAAATAAACCTTAAATGTAAAATTGCTAAAAGAGACAAAGAAGGACATTATATATTAATAAAAGGGGCAATACACCAAGAAGTAATAACAATCATAAATATTTATGTGTCTAACTACTACAGTGACCCTAAATATATGAGATAGACACTGGCGAAACTGAAGGGAAAAATAGATGTCTCTACAATAATAGTTGGAGACTTCAATACACCACTCACATCAATAGATGAAAGACCTAGAGAGAGGATCAATAAGGAAACAGAGAACTTGAATAATATGATAAATGAACTAGACCTAACACACAGATACAGAACATTACACTCCAAAACAGCAGGATATATATTATTCTCAAGTGCTAGAATGGATCACTCTCCAGGATGGACCACATGTAAGGTTACAAAACAGGTCTCATAAATTTAAAAAGATTAAATTCTACGAAATGCTTTCTCTTATCATAATGGAATGAAGGTGGAAATCAGTAACAGGAAGAGAAAGGGAAAATTCACAAATATGTGGAGGTTAAACAACACACTCTTAAACAATCAGTGGGTCAAAGAAAAAATTGAAAGAGAAATCAGTAAATATTTCAAAACAAAAGAGGATAAGATTCAAAAGCTATGGGATGCAGCAAAGGCAATGCTGAAAGGGAAATTTATAGCACTGAATTCCTGCCTTAAATAAAAAGAAAGAGTTAAATTCAAAATCTCACTATACACCTGGAGGAACTAATAAAAGAACAGCAAACAAAGCCCAAAGCAAGCAGATGAAAACAAATAACAAAGATTACAGCAGAAATAATTGAAATTAAAATAAAGAAATATTAGAGAGACTCAACAAAACTAACAGTTGGTTCTTTGAGAAGATCAATAAAATTGACAAATGCTTAGCTAGACTGAGTAAAAAAAAGAGAGAAGATGAAAATAAATGAAATCAGAAATGAGGAGGACATTACAACTGCCCCCAGAGAAATAAAAAAGGCCATAAGAAGGTACTATGAACAAATGTATGCCCACAAATAAGACAACCTAGATGAAATGGACAATTTCCTAGAAACATGCAAAAAACCTATCCTGACTCTAGAAGAAATAGAAGACCTCAACAAACAATCATAAGTAAAGAGATTTAATCTGTCATCAAAAACCTCCCAACAAAGAAAAGCCCAGGACCAGATGGTTTCACAGGGGAAGTCTAAGAATCATTCCCGGGGAATTAATACCAATCCTGCTCAAACTCTTCCAAAAAATTGAATAAATGGGAACACTACCTAACTCATTTTATGAAGCCAATATCACCCTAAAAATGAAGACAGATAAAGATACTAAAAGAAAGGAAAGTTACAGACATAAGAAAAGTTCTCTTATGAATATAGATGCAAAAATCCTCAAGAAAATACATGCAAATCAAATCCACAGCACATTGAAAGAATTGGACATCAAGATCAAGTGGGTTTTATCCCAGATATGCAAGGGTTGTTCAATGCAAGAAAATTAATTAACGTAAGACAGCACATTAACAAATCACAAATCAAAGGGGAAAACCACATGACTTCTCAATTGATGAAGAAAAGGCATTTGAAAAAATCCTATCTTGATGAAACCACTTTTAAAGATTGGAATAGAAGGAAACATCCTTAACCTGATAAGGGTTTATATGAAAAACCCACAGTAACATCTTACTCAGTTGTGAAAGGCTGGAAGCTTTCCCTCTAAGATCTGAAACAAGATAAGGATGCCTACTGTCACCATTGCTATTCAATGTTGTTATGGAAGTTCTAGTTAGAGCAATTAGGCAAGAAAAAGAAATAAAAAGCATCCAAATCAGAAAGGAAGAAGTAAACCTTTCACTATTTGAAGATGACATGATGACATGATCCTATATGTAGAATGAAAAAAAAAAAAAAATCAACAACGAAGCTACTAGAGCAAATAAGTAAATGCATCAAAGTGTTGGTATACAAGATCAACCCACAAAAATCAGTAGTGTTTCTATACATTACTAATGAGCAATCTCGGGAGGAAATCAAGAAAAAATTCCATTTACACTAGCACCTAAAAGAATCAAATCTCTAGGAATAAATTTAACGAAGGATGGAAAGGACCTGTACACAGAAAACTACTAAACATTGCTAAAAGATATTTTTTAAATATCTAAATAAATGGACGGACATCCCATGTTCATGGATTGGAAGGCTATATTTTGTTAAGATGTTAATTCCACCCAAATTGATTTACAGATTCAATGTAATCCCAATCAAAATTCCAACAGCCTATTTTACAGAAGTAGAAAAGCAATAATCAAATTTACTTGGAAAAGAACAATGCTGGAAGACTCATACTACCTTACACTAAAGCATATTACAAAGCTCCATGTGGTCAAAACAGCATGATACTGGCATAAAGGTTGATCTATTGATCAATGGAAACAAGTTGAAAGTTCATTAATAGACCTTCACATCTATGGTCAATTAATTTTTGAAAAGGCTATCAAATCACTCAACTGGGACAGAATTATATCTCTTCAACAAATGGTGATAGGAGATCTGAATATTGATATCCAAAAGAATGAAAGACCCTTATCTAACGCCCTATACAACCATTAACTCAAAATAGATCAAAGACCTAAATATAGGAACCAGGACCATAGAACTCCTAAAAGAAAATGTAGAACAGGAGCTTCATGATCTTAGGGTAGGTGGAGTTTCCTTAGTCTTTAAACTCAAAGCACAAGCAACAGATAAAAAAAATAGGTAAATTTGACCTCCTCAAAATTAAGTACATTTGTGCTTCAAAGAACTCTGTCAAGTAAGTGAAAAGGCAGTCTACTCAGTGGGAGAAAATGTTTAGAAACCACATATCTGATAAGTAGTTAACACCCAATTTATATATAAAGAAATCCTACAATTCAACAATAAAGAGACAAATAACCCAATTAAAATATGAGCATAAGACTTGAATTAGATACATTTCCAAAGAGGAAATCCAAATGGCTAGCGGCATCTGAAAAGATGCTGAACATCAGTAGCTATTAGGGAAATGCAAATCAAAACAACAATAAGATACCTTTTCCCATGTACTAGAATGGCCACTGTCAAAAAAAAAAAGCAGAAAAGTAAAAGTGTTGGAGAGGATGTGGAGAAATAGGAACACTTATTCACTACTAGTGGAAATGTAGAATGGTGCAACTGCTGTGGAATAGAGTTTGACCATTCCTCAGGAAGCTAAATATAGAATTAACATATGATCAGGCACCCAACCACTACATATATACTCAGAAGAACTGAAGCAGGGATGTGAACAGGAATTTACACAGCAATGTTCATAGCAGCATTTTTCACAACTGCTAAAAGACAAATAACCCAACTGTTCATCAACTGAGGAATGGATAAACAAAATGTCACAATATACATGTGGTAGTTTGAATGTTTTGTAGAATGCAGAAAATTAAGTTCTTGAATTGATCTATTGTTGAATTGGTCTAGGTGGGTGTGAACCTATTGTAAAATTTTTATTAGATTAGATTAAAGATTATTTGATTGGATTACTCCATTAAGGCTTAGCCTAGGGTGGGTCTTGGTTCTCTTACTGGAGTTCTTTATAAGCAGGATTAATTTGGAGAGACAAGAGCAGTGAGAAAAGACCAGGAACTCAGAGAGAGACCACAAAGAGAGAAACTCAGAGAGAAGGCCCTAGGACGCAGAAGCAGAAATCAATGGAACACAGAAGCTAAGAGTAACCACTCAAATCAGTAGCTGAAAGCAAAGAGGCATGGAAAAGAGAAGAGAGATGAATGGGTGCCACGATGTACTTGATTGCCCACAACTGTTGTTCAGGAAGAAAGCATCTCCTAATGGTGCCTTGATTTGGACAATTTCACTGCCTCTGAACTGTAAGCTTTTATGTTAATAAATCCCCATTGTAAAAGCCAGCCCATTTCTGGTATATTGCCTCAGCACCCTTTAGCAAACTAAAACAATACATACAATGGAATATTATTCAGCTGTAAAAAGTGAGAGAAATAGAACAAAGAGTGGCCTCTTCTCAAACTGAATTCCCTGTTCCCACTTATCTAACCCTCCCACATTCTAGGTGGCCTCTTTTGAGAACTTTTCCCTGTTTCTGCTGCTTATCTAATTCTCCCACATTCTTGTTCCAGTCACTTCCCCAAAAACCCATGTCAGTAAAAGGGATGAACTTGGACACTGAGAACTTACCGTTACACTTTTTGCTTTAGGATTGGGTTAGTTTTCGCACCTAAGATTGTAAGCCCACAACTCCCAGCCAATGGGAGATGGGTAAGATTGGAGATGGAGGGAAATGGGACATTGCATCCAGGGAACTGTGATGGTTAGGCTAATGCGTCAACTCAGCCAGGTAATTGTATCCAGGTGTTTGGTCCAGCAAGCACTGGGCTAATTGTAATACAAGAGCATTAATGGACTTCGATCATCAGTGAGTTTTCTGCATGATGGCTGATTACATCTGCATCAGTCAGGAAGATTGCATCATCAATGGGTGTCACTCTTAGCCAATCAGTTGAATGCCTTAAAAGGGGAAGTGATTTCAACATCCAGAGAGAATTTCCCAGCTCGTCCTTGGACAGCCAACTTCTCCTAGAAACTCATTGAGGACCTTTTATGGGCCTTTCATCGGAGCCCCTGGTTTGCAACCTGCCTGCGGAACCTGGACTTGTGCATCTCCATGGTCACGTGAGAGACTCTGTTAAAATCTCATATTATTGACAGATATCTCCTGTTGATTCTGTTTCCTGAGAGAACTCTGACTATCACAGGAACTATATAATTTTTGTTCTTACACTGATCCTGCACACTTGCCAACTTCTATTAGCCTGGATGTGTGCCCTTTCTCATGAGAAAGAAATAAATTACTGCTGCCTCTAATCCAACTCTCTGTCTTCAGAACTTTTATTTTAAGTAAGTGGTCGCCATCCCACTCAGAAGGAATGAAATCCAGATGCATGCAATAACATGGATGAACCTTGATGAACTTAGATTGAGTGAAATAAGTGAGACAACAAAGGACAAATATTGTATGGTCTCACTAATATGAATCAATTATAATTAGCACAGTCTTGGAGTTAAAATCTAAAGTATAGGTTACTAGGAGATAGAATGAGTGTAGATAAGGGGGAGCTGGTGCTTAATTTGTGCAGAGTTTTTAATAAGGCTATTGTAAATGTTTGGAAATGGATAGAGGTGAAGGTAGCACATTATTGTAAGAGTAATTAACAGTAGGAATTATAGTTAATATAGGATTGTGGTTGAAAGGAGATGTTTAGTGTTGTGAATGTCACTAGAAGGAAAGCTAGAGGATAAAACATGGGACTACATAATATAGTGAAGCTTATTGTGGAAGATGATTGTGGTTAATAGTACAAAGATAAGAATATTCTTCCTTGAACTAGAATAAATGTACATCACTATTACAAGGGGTTAATAATAGGGAAACATGGGGAAAAGAACACCAAAACAACTAATGCAAACTATGTACTATAGTTAACAATAAGATTATAATATTCTTTCACCAATTATACCAATGCTAAGTGTCAATAATAAGGGAGTATTAGGAGAATGGAATTTTTTGTTGTTGTTTGGAGCAATGGAGTGTTCTCAAATTGACTATGGTGATGAATGCACAGCTCTGATTATGCCGAGAGCTGTTGTACTCTATGAATGGATTGTATGGTGTGTGAATAAACTTCTAAAAACAAAATGTCCTCAAAGTCTTGGGCTCTAAGGTCCTTATCTTTTGGCTCTGTCATCCCCAGTGAGGACTTTGTCTTTATTGTCCAAAGTGGTAATCACCATATAATGAAACAAAATAGTACGAAGGAAGGAACAAAAAAGAAAAGGGTAATTGACACACATCATCTATGTCTTCAGTGATCTTTCAGCCTCAATACTGCCACTCACATGGCCACACCTTGCTTGGAGGTAGTCTTTACTTTAGATGGACACAGACTCTGCTAAAACATCTGTTTCTTCAGAGGAAGGGATGAACTGTTCTAGGAAAAATGAATATAGTCTCTGTCATAATACTCAAGATATTTTGTGGACCTCAGGTCTGGAATTCCCAAGGCATTCGTCTTCCCCAAATCACTTCACTCCAGCCACAATGACCTCCTTGGTGTTCCTAATATATCCCTACTGCCTCAGGGCCTTTGTGCTGCTATTCCCTTGCCTGAAATGCCCTTTCCTCAGATATCCTCAATTTCTTCAGGCTTTTGCTCAGAGAAGACTTCTCTAAAGAGGATTAGAAAATAACAATCCCAAATCCCATCATCATGTTTTATTTTTCTTTGTATACCTTTTCACAACCTGACATAGTACATATTTATATGTTTGATTGTTAATTCTCAGCATCCCTTCATGGGACTATAAGCTCCATGAGAGCAGAAATTTTTGTACCAAGCAGTGCTTGCATTATAAAATAAATGCTGGTGTTCACAGTAAAACAAAAATATATAATCTTCAGGTCCCTCAAGCATGTGTCTCACAGCTGAATTAATTAATTAGTGTCCTCATAGATATCCCTCTTACCTGCTAATATACTCCTTATTCTGTATTCACTTTCTCTGTTAATAAATGATCTACCCTCTCAAATATCCATGGAAATATGCTTGGCTATTCCATCTCTGTCATATATACCCTACATCTTTTAATTTTCGAATCCTGTTGATTTTTTATCCACAATGTCTTCCAGGTCTTTCCTACTTTCATACATTCCATTGCTACTATACTAATTAAGCCTCTTATAATCTCTCATCCCAAATAATTAATTAAATTCCATTTAAAAGTTTCTAGCTGGTGTTACTTGCTTTTTTCTCTCATGCCTCCTGTCCATCTTTCTCTCTGCCCCTCAAATTTTCTTATTGAAGTAAAAGTCACATCATGTTAACTTTCCTCATTATTGGTACTAGACCATAAAAGTTATTAAAACTCTAATCTTTTGAGATTTTATGAAAATTTTAATATAAATTTTTGTAAAGTTAATGATTACAAAAGAGAAAAATAATTTCTCACTTAAGCTAGGAAAATGTATATGTAAAATATTAGCTTCCTAATAAGCATCTGCTTCACACCCAGTAAAGGCCATTTGTTCCCCTTCTCAAAGATTCGTTTCATCTGTCTTGATTATGGTCTTAAACACTAATCATCTTGAGAAAACCAGAACATCTCATCAACTCCAAGCTTAACTTTTCTTACTAAATTAATCCACATAGCCACACTAATTCAGTTTTCTGGAAATCCAGCTCAAATATAACTGCTTCCATTCTCTTAGGCAGAATTCTCAGTTACAAGAATTAGAAAATCATCTTTTGATAGAAAGGAATTTGTTGGAATTTGTTGAGAAGTCTAAGTACAGAGGCAAAGCAAGAGATAGTGTGTTAAATATTAACATCCAGTCTCCCTCTTAACTTCAATAGTATTACAAAAATAATGTTCTTATATTCTTCATTCACCACTTTTATGTAAATCTTGTCACAAATTACATGTTTAAACATTATGAATCCCAAATCACTGATTTGTCATTACATTTTATGCATTTGCCTTTGAGATCCTGTAGGAAGTAAAAAGTGGAGTTACAGACCAAAAATACATTAGTACTGACATTTATATTTACTCATTCATTATCTTTACCAGAGATCTTTATGTCTTTATGTGGCTTCAGTATATTGTCTATTGACCTTTCCTTCAACCTACAGAATTTTCTTTAGCATCTGTTGTAGGGCCAATCTAGTGGTGACAAACTCCTTCAGCTTTTGTTTATCTGAAAATGTCTTCATTTCTCCCTCATTTTTGAAGGACAGTTTGCCAGATATAGAATTTTGGGCAGTGGTTTTTGTTGCTTTTTGCACTTTGAATATGTCAACCTACTGAAATGTCAACCCACTTAAATATAACTACTTTCTGGCCTCTGTGGTTTCTGATGAGAAATCGCCACTTAATTTTATTGAGGCTCCCTTGTGCATGACATGTTGTTTCTCTTGCAGCTTTCAGAATTCTCTCTTTATCTTTGGCTTTTGACAGTTTGATTATAATATGTCATGGTGTCAGTCTATTTGGGTTTATCCTGTTTGGAGTTTGTTGAACATCCTGGATGTGTATATTCATGTCTTTCATTAAACTTGGGAAGTTTTCAGGCATTTTTTTATTTTTTGTATCAGTTCAGATTAATTTAAACAGGCTTCATAGTAGTTTTTTACTTTGTTCCATTCTACAGAGCATAAATATTTTAAAAATTATAAAATCCACTTCATTTTAAATGCTCTAAATACAAAAAACACAACACAAGCACAAAATAATGCATTATGGTCCCAGGAATACATTTTTAAAAAAACACAGAGAAAAATTAACAACTTCAAATAAGTAGGTAATACTATGATAGCAAAGGCTTGCCCCCAAAATGATATTTTAAATGGAGAAAGAAAAAAATCGCAAGTTAATGTTAGTTAATGTAATTGTTTTAGTAGTATTGCATGGAATTAAAATTTTCAAGATCTAGCAGTGGTATTAAAACTAAGTTATTTTCTAAATCTGGGTTAAAAATAGTACTAAATCTTCAAAGTGTTGAAGTTGTTAGAAATTTGTAACTTTCCAGTTGGCAATCTGAGCAAAAAAATATACCAAAAGTGCAAATCAGCAGTAGCAGCATGCAGATTCCCTGGAATGATACACATTTTTCATAAATCTGATATTATGTTGGTTGGTACACACATGTAACAAATTGACCTTTCTGGCTCAATGACAAGTGTCAAAATTGTGACTCTTATAAGATTTGTACATAAAACCCAAGAGCAAATATGTTAAACTGAAAGGCTAACCTGTGCCCTTTTGTTTCTTGAAAAAGTCACACGCAAAAAAACTGTAAATCAGATTTGTAACCTAATAAGAGAAAATCCATTTAAAAAGTCTGGTAGTTGTTTCTGCCTAAGATCAGGAGCAAAACAAGGATGTCTGCTGTCACCACTTCCATTGGGACAAAAATGTCTTATAGTCTTCCTTTTCAGCTAAAAGGGTGACGCACAATAGCCACAATTTTGTTACAGACTAAAATCCAGTTCCAATGCCACCTGCTACTCTAGCAGGAAATGCTACTAGATGAACAAGTGGAGTTATCCATTTACTTGGCACCACAGACACAGGGACAGAATAATACTTCCAAATAAAAGAGATCATCAGTGCAGCTTGCAATACATAGAAAGTAACACTGATAATCCACTTTATCTTGGCTATTTGAGCCATCCATGTTTTCAAATGAGTTTTGAGCTTATCAGTAATCCATCTGTTTATCTTTCTTTCCAGTCTAGCATATCTAGCAAACTCATCCATCATGCTGATGGTGGAGAGCTCTTGCTTCATATGCTGGATCTCAGCACTCATCAGTACCTCCTACTCTACATGATTTTCCAACACCCTAGACATGAAGGAGAGGAGAAGGACACGAGGGGGATCCTGAGGAATTTGCACTAAAACACGAAGGTGAACATCAGAGCCATGCCCAGCAGTGCTCATTCTGGACCTGGCCATAGTGCTGACACCACTACAGCAGCTCTATGGGGACTACACTGCTATGCCAGCACATGTGCAGAGGTTGCTATAACATCTACACACTGCTTCTGCCATTATTTTCTTTGTTTTTTTTTTTTTGGTATCTTTTTTTTAAAGATTTATTTTATTTATTTATTCCCCCTCCCTTGTTGTTTTGCACTCACTTTCGGCTCTCTGTGTCCATTCACTGTGTGCTCTCTGTGTCTGCTTGTCTTCTCTTCTTGTCTTCTCTTTTAGGGGGCACCAGGAACAGATCATGGGACCTACAATGTGGGAGAGAGGCACTCAATTGCTTGAGCCACCTCAGCTCCCTGGTTTGTTGTGCTTCTCTTTGTCTCTCCTCTTCGTCTCTTTTGTTGTTCAAGCTCTCTGCACGGGTCAGCTCTCCACACAGGCCAGCACCCCACACAGGCCAGCACCCCACACAGTCCAGCTCACTGCACAGGCCAGCTCACCACATGGGCCAGCTCATCTTCACCAGGAGGCCCCGGGAAATGAACCCAGGACCTCCCATATGGTAGACGGGAGCCCAATCGCTTGAGCCAAATCTGCTTCCTCATTATTTTCTTAAATGTTCCTTCTATCCCCTCTTTCTTCTCATTCTTGGATACCCACAATAAGTATATGAAGATGTCTGTAGCCATTTGGCAGTTTGATGTAATTATGAATTCCAAAAATATAATTGGATCATGCTTGTAAACTGGTCTGCTAATCTGGGCATGACTAAGTTATGATTAGGGCGTTAACTGGGCCATGTCAGTAGGGCATTGAGCCCCACCACTTGGTGGGTAGGAGAATCGAAGATAAAAAACACGGCAAAGGACAGTGTTGAAGCAGTTTTGATGTTGGAGTTTTGATGTTGTTGTTTTGATGTTGGAGAGGAGGCCCCATTAGAAAAGAAGTGAGTTGTTCGCCTGATAGTCTACAGCTGACCTTGTGGAGGAAACAGAGGAGCTAAGCCTGGAGAGAAAGGCAGTCCCGGGAAGAGAGGAACCAAGAAGCCTGAACCCTGGCAAACATCGGCAGCTGTCTTGCTCCAACACGTTGCAATGGGCTTTGGTGAGAGAAGAAAATTACGCTTTTTGGCCTGGTAACTGTGGCCTTCTACCCCAAATAAATACCCATTATAAAGACCAACCCATTTCTGGTATTTCACATTAGCACCCCTTTGGCTGACTAATACAGTTCCCTACAGTTTCCTTAGGCTCCATTCATTTTTCAGTTTTTCTTCCTCCTGCTCCTCAGATTGGATGATTTCATTTGTCCTATATTCAAGTTTTCTGATTTTTTCTTCTGCTAGCTTCAAACTGCTGTTGAACCCTCCTAGGGAATTTTTAATTTCTGTTACTGTGGTCTTAAGTTTGTTTGGCTACTTTTCATAATTTCCATCTCTCTATAGATATTCTCCTTGTGTGATCTGTTTTTTCCTTATTTCCTTTGGTTCTTTGCTAATGTTTTCCTTTAGCCCTTTGGGCATATTTAGGACCATTTTGAAAAAGTATTTGCCTAGTATATCCCAGGTATGGTCCTCCTCATTGATGGTTTCTAATACTTTAATCTTCTTTGAATGGGCCATCACTTCTTATTTCTCTGCAATTTTTTGTAACTTTTTGTTCAAGTCTGGCCATTTTGATACTGTACTGGGTTACTTCTGGACTTTAGACTCTGAGATATCTGTTTCTTAAAGTTGTATCCAGCTAATGTTATAACAGAGTTTTCCTTGAATGCCAGGAGCTAAAAAGAAAAATAAAAGTGGAAAAAAGAAAACACTTTTCCCAGTCTTTGCGTATTGACCTGTGTGAGTGCTCTCCTTGGGGTTTATCTATACATTGAGTTTAGAGAATAGCTTCAGGCTAAAGCTTGAGGGCCTCCCTGGTCCTTTTACATGTATCTTTTCTTGGGCATGTGCATATGGCCCTTTGGTTGAATTTTTTTTTTTTTTTTTTTGAGGTACTGGGCCCAGGAATTGAACCTGGGACTTCATATGCAGGAAGCCGGTGCTCAACTACTGAATGACATTGGCTGCCCTGAGTTGGATTTATCATTTGTTTGCTTGTTTGTTTTTGTTTTTAGGAGGTCCTGGAGAATTGAATCCGGGACCTTGTACATGGGAAGCAGGTGTTCAACCATTTGAGCTACATCTGTTCCCCTGGTTGAACATTACCCATGGTATTTCTGTGATTTCCACTGCATTTTATCTCAGATCGATAATATAAATGATCATCATTTATATTATTGAGAATTAATAAAAATCCAGCAAATACATTGGGAGACTACTGAATAATTAAATTTAAATTAGAGAACTTAAAGGAAGGTAGCTTAAAACGAAAACATAACATTGAAACAGTGGAAGAAATTAACTCTCTTATTAATAAAATATCATGACATTTAAATTAATTTAAGTTAATTTAAAATAAATTTCTGCCTAACATTATCCTTATAGACCATTGAAAGTATTTTAATTAAAACTATACCTAAGATGATCAACAGGGTAAAAATATCCCTTATATTTCATTTCTCTCAATGATTTCATAATAACATAATTCAATGTTTGCATAACTCTTGTCAGAATATATTGTAACATTCATTCCATTTGAGGCAAATATTTTTTATGCCAAAATCTGTTTTATACTTCAGCAAACCAATAATTAGTACTCAAAAAGACTTTTAAACAAAAACATCAATCTTTCCTAATCTCCATGTACAAAAGGGATACCAAGGGAAGAAACCCAAAGATTAAGAATCTTAATTTTTTGCCAAAGTATATTAAGACATTAGCATTATTTCAAATAATAAAGTATCAGAACTAGGGCGACAGATTAATACTAATCTCCAGGCTTGTTACTTATCTATTCACAAAGAAAAGAATCTGTGAAGACAAATTCCGTATTGTGCATCACTGAAACATATTTCAAAAATACTTTTGTTATGAGAACAAAAAAAATTATGTAGATGGTATCAGAAAGGAAATATTCTCACCTTGTTATAGATTCCATTTTCATCTTTTAACCCAGCACAAATAAGTGAACAACCAGAGGAAACTTCACCTCAGGCCCATCTAAAGAAGTTAGTGCCAAGACAGCTTATTAAATCCTATTTGAAACAAGAAGGAGCATAGAGGGTGAGGGAGGGTTCCAAGATGGCATTAGTTTAGGTGGGCACTCACTGCAAGCTCCCAGAGCAAAGCGGATTGTGGACAGGGTCCTGCCCAGGGGTCTGTGCTGTGTGCGCGTGGAGTGAGAAGCTTGGGACATCTATCAAGGCAGATCGACGGCATGGACAGAACGTGTATTTGGTTATTATATGGGCTACATGTTCAGGGAATATTTAGATCACAGAAGGGTTACAATGAGAGCTGCAGAGGATTACTGGTGGGGGGTGTCTAGGAGGGGGGATTCATGGGAGTAACTTCATCTGACTATACATGAAAGATATATAAAATTGTTCAAATGATCAAAGGATGGGGCACGGTCACAGTGGGTGGATAATCACTCAATAAATGAGGGAATCTGAATTCCCAGCCTGGAGAGCTCTGCCATATTCTCCAAGGGAGTAGCAACATTCCTCTGAGTGCAGGGACAGAGTCTGTCAAAAGAGGATGGCCCACTGATGAGTTCTTGTTATCGATGACTAGTCTTATGAGTCTTTGCTCTTGTAATTGAAACTTAGCCTACTGTTATGGGGTGCCTAAGGGTTGCCACCTGAGAGCCTCCTTGTTGCTCAAATGTGGCCTCTCTCTAAGCCAAACTTAGCATATGAATGCATTACCTTCCCCTCAATGACTCCTAGGGATAAGCCTCCCTGGCAACGAGGGATTAATACCAAGTGCCAACTGGCAACATGACTGGAAAAAGACCTTGAATAAAAAGGGGGAAAGGTAAAGACATATGAGTTCAAGTGGCTAAAAGACTTCAAAGAGAGTAGGGAGATCATCCCAGAGGTAATGCTTACTCACATGTCAGTAGGATCTCATAGAACACCACAGTGTATATCACCCCACACAGAGGGGCTCCTGAGAGCTCTGGAGACACCCAGGTCCTATATAAGGGGGGATAGCCCCAGAGACTGACGCCTTATCAGTGGGCTCTATTTTGGAATCTGTGCTCCTGAAAGTGACAGAGTTGGACTCAAATAAATCCTCCCTGCACATGGTTCATCAGTTCCTTCTATTCAAACCTATATGTGATGCTGGAGTTTTTAGGTGTACTTCCAGAGACTGGAGCCTCTGGCCTACTTATGTGCCAGCTGTGCCTTGAATCTCTGTGGAGCTGCAGCTCCTGCTCTACAGCTCAATGGACTCATCCAAGTCACCTGGCGAGGAGACAACGATGGGTAATGGCCATCCCAGGGAATGGAGAGGGCCTGCATCTGCAGGCAGGATCATCCCACCCACCATATCCATGGGATATAAGCCCTCTCTCACTTGGAGATGGAGTGGACATCACCATCTCAGTTCCCTCAGGATTGGGGAAGAACTATGGACTAGAGTGGACTTGATGGTATTCTGTTGTACACATATGGTGATTCTAGCAATGGAAGAAATTATAACAGTAAAGTGGAGCCGGTGGCCACTGGACACTTTCGGGGCAGGGAGGGGAAGTGCAGTTGAAATACAGGTGCTTTTTCGGGATTTGGGGGTTGTCCTGAGTGCCGTTGTGGCGACTGATGTAGGCTATTTAAAATCAGCACACACCATTCAGAACTGTGTGGGAGAAAGTGTGGTCTATGATGTGAACTGTGGTCTATGCTTGGTGGCAAGGCCCCAGGATGTGTATATCCATTGAGGGTGATGAGCCACACTGATGAAGGATGTTTGTGTGGGATGTTGTGGGAGGGGTGGGAGGTGGGGAACATAGGAATCCCTGTAATTTCTGTGTAATATTTAGGAAATCTAAGCACCTTTTAAAATATATATATATAAAATAAATAAATTAATTAAAAAAAAAAAAAAAGAAACACTTTGGAACTGGAAAAAAAAAAAAAGGAGCATAAATAAGCACATGCATGCAAGAACTATATCAAATCCCTTCAAAATCCTATAGCTTTGAACATTGTGATCTTTACTCTGTACTGAAGACAATTTAGTTTCATAAATATAATGTAAATTTGGCTTTTTTTTTATTCCCCATATAAAATGATAATACCAGCTTTTTGTTTAAGTTTTTTCTTATATTTTCTATCAAGATAAATTTTTTGTTGTTGAAATCAATCTTCATAAGGCATTAACAGGGAGATCAATTGTGTCTATAATACTATAAAATATAAAAATGAAAATAATTTTAGCAGCCTTGAATTTACAAAGAAAATTATATTTCTACAATATTGATAGTCATAATATTCTACTTCTATCCTCTATCTCAGGTGACTCTTATATATTTATCACTATATCTATGCCCTGAGGAAGGGCAAAATTAATCTGCAGATTTTTTTTTTTTTGCAGATAACTTTTTTTTAATATATTTTGCTATTTTTTAAAAAGATACTTAGATTACATAAATGTTACACAAAAAATACAGGGATTCCCATATGCCCCACTTCCCATACCTCCCACACCCTCCCACATAAACATCCTTCCTTAGTGTGACACATTCATTGCAATTGATAAACACATCCTGGGACTTTGCCACTGAGCATGGACCATAGTTCACATTGTAGTCTACACTCTCTCCCACACTGTTCTGCATGTTAGGGGCTGATATAAAAAGGCCTATATCTGTCATGAATCTGCAGATTTTAAACATTTATAAATTCTACTAAAATAATTATGATTGCTGAGGTTATGATATATAATCTAGGTGCTGCAGTTAACATTTTAAACTTCAAAAATGCTTAAATTGACATGCAATAAGTGTGAAAATAAAATGAGCAGAAAAATAATTTGAAAATCAGATTTCTTCCATAATAAGAAAGATCCAAAATATCATCTGTAGGGGTAACCTAGTGATATTTCCCTATTGTTACACATCAGTGAGTAATCCTTTATTGCTTATGCTAGAAAAGGCAAACAAATAATGAAAAAAGGAGGAACTCTAACATCTTATGCTTAAAAGGATTTCCAACTTTTGTAAAACACATGCACACACACTTACCTAAACTTTAATCTTGCAAGAAATTGAAGTTCAAATTAACAATACCCAACTTCTGAGTGTGTCACTTACATGTTTAAATTTTATTAAAATTTTAGTGAACAGAACAAATACCTGAACATGTAAGAAAAAATAAAAACTGGTTGATTCAGACTTGATATCTTTTTTTTAAATATGGAAATTCTTCCCCATTTTTTAAATGACAAAATACAAGTTCTCTTGGGATGCAAAACAAACAAAAATAACACTGCGAATTTATATTTCAAAAGTTCATTTCATTATAGTGCTCTTTCTGTCTTGATCAACAATTATTCATTGAAAATCACTTAATGTTTTAAGGAGATTATATTGCCAAGAGTCCTTCGAAATTCACTTGTTTAGGGTAAACTATCTTGGATCATGTAAAAATAAGATTTAATTCATTAATATGGAGGAAAGGATATTAAAACAAGGAAATAAGACAAAGAGTATCATTTTAGAAATATGAATTTTTAACAATTCCAGGAAACAAACAGGAAGTAATAGTTTCTAGGAACAGAGTGTTTATAATATTTTAACACCTTCAGATGATTTTTTTTCGATCTTCAGAGAGGTTATATTGTCAGTTAATATTATCTATTTAAGTTGGTTCATACTAATGCCAATAAACATTTAATAAGTCTGTCTAATTCATACAAGATCTTTTCCTATTGATAATCATCTCAAACATATAAATTATTTACCTCTATCATTCATTTTGAGCACTTACCTTCACCCTCCAAACTAATTTAATTTAAAGTGTATTGATATCTAGTTTTTCTTATTATCTTGTGATTGCATTTACTTTTTTTTTTTTTTACCCGGAGGTCCCAGGGATCGAACCCAGTTCCCTCCATATGGGAGACGGACGCCCAACCATTAGAACCACATCCATCCCCCAAGCATTTACTTTTAAAGTAGTATTACCTAGGTAGCAGTTTTATTGTCATTCAGGGAAATCTAATATCTTATTCACTCTTTCTTAAAATGGAATCTCATTTTTCCTCTTCTGTTCTCCTTTGTGGGCTCTTGAACTTAAAGTTAAGAAATAAACACAATTAAAAAAACAGAAAAATATTAAAAGACTTCTATAAGTGCTTAAAGACTTTACTCTTTTTTCCAAAAGATGCTTTTCATATTCAATGGAATGGTGAATTTTTTAATATTCTATAACACTATAAAGCCATGTCCATTTCTGCATATAGACCATTACATTATAGTTATTTTTTTCTTCACCAAAAATTGGAGGAAAAAATTATTACAATGTGGGGTGTGGGTATTGTATGTCCTAATTTATCCTACTGATTATTCCAGTAACATATAGCAATGGTTTTAAACTTAAATCTTTCACATATCACTTTCAAATGCTGTAGCATTGTATTACCTATTATTTACTTTTACATTTCTTAAAGTAAATATCCTATAAACAAAAGAAACCAACAACAAAAAAATTTGTATCAAATTTATTATGCACATGGAATAACCTGAGAAATTTCAGCATATTTAACACCTTAGTTTAAAAAATACTCCAATACTTATTGTTTGGTGACTTTTCAAGGTATTAGTACTCTTTGGGTATCATGGTCTAAGGTAATGGTTAATATGTCTGGCTGTAAGCTGAGCTGTCTGAATTTAAATTATAGCTCTGCCACCCACATAGCTGTGGGAACTTGGTCAATTTAGTAAACTTCTCTGGGCCTCAGTGCTTTCCCCTTGAAATGGATATAATAATAAAGATAGTAGCTATCTCATAGTGTTGTGGTGAATGTTAAAAATGTGAACATGTGAAGTGCTTAGAGAGGTTCTTGACACAAAGTCAACCCTCAAAGTTTTAGTTACTTTTATTATATTTTTTTGTGTCCCTATTTTTCTCTTACTACCACAATAATCTTTAAATATTAAGAATAAAGAATATCTTGATGTTTTGCTTTGAATTTCTCAGAAGAGTTGTGGCTTTCTATCACATTAAAAATATTAGAATAATACTTGCCCATATTTTTCCTCTTTTAGGGCTTAAGTTTTTGTGCTAGACTTTATTTCTGCAAATAATAGAATCATCTATGAAATCTTCTATTTTAAATCATAATATTTCTCCTCAAGAATGTCTACAATACCTAAAAATATTAAGTTTACGTATTTTCCTTAATGTTTCTCTTTTACAAAATATATTATTTATACAGGGATTTAGATTTTATTGCCATTTTAGGACAATGTGAATCAATATAGATTTAAAAGCAGGTTTTACAATCAAATCCATAAGATAAATTCAAATTTTGACTGCAATTCTTATGTGACCTTAGGCAAGCTACTTATGCTGAGAATTAGTTCCTCATCTGAAAAATGGGACACTATTATCAAATCTTCACAGATATTGAGAGCAAATTAGACACTGAACAGAGGATACTTGGAATGGAGTGTGTTAGATTACAGAGATTTGCTGGATGTAGTTAGTAAAGAGTAAAATAAAGTGAATATGTTAACGATTGGCAACAAAGTTAAAAACATTTTCTTTCTCCAGAAGTCCATTCCATATATCTAAAAATAAATTTACCTAATGAAGTTTCTTAATCTTTGGTTTTTCAACTACTCACTTTTATGCAGAGAAATGGATCAATGTTGATAGGAAAGTGCAGAATTAAAACTTTAACTCTCTGATTAGATTCAATTGTATCCTTGCTTCTTATCCTTTGTCCTTTCCTGCTCATATATATCATAGTGAATAATGTAGAAGCACATAAAATATTGAAATTGAAAAAAAATTTAAATAAAAATATACAAAGCCAAAAGCCTGAGTAAAAAATTTTTATAATTTCCAATGAACTGAAATGTATTCAGTTACTATTATTTTATTCTAAATGCACATCCTAAATATTAAAGTGTATTTTCAATTGTATCCACATCTTTTTTTTTCACTAGAAAACCATTAAAACTACTTTAAAAATTAATTGGAGTTAGTATACTATGAAGCTAATAATTAGAGCATTTTTTTTTAAATCAAAGCTCTTTGTAGTTCCAAGCATATCACACTATATTGCTTTATTCAATCCATAGTTCAGAAAAGCAAGTGCACAGAATTAATCAATGCATTCTTGTTTTCTACTCTGTATGGTGCCCTTTTGTAACTTTCAATTATAAAGAGAAAATTATGAAAATAAAATAAAAACTCAAGTCATCCTGGAAATCAATGATCTGAAAATAAAGTCAAAGGACTGAAATCATTTTAATAAACTTTATAATAGTTAAGAATAAAACAGTAGAAGATAGAAGAATGAAATCACCCTCTGAGATCTGGACAGCAAATTTACCATGCTACTCCACAAGTCATTTAGAATTTTCATTAAAATTGCAAAACTTAACAAGAATTTCAATTATGTCCATTATGCTCAGGAGACCAACTTTTGAAACTAGGCCAGCAGATCCTCACTAATAGATAAAAACTAAATGGTTTATATATATATATATTGTACATTATTAAAGCCAGGTAGAAATACTTAAAGAAATTTAACTTAATCTGATTATATTTCACTGAGTTTCCACAATTTCACAATTCCACAATTTCACTGTGAATATGGGAATTCTCATGTAGCAAATGGGAAGAAACTTAAAATCAGAATTACAAAAATAAATGCAGAACTAACAATGAAACAGACGTATTCACTGAACACTCTTTATTAAATTAGAAGACCAAAATAAGTTATAAAAATTCCATATGATACATTATCAAAGTATGGTAGAGGATAGTTTGTATAAATTGATAATTTGCTGAGTCAATGACTCTTTCAGAATGGAATTTTCTCTTTCATATGAACTCATAACTTCCTGATTCTAGTAAGAATTAGGCATTTATAAAACAATCTGAAAAGTAATAAAGTCGAATATATTCTTTGTGAAGTCTATAGCAGATGACTATTGTTTTTGTCAACCAGCATCTAATCACCCTTTGTGAAACTTTATTCTCAGTTTCCTTCTGGGGCAAACATTCTCACTCACACTCAATTCAATGTGTTTGGTGGAATTCACTTTTACTTAATTCAGGACTACCATTTTCTTGGCCACAGTGATTCATTCATTGGGGTATGTCTGCCCTACTAGTATCAAAAGTACACCATGAGTCTTCTGTTAAGGCTTGTGGTATGGAAGAAAGTGGCATTTTCCTTTGGATTGAAATCTGAAAGGATGCAGAGTATAACAACTGATGCCACCATCTTGTTGCCATATAAAGCCAGAGACTGAAATCAAGCACAGCAGAAAGCAGAAGCAAGATGGAGAGATGCCAAAAAATTGAGGGCATGGTTTATTTCTAAATTGGGCAGTCTGAAGTCAGTCTTACCCTTAAAATTCACTCTGGGCAACTATGGGCTGTTTTTTCTTTCATTTAAAAAAATTATTTAAAAACAAATGTTCATAAATGATTTAAAAAGAAAAAAGAGGCTTTATATAAGAAATTTTAATTAATTAAATGCAATATTTATTATGTGTGCATTATGTATCAGGCAATATTTTAGTTGCTAAAAATTGATTTTGAATACATTTTTAATGATATTGTCTTTCATTTAATTTTCTTTTTTTCCCAGGCCACCAAACCTTTTGAAGGCAAAGATGGTATACCTGATGTAATTGAAATCTCCTGTACCAAAAGAAGTATAGCATTAAGAATGAATTCTATAGGTTAGGTTATTTATAGGAGAAAAGTAGATAAATGTTGGATCCCATCTTTCTCAATAGCCATATTTGATACATTAACATCATATGAGATATCACCAGTCTGCAATGTCTTAATTACATGGAAATACCTACTGAAAAAATATTACATCTTAATCTTAATAATGAGTTAATATAGTCCTTTAAGAAATGAATGACCATTTGGGTAGATAGTAATCTAGGAAAAAAGAAAACAGGTTATAAGGTCTTAGGTTCAAGAAATAAAATTGTTTGTTATGAAAAACATGGACTCTTGAATAATACTTATGTTTAATTTCTAGCTCTGATGCTTAAAACCTGTATGGCTTTATTAAGTTTCTTAATCTGTTACAGATTTAGTTCCTTTTTTGTAAAGGGAAGGAAAGAACACAAACCTCCCTTATATAGATTTTGTAAGGATATAAATTTTAAGAAATATTAGGCAGGTTGTACACAGCTAACACATAAAAATCATTCAATAAATACTGGTTTTAAGTTACCAAATTAAGGTAATAAAAGAATAAGGTAAATCAGTTTGGAATCTTTGGATTAATAAAACACAAATGTTTAAAAGAAAAATAACAAGTTTTAGTTTTTCTCATGGTTTCAGTCATTTTTCAATGATTTTGTACATGGGAACTTACTCTTTTTCTTTAAGGATTTATTTTAACAATATGGCACTATTCATAAAATAATAGTTTAGAACTATTCATAAAATTGAGAAAATGCAACTATGCAGAAATCAACTTAGATTGTTTTATTTAATTTTGGTTTTCTTGATAGGATCTTGCTAAATGCAGCATATTATAATATTTTATTATAATATAATAAAACATATTATATTATCTGAGCTGTGAAATACTGATAGAGCCTTAAAGTCAGAAAAATAAAAAAGATAGTTCTCAATCTCTTTATGTGATATGATGGAGAAGGCTGGAGAAAAATTAAATGGTCAAGGAACAGTCTTTAAATATAGGCAGTATTCTTGGTTGAGCTCTTGTTTTTCAAAAGACTGCTAGGAGGTATTAAAAGAAATTGTGCTTTCTTTAGGACAGATAAAAAATATATATATATTTAAAGGAAAAATACATCAGCATGTAGGCCTCCCAAGGAACTTTTATGGATTCAATTTTGTGATCTTTACTTTTCAAAATCTGCTATTAACATTTAACCAGAGAGATACTGAGAAACAAATAAACCACACACAAAAAACCATTAGGCTCCATGTCTATGTGAAGTCTTTCAAATTACTTACTGTGCAGAATTTTTTCTCATTTTTGCCTGTAAACGAGTCATTATGTATAAACTTAAACTCAAGTACATTTTAGTTCATTTGCTATAATATTATTTTGATATTTTATCTTAAGACATTTTAAGATATGTTAAAACCTGTGCTTTCTTTTAAATTAAATCTATGAATTATGATGTTTTCAGGTCAACTTCTTTGTATAATCCATTTATCATGCTATTTTCATTGTCCTCTCCCAATTTCTAAAAAATATCATACAATGGTATATTTAAATTTTGATTCTTCAAGAATTAGAAAGTTGTTTCCTTAACTACCAAAGTTACACCCAGGACTGGGTTGAATAATGTCCCTGCAAAATTCATATTCACCCTGAATCTCAGGATACGACGTTTTTGGACGTCGGGTCTTTGTTGATGTAATTAGTTAAGATGAGGTCATACTGGATCAGGGCTTTAGCCGGTACAACAGGTGTCCTTATAAGAAGAGGAGAGGATACACAACACAGAGATACACACACAGAGGATGGGGCAGAGGATTGGCGAGATGCAGCTGAAAGCCAAGGAACTCCAAGAATGACTGGCAAATAGCAGTAAAAGCTAGGAAGGGTAAGGAAAGATTCTTCCCTTGAACCTTCAGAGGGAGCATCGCCCTGCTAAAACCTTGATTTTGGACTTCTCACCTCCAGAACTGTGAGAGAATAAAATTTCTGCTCTTTGAGGCCACCCAATTTTTGATGATTTGTTAAGGCAGCAAGAGGAAACGAATACACAGCACAAGGGACAATTCTCTGGCCTTTTATGATAATGCCTTAAGAATCCAAAATACAATGATTTCCCATTGTCCATTGCTCTATCCTCCTCCTGATGGTAGTGCATGCCTCTCAAAGAGAATTCACCCTTCATGTTATAGGGTTATCATCAATACCAACTCTTACATTCTCAACTTAGTTTTTGTAATGACTGTCACACTGTAATGACAGCTAGCACAACAACAGCTGCAAAGTTGCTTGGGAAGTCTAATCTGGAAAGAAAAAGATACAGAAACAATTTGTGGAGAAGATTTAAAAAGCTTATCTGGATAGTAAGATTATCTATCTAATGGAAGGAGCCAGCGTTCAAATTACCAAATAAAAGGGGACTAAATATTCTTTAATCTGATCTGGGCAATCTCAAAGGATTTCACTGGAAGGGACAAGTACATTAAGTATTGTTAGATGTTTACAAGGCTGGATTAAGTCTTCAGAGGACAAAAACCTTGAAACTATATTTTTTTTCCAACTCCACTGTGACACTCCTCTCTCCTATGTAATTTAAATTTAAAATAATAAAATTTAAACATAAGACCTATAAAACAGTCTTTATTCTCTCATCATGAGTAGCTAATTTGTTTTTTTAAGATCAAATCCTAGTACACTACAAAAAGGCCTAATTTGTTCCTAGATAATGTCTAAGTATCTTTAGTTCCTGAGAATTATAGCTACCACAATTGGGAGGGAAAAGCCTTACAGGAAAAGCCTAGTAGAAAAATTACAAGACCAGCTCACCTAGCTGGTCTTGTAGTCTAAATTCAGGCCCAGAAATAACTGTAGGAAATGGAACGGGATGTGTTCAAAAGGCCCATCAGGCAAACAGTTCTCAGTCAAGAGGGATTAGACAAAGAAACCGCACCCAAAGTTCCCTTGGATGGGCACCAGAATAGAACTAGACTACTTTCAGATCCCACTTCTTGAAGGACCAGGCCTCAAATAAATTTTCAGTTTAAATTATGGAACTGGGCAGGGCTGATCCCAGGGCTGATTGAATCAGAGTCACCCTATAATATCAGAAGGGGGTAAAGCAAGACTTGACCACAGAGAACAGAAGAATATTTCTCTTATATGTCACTTGGCTTAAAATATAAGTGATAAATTAAGAAAATTTACAGTGGATGTTCATGCATGAAAAATAAGCATATCATTATAAAGAATAAAAAATAAGCATATCAGTTCAAATAAATATATTAATAGCACTTATCTAAATTTTTCAAGAAAGATATGATACTACCTTCTCTAAAATAATTACAATAGCACCAACAATCTAACCTTGACTTTTCCTGAAAATGGAGTAGACTTTTAAGTTTATTCTATATGCATTTGCATTTATTTACATTTTTAACAAAGCAATAGTCATATACACACACACATCTGTAATTAAACCAACAAAAGCAGTATAGTACCTAACCATTAATAGTGGATTACTCTGAGGATAGAAATGTGAAAGTTAGTCACATTCAACATTATGTTTCTATAATTTTATAAGCAGATATTAATTTTAATCAGAATGACTTAGAACTATTTTAATTAAAATGTTTAGAAGCCTTATTTCACCCTAAGTCAATAAAAGTAAGTTCTAATTAAGATAAATGTAAATAAATGGCTATAATGTAACTACTACTGAAAACCTACTTAAAATATTTATGATGATATCAATCAATTTAAACATAAAACCTTTTACTTTAATTTACTTTATGTAATTTTGTCTGAAAGGTTACAGTCATTTCCATGTTTCAAAAGTGAAAATTCTGACTATCGTATATAAAAGACATTTTGTCAATGATGTTTCTTACATTCATTACTGTTATATCAATGTATCAAAGGGAAAGACATGGCATAACAAATACTAGGCTTATTCATATTTGTCAATTAAAAACAAACTATTAGAGATGACTGACTTTATTGGCCAGCTTTACAGGATTTATAGCTTTATAGGATATCAAATACTTGCATCTCATAAAATTCTGTCAAGAGTTAAAAATTGATTTTAATTTTCAAACATACCAATTGTAGGAGTTTGGCAGTTTGATGAAGTTATGAATTCCAAAAATAGATATTGGATTATGCTTGTAAACCGGTCTGTTCATCTGGGCATGGTTAAGTTATAATTGGGGCTTTGATTGGGCCACATCAGTAGAGCATTGAGCCCCTCCCCTTGGTGGGTGGGGACTCAAAGATAAAAGGCATGGCAAAGGACAAAGTTGGAGTAGTTTTGGTGTTGGAGTTCTGATGCTGAGTGTTAATACTGGAGCCCAGGGGAGTAAGCACACAGAGGACTTTGGTCGTGAGGAAAGAGAGCAGGCTCTCGGAAGAGATGAGCCATTCGCCTGATAGTTCACAGATGGCCTTGTGAGAGAGGCAAAGCCTAGAGAGCCTCGTAGTCTACAGCTGACCTTGTGAAGGAAACAGAGGAGCTGAGCGCGGAGAGCAACAGAGCTCTGGGAAGAGAGGAACCCAAGAAGCCTGAACCATGGCAAACATCGGCAGCTGTCTTGCTCCAACACGTGGAAACAAACTTTGGTGACGGAAGAAGCTTATGCTTTATGACCTGGTAACTGTAAGCTTCTACCCTAAATAAATACCCTTTATAAAAACATCCAGTTTCTGGTATTTTGCATCAGCACCCCTTTGGCTGACTAATACACTAGTAATCAAAGAAGGTATCTTTGTTTGCCACAGGGCTACTGGTACAAAGTACCAGAAATGGGTTTGCTTTTAAATGGAGATTTTATTAGGGAAAATCTTACAGTTCTGAGGCTGTGAAATATACAAATAAAAGCAGCATCAGAGATGGTTTCTCACCAAATTCAGCTATTGGCAAACCTCCACAGCCTTGAGCTGCTCCATGGGCCCAGTCCCTCAGGGGACTCTCTTAGTGCCTCTGTGCTCTGCTGATTCCAGACTCTGGGACCTTTCTCAGCCTCTTGGGGCTTCTCTGCCTTTCTGAAGTTGTAGGCCAACCTGGAATCCTCTCTTTCACATGGCCAGGCCAAAATGACAGAGCTGTCTTTTCCCATGTGTCTCTTCCTCTGTGTCTCTGTTTATATAAGGCCCAGCAAGAGAGTGGAAACCCAACCTGTGTCATGCCTCACTGATGTAGTCCAATCAAAAGGGCCCCACAGCCCTGAATAGCTAAAAAGATCTTAAAAAAGAAGAATGAAGTTGGAGGACTCTCACTTTCTGACTTTCATGCATATTGCATAGCTACAGTCATAAAAACAGCATGGTACTGTCATAAAGGCAGACACATTGATCATTGGAACCTAATGGAGAACTCATAAATAGATCCTCACATCTACAGTCAAGTGATTTTTGACAAGGTAGTCAAGGCCTCCCAGCTAGGCCACAACAGTCTATTCAACAAATGGTGCTGGGGGAACTGTATATCCATATCCAAAAGAAAGAAAAAGGATCCCTATCTCAAACTTTATATAAAAATTAACTCAAAATGGATCAAGGACCTAATACAAAAGCAACAGCCATAAAACTCCTAGAAGAAAATGTAGGAAAACATCTTCAAGATCTTGTGGTAGGCCATAGTTTCTTAAACGTTATACCCAAAGCATGAGCAACAAAAGAAAAAAAATAGATAAATGGAACCTCCTCAAAATTAAACACTTTTGCACCTCAAAGGACTTTGTCAAAGGGTGAAAAGGCAGCCAACTCAATGGGAGAAAATATTTGGTAATCACATATCTGATAAGCATTTAATATCCATGATATATAAAGAAATCATACAACTCAACAATAAGAAAACAAACCACCCAATTAAAAAATGGGCAAAAGACTTGAAAAGACAATTGTCCAAAGAAGAAATACAAATGGCGAAGAAACACATGAAAAAATGTTCAACATCACTAGCGATTAGGGAAATGCAAATCAAAACTACAATGAGATATCATTTCACACCTATTAGACTGGCTGCTATTAAAAAGTTGGAAAACTGTGAATGTTGGAGAGGATGTGGAGAGATAGAAACACTTATTCGCTGTTGGTGGGAATGTAGAATGGTACAGCTACTGTAAAGGACTGTTTGGCAGTTCTTAAAGAAGTTGAATATAGACTTACCCTTGGACCCAGCAATACTATTAGTAGGTATATATACACAGAAGAACAGAGAGCACAGACACAAACAGACATCTGCACAGCGATGTTCAAAGCTGCATTATTCATGATTGCCAAAAATTTGGAAACAACCCAAGTGCTCATCAACTGAAGAATGGGTAAACAAATTGTGGTCTATACACACGATGGAATATTATGCAGCAGTAAGAAGAAATGAAGTCATGAAGCATATGACAACATGGATGAACCTGGAGGACCGTATGTTGAGTGAAGCAAGCCAGACACAAAAGGAAAAATACTGTATGATTGTGCTAGTATGAACTAAATATACTGTGTAAACTCATGGAGTTAATAATTAGAATATAGGTCACCAGAAAATAGAAGGAGGGTAAAGAATGGAAAGCTGAGGGTTAATCTGTGCAGAATTGTTAAAAAGGCTGTTTGTAAATCTTTGGAAATGAATAGAAATGGTTAAAGAATATCATGGTGTTTGTAACTAGCTATGCTATTGTATGAGTTTGACAGTGGGTGAAAAGGAAAGTCTAAAGTCATGTATATTACTAGAAGGAAAACTAAAAACTAACATGGGATTGTATAAGATAGTAAAACCTCATGTAAAACATGAATATGGGTGATATTGCATATATAAGACTGTTTTTACAAAATATTAATACAAATATACTAGAAAGAAGGTAAAAGAATAGCAGCTATGTATGGCAGGTGAGGCATAGAGAGATTGAGTGGAAATGAGTTTTGTTTGTTTGTTTATTATTATTGGAATAATGAAAGTGCTCTGGGAGTCATTGGGGTAATAAATGCACAAACATGATTACACTGAATACTATTGTTTGTATCTTTGGTTGGATTTATGCTTTATTAGTATGTATCAATAAAATTGAAAAAAAGGGGGACTTCACACCCCAAAAACTGATTAGTTCAAAAACATAATCTTTTTCTTTTTAATATTCATAAAAGGATTTAAACTTTCACAACAATGTAAATGTTATTATGCATACATGGCACATGGAAATAACAGGCATGCATAACTACACTGGGCTGTAAATACTGACATATTCCTTAAGGAGGGAGAGATTTTCTTATCAACAACAGTTAATGATTGTGTATAGAAACAAATACTATCACAAATTAATTTCAAATTTGCTTTGCTCTTGCTGTGTACACACAACCTCATTTATTCTCAACTATGTTATACAACATTACAACGTTGCTGAATTTGGCCTTTTCAATTTGCAACCAAAGCTATGATTAAGGGTAGTAGAAAGAAAATTAAATAAGAATACAGCAAATAGGAAGTAAAATATGGCCAGAAAATGATTTTATGATTCTTTATGTGTGACATGTTGTTAAAATGTAAATGTATACATAACTCAAATTACTTTTCATCATTGACAGTGATGGGCACATGCAGGCAATCTTTTGTCTCTTTTAACTTTATAGTAACTCCTAGTGAATATTATTTAGGCTGCTAAATCAATTACTAGCATTTACACAAACACACTCAGCTTGACAGCCACAATGATTACCTTCTTCATTCGAAATCTTCACGACTTTTCCTATCTAAGCATAAAATCAACTTCACAGAAAGAAGTCCTCATTTTTGCTCTTGTTTTAGTTTGCTAAAAGCTTCTAGAAGAAATATACAAGAAATAGTTGGCTTTTATAATGGGAATTTATTAGATTAAAAGCTTACAGTTCTGGAGTTGTGAAAATGCCCAAATCAGGGGATTATCAGAGATGCTATCTCACCAAAGGTTGGCTGCTGGAGATCCTGGACTCCTTCCATGTGGCAAGGCACATGGAGGCATCTACTTCTCTTTTGAGTCTTGTTGCTTCAGCTTCTGGGTGTCTGTGGCATCCTCCCTCCCTGGTTCTTTCTGAGCTCCTGGGTTCCTTCTCTCCATCGCTGCAGCTTTTTCTCTCTGGATGTCTCTGCTTTCAGTCATCCATTTATAAAGAACTACAGTGAGAGGACCAAGACCAACCCTGGGTCATGCCTTACTGAAGCAATCCAATTGAAAGCCCCCAACCAAATCTAATCCAATCAAAGGGTCCCACACCCACAGGAATGGATTAGCACTAATAATATGATATTTTATGGGATCCACAAAAAGCTTCATACTGTCACAGCTGTCTTCACTCATGTTGTGAGATTATTATAACATCCTTTCTGTGCCCAAAGAGGGAACCAATTTCCACTCCACACTCTATGATAAAAAAGTCCATTTCTCAAGACTGTCTTATTCCTCCTAATAGCATGAGTAGGATAAGTGAGTTATCTGTTTCATGAAATTGGAAAAATGCTCTGTAAGAATGCCCTGCTTTTTCTTTTTGTCCCTTTCTCCCTCACTTTCAGAGGTGCTATCTGATGTCTTCTCTCCTTTGAACAGTAAGCTCCAGTGGAATAGTAAATGGAAATTGACTGGGGATGGAAATTGATGGAGATGGAAGCTTGCCATTCTCTAGCTACTTACTTTATGACAAACTGGGGAGTTTCACTTCTGGTGGGGTGGAGAAACTCTATACAAGCTTGACTTGATCTTTCTCTTCTTTATCCTGGGATTAGTACCCTATTCATTCAAAACCCTTATATCATATATAAAATATGGAGGCTCCAGTCTTCAGGCTGAAAAAATCCCAACACAGAAGTGCCTATTCTCATTTCTGTAATATTAAAAGAGCAGATATTAATTTTACTCAGAATAACATTGAAGCATTTTAATTTTTTAAAAAAAATTCTCAGAAGCCTTATTTCATTTCAGTGAAAAAATCCTTGGGACACAATTCAAAGCCTACAAACAATGAATTTTTAAAAAATTGTATACTCTTTCCTTTGATAGCTATTGCTTGTTTGTACCTACATAGATAAAGATACTTTTCACACAAAGTGAGTTTTATATGAGTAGGCTACACATAGAAGATATGGTTTCAATATAGGGAGACCAACATACATAGGTTTCATATGAGATACAGAACCTGGCCCACTCAATTTAATATTCATATACAAATGAAAATACACTTACACATGGACATTTACACCCTTAATATTAGAGACTAATGCACAAATACACAACATATTGCAAAAATCCACATGCATTTATAAACTAAACAATGTATAGATTTCTCTGATCAGCCAAAAAGTGTTCTCTCCTCCTTTGGTAGGATATTTTGGTATATTTGTATGTGTTCTTTTATCTGCCTTTCTAGACTCACTTTGGAAGACATCCACTGCCATCTTCATGTCTTCCCACCCATCACTGCAAATAGTACAATACATTGCATATAATAGACATGTATTAAATATTTTCATATATTCATTAATGAATTATGGATTTAAGGTACGACCCAGATACACATAACTCAAGGAGCATGTGAAATCCAGAGACCTATGTGAAGCTGAATAAAAAACTGGATTTCAGAAAGTAGAGCAATGGACATTTGGTAGGGGGTGAAACAGAATGGCTATCTAACAAAGCAGGTCTAGGATTTGGACATTAATATTGCAGAATTATAATTCTCAATAATCTCATGGAATGATTAAACATCATCATCCAATTTATGTAAACATTTGAATGTTTAAAAATCACATTGAATATTATTTTTGTCCAATTAAAAAAAATTCTGTTTATTTATTTTTTATTGTTTTTTTTTTTTTTTTTTTTTAGTACAATGCTTAGGTCATATCTATTTTCCAAAGCATATTAATACTTTCTTTATAATTGGTTTACTTCTATTGTAAAGGATATATGTTTGAAACACAGAAAAACTGCTGTTTATTCAATCTGTATTAAAAACCAGTACTACATTTCTTTTTAATGTAATCACTCAAAAAATCAGTCAGACAATAGTTAACTCTACCTTGCTCTTTTATTATTTATATGGCCCTCTTACTTGTAATATCAAATTTCAGCTCCTAAGTAGGAACTACTATCTTTAATCAGTTTTTTTTTTTTAACTATAAGCTTTTCCAGGAGGTTAATACAAACATCAATAGTATTATTTTTGTTCTGAAAGCAATTACATTATGTATTGATTTACATGGTCTTATCATGATCAGTTTAATAGGGCATATGCGATTGTATATTTGTAGAACAATCAGTATATTGATCTCTGTGGTAGAAGTACTCAAAAGAGTCATTCTACCTTCTTCCATTTCCAGAACAGAAAGCCATGATCCAAAAAAGTAGGAAGTATATTGTAATATACATGTAAGTTTAAAAGTGAAAATTTGCCACTGTTTTAGACCTGTATAATGGAGGGAGGGAGATATAGCAAATGAACACAACGTGCAACACGTTCCTTGCTTGAAGAATGGAAAGGAAAGAGTGCTTTACAGATAGTTGGAGTCCATGCAAGAAACTCTAATGCTTTTCTCAGCAAATAAGTTGATTGCAAATGAATAATTTTTCAGGTGACATACAATTTGCAACTCTAGAAGACAACTCACATTTAATTCTGAAGAATTCTATGATAAACAAGTCATTTTATCTGATATACAGTGACAGATGATTAAGACAGTACATTATACTGTATTCAGAATTCTTTCTTTCAGGACTATAATGCAACCATAATGGTATGTTATAAAAACAGGCACACTTGGACAATTCCTCCCATAACAATAGCATTCCAAATGTTTCTGCAGATGTTTGGTGAAGATTGCCTTTGTGACAAGAATGGATGTTTAGATGCTCATAAGCATAAAATTCGAACCCAAAAACAAGGAGAAACATTCTCTATGAGAGTCAAGTTCATTCTTAAGCAGTTTGGGATTTGAGTTTAAATGTGGGACATTGAGTTAAATAAACTTTTGTAGATAAGACAGAGTAAAGTAAATTATATTGCTTTTTTTTTTTATATTGCCATTTTTAATGAAGCAGGATGTCTCTCTAAAGAAATTAAATTTTATTTAAAACTTTACAGGGAAAAATATCAAGACTTCAAAGTATAAAAAGTGCATTCAGATTAGGCTTTGTTATGTAGCAATAGAAAAAGAAACAGTAGATGATATGTCTATAAAATGAATTAGCAGTGTAAAAAGATCCTGATGTTCCACACACCTGCAATTGGATTATGAGAGCTCCTATAGATCATAATGGGTATTGTAATTTCTAATACTCTTAATTCGTGTGATGGTTAGTTTAATGTGTCAACTCAGCTAGGTAATGGTGTCCAGTAGTTTGGTCAAGCAGGCACTGGACTAATTGTAATGCAAGGGCATTTCATAGGCTTTAATCACTAGTGAGTTGATTGCATAGATGGCTGGTTACCTCTACAATCAACTAAGGAGATCGCCTTCAGCAATGAGTGACATCTCATTCAACCAGTTGAAGACATTAAAAGGGGAAGTGATTTCAACATTGAGAGAGAGAATTCCCTTCTTTACTTCAGAAAGCCAGCATCTCCTGGGAAATCATCAAGGAACTTCATTGGAGTCCCTGGTTTGCAGTCCCTGGTTTGAGGAATTTGTACTAGTGCATCCCGATGGCTGTGTGAGACAATTTTATAAAATCTCATAATATTTACAGAGATCTCCTGCCAGTTCTGTTTCCACAGAGAATCCTGACTAATACAGTTCGGTACTGGGAGTAGCTCTTGAGAAAGAGAATATTAAAAATGGGATTTCTGAATTAGTTCTGGGATTTTTGCAATTGGCTCTCTACTCTGATTAGATTCAAGGGCACTAATGACTCTTTCCAATAATCAAGGGGCCACTGACAGTCCATGGTGTGAGTTGGCAATAGAGGTATGCAAAATATCACCACTGGATATGACCACCTCCATGCTTATAAGAGGCAAGAATCTGGGTGAGAGTGTTTTTAACACCTGAACAGAGTTTTGTGGAGTTAAAAGGTACAATGATGTTAGTTGACTGTTCCTAAATATGCTGAATAGTTACAAAAGAAAGGAATGAGCTGAAGGCTTCAAATTTGCAGCTTAAGTGCTGCATGAAAGATGAGAAAGTTTTTATATGTGCTTTGAAAGAAAATCTTGTTTTGTTCAACTGCAGACATGAGATCTCTGAAAAGTAGACTCAGAGTCTCATTGTACGAAAAACAGAGTTACAATGGAATCTAAAATCTCAACCTTCTACTTCTTTTTTTTTTAACATTCTAGTAATCATATAATTTGGAAACGAAACCAATATTAATGGGCAGGATGCTGGTAATAGAAAGAAAAGTTACTAAAAATCTTAGGCCGCCACCTTCTGGGGCAAAAGGTCTCCTTGGTCTTATTGCAACAGAGATATTTTAGTTGGAAGACAAAAGACAATGTATTTTGTTTTGTTCTGCTTTGTTTTTTCCTGTTTCTAGAGAACAAATTTGCCTTTTCAGCAAAATGTCAGTGGTTTCCCAAGAAGGAAGACAAATAAGTGCTGTCTTAGCTGACCTAATGGGATGTTTTCATGCTGTAGGGGGAATCATAAGAGAAATTTCTGTAAGTTGGAGGGAAAAAAAAAGAGAGACAGAAAGAAAATATCCCAAGAGTGCTTTTAAGAGCATGTCCTTGGCTCTCCTCTCACTCTACATTTGTCTTAGTGATCAGTTTATTCACTCCATGACTACAAATATCAATTCTCTAAGGATTAATCTCAAATTTGTATCCATTCACTATCAATCGCTGTAATTTCATATTTTCTACTACCTCCTAAACATCAATAAGCAACAAAGATAAAACAGGAAAAATTAAATATAATTCTACATATATAATAATACAGCAAATTATAAAATACTTAGCACTGTTTGATAATGAAAATACTACTTATCAAACCTGTGGTATCCAGTACTTAAATAGTCTTATAGGAATACATTTGCAAAAGTAAAGGCTGAAAATGAATGAGTTAAAAATCCAGTATAAGAAGCTAGGAACAAAAGAACAAACAGAAGAATAAACCCAAAGAACACAGCAGAAAGAAAATTATATTGTAAAGAACAGAAATTAATGAAAGGAAAAACAAATTTAAAAAAGCAAAATGACTAGTAAACTCGACAAGCCCCTGCAAAGAAATATTAAGAAAAAAAGAGAGAAGCCAAATACAAACAATATTCAAAATGCAAAAGATATGGTTATACATGTAGCAGAGAGTAAAAGAATAGAAAAATATTATAAACAACTTTAGGCCAAAAATAGAGATTCAATGAAATGGAAAATTCCTAAATTAATATAAATTACTAAAACTGACTCAGTAAGAAAAGGAAAATATGTTTTTAAAAAATAGATATCATTTTTTAATGGGTATAAAATTCTCCCAGAAAAACACCAGGATCACATATGTTTACAGATAAATTCTTGTGGACATTTGAAAATTCCAATAATTAAAGCTCTTTCAGAGAATGGAAAAGAGGAGACATTGCATTCTCCCTTTCTGCATTGATCTATTGAGAACAATATAATCTTATCAAACTACCAGAGAAGGACAAAACAAGAAAACAAATTTACAGGTCACTGTCACTCATGCAACGTATATTTCAAAATCCTAAGGAAAATATTAGCTAACCAAATCTTATACAAAAAATATAAAAAATTACATCTTGGGTTTACTCCAAGAGTAATAGGTTGTTTTAAAATTAGTTAATCTATTAATATAATTTAATACATTAAAATAATAAAAGCAGAAATAACATAATTATTTTTATCTCACAAAACAAAACAATGCAGCAAACATTATATTCATAGGTAATATTTTAGAAACCTTTTGACTGAAATCAAAATTGAGAAAAATATTCCTGTAGTCACTTTTTCTATTCAACATTGTGCTATGAATTTTAGTGCAATTTGACAAGAAAAAAATTTGTAAAAGTAGAATCAACACTGTTATTTGCAGATAGTATGATTTTCTGTTAAAATCAATAGCATTGTTTACCAAGATTGCTGAATATAAGATTAATATATCCAAAATTTTTCCCTGTATTTCATTTTATTAATTTAATTTTTAAGTATCATTTTCTGAGAGTGATAAATTTAAATTGTATGTGATATGATACCATAAGAATACCTTGCAAATTATAAAAGAGATAAATATACTCTTTACTTATAAAATGTATAATGAAATTAACATGGTGTCTTCCTACATCCCCGGTGGTCAAAAATGTTTTATTATGTCACATGCATATTTAACTAATTTTTCATTTTTAACTACTTTATTCAGACAAATGATTCAGATAAGTTTTTCTAAAAGTTAAAATCAAAGTGTCCCATGAAATATTTCTGTGGTTATATTAACAGAGTTCATGTTTTAAAAATGTTAAAATTATTTATTTATAAATGCTAATAGTAATTCGTTTAGATCTTCTCTACTGATCAGGAATATTAAAAAATATTTTAAATATATGATTACTATACATTCTAAGTCCAGAAACTTTAGACTTTAAAACCTAGAAAAGTCATACTTAACAATTTTAAATAAATCAAAAGCTTAACACTCAAAGGAAAATCTAGAAATTTCAAAAATGGGTATTTATTTTAAATCAATTCACAAATTTTTTAATCAATGAGTGAACATTTTTGTTTCTCAACCAAAACAAATAAATATTTTATTCTGACAAAATATTTTGTAAGTGATAAATATTTAAGTACTTTTTCTAACAGTTTTTAATCATTGTAAAGACAGTGTAGACTATTGCTATGTATATTATTAGAATTGAAGAAGTAAAAAGATGAAGATGACTGAACTATACGGCAGGCAGCCAAGTGTGGGAAGCTTTGCGGTATTGGGAGTAGGTATGGCTGAAAGAAGAGACTTTTATTTTACTGTAATCTTGCTGCTAAGATTTGAACTTCATGCTGAAACACTGCTCATTATTAACCTTGATCCAATGCTCATGTTCATTTGATCTTTTCCTTTCTTCTTCTAATTATTCCCTGTGGCAGGGACTACTAGGTACCTATCTTATACCTGGTCTCATTCCTGCTTACAGAGAGAATCATGCATTATTTTCAGAGTCACTATGTGCCAGTTAAACATACTTGCTCCCCCAACTTCTCTTGTATCTATTGATGACATGAGGCACACTTCTGAACAATAGGCTGTAGGCAATAGTCCCATCAAATGACTTCACTTTTCCAAGCAAAGCTTCCCTGGAAGATAAACTTTAGAAACCTTTTATATTCTTCCTGCCTAGAACCTGGGTAAAAATGCTTAGAAGTGCAATGCCATATCTTATGACAATGATGACAAAAGACACCTACTACATTGGTGAAACAGAAAGAACCATTGCTAATCCATTTGGCAAAAAGATAAAATTATAATATGTGAAATTATAAAAATCCATTCTTTTATTAGCATGTATTTGTTAAGTATTCACTGCATAATAGTGAGGAATCAACACAACTGTACATATTCCAGGCTGCCTAGAAGAAGTCAGATATAAAGATACAGAAACAGGAAGAAAGTCTCCCAGTTACTAAGGAAGGATTTTATTTCATAGGGCAAGGATTTCCAGTCTGAGGAAAATTGAATTCCAAGCCAGGAATGCCCCATGAGGCTATATAATCATGGGCCATGATACCAGCAAGCTTTTGCTTATTATGTTCAGCAGATAATTTATTCCAAGGTGACCACAGTGAGATTTTGAGAGCTTCAAATTAAAATGTTCTGATTGTCGGGAGTTTAAATGAAGGGTAATCTGTTCTATGTTTGTAGAAGATAAATGGTTCAAATTTTAAATTCAGCTAAATAACTTAAATATATGTTTTTATATTTCCTTAATTCAGATGAGTTTTATTTATATCATTAACTGTGTAAGTATTTTAGATAATCATCATTCATTACTAAAGTTCAATTTTCTTGAAAAAGATTAATATTTCTTAGATGATTAATGTTTTTGGAAAAGTGCTTGGGTCATCAGAATTTCCTTCGGTACCAGTTAAAAATTCAGAGTCCTAGGCATAATCAAAACATACAAAACCAGAATCTCTAAGGATGAGCCCTGTAAACCTGCATTTTAAATAAGCTAACTGGCTGATGCACATGAAAGCTTGAGAACCACTGCCCTCCATTTATTTATTCAAAACAAAAACCATCTGCTTATCTGCATTGAAAAAACAACCTGGATTGTCATCAAACACCTGTCCTCATGATTGCCAGGTACCTTGCTCTTCTAGCCTGATTGGATTTCTTCCTGTTGGTTACAAACGGGTCCAGTGTCCAAGTGCTTACTCATGTCTAATAAGGATTCCTCTTTTACAGGTATAGCTCTCATCTATTTGTACTTAAGACCAATTCTCCAATTAATTTATGGAGTGGAAAACCTTCTGATCTTTGCTCTTTATATGAATCTCTGTTTATCTTAAAAGAGAAAATGGAACCTTATTTTGCTGCCATTTTGTTTTCCTGAAATCATTTTGAAAGGTTGTGCTTCAGATTCCAATCTCTTCATTATCACTCATTTTACCTCTGTCTTTAAAGTTAAGTTGAGCAAAAACCTTTTATGAAGTTGTCAGATACTTTGTCAGACTTATTTAATAAGTCAAAGTAGATACATATTCTGCAAACATATTCTGAATAATGGTTAAACTGTATACTTTATAGCAGATACACATAAATATTCATGTTCACTCAATTGATATATTTTGTTTTCTATTGATTCTTTTAACAAATATTTATTGAGTAAGTACTATGTGCCAGCTACTGTGTTAGAACCTAGGAAACAAAAATGGTCAAAACAAGATATTGTCCCCTGCTCTTTAAGAAATATTTTTGGAAGTAGTCATCTTATTAATAAAGTATTCTCAAAGTTTCAATTATTCTTTTACAAGTCATATTAACTTGCAACAAACACTTGGAAGACAACTTATGGACGAGTTAGGGAAGAGCTGAAATTTGTAAATGTATGAATAGTTAAATTACTGAATTGCAATGGATTTATTAGAAAGAATTAAAGTAAACCACTTACCCCATCCCAGAGGCAAATAAGTGGGATGAGTGATTCCTGAGAAATATCATATTATTTATATGAAAAATAAAAGTAAAAAGGGACATTTTCTTTGCTCACCTCAGTGTAGTTTAATAGATTTGTTACCATGCTAAGAGCAAAACCTTTTTAAGAAATCACTGTTTTTGCTATAGAGATACTATATTCAGCAGCATTTTCAATAATTAATTCACTCATCCAATATTCATTCAATGTCTATTTTGAATCCTGCCTGATTTATTACATAATGTTAAGGATTAAATAGTGAGTTAAATTTCAAGATTTCCTGTCCTTAGGGAAATCCCATCCTAGAAAGGGAGACTGATGGTAATCAAATAATCACAAAAACATTGTACATATAAAATGAAAAATTCTACAATGGAAATGGAAGGCTGCTCTGAGTGAGTGATGAACCAGCTGAGACCTGAGGATTGTAGTACGTTAGGAGGTATGACTGGGAGGGAATTCCTGCCCAAAGGTTCTGTCTGCTCTGGGAGGGAATATAGCAGATTCAGGGAACAAAATACATTCTATACTGATAAGGTGGCAGTGAGCATAACTACATGAAAGAATTTTTTTAAAAAGGAAAGACTCACTGCAGCCCAAAAGTTAAATGATGTAGTTCACAATAAAAATTGAGTTTTAAGAGGGAGAGTATTTTATGTACAATAAAGAAAAATAGTTAAACAAGTTGACTTCAAATAGTACAACAACAAATAATAAGGCAAAACTGTTATTATTCAACATACTTGTTTTTAAGGAAATCCCTGATTGCTTAGATCCAGCTGTGATCAGCATCTTTCTTGTCAAGAATTTCTGCTTTTCAAATAATACAGGCATTGCACCTCTAAAAGGAGTTTCTTCTATCAAATGCAGGCTATGAAAAGAAATTTTGGCCACTCAAACTATAAGTTCTCAAAGGATTTCAAATCATCAACCCTCTCTAATTGGTGATTATCATTAATAATGGTAACAGTGGCATAATTTACCAAAATAGAAATCAGAATAAAATTGAGAAGAAAGAGAGCTACGGTATGACCGTAGCCTTCCTATTTGGACCTACAGAAAGTAAAAGACTGTATAGAGTGGAAACATTTATGCAACAAGATTCAAGTGCACCTTCTGCTACTAATTAGCTAGCTGTCCCAGATCAAATTAATTAACTTCTAAGGGGCTGACCTATAAATTAACAAAGGAAGAAGTTTGAACTAGAATGCTAATTACAAAATATAAGACGTGGTAAAGAATCATGATTCCAAAGCATGCTTTAAATTTTCATACTCAGTTTTTTCTGTTTTGCTTTCAGTCTACCAAGTTTCTAAAAACCATGACTGTACAACAATTCAACCTTTCACTTTCCTGGGTATTAATAGTGGAAAGTTGACTTTGATTTTAGTATAGACTGAGCTTGACTATTTCTGTTCAAAAAGGCAAATTTACTAAGCAAAAGAAATCATTTGCACTGGAAAGGTGGGCCAGAGATAGAATTTGAAAACTGTTTTGCTTGGTTTTGTTAGTAACAGGTGATTTATTTGTAAACCTGAAGATTTTTTTTCTCCTATTTTTACAAGTCATTGCCTATGAGCTGTGTGGAGAAAGGGCTCATTTACAATGCATTTATATACTAAACACTATATGCTAGTGAGCCAGAGATGAAGAACCACCTTCTTAACTAGCTCTTTGATAGTAAAAGAGGGTACCCAAGGAAATTTCTTCTCTTCTTGGTTTCAGCAATAAAGCATTTCTTAATTCTAGATAATTTAAACAGTCTAGACGATCATGATAATTGTGTTTATAAATAATATTTTCCATATTATTTTTCAGTAGGCTGAATTTATAACTAAAAAATATCAGGAGGGTCACAGCTGATTTCATTTTTAGTTCAGAGGATGTATGATAGAAAAAGGAACTGAAGGAAATTGCTGGATGCCAAGAGTTAATCCTGCATCTGAACCTTAGGAGACTGGGGTTAGGGAGGATCTGAATACAGGTGCCTCTGGAGCAGGATCCCAGAAGATATAGGTGGAATGACAGATACACAGGTAGAAGATGTTCTGGGAAGAATTTCAGTACTAACACTTTGAGGCTATGGTTGGAAACAATAATAACATTTATCAATAGCAAATATGTACCAGTTACTCTGGTAGGAACTTAAGATATGGCAGAAAACAAAACGGGCAAAAATCCCTGTCCTTATGGAGATTACATTCTGGCAAAGAGAGAAAATACAAACGGCAAATATGTAAGTGAAATATATAGTATTTTATATATTTTATTTTTATATTTAGCTACTCTTTGTCAAGATAGTATGTCGTATTTGAGATTGTGATAAGTATTGAGGGGGAGGACAGGGAAGGAAGCAGAGACAGGAATTGGCTTTAAATACCAACATTATAATGCTATCTTCCAAATAGGTATCTCCAGGCCAGACCTCTATCCTGAACCCAGACTTACATATTCAACTGCCTACTTTGCATGAATGACTAATCACTTTCATGGCAAATTGGTATTTCAAAATGAACTTATCCCAAGTTAAACTGATCTCCCCTCCCACTCTGACTCCATCTGTAACCTTTACCCACCTCAGTTAATGGCAGGTCTATCCTTCCAGTTGCTCAGGCCAAGAACTTGAAGTTATCCTTGACTCCATTTCTCTAACATCCAATCTTTCAGGAAATCCCTTGGTTCTACTGCCACTGCTACTCCCTGGAAGGGGCTAACCTCATCTCTTCAATTTTAGTAAAATATGCTTCTAATTGGTCTCCTTACTCTACCCTTGTTTTCCCACAATCTATTTTCAATACAGCAGCAAGATGGATTATTTTAAAATATGACATAAAATATCACCTCTCTGCTTAAACTTTGTAAAAGCTCCTCATTTCCTTCAGAATAAAAGACCAAGGACCTAAATGACCAGACTGGTCACCTCTCTGAAATCCTTTTGTGCCTCTCCCACTGACTCTGCTCTAGCCAGACTGGCCTTTTAAATGTTCCTCCAACTAGGCATTTCTCTGCCTTAGGGTCTTTGGACTTTTCCTCCAGATACCCTCAGAAATTAACTCTCTCACTTCTTTCAAGTCTTTGCTCAAAAGTCACCTTCTCAATGAGGTAATTGTCCTTAAAGTTACAACCCACCCTGTTTGCTCCTGCCCCTACCCAATTCTCTTGTTCTCTTTTACCTCTCTCTATTCTTTATTTATTTATCTACAGTTTATTTTCTGCCCTTTTATCCTGCCAGTGTAAACTTTGAGAGTGTGGGGATCTTTGTTTTGTTCACTAAAACTTCTCAAGTTTGACTAGAAATTTGCCTGGAACCTATATTCTAAGGCTCGACAAACATTTGTAAACAAAGTGTGCAAGTATGTGTGAGTGTATACATGCAAAATTGAGCTCTGACTGAAGCACCTAATGGCAGTGAAGCTTGTAATGGAAATACAGTTAAGACTTTTGAGATATTGTTGGCCTTGGTACTTAGCCATCCTTCAAAGGAGCCCCAACTATCACCTGAACAGGGACAAAGCAGTTCTCAGAAGAATTGACATCAGAAAGGAGTAGAGACAGCAGTGGCCTGAAAAGACCACAAACCTGCAGCAGCATTTCTTAATAACAGGTTTGAGAAAGAGGGTTCACTACGAAAGAGGGGCTTACTGAAAAAGATAACAGGCAAGGTCAGGGAGAGAGCCACAAATGACATTTTGTGTGAAAACATCAAGTACACCTATATTTCTTTCTTCTGTTTGGAATGGGGAATGGATGTTTTGAACCTAAATGAGATAGTCTCTACTTCATAAGAAAATGGTTGGCAATATCTTTTAAGGCATAGAGTTTTTGTAGATAGAAAGTGAAATGTACAGTTTTCCTCCTATTGCATTCAAAAGCCACCACTGCTGAGTCAGTGCTGATGTAAATGGCCCATGCCCTGGGGAGAATTACCAGTCATTTTGTAGCATGTTTTGTAGACTAATGTGAGAGGTGAGGCACAACCATACCAGCAATACCTTCAGGAAACAAGAAATGATGACTCATACTCTATTAGGGCGTTGTTTTTCCCTCAAGCTGGCTGAGAATTTTAGGGGATCACTGATATTTACATTTCATATTTCTAAACTCAGGTTAGAAAAAATTAATTTGTATAAATCCTTAAAGTTTTATTGCTTGTTTTCTAATGACTTTTTTCCGTTAAAATTATTCAGAACACCATTATGACTTAATGTTTCTTATTTCTCTATTGGATCTGAATAGATAATGAGACATTGGAAAGAGTTTGAATTTGGGGGTCATCCTGGGTCTAAATTATTACTCTGCCAATAGTACGGCCTTGGGAGAGAGAACAATTCCTTTATAGACTCAATTATCTCATGAGTAAAATGGAGGATATTATCAACCAAATAAAATTGTTTTCAGGATCAAATGAGGACTTAAGTGAAGGCTCCTGTATCTCATGAGAGCTCATGAATTTGTTTTCTTACTTAGAATTGTATATATATCATTCTTTAGAGAAGAAACAGCGTGAGACTGAGAATCTTTCCTTGTTCTCTATGTCATAATTTTTGAATGCTGTTTCTGTCCAAGTGTAAATACATTGAATATTTAAGTTAGTGGTTTACAAGTATCATTTAACAATTCACTGAGTCCTTACCATGTATCAGGCTCTACCCTGGATTTGAAATAAAGCTCTGCTCTCTCAACCTTCAGATTGTGAATGTTGTCCCTGAAGCATTTTATTTGCAGTTTTTTGGTAACTTCAAAGAGGGTTAAAGATGAGGTGCTGTCATGCATGGTCTTTGCCAGAGGGAATATGCCACACAGGCAGCAGATGCTTTTAAGAAATTTCATGACCATAAAGAAGATGACTATAGAATCCCTTTGCTGTTCACACTTTCAATCATCTATGGAGCTTGTTTTTTTTTTTCTATAAAACATTAGGACAGAAACTATTGGCTCATGGACAAATTTTTCTAAAGTGAAAAAATGAAATCAGATGATGCAAAGTTTACATGAAGAATGTTACAGAGAATAGAATACCACCTTGGGGGCAGAATAAGTTAAAAAAACAAAATGAAACATGCTTTTATTGCTTTTCTCAATTTTGTCATTCTCAAATTAGATGTGATTTTACCATTCTGCAAGAGAGTAAAGTACCAATGTTCTTGTAACAGAAGGAACTTCTGAGTTCCAGGATTTGAAGGCAAATTTATGGAAGGAAACCTCTGTATTCAGCAACAGTCTATTATCAATCCACATGTGTTATTGTTAACCAAACAAAAATGGCTATGTTCATTATGTGTGGAATCTAGCCAGGCCTATAAAGTTAAGTGACTTTGACATTCCTTCATGAAACATTTTTATGGAGAAAAAAATTGGTCAAAAATATATCAACTCTGATGTAAAAAGAAGTAAAGAAGAGATGTCACAAAGAAACAATAGGAAATAATGGTGTATGAAACCCTGTCCTCAGACAACCAGCAAGATGGCAGCAGAGTAATGAGCTCCTAGGGTCAGCTTGCACTGTGGGGCAGTTGGTGGTCACCCAGAGATATCTAGAGCACCTGTTTGGGGTTCCAGGAGACCAGAGGGGCACCTGTTTGGGGTTCCATCCTTGAAAGAATGGAAGGATGAGACTGCCCATCTGCAGAGAAGATTTGTAAGTAGAGCCCTCCATGCCCCAGAGGCCGGTGCCCATCCTCTACTGGCTGTACAAGTCACCTTGGGAGCTATTCCATGACTGGAATTGGAAGCTCCACTTCCCAAAACAGGGGAGGAAAAGACAGTTGGACACCAACTTCAGCTACTGACTAGTAAATTCGACGGGCTAAAGTATAATCCTAAGAGCAGCTTTAGTTTAAATGTGTCCAAGTCAGAAAGAGGCCCGTTGCCACCATTTTAACTTCACCTCTGACACAAGGGGAAGCAGGGAGGACTGAAAATCACAGTGCTGGTAGGCACCGGCTTCTTTCCATCCAGATCAGATTGCAACTCTAGCCTATGCCCCAGCCATACCTCTGGCATGGAGGAAACGTGGGTGCGGGGGGCTTGGAATCTGTGCCAGCCTCTCCAGGAAAATACAGACCACACCACGGAGGCTGGTGATCACCCTACTTTGACAGCACAAGCCACCTCAGGAGCTATTCTGTGACTGAAATTGGAAGCTCCATTTCCCAAAAACAGGGAAGGAAGAAACAGTTGGCCACTGATTTCAGCTACAGATTAGTAAATTCAGCTGGCTAAAATATAGCCCTAAGAACAACTAAAGTTTGAACCTGTCCAGGTCAGAAGGAGGCTGGTAGTTGCCATTTTGACTCCTCCTCCAGCATGAGGGGAAGCGGGGCTGACTAAAAATCTCAGTGACTGTAGGGACAGGTTTCTTTCACCCAGATCAGCCTGCAGGCTAGCCTAGGCTTCAGCCTCACCTCTAGCAAGGAGGAAGTTGGCAGGCCCTGCACCAGCCTCTCCCAGTAACTGCAGGTACATTTGGCTGGCACAGAATGAAAAGTCTGAAGTCTACCGGGGCAATTGCGGTCATCTTGGGCCCCCACGGCATAGATTATTGCTCACACCAGTAGCTCCATTCCCACTCCAAGCAGGGGAGGAAGGGGCATGAAGCTTCATCTGTCTCTCTGGGCAACTACAGATAGTCTTGGCCAGCACGACTTGAATTTTTATACATGGCTGTGGCACTGTCCCTATCCCTGGCAAAGGAGAAAGGTGGGAGGATCTTCATTGGTACCTGGGGCAATGTGGGCAACTTGAGCCTCCACAGCTTATTGCACCAACTACATCCTTGGATCCTACTAAACAGAAATGTCAATTCATCCTGAGAAACTTAGAAAGTAGTAAATAGTGGAGAGGATGCTCTAGGAAAAGTGGGAAGATTGAATAGATACAGAGTAAATAAACCAGGTTTAACATGTTAGGAAGTTCACCATGGCTTCAACATAGAATGCCATGGAGGGAGGAAGCTGGAGAGGTAGGCATGAATAGATCATAAAGAGCCTTTGTCTTGAAAAAGAGTTGACTTGTTTTGAATCAACATTGCATCATTCTTGTTTTAATCAATTAAGTAAAATGATATTAATTTTGATTTGAGAAAAATTAATCTTGCAGAAGTATAAAAGAGGGAATATATAGTTCTATGATAACAGAAAGAGAGATCATCAGAAGCATCAACAAAGCAGTACAAAGTTTGAGGAGGAAATGAAGGTAGGATATAAGTCAAAGAAATAAAAATAGAGAAGAGAATAGAGATTAAAGAGATGCTAGGGAGGTAGAATCAACTGTTCTTGACACTGTTGAAAATGTAGAGTATGAGAGGGAAAACGGGATGGATAACTTCTCTGTTTGTTGATAACTGGGTGGGTGGAAGTGTCATTCACCAACATAAGGGAAATCACGGAGGTAGTAGGCATTCATTATGGAGCAGAAAGGAGAAAATACAAGATAATGATTCACTTCTACTACAGATGTTGACAGACAAACATCTTTAGACATCAAGGATTTGTCAAGTAGGCAATTGCATGTGTGATATAATATAAGTATATATCAATCAAATATTCATCATAACCGCTTCAAATTTAATGGCTTAGCACAATAATGATTTGTTGTTTCTCACATTTCTTTAGGTTTGCCCCTTGTTTCACCTCGACTCACTCATGAAGCTGCGTTCAGGCTCAAATGGAAGATCCTCTACTAAAAGAACTTCCAGTAATCCCTCATACCCATTTACAAAATGTGTTCTTTAATTGGCAGCCTTTTTTGTTTTATTTAGTGATATTTTATAGCAAATTCTTAGAGTAACCCAGGTCTCATATCAATTTTCTGATTGGTAGTCAGAACACATTTTTTTATTTGGGTGATATTTACAAACTTTATTCAGATTATAGAATTTCAAAGTTAAATGGCATAGTCAAATTCTTACTGGAAAAATTACTTACAGAAACTGTACTGAAATGATGACATGCTGTTGATATAAGCAAGTATTATAACAAGTAGTCTGTTTGGGTGATATGATAACATTGGAAAGACTACCAAATTATTCTGTTTGGGTAAAATTGTTATACTTTCCTTCAGATCTCAGATCATGTGTCACTTCCTGTCTAATTCAGTGATTTTCATACTGGGGTACTTTCCAGGCTATATCTAAACATGGATCATTTTAAGGTATCAGTTTGCAGAACCTCTGCTTCACAAGTAAATTTTCTTATAGCACTAAGAAAGCATTTGAGTTCTCAAATATATTCTATCAAATTTTAAAAAAATGACACACCACACTCATCTCAAATTTTGCTACATAGTGCACTGGCCCAGAGACTTAAATCTTCGTTCAGTTCAAATGCTGGTTGAGTTCTGAATCTCATCAGAGTTGCAACACTTATTCTCCAATTCACTGGACTTGCCCAGGACAACTAACAAAAGGATGAAGATGGACAATGCCTATCCCCCAAAACAGAAAGTACCTACACCTACAATCAAGACAGTTCCATCCATCTGCCCCATGGGATCCAAGTCCCCTCTCATTCAGAAACAGATGAGCATCACCATCCCAAAATCCTCAAGATTGACCAATAAGCAAACATAAGGAGGGACTGCAACTATGGACTAAAGTAGACTTATAATTATTCCAGTAATGGAAGAACTTTTAACATTGATATAGGCAGTGGCCTGCAAGACATTGCAATGATGGATACGGGCCATTATACATTTTGACAAAACCTATAAAATTGTGCAGTACAAAGTGTAAGCCATAATATAACCTATAGACCATGGTTAGTAGCAATGCTTCAATATGTGTTCATCAATTGTAACAAATATATCACACTAATGAAATATGTTGCTAATGGGGAAAAGTGGGAGAGGAGAGGGGTATATGGAATCCCCCTATATTTTTGATGTAACATTTATGTAAAAATAATCTTCTTAAAAAAAAAAAAAAAAACCTCCTAGGCACCAAGCAAAAAACAAAGGGGAAGCCTTTTCTAAGAAACAGTCAAGAAAACTTTTTTGAAATTCCTGTGTTCCTCTGTCTTAAAAATATTCCCATTAAGGGTAAAATCTGGCATCAGAACTGTGGTATTTTGGACGACTTTTACATTAGAAATTCAGATGTGGACTTGTGCCGTATGAGTCATGGAAAATAACTTTGTTTACATATACGGTCTCTCCCTACCCACCAAAGTACAAAAAATGCATTGTTCTTGAGAGGGAATCCCAATAAAGAGCAAAGCTAATAGGTATAGTTTAGAATCCATTGAATATATTTAACAGAGTGATATAACATATTTTAAGGATCAATATTTCCAATATAATGGAAATAGTAACCTTTGCAATCATAAAATTTAAGATGAAAAAAATCTAAAGGTCAAACTAAACATGCGTGAAGAGATACACAATTTTTCAAAATTATTTTAGGGGCTATGAAAGTGAAAAATTTAGAGACTACCAGTATATATTATAGGTATTATGCTCTTTTTTTCTTGAGAGCCCTTATTTTAGTATGTACTTATGAGTTGATCTTAATCATTTTAAAATTAATATTACTCTTCCTCACTACTTTGTATGTCCCATGACAGCAGACACCAGTTTATATCTGGCACTTGCATAGTGAATAGACTATCACAGGCACTTAGTATATGTCTGCATTTTAAAGTATTCACTTAGCTAACTTACAAGCACTATCAATACATCTCTCATCACCCTCAACACCACATTCAAAGCTCTGCCTTTTTCTTCTTGAAATTCTTTTATACCTATAAGCCCTTCTAGATAAATCAGTGCTGCCTGTGGCAATTGGTTTTATCTTATATTTTATGACTCTAGTAATATAGTCATTTTTACATGTACTAAATGATTAGCCTTTTATTACTATAACCATTATGAGATATGACTTAGAGTGCACCTCGAAAATGCTCTACCACATAAATGTAGAGTGTAACTGCAGCTATTTCTTAAGCCAGTTGTCTCAGTTTTTGAAGTTTTCATTTGTTTGATGTCCTTTAGTTTGTCTATGCTATAAAAATCAAAATTAATTTTTCCTCCGATACTTTCATTCCTACAAAACCTCTTCATATTTTCCTTCATCATTGGTCCCCTTACACATCAGAATTAAAGCAGTTGATGGTGAGGAAAGAAGTGAATAGTGCTTTTGGTGACAACTCATACTTCTATAAAATAAATGTATATTCTGCAATCTTGTTAAAAGGCCAATTTATTGGAAGAATGTCCACTGTGGTAGATTGAATTAGGTACTTCAACATAGACATGCTCTTAAACTTAATCTGCATTCCTGTGGATGTAAACCCATTGTAAATAGGATCGCTGAGAATTGTTATTTTCATTAAAGTGTTGCCCAGCTTTGAGTATGGGTCTTAATCTTTATTACTGGAGGCCTTTTAAAGAGAAGAAACCAGAATCCAGAAGTCAGAAAGGGCCAAACAAGAAGCAGCTGGAAATCAGCCGAAACCTGAAGAGAAGATACAAGGATAGAGAGATCACCTTGTGATGGGAGGCAAAGATGCAAGCCACCATACTCCAGGGATTGAGGCAAGACATCACCAAACACTACACATTTCCAGGAGAAAGAAAGCCCTGCCAATAGCTTGATTTTGGACTAATAGCCTTCCATACCTGTTGTTAAGCCAACCCATTGTGTGGTATTTGTCATAGTAGCCTGGCAAACTAAGACAATGTCCATTTGTGTTTCTGCAGTAATTTTAATGAAACAGTAACCAGTATTTGTTTTCATGAAGTACCACCAATGCACATACTAAATTCAGTACATAAAGCCCTGGCTTTAAAACCCATAGATCAGTCATTCTCACCAAATGTTAGTTTGGGGGGTTATAGATTTAATTTTAGCAATGTTTACTGTAAATTTAGATAGGTACTTCGGGTAAAAGAAGTGACTTCAAAGGTAAGAACATTATGTTTTCTTCCAATATAGAACTCTGATAACAAATGCACACATGTAGTAAAAATGTTTAAGGAAAAAAATAAATAAGTAAAGTAACCTTTTTGTTGTTGCTGTCACTACAGAAAATGCTGTCTTAATATTGTCTGCTATTAACAGAAAAAAATCTGTTTATAAAAGAAAAACATCTGTTTTAAATTGTGTTCATATAACAAAAATAAAATCCAAGTATTTTCCTGGTGGGAGAAAAATGTACTTCTGGTAGTCCTTGTCAAGACTAGGAGAATAAAACTTAAGGTTTGATGCCTAAGCTATTCTGGCCACTTTGCTGAATAGAGTAAGCATTATATATGGCCTTTTAACAAATATTTAAATTTCCCAAAAGCTTGATACCTAAGATTTTCTAACAAGAGCTACCTATAGAAACATGATTAAGCTGAGATTTTAACATGTATCAGTTTGAGCCCTCTCTTCTTCTGCAGATACATCATGATTTTGAAAATATTAAAGTAATTGTTTAATCAGTCAGAAATAGATTGTAGATAAACAAGTCTGTTTCAAAAGTGATTCCTTATAGATGTTAATGGATTAGCACTCTACTTCAAAAAACAATAATATTACCTGATGACAGCTATCTGAAGAGCATAGAGTCAAAGGGATTTAAACACCTAGCCAATTTAACCCCATTTTGGTAGCAAACAAAAAAGTAATGCTCACTAACCGTGATAACAGAACTAGGGCTTGAAATTCACCAGGAGGTAAGATAGACCAGAAGTAAAAATGAGAGAACTTGAGATGGTCATCTCTATCAGGATGTCCAAGTTCATCATGGAGAAGATGTTTTTTGAGATATGAATGTGATTAAGCATTTTTCCCCTTCAATTTCTTCATAAACGTGAAGACCGTGGTCATGTCATTTAACCAATCTGGGCTCATTTATGTATCTTTCTGAACACCAGAGAAACAGTTGAATTTGTTTTAGGATTAAATAAGATAAATGTTATTGGTCAGAATTTTTTAGAGTAATGCTTCCATAATTTGTTAATCTGCTTTTTGCCTACTATTTTATTTTTTGAAGTTGAAATAAAGTTTACTTTTTTAAAAAAAGAAAAAGAAGGTGCTGTTTTAAGTGATGGGAGATAGGACAGTGGCTGACAAAGGATGACGATAAATGGCAGCAGACAAGGCCAATGGTTGCAGTTAAAAGGGCTCATATAATTGGAGATCATTGGAGTCCAGCACAGAGGGATGGATATAGGGTAGGACTGGTTAAAACTAGCTTAGTTTGTACTCAAAGACTGAGATTAAAGGATGTGACAAAATTCCAGAAGAAAAGAGGCAAGCATGAAGCCTTTTATTTTAACCTAATGCAAATTATGAAGTCAAGAAATAATGGAATAATTTTACAATGCACTAATTTATTCCTTCCCAGGTAGAAGGAGGTCCCAAAGTCAGAGTAGAATAAGCAGGAAGCTTGATTGGATCATGATAATATTAGTATAGCTAACATGAAGCTATTTAAAGATGATTTTTTTTCAACCAAAGTTAGGGCTAATCTAGAATCCAGGGAAAATCTGCACTTAAAGGTATGATTATGCAACAATAGATTGGAAAGCAAAGGATGCAAGAATTGGGAGTCTGAAAGGTTATGAAAGAAAAAAAAAAACTAAAATTGATTCCATGAAGTACTCTATACTTTTGTTTCTCCCAACTCTAATTTCTTTTAATATTTTGCACTAAAATAACATATATGTCATAGATTTTCCTTATAGAAATTTAGAAAACACAAATAAACAAAAATCTGAATATAAATACACCATATTCTTATTACCCAGATATTGTCATTACTTACACCTTATTGTATCCCCTTCCAGCTAACCTTTGTGCATATAAATTATATACATAATCAAAACGAGATCACATTATACACTATTTTCTCTAAATTGCTTTTTCTCAGATAGAATCTTAACTTTTCCATGTCATTAAGTTTTTATCTTATCTAATACCCAATTTATATTCAAAATTTACATAATTGTCACAGAAATGTTCTTTCCAGCTGGTTTGTCCAAACTGGATATAGGCCAGGCTCATGAATTCCATCTGATGGTTATATACCTTATATTCCTTCTAGTCTAGCACAGCTCACCTTTTTATGACGTGTTTTGTTTTTTTTTTTTTTCCAAAAGATTGAGCCAGTTTTACAGTAAATAGTCTCTTTTGAAAATTTTTTTGGTTATTTTGCTTATGGTGTAGACTACTTTATTACCCTATCCCCTGTATTTCCTGCAATCTAATAGTTCTAAAGTTTTGATAGAAAATAAACTTTTTGGGAAAGCTAGTTAAATCTCAATACACTTTCATTTGTCTTATACACCCACAAATGTGAAATTGTCTTCATGTTGGCAACCTTAGAATATGTACATCTTCCACTAGATTATAAGCATTTGAAGAAAAAGGATAAAGTCTTTATTTGTGTATCCTCTCAGTGTCCAGCACAAATTGGACATGCTAAAAAAATTGTTGAGTTGTATTTGAAAAGAGCTGAGGAGAGAAAATAAGAGAAGGAGGTATTGAGTGCCCAAGATATGGGTTAAGTTCTAAGATTTACTCACTTATTCTTATTCCAAATCTAATTTTACACTACAAAACACTTAAGAGCTCTAACTCACATACTTTAAAAAAAATACATGCATACATATATACATAAATTTTTAATCTAAATCTAGAAGAATGAGAGACAGATAAAGAGAGAAAGAGAAGGGGGAGAGGGAGGGAGAGAGAGTGAACAGGAGGAAGAAGGAGGGAGGGAGGGAGGGAGGAAGGAAGGAAGGAAGGAAGGAAGGAAGGAAGGAAGGAAGGAAGGAAGGAAGGAAGGAAGG